>JAGDYQ010000044.1:781277-1402033 GCA_021962125.1 Bulinus truncatus | reverse complement strand
GTACTTCAGCAATATATGGTCATTCAAAGTACTTTAGCAATATGTGGTCATTCAATGTACTTTAATTGTATATGGTCATTCAATGTACTTTAATTATACGTGGTCAATCAATGTACTTTAATTATATGTGGTCATTGGATGTACTTTAATTATACGTGGTCATTCGATGTACTTTATTTGCATGTCGTCATTCAATGTACTTTATATGTAGTCATTCAATGTACTTTAATTATATGTGGTCACTCAATGTACTTTAATAATATGTGGTCAATCAATGTACTTTAATTATATGTGGTCATTCACATGTACTTTAATAATATGCGGTCATTCAATCAATGTACTTTAACTATACCTGGTCATTAAATGTACTTTAGTTGTTGTTATTTTAAATATCGATGCGAACATTTCAATAAAGTATGTGATGTAAGTTTCTGTGAACATGAACACAATAGATTATCTGTATTTGAAATATATACTATTTAGCTAAACAATAAATATGCCAACGTTCTGTGTGTTTGTATTTTGAAGTTGTTTTTTTTTCCATTAGGTTCAACATCACTATTTAATTTAGTAAGGTGTTAAAGAGAAGACATTTTATTCCTCAGTCGTTAAATAAGGTAGAAGTTAACCAAGGCAGCTGTTAAACATGGCAGTCGTTAAACAAGTACGTTTTTGAACGAGTAGGTCGTTGACCAAGGCAGTCGTTGACCATGACAGTCGTTGACCAAGGCAGCCGTTGACTAAAGGTATTCGTTAAACAAGTATGTCGTTGACCAAGGCAGTCGTTAAACAAAAACGTCGTTAACCAAGGCAGTCTTGACCAAAGTAACAATATATTAGTTAAAAGTATTAGGTTGACAAAATGTGCGATAATAAGACATTGCTTACCTTTTAAATCCAATGAACAAATTCTAAGGTAGATTAGTCTTGATGCGGTGTATGGTATTATCTTAATCCACTTCCTACTGCATACATTGAATCAAAACAAACTCAATCTGCCGAGACAAACACAGGAGAAGTTTCTAAATCCGGATGTTAAAAAAAACAACTAAATCAGCTATAAAAACAATCTCTTGGTGTTATTGTCAACATTGTGACTAATTGATTATGGACATTGTCAACATTGTCTATGTGACTAAATTACTAGGAACATTGTCATCATTGTCTATGTGACTAACTTACTAGGAACATTATTTATGTGAATAGGGACATTGTCAACATAGTCTATTTGACTAAATGACTAGGGACATTGTTAAAATTGTGTATTCGACTGATGACATAGTCAACATTGTCTCTGTGACTAACTGACTGGCGACATTGTCAACATTGTCTATGTGACTAACTGACGGGGGGATATAGAGGACAATAGTGAAGTATTCTGTACCTAACAGATTTATTTTGACACCTCATTATTTAAGTGTCAACGGAATACATGAAAAAAAAAATGCTATTGATTAATTGTAATTGACTATTGTGCTATTGATCACAAATATAATAGACAACATTATAATGGCATGTGACACAACGTAAATCAAATTATAAAATCCACCAAAATTGATCGTGACTCGATCTCATTAGAGTCATGTTTATTTCCGTGAGGGAGAAATATGCCTCTGTTTTGAAGTTATTTTCAACGGAATAAAGTGTTCTTGTTAAAATGACAGACTACGCAATACTTAGATATCTGTGGCATACTTTAGATATCTGTGGCACACTTTAGATATATGTGGCACACTTAAGATATCTGTGGCACACTTAAGATATCTGTGGCGCACTTAAGATATCTGTGGCGCACTTAAGATATCTGTGGCGCACTTAAGATATCTGTGGCGCACTTAAGATATCTGCCATACTTAAGATATCTGTGACATACTTTAGATATCTGTGACATATTTTAGATATCTGTGACATACTTAAGATATCTGTGGCATACTTAAGATATCTGTGGCATACTTTAGATATCTCTGCCATACTTAAGAACGTGAAGGTTATAAACAATGTTCCCCATTTCCCCATTATGTCACTAAATACAGTCAGTGGCGTCACTGGGAAGGGGGTGGGGAGGTACACTCGGTTTTAAAACCAATCATAATTAAAAACATGAGCACTAGCACAGGATGCAACCACGCAGACCAGTAGCACAGGGTGGCACAAATGAGGAGCAGTAGCACAGGGTGCCACCATGAAGAGCGTTTGGAGCTTAGATTAATGAATACAGTTCAAAGCTGCGCGGATCAATCTAGAGTTGTTTTTTTTGCAAACGTTCTAAATAAAAGGGACGCATGTAGTCACGTGATTTCATGAAATTGGAGAAGTAGTTTATAAAACTCAGTTTAATGAAAGTAATAAACATCTTTCTGAAATAGTCAGTTATACTATCGTTTTATCGCTAGAGAATGTTAAAGTAGCCTACATTTTCTCAGGTCTAGTGCAGAAAAATACGAAGCTTGTACCACTGCTTCATGGTGGAAGTCTTGGGGGGGGGGGGGGTGACAACCTGAATTTTCCGCACGGGTGACACCAAACATAGTGACGCCACAGAATACCGTACACCCTACCCCCCACACACTAATTATTTAAACACGTCATCACCTTGACCCCTTTTGAAAAAAAATGGAGTTTCTTTGAGTTGTATTGTTTATTGAAAAAAAAACGAGCCAATGTGGTCAGCTCTGAATAATGAATTCATAGAATGTAGGATATTAATCCCATTTATCAGGTCTTCCAGGTAACATTATCATTACCTGTCTGTCTTCGTGACAACATCAGTCTATGCTATCAAGACAACACTAATTCTGACTGATACAGTTGGTTTATCTTTACAGCACACACCTTTACAAATAATTATAACAACATGTATATATGTATATTTTACTATGACAAAATATTCTTGTCTATATTATAGTTGTTGTAACAACTTAATCATTTAATTTATGATACTGTGACAACTTATTCCTTTCGGTTTATGTTATTTTGACAACACATACTACTCTGTTTATTTATATCAGGATAAAATCAGTAGACTTCTACATTAACAGACTTACCACAGGATAAAATCAGTAGACTTCTACATTAACAGACTTACCACAGGATAATATCAGTAGACTTCTACATAAACAGACTTACCACAGGATAAAATCAGTAGACTCCTACATTAATAGACTTACCACAGGATAAAATCAGTAGACTTCTACATTAACAGACTTACCAGTCTATATTATAGTGACACTTTTTGTATTAGATGAATTAAATTAAAATTCTAATGCCCTTGATGTCACATGAAAAAAAAACAAGTTATTTTTTAATCGAGATGAAACCATTATCTGTCAGCTAACTAACGTAACACATAATTGACACACACACACAATCTACCTGTGATCTAGTTTAATTGATTGCAATTTACTAGCCTAACCGATCAATAGTCAGACAAATCGTAGGCCAAGTTTAATTTAAATTTATTTTACAATGATTAAAGGTTATTTTTCTTTTAAATGTCCGTTCAAGTAGATGATCGACGCCAACAACATTTTAGAGTTATAGTTATGTGAACTAGGAACAACAGATTAAACAATTTAACTAGACTAGAAATAGTTATGTTATTTCCAATAACTTAATCATTCAACTTTGTGAAGCTGGATGGCAAATAGAGATCTTTTAATGACTTATCACAGATTTATATATTGCAATAAGTTATCACTAATATATTTTAATAAGTTATCACTAATATATTTTAATAATTTATCACTGACTAATATTTTTCAAATAATTAGTCAAGAATATTTTTTATTGAGTAAAATAATTATGCTCCAACAACGTATATTAGACAAATAACACTCTCTCCTCCACACATATATTTATACGCTCAATTTACTCATGATAACAGATGTTTAAAAATGAGATTTTTAAACTGTGATAACCTCGATTTTTCGATTGACTTTAAGTCAACGTATAATGATTCAAACCCACGGCGTGATAGGTCGTTTTTTTAATTATTATGTATATCTAATATTTTAACGGCAAAAGGTTTTATTTGGTGATAATACTTATTCTCTGGTTGTATACATTATTAAAACCAATACTGCTATTAAATAATTGCTTCAATTTAGCTACTCTGTACATTTAAATGATGAACATAGTTTATAGTTTGTTTAGCTAAAGCTGATGAATAGTTTATCTAAAGAATTGTTTATGTGATGAATTGTTTATCTGAGGAATTGTTTATCTGATGAATTGTTTATCTGATGAATTGTTTATCTGATGAATTGTTTATCTGATGAATTGTGTGTCTTGAATTGTTTATCTGATGAATTGTTTATCTGATTAATTGTTTATCTGATGAATTGTTTATCTGATGAATTATTCTTTATGGGCTTGACTTGAGTCTCTAAACAAAGTCAAGAAATATATCAACCTGACAGCAAAATGTAAAGTAAATCCTGTCCAAAAATATTTGATAGGTAGAAGACCTAAACGTTTATTCATAAAATTAACCTTTTGTAATAATGCATCATAACGATTTGTCATCGCTTATTAAATCCACATGATGTTTTAGGCCAATTCCCAGGTATAACCATGCTGAGCACAGCTATCATTTAACATTTCCTGCTGCCATTCGTACATTTCATACAACTATACGTACATTCCTTTACTACCCCGTGACGTTGCTAGAACCAATGAGTGTAAGCTTTGAGTTTACCAAGTACTATGAAAGTATTTTCCAGTGCATTAAGTGTATTTATGACATGACTTACTAAAGAGGCACTAAGTAGTATTCGCTGTTCACCCTTGCTGCACAAGTATCCTTAAGGAACCACTGAAGCTGGAAGCTGAGGGTACGGTTCTTGCTCTGGAACCGAAACCCAAGTACCTGGGTGTCACCCAAGGCAGTCAGTCATTACAATGTCCGGCCTAGTGCTAATGTGAAATTTTACGCAATGAGTAACTGTGAATTATAGACACAAATTGTGTGGATATATGGACTTGTACATACGCTTTATTCAAGTTTATACATACAATATACTCAAGTTTAATCATACAATATACTCAAATTTATAACTACGATATACTCAAAATGTTTAACAACGATATACTCAAAATTTTTAACAACGATATACTCAAATTTATAACTACGATATTCTTAAGTTTATAAGAACGATATACTCAAATTTATAACTACGATATTCTTAAGTTTATAAGAACGATATACTCAAATTTATAACTACGATATTCTTAAGTTTATAATAACGATCTACTCAAATTTATAACTACGATATTCTTAAGTTTATAGTGACGATATACTCAAATTTATAACTACGATATTCTTAAGTTTATAATAACGATATACTCAAATTTATAACTACGATATTCTTAAGTTTATAATAACGATATACTCAAATTTATAACTACGATATTCTTAAGTTTATAATAACGATATACTCAAATTTATAACTACGATATTCTTAAGTTTATAATAACGATATACTCAAATTTATAACGACGATATTTATAAGTTTATAATAACGATATACTCAATTTTATAACTACGATAATCTTAAGTTTATAATAACGATATACTCAAATTTATAACTACGATATTCTTAAGTTTATAATAACGATATACTCAAATTTATAACTACGATATTCTTAAGTTTATAATAACGATATACTCAAGCAGGCTCGTAGCGTGCGGGGGACCCGTGGGGGGGGGGCTGCGTTTTATCTGGCCCCCTCTGCTTGTTTGATCTACTTAGTAACATTTATTTCCTGCCCGCCCTGCTATTTGCCTGGCCCCTGCTGTAGAATGCCTGGCCCCTGCTGTAGAATTTTCACGTTACGGGGATGTACTCAAGTTTATAACTACGATATACTCAAGTTACAATGTTAATAGTTTAAAACAATAAAGAATAAACTGCAATATAAAGAATAACACTTTTCATACAATCTTCATTTATTGAATCAATAAGAAACTCTTAAACCAGACGACCAAAGATTAAATATTTAGCAGTCAGACGACCAAAGATTAAATATTTAGCAGCCAGACGACCAAAGATTAAATATTTAGCAGTCAGACGACCAAAGATTAAATATATAGTTACCAGACGACCAAACATTAAATATATAGTTACCAGACGTCTAAAGATTAAATATATAGTTCACTGGCGGCGGAGCAGGGGAGGCAGGGGATGCAGCGGCCCCCCCTAAAACTTTTAAGGGGTGGCGGCGACCCCCCCCCTCCTTGAATTTCCAGTCTGCCCCCCCCCCCCTAAAATTTTAACTTTTTTAACTTTGTAATTCATTTTAGTTTATATGTATCATTTTCATAATTCATTTGATTTATTTCTTAAATTTAATATTTGAAAGAAATTATAAGTAATTGACATTTTACGGTAATCACATTATTGAGAATTGTTGTGGCATATTTTAAAACTAGTTGCAAGTACCCGGCTTTGCCCGGGTTTAAAATAAGGTTTTCTGTTTATTTAAGAAGCGTAATTTGATGTTTAATTAAGATTTAAAATAAGACGCGTAAAAAAGAGTTTATTTGGGTACATTTATCTTAAAGTAATGTGATACACAACATTTTTGGCAGTTCCCCCCCCTCTCTCTCTCTCTCTCTCTCTCTCTCTCTCACTCACTCTCTCTCTCTCTCTCTCTCTCTCTCTCTCTATCTCTCTCCCTCCCTCCCTCCCTCTTTCTCTCTCTCTCTCTCTCTCTAAGGGATGACTGTAGCAAAAGATGACAATTCCTATGGATGAAGAAATGGAATGTAATAATGTAGTAAGTAATGTGATATTTGGTTCCCCGTACCGATCATATTTATAGTAAGTTAGCTATGTGGGAGAGAAGCTCGTAATACCTGAAATCGGGGTAAAAGTTTGCTCATGTCTTTGATATCCAAAATAATTAATTACAATTAAAGTACCCATTGAGATGGAACGAAACTTGTTTAAGAACCTTTCCCATGTAATTTTGTGTACGTGTACCCAGTAACGCAACCTGCAAAAAGTGCTGGGGGGTATCAGTAATTTTCTGATCTAATTTCACTATTAAATTTGTAAACAAACTCACATTACGAATCAGTTGACGACAGAAGTGCTCAATGTTCATTTTTTATTTTTTTTAATATATTATTTTTTAATAATATCGATTAAATACTTGCTACAGAATTACTACATTCTGTTATTGCATTAAGGGGGTAAAATTTGTCTTTCGGTCATATTTTACTTGCCCCTCATTAAATTTTCAAGGGGGGGAGCGGCGCCCCACCCCCCCCCCTTGAATTTAGGCTTGCCTCCCCTTAAAATATTTCGTTCCGCCGCCGGTGATATAGTTACCAGACGACCAAAGATTTAATATATAGTTACCAGACGACCAAAGATTAAATATAAATTTACCAGACGACCAAAGATTAAATATTTAGTAACCAGACGACCAAATATTAAATATATGGTAACTCTTAGTGTTAAATGCATATTTAAAACTTTACGTTTTAGTTAATATGTTCAAGGAAATAGTTATCTTTTTTTCGACATTCGTTTAAGTTAGCTTTGTTGATATGCTTATATTTTTTTTAATTTTCGCTGATATAAACATGTCTACGTTAGTTTTGTTGATATTACCATGTCTAAGTTAGTAAGTTAGTTGTGTTGATATTAAAATGTCGTTTTGTTACTACAGGCATGTCTAATTTAGTTTGGTTGATTATAAACATGTCAACACATTCTTTGTGATATTTCTCTTATAATTATATATTTGTATGCAGTATTATTTTAAACTCAGTACAGTCAATCCTGTAAGTAGTCTGTACAGTCAATCCTTATGTAGCCAGTACAGTCAATCCTGTATGTAGCCAGTACAGTCAAACCTGTATGTAGCCAGTACAGTCAAACCTGTATGTAGCCAGTACAGTCAATCCTGTATGTAGTCTGTACAGTCAATCCTGTATGTAGCCAGTACAGTCAATCCTGTATGTAGCCAGTACAGTCGATCCTGTATGTAGACAGTACAGTCAATCCTGTATGTAGACAGTACAGTCCATCCTGTATGTAGACAGTACAGTCAATCATGTACGTAGACAGTACAGTCAATCATGTACGTAGTATGTACAGTCAATCATGTACGTAGTATGTACAGTCAACCATGTACGTAGTATTTACAGTCAATCACGTACGTAGTATGTACAGTCAATCATGTATGTAGTCAGTACAGTCAATCCTGTATCTAGTCGGTACAGTCAATCCTTTATCTAGTCGGTACAGTCAATCCTGTGTATAGTCGGTACAGCCAATCATGTACGTAGTCGGTGCAGTCAATCATGTAGTTGGTACAGTCAATCATGTAGTCGGTACAGTCAATCCTGTATGTAATCGGTACTGTCAACCCTATATGTAGTATGTACAGTCAATCCTATACGTAGTATGTACAGTCAATCCTCTACGTAGTCGGTACAGTCAATCATGTATGTAGTCGGTAGAGTCAATCATGTGTGTAGTCGGTACAGTCAATCATGTGTGTAGTCGGTACAGTCAATCATGTATGTAGTGAAAACAGTCAATCATGTACATAGTCTGTACAGTCAATCATTTATGTAGTATGTACAGTCTATCGTTTATGTAGTCGGTACAGTCAGTCATTATGTAGTCAGTACAGTCAATCATGTATTTAGTCTGTACAGTCAATCATGTATGTTGTCAGTACAGTCAATCCTGTATATAGCCAGTACAGTCAATCCTGTGTATAGCCAGTACAGTCAATCATGTATGTAGTCGGTACAGTCAATCATGTACGTAGTCGGTACAGCTAATCATGTACGTAGCCGGTACAGCCAATCATGTATGTAGCCGGTACAAACAATCATTTACGTTGCCGGTACAGTCAATCATGTATGTAGTCGGTACAGTCAATCATGTATGTAGTCGGTACAGTCAATCATGTATGTAGTCGGTACAGCCAATCATGTATGTAGTTGGTACATTCAATCATGTATGTAGTCGGTACAGTCAATCATGTATGTAGTCAGTACAGTCAATCATGCATGTAGTCGGTACAGTCAATCATGCATGTAGTCGGTACAGTCAATCATGCGTGTAGTCGGTGCAGTCAATCATGTGTGTAGTCGGTGCAGTCAATCATGTACGTAGTCAGTACAGTCAGTCATGTAAGTAGTCACTACAGTCAATCATGTAAGTAGTCAGTACAGTCAATCATGTAAGTAGTCAGTACAGTCAATCATGTACGTAGTCGGTGCAGTCAATCATGTACGTAGTCGGTGCAGTCAATCATTACGTAGTCGGTGCAGTCAATCATGTACGTAGTCGGTGCAGTCAATCATGTACGTAGTCGGTGCAGTCAATTCTGTATGTAGTAAATACAGTCACTCATGTACGTAGTCAGTACAGTCAATCATGTACGTAGTCAGTACAGTCAATCATGTAAGTAGTCGATACAGTCAATCATGTAGTCGGTACAGTCAATCAAGTAGTCGGTACAGTCAATCACGTTGTCGGTACAGTCAACCCTTGATGTGGTCGGTACAGTCAATCCTGCATGTAGTATGTACAGTCAATCCTCTATGTAGTCGGTACAGTCGATCGTGTATGTAGTCGGTACAGTCGATCGTGTATGTAGTCGGTACAGTCAATCGTGTACGTAGTCGGTACAGTCAATCTTGTATGTAGTCGGTACAGTGAATCATGTATGTAGTCGGTACAGTCAATCATATATGTAGTCAGTACAGTCAATCCTGTTCGTAGGCAGTATAGTCAATCATGTACGTAGTCAGTAGAATCAATCCTGTACGTAGTCAGTACAGTCAATCTTGTACGTAGTCTGTACAGTCAATCGTGTACGTAGTCAGTACAGTCAATCATGTACGTAGTCTGTACAGTCAATCATGTATGTTGTCGGTACAGTCAATCATGTAGATAGTCTGTACAGTTAATCATGTTCGTAGTGAAAACAGTCAATCATGTACGTAGTCTGTACAGTCAATCATGTACATAGTATGTACAGTCAACCATGTACGTAGTATGTACAGTCAATCATGTACGTAGTATGTACAGTCAATCATGTACGTAGTATGTACAGTCAATCATGTACGTAGTATGTACAGTCAATCATGTACGTAGTATGTACAGTCAAACATGTACGTAGTATGTACAGTCAATCATGTAGGTTGTCAGTACTGGACAAACTCCACTAAAAGCTACACCCATATTGTCGATCAATTTTGTTTCATTTATCCATCTCCTACAGCAACTTACAATAATAGTTTATCAATGACCACTGCATCGCAGGATGGATATCGATTTTTTGTATCGATTAATGATAATCACCATTTAGAGTTCAGAACAACTCAATTAAATGAGGTAAATTTTTAATTAGTTTTGGCCCAACCTTTACAACCAGTTCGTTATATTTAATAAAAGTGTTCGCAAGTCTTCTGCTAAAATAGTTCTTAATAATTAAACACTTGTATCTTAGTATTACTATTTTAACGTGCTATTTATAACTAGTGGAAGTGAGAATATTCTATCTTCAGACATACTTACTTGATACTCAACTGTACAATGTTATATTAGCATATCAAGTGCAACTATATTTTGTATAGAATTTAAAAAAAAATGTTGGCAGTTTTCTTTTCAAATATAGCCTGCATCTTTTTTTTTTTAAATTTATCCAGAAAAAAGAGACTAGTTTTATAATTGTATAATCGATATGTTTTGACATTTTGTGTCTATAGACAATCAAATATTTTTTAAATGTCATGTTAAATAAATTCATATTGTGGATTTACTCAGCATTTTTAAAATTTCTCAACAAATTCAGAATCGTAAAGAACAATAATTGTAAATAATTGTGTGAAAGAAAACCAATTGTCATCTGGAATCTATTATTTTCTCATTTATTAAATCAAGATTATTTCTTTATTGATTTTGTTCATTACATGCACAAATTTGACTAATTTGGACAACATTGAACACATGAAATCAGCTAATTATTATATATAGCCAATGAAATAATACGATATGATCTCTGAGATGTAGCGTTCTGACTCGATGACTTTCCATAGGGTGGGTAGGAGTATAGAGTTTATTGATTAAAAAAATATATTAAAAGGTTATTACAGAGACCCTAACGAACTCTTTTACAAGGACCCTAAACTTCTACAGCAGCTGTAGACATCAATGCAGGCAATAATAACAACAATGATTTGTTTTATAATTACATAAACAATCAGTTCATAGCAGATAAACATTCAGTAGTTTGGATGGTGTATTCTAGATAAGTGGACAGGTCAGTTACTGATAATCTACTGACTATAATATCACACTTACCATGGTTTTTCTTTTAAGCAATTTTCAGTTTAATTCAATTTCAGTCTGTCGTCACCAAGGTATTTCTGTGTACACCCGTGTCGTGGTATTAATGGCACACACTCGAACATAGACACACACAAACACATACACACACTGTCTATTCACAAAATACCATCAACACTTCACGTTCTCACAGTTTCGAATCAAGTCTAGGTCACATGATTTTTTTTTGTAACGTAGGGGGGGGGGTTGGGGGTCATGGGAGAAGTGGGAGAAAGGTGTGTCAAGAAAAGGGGGAGGAGGTAACATCAGAGAAGGGAGGTAATGCAATCTATTGCTAGACACCGCTGTTTATGTTTCCAGTTCAATATGAAATGAACATATGTAGGCTTTTGTTTAAGATATAATATTTTTTTCAAAGGGGCAAACGCTTAGATTAAAAAATGTTATCTTTGTACAACACAAAGATAAAAACATCTTGTTTTAGATGTTTACTTATAAACTAAATAAACAATAAAGCTTTCAATGTATACGTCTTGCTTCCACTACGTTTGTTGACATCTGTATATGAGACCTTACCTCCAGTTGTAGAGTATAACTTGACGTAATGTGCAAGCTTTATCTTTGGTGGTGCCAGGCAGCCTAGAGGGGAAGGAAACCCGAACACATTTCAGGGATCCCTGTCGCATTTGAACAAATTTTTGTGTATTTATTTAGCAACCAAATAGGCTTCTATTAGACTGATACTAAATTATATGAACAAAAATAAATTCGGTCTAGTTAATGAAAGACTACCAAGGGCAAATAACTCTCGGATTGATAAAATGATAAAGATGATAACACTTTACTCTCGCATTGATACAATGATAAAGATGATAACACTTTACTCTCGGATTGATACAATGATAAAGATGATAACACTTTACTCTCGGATAGATACAATGATAAAGATGATAACACTTTACTCTCGGATTGATACAATGATAAAGATGATAAAACTTTAGCCTAATGCTTAACAAATTACTAAAAAACCAAAGTTAAAACATGATTAGGAAATTGAAATAAAACCTACTTGTGTTAATTATTTAATAGCCAGTTGTATATAAAAATAAATTAGTTAATCTAAAATGAGTGGCTTGTTACCCAACTCTTTAATTTTGAGTCCAAAATACACTCAAAGTAACGGCCAGCCAGTCTTTTGCTCTAACAATGTTAAACAATTGGAGACCAAAGAAGCGAATCTCCTCCAAAAGTTTTAGTCATTTTAGCATGGGTGCGTATTGTCAAGTATTTAAATAGTCCCTAAAGTCAGCAGGCTTCCACTGATTTTCATTGAAGGTCTATCCTAATTCCTAACCCTAACACATATTTGCAGATAGCCGATAGCGCAATGACCATGGAATCACTACGGGAGACATTGAGGGGACTTTAATCATGATTTGTAAAATGCCCTTTGTTCTCACTAAAGATCGACCCCAGAACCCTCAGGTAGAAAGTCGAGCGCTTTACCGCACGACCATCTATCCCCTATAGACTCATTCATAGCATTAGTCATACGAGTTGTTTTTTTTTTTAATAACATTTAAGACTAGAATAGAAGGAAATAAGAATTGAATTATATATATATATATATATATATATATATATATATATATATATATATAAGCGATTTGGGTTCTGCGTTAAAATCGAAAGTAAAGAATTAATACAACATTATTCCAGTTTAAAATACAATCAGGAAAAAAATCGGATCTGCCCGAAACCACAAAAATAACCTAGCCTACCAATCAATTCTAAGGGTATATAACTCTATGCAAAGGTTTTGCAGGGTACAGCAAGTATATAGATATGTGTATTTGGTTAGAAGTTTGGGTATGGCCAAATATAAAACATCGACAGGTGGAGTGGGAGAGCGGTGGAGGGTAGTCACTTAGTTTAATTGTACATAACAATGTCTTTGCTGCTGTAGAACGGTCGAATTTCAAAATTCACATTCAAGGCCTATCTTCATTAATCGATTAAACAAAAAAAAATGTTTATTGCATTAATGATTGGATGACCTTAAAAGAATTGGTGAAAAATTAGTAAAGTTCAAATGTAGATAGATACATTTCAGATCAATTATAAATTATCACTTTGTGTTTTTCTTAAAAAATATGAATTTGTTAATTTTAGTTACATACCTAATGGTATATAAAAACTGTACATATTGCAAATCGTAATTAAGCTATAAAGTTTAAAAACAACACATTCTTATAATGACAATTTAATAGATCAGCTTACCAGATATGTTTCATTTATATTGACACATATTATAATGAATTTACGGATCACTAATAGTGAAGATATATTACTTAGGTTTTTTAATCCAAGGAGGGTGGTAAAAAAACCGTTTGCTCCCGGGTGAGGGATAGGCCAGGCGCGGTTCTTTGTATATGGATAAATTACGTTAATGTTCTCTCAAAAGGGGATTGAATTCACTATTACTGAAATTCTAATGCAAGTGATATTCTAAGAACGACAAAGATTTCTACATACCTGTGGTCGTTATATAAGAGGATCTGATTGCTATCTTGTAGCTAATTTAATTACAAATTGGCAAATATATTTTTAGAATCTCCTTAGTTCTTGAGGATTGGTCACTTACTATCACACCACATTACGATTTCACCCTATCATACCTGCTGGCAAAGGTTACACTGTGAAGAAAAACCTGCATTAATCACCTTGGGCTGACACTCAGAATTATTCCGTGATAATGTACCCGAATCCACCAGGTGTTATTGTCTATTTAAATGCAATCCAAGGCTATTGTTATAGTTCATTTATAGCCTGGAATTGATTTAAAAAAAAAATTATTAGGTTTTTATTATCATGTATTTAGTGTATGACATTGGGGTTGTGATGACCTGAAATATTGTTTTTTAACGTTATTTTCTAGACTAGGAGTGTAACTGGCAGGATGTCGAGGACAGCCATCTTCCTGTTTGTAAATAGTAAACAAAATACTTTAAAAAGTTACACCATAGCCAATGTATAGATGCAATAACTAAATATAGAGAAATATATGATTTGTGATGTACGAACTAATTATAGAGGAACATATGATTTGTGATGTAAGAACTAAATATAGAGAAACATATGATTTGTGATTAAAGAACTAAATATAGAGGAACATATGATTTGAAATGAGGATTCGTTTCATGTCGTCGGGCACTGTTGATATTTAAGAGACTTAGGCGAATTTCGGCCCGTCAAGATTCTAATCCCCGCCTGAGATAATTTCCCCTCCACTCAATGCGTTCATAACAATGATGATTTATACTTTTTTTTCTCATTTTAACTCTCTGTCCATCTGTTATTTCCTGACCCCTTTTTTGGCTAATTTTTGTAACCAATATGTCTCGAGTTTCAAATCGTTTGCCCAGCCTTGCTTAATGAACGTATTATCAATGTGTTTTAATTTAAGACTATACATGAAGTTACAAGTTCAGTTAATGTTTCGTTATGAAATTTACAAAATATGAGTTCGTTGTAAGCACACATTGATAGAATCATACAACTCTAATTCTACTCTGTGTATTGAAGAATTCATTTTAGTATCTATTAAGTATAGCTTTATATTAGAGATTGTTAACGTAGCTAGTAGAGATAACTGTAAATTAAACTAATACAGAATATGTAACTTTATTGAATGTATGTGTGTGTGTGCGTGTATATATATATATATATATATATATATATATATATATATATATATCCGTTTGAAAACAATGTCTCCCAAAACAGTTATACCTATAGACAGTTATACCTATAGATAGTTATACCTGTAGATAGTTATACCTATAGATAGTTACACCTATCTTCACATGTTGGTACCAAGCTGGCACTAACAGGGTGTAGAACTACTAGTCAAACTGACAAACACAACTACAAACAAACAACATTGCCTGTTTGTTGATCTTCATTCAGGAACTATTCTATACTTTTGGCAGGTAAACTTTTACAAAATACATATTAGGTTCTTATCTTTGACCTCAAAAATAGGTACAATATATTCGTAGCTATTGTGGTTGATTGATATGTTGTTGTTGTTGATGTTGTTGTTTAAGGTGGGGGTGGGGATGGGCTTGAATCCTAAATAGAACTCTTCCTGGCAAGACATTGTTTATGGTGTATAATCCACGTGTTGACTAGTGAATTATAGACTGTATAGTCTAGAAAAACTGTACAGGTGATTGTCACACTATGTGTCTGTAGAACTGTCTTGGTAAGTGTCAATAGAACTGTCACACTATGTGTCTGTAGAACTGTCACACTATGTGTATATGTAGAACTGTCACACTATGTGTTTGTAAAACTGTCACACTATGTGTCTGTAGATCTGTTAGGTTATGTGTCTGTAGAACTGTCACACTATGTGATTGTGGAACTGTCACACTATGTATCCATAGAACAGTAGTTCTCTGTGTCTGTAAAACTAAAAATTCAGAAGCAAATGAAAAATCATCCAAAGAAACATAGATCAGACAATATATGGAGACATTGAATTATGTCCTATACACAAAAACACATATAGATTATACAATTACAAGAATGACGACATTAAATTATGTCCTATACACAAAGACACATATACTGGGACATAGAAATGAATGACGACATTGAATTATGTCCTATACACATACAAAGAAACATAGCTCAGACAATGGAAAGAGATGACGACAATGAAGTATGTCCCATACAGAAACAATGACACAACCAACCTAGTACAGTATCACACGAACTAGACAGGGGTGGTAACAGAACGTGGGAGAAATCTGTAGTTCACTTACTGTACCTTGAGGCTTCATGTCCTAGCCCCGATGAGAGTTAACACAAGGTGTGCCCCATGTATATATATAGGCTCCCAGAAATATCTGGCATTCATTGAACGATGACGGTAAACAACCATAGCCCCCATATAGGACCAGTTCATTACTTTCTACAAAACATTAGCGAGGGATCTAAAACTTGTTTCCATTAGACCCTCGCTACTGTTGACATTTCTCACAATATAGTTAACAATAGCATAAGATGTTAATTTAATACACATAAGAAAAAAATAAGTATAAAAAATGGAATCTACAAAAAATATAATACAGAAATGTATTTTAAGTATGTATATTCAAATGTAAATATTAGTCGATTTGAGAATCTTAAAGCAATGGTTGTTTCATATGAACTTGAAGAGACAAACTTCATACATTCAGAGTTACCTGAAATACTTTTACCTACAGATAAGCGTAACACTTTGTGAACTGACTGTTACACGGGTGTAAACTTACACACCCATAATAAAAAACATTTTGACACGCCTACAATGATACACATTCACACACACACATACACACATTGGTGTATGAAGGTTCACTAACTTAAATAATACACGTAAATATTATACTTAGAAATACGTCAATATTTATGAACATTTTCACGTTTGCACACATTTATGAATAGTTTCGAAATTGCGCAAATAACACACTAACACAGACTCACCTACACAGACAGACACACTAACACAGACAGACACACTAACACAGACACACTAACACAGATAGACAAACAACACAAACATACACACTAACACAGACAGACACACTAACACAGACAGATAGACAAACACAGACAGACGCACTAATATAGACAGATACACTAAGACAGACACACTAATACAGACAGATACACTAACACAGACACACTAACACAGACAAACACACTAACACAGACACACTGACACACTAAATATATGCATCATATGTTTGTATAAATATTGCTTACCTTTTTAAATTTTATTGTCACCTTTGAGTTTTTCAACCGAGTTTATTATAACTGTCAGTTGTTTAAGCAAATAAAATAGATATCGAATTTCTAGCGATTACAATTGGTGAAGTATGACAGCATTGTGCTAGTAAGAAACAGTATTATGTTTTGGACTATCACACTCAATTGATAAGATGCAGAAAACTCATTGAAACTGTTTAAATGAACATTGGAGCATTAGAGACTTAATAAACTCTCCAAAATTCCAGTATGATCGTTCTTCTTTGAAACAATGTTACTTTGGTATCATGTTTTAATATAGGTGTACCATAGATTCCAATTATTTTAATATATGTGTATCACATATTCTAATTATTTTAATTGTTTATACTTTTCTATAAATGAGACAAATTTGGAAAAAATCGGAGCAAAGTCAATTCGTTTAGAAGTCAATCAACGGAAGGATATTTGGTAAGGGGGGGGGGGGTTCAACTGATGACCTGAAGTTGTCATGGTTAGATGCTCTCAGAAAAGTTTTTCAGGTCCTGTTGGAAGTCTCCAAGTCATCCAACGTAAATGAATACTTGATATAATTTGGATATAATTCGAAGAAGCTAGTCACCTATGTATGTCTACCATAAACGCCACTACACTCTTGGTTATGGTGGGAATTTAATAAGTGCACCAATAATTACCGTCTTTTTGTGATTTATAGTAAAAAGTTTTAATTTCATTCTATAGGGACTTTGTGAACTAAAGTTTTTAATGAACAAACTATTCATAGTCCTAACAACAGTATGGGACCACAAAGAGTATTCCTACCAGAAGTATGGGCCCTCAAAGAGTAGTCCTAACAACAGTATG
Organism: Bulinus truncatus; assembly: GCA_021962125.1. Taxonomy (NCBI): domain Eukaryota; kingdom Metazoa; phylum Mollusca; class Gastropoda; family Planorbidae; genus Bulinus; species Bulinus truncatus. The sequence continues at coordinate 1,384,049 of JAGDYQ010000044.1, read as the reverse complement.
GGCCCTCAAAGAGTAGTCCTAACAGAAGTATGGGCCCTCAAAGAGAAGTCCTAAAAACAGTATGGACCATGAAAGAGTGGTCCTAAAAACAGTATGGGCGCTGAAAGAGTAGTCCTAACAACAGTATGGGACCACAAAGAGTATTCCTAACAACAGTATGGGCGCTGAAAGAGTAGTCCTAACAACAGTATGGGCCCTCAAAGAGTATTCCTAACAACAGTATGGGCCCTCAAAGAGTAGTTCTAACATAAGTATGGGCCCTCAAAGAGTAGTCCTAACAACAGAATGGGCTCTCAAAGAGTAGTCCTAACAACAGTATGGGACCACAAAGAGTATTCCTAACAGAAGTATGGGCCCTCAAAGAGTAATCCTAACAACAGTATGGACCCTCAAAGAGTAGTCCTAACAGAAGTATGGGCCCTCAAAGAGTAGTCCTAACAACAGTATGGGCCCTCAAAGAGTATTCCTAACAGAAGTATGGGCCCTCAAAGAGTAGTCCTAACATAGTATGGGCCCTCAAAGAGTATTCCTAACAGAAGTATGGGCCCTCAAAGAGTAGTCCTAACAACAGTATGGACCCTCAAAGAGTATTCCTAAAAGAAGTATGGGCCCTCAAAGAGTAGTCCTAACATAGTATGGGCCCTCAAAGAGTATTCCTAACAGAAGTATGGGCCCTCAAAGAGTAGTCCTAACAACAGTATGGACCCTCAAAGAGTATTCCTAAAAGAAGTATGGGCCCTCAAAGAGTAGTCCTAACAACAGTATGGACCCTCAAAGAGTAGTCCTAACAACAGTATGGGCCCTCAAAGAGTAGTCCTAATAGAAGTATGGGCCCTCAAAGAGTAGTCCTAACAACGGTACGGACCCTTAAAGAGTAGTCCTAACAACAGTATGGGCCCTCAAAGAGTAGTCCTAACAGAAGTATGGGCCCTCAAAGAGTAGTCCTAACAACAGTATGGACCCTCAAAGAGTAGTCCTAACAACAGTTTGGACCCTCAAAGAGTAGTCCTAACAAAAGTATGGGCCCTCAAAGAGTAGTTCTAACAGAAGTATGGGCCCTCAAAGAGTAGTCCTAACAACAGTATGGGCTCTCAAAGAGTAGTCCTAACATAGTATGGGCCCTCAAAGAGTATTCCTAACAGAAGTATGGGCCCTCAATGAGTAGTCCTAACAACAGTATGGACCCTCAAAGAGTATTCCTAAAAGAAGTATGGGCCCTCAAAGAGTAGTCCTAACAACAGTATGGACCCTCAAAGAGTAGTCCTAACAACGGTACGGACCCTCAAAGAGTAGTCCTAACAACAGTATGGGCCCTCAAAGAGTAGTCCTAACAGCAGTATGGGCCCTCAAAGAGTAGTCCTAACAACAGTATGGACCCTCAAAGAGTAGTCCTAACAACAGTTTGGACCCTCAAAGAGTAGTCCTAACAAAAGTATGGGCCCTCAAAGAGTAGTCCTAACAACAGTATGGGCCCTCAAAGAGTAGTTCTAACAGAAGTATGGGCCCTCAAAGAGTAGTCCTAACAACAGTATGGACCCTCAAAGAGTAGTCCTAACAACAGTATGGGCCCTCAAAGAGTAGTCCTAATAGAAGTATGGGCCCTCAAAGAGTAGTCCTAACAACGGTACGGACCCTCAAAGAGTAGTCCTAACAACAATATGGGCCCTCAAAGAGTAGTCCTAACAGAAGTATGGGCCCTCAAAGAGTAGTCCTAACAACAGTATGGACCCTCAAAGAGTAGTCCTAACAACAGTATGGACCCTCAAAGAGTAGCCCTAACAGAAGTATGGGCCCTCAAAGAGTAGTCCTAACAACAGTATGGGCCCTCAAAGAGTAATCCTAACAACAGTATGGACCCTCAAAGAGTAGTCCTAACAACAGAATGGGCCCTCAAAGAGTAGTCCTAACAGAAGTAATGGCCCTCAAAGAGTAGTCCTAACAACAGTATGGACCCTCAAAGAGTAGTCCTAACAACAGAATGGGCCCTCAAAGAGTAGTCCTAACAACAGTATGGGCCCGAACAAATGGATAAGATGAGACACCAACACCAATCATTCAGACTAATAAATAGCATTGTAATGACTAGACATGGACTAGACATTGACTAGACATTGACTAGACATTGACTAGCACGTTGCCGTAATAATCCTGGACTCTCAGCATAGTATCAGGACAGCCCATTTTCGCTCCTGAATTTTAACGACAAGCAGATCAAAGAATAGTGGAAGTGTCAGACATAAATGGCGATAACAGATATGGCAATAAAAGATATGCCGATAACAGATATGGATATAACAGATAAGGCGATAACAGATATGAAGATATTAATGTTGTGTTAACGTTTTGATGTAAATCTAAAACATTTTTTTTCGCTCCCTTTTTTTAAATTATTAATAAACTCAGAATTATAACCAGCCAAACATTAACAATGACAAAGTATTAATTAGCGTCCTTTACTTTGTATAAAACCACTGAACTATGAATTTCGCCATTACCGTTGTTCAAGAGTAAATAAACAGGAGACAATGAAAATAGAGAAACTAACCTTTATAATACTAAAACTATTGTACAGAAGAAAGTGCTGTTTACATAATTATATAGCTGCATTTATATTAGACTAAATCATACCTTTAGACTTTAATGATTAATTGAAAAAAAAAAGACAAATATTTTCTAAGTTTGATGGGGTGCATTAAGGAAAGAAAGTACTTAAGATGAAACTATGGCTATGGTGAAGTAGGCAGTAGACAAAATGTTTATTAGATGTTCTTCATTGACTAGTTGACCAGCAATATTAAAGCAGACAAATGTAATGCAGGAATAGACAAAGAGTAATCAATAAAGTAAATACATGTACATATCGCACTTTTCCCCGTACACAACATTTTTGTAATACAAATAGAAGTATTTAGAAGCAGTTTTCTTTGTTTGGGAACATCAAATACTCACACAATATATAGTTAAATCCATAATCTTTTATAACATTAAGTGTTAAAAATCAATATTATAACATAATAGCTGTAGCCTGCAAAATCTTTGCATACAGTTATATCCCCTTAGACTTGATCAGTTTGCTAGGTTAATTTAGGTTTCGGGAGGATCCGATTTTTTCATGATTGTGTTTTAAACTGGAATACTGTTGTATTAATTCTTTACTTTCGATTTAACGCAGAACCCAAATCGCTTTTATATATATTATTAATTAGTATGTGCAACTATCGAAAACTGGAAAAAAAAATAATCCTTTTTTTTATTAGTTTGCAATGTTTATCTCTTAGTCCACTAATAGGACGGTTTAAACAGTGTCTTTCTTTCATCCGTAGGTGAAATGGACATGGAGGCACCGCGGGGTGGCATATTTAGGTCACTGGGTCTCTCCGAAAATCGAACCCGTAACCAAAAGAATTTAGGCCGTGCTGCAGATTGAATATCCCACTCGCTACCAATACACTCGACTGAGTGTCCCAGGCGCGATCTCCCGCAAGGACCATTGGATATTTTAAGTCATGGTCAAATTTCCGCTATATCTCCAGCTATATCGGCTATGGAGGGGATTATAGAAGGGCACCATTAAACAGTCCCATTGGTCAACATCATTGGTGGTAATATAGGATCTAAGTCTCAAAAATTTCATCTTATGCTTATCCTTTTAAGGAAACACAGAAACAAACATAGATAGAAATAGATATAGAAAGACAGATGGAAAAATGTATAAACAAATAAACAAATAAACATATATTCGCTGAAATATTAACACATGTATATGTAGTCAGAGTACTCAGTGACAGATTTATGAATTGATCAGTGGCGTAACGAGCTTAACTCGCGCCCGGGGCACAATACCTTTTTAGCCCTCCTCCCATTCGACAAACATATAATATTGTACGTAAAATATACCATTTGGCGCCCCTTTGTGAGTAGCGCCCGGGGCATGATGCCCCCTCTTACTACGCCACTGGAATGGATAGACACATATATACACAGATGGAGCGATGAATAGACATATAGATAGTTATATAGATAGATAGGTAGATAGATAGATAGATAGATAGATAGATAGATAGATAGATAGATAGATAGATAGATAGATAGATAGATAGATAGATAGATAGATAGATAGATAGATAGATAGATAGATAGATAGATAGATAGATAGATAGATAGATAGAGTGAACGTCTACTAGTAAAATTTTGTGAAACGACCTATTCTGTCTTAATGTTCTTATAGTTTGATGACTTTCTTTTAATTTAAATAATGTAATTTTTTCAACAGCTGTAAATCACTTTTTGAAATATAATAGTTACAAATTATATATTTTGATGGTACTTACCAGAAAGCCTCTTCTGGATGTTTCTGAATGTTTCTGAATGTTGTTTATCAGCTAATTAATTTCGTTTCAACTTATTTTAATTTCCTTCTGCCTAAAGTCCCAGTACTTTGATATTGTAGTATCGTACTCAGACTTTTTGTTTGGTAAAATGCGTCGAATTTATTTTACTTTTAGATCTGAATGTGTTCGCCAGGTGCCTGATGTGTCACCAGAACATTTGATTTGTGATAAACAAACTATTTGTGTGGGGAAACACTTTTGATAAACTGTTAGTTTTAATTATTCGCTGATTGATTTTATTCAACATAGTTTTAACATCTGAATAAAAACCATCAACTTTACTGTAACGATGTTTCATTTATTGTATATCTAAAAATACTAAAAATACAACAAACAAAATACAGAAATGTTTTTTTTTATATTTCAGTCTAACCAAGTCACCATCTGATACCAAACACGTATTCCCAAACATTCCATCATTTATTGATGGAACGATGTTTACAAACCAACGTAACAAAATAGAATTTTAAAAATAAATGTTATCCAATGGAGATAACAACAAACAAATTTGAACAGTAGCAGACGAAATCAGGTGGAAAAAACAAACAACGGAATATGTAAACATTTTTAGAGCATTTTCAAAAAAAAAAATACTCTATTGTCCCCGTTTTGTTTGTCTGTCAGTCTGTCTGTCTGTCTGTCCGTCATCACCCTAGATCTCAGCAACCATAAGTCCTAGACCCATGATGTATATATCATTTTGTAGGTCTTGGCCTGCCAAGTGTACATCAAAAGTCCATTTCGCGATCTGACCTCTGAGGGCCGAAAAAGGGGGCGTATTAAGTACCGTTTTTTTACTATATAAGCTATATTAACAAAGGAACGCCCTATATCTCAGCAACCATAAGTCCTAGACCCATGATGTATATATCATTTTTGTAGGTCTTGGCCTGCCAAGTGTACATCAAAAGTTCATTTCGCGATCTGACCTCTCAGGGCTGAATATAAGAGTTTCTTAGATACCGTTTTTGCTTATATTTTAAATATAAATAATAAAAGCTAATCAAAAGGGCGTAATCATTATTTATTTTTGTAACAGTTATTCAACATGATTACTTCCCTCTCTATTTATCGAAAATGCTCTAAAATGTCCTTTATCCGAAACGGAAAAGACTTAAATTGCTTGTTTAAAAAATCAAACGCTGCTGTCATTGGAAATGTGTTTTTAATTAATGTTTTTTTTTTAAAGTAAGGTAGTACTGCGACTGATTTAAATGTTCAAGTGACTAAATTATCTTTTTATATATACAATATTGACTCATCGGACTTTTACTCTGATTGGCGGGTCACGTCGACCATTGTTTTCAATGCCCTAAATGAAGGCATTCCCATGGTTGTAGCCAATAAACTCAGAGGCGGCATCAGCAGTTAGTAGGTACTAGGACAGTGTAATGTGTGAGTCTAGGACAGTGTAATGTGTGAGTCTAGGACAGTGTAATGTGTGAGTCTATGACAGTGTAATGTGTGAGTCTATGACAGTGTAATGTGTGTCTAGGACAGTGTAATGTGTGAGTCTATGACAGTGTAATGTGTGTCTATGACAGTGTAATGTGTGAGTCTAGGACAGTGTGATGTGTGAGTCTATGACAGTGTAATGTGTGAGTCTAGGTCAGTGTAATGTGTGAGTCTAGGACAGTGTAATGTGTGAGTCTATGACAGTGTAATGTGTGAGTCTAGGACAGTGTAATGTGTGAGTCTAGGACAGTGTAATGTGTGAGTCTATGACAGTGTGATGTGTGAGTCTATGACAGTGTAATGTGTGTTTATGACAGTGTAATGTGTGAGTCTATGACAGTGTAATGTGTGAGTCTAGGACAGTGTAATGTGTGAGTCTAGGACATTGTAATGTGTGAGTCTATGACAGTGTAATGTGTGAGTCTATGACAGTGTAATGTGTGAGTCTATGACAGTGTAATGTGTGAGTCTATGACAGTGTAATGTGTGAGTCTATGACAGTGTAATGTGTGAGTCTAGGACAGTGTGATGTGTGAGTCTATGACAGTGTAATGTGTGAGTCTAGGACAGTGTAATGTGTGAGTCTATGACAGTGTGATGTGTGAGTCTAGGACAGTTTAATGTGTGAGTCTATGACAGTGTAATGTGTGAGTCTAGGACAGTGTGATGTGTGAGTCTATGACAGTGTAATGTGTGAGTCTAGGACTATTGTAATGTGTGGAGTAAAGGGCGGTGGGTGGGTCTATGGCGACTGTTATAGAAGGGGGCAGTACAAATGTTTGGTTTTGGTTCAGACAGGTAACGAACTAAATTTTATCAGCGCGGGGCCCCTTATGTTCTGGGCCTGGGGCGTAGGTCATCAGATTCCACCGGGCCCTCCAACTAATTCTATATACACTTAGCAACTAATTCGAGCCAAACTGTTCGAAGCTGAGCTCTTTGTCATGGATACCAATATGGATGTTTTTTTTTTATCCAAATGTAGATATTTTTTGTACAAAAATCTAAATGTAATAAAATGTTATGAAATAAAAGATCAGGATAATTTTATTTTGACATATAGATTATTTTTTTTTTATTATTAGCGATACATTGAATATATATATTTTTATTTAATCTAGATAGTGTAATGATATCTTCTGGACGATTGTTAAAAACATATATTTGGTTGTCTCTATAAAAACTTGCTCTATATGGTGGCGATGCAGTAAGAAGACTAAAGAATCTAATGAACTAATAGTGGTTCCATTTAGTACCAAAAGATATATTTTTCATCTTTAAGATAATCACATAGTAACTTAAAATGACCTATCCAGTTAGACCTATCTGTTGACTCTGTGTAGGAAATGTTCCGACATTATTAGATATAACGTGTACAGCTAATACAAATATTTACGGACAATAAGTAACTTACTTATACTAGGAATTTAGATTATGCACAGAATGCTTCCTGCTGAAATTATTGTTCATTAAGAAATATTTTAAGCTCTTTCAGGACACAAATATTGCCAAGCTCTTTTGTTTAAGTATTTTTCGATATCCTAATAGAAGTTAACGCAGCTGAACAGCCGAAGTGCGCTTTCACATGAACTACAGTGACTTATTATAATTACAAACTTGTTCCAATAGAAATAATAAAGGAAGTGATTTATGTCAGTTAATTGGCCGTAAATTTCGATTAAATGTTTTGACCATGCGTTAAATTTAATTGATTTTTTAAATTGAACTGCAACTCAGTGTAAATTATGTTATAGACGACCGTAAAACTGTGAATCAAACGGGTTTATAACTTAACCCTGAAAATAATGATCGCATACATCATTGTAAAGCAACAGTAGCTATTTAAGGGGAATAAACTCAATTTTATTTACATTTATCGAATAAGTAATTGTTATGGTTACTTACAATTTAGGAATGAATACAAAATCTGAAATTAAAAGACAAAATCCAACATTGTACTGAAAACAATCAAAAAGTATTTTTTTTAATTTTATTTTAGTAAGCAGTATACCATGCACACGTAGACATATTTACACTCATGTACATGTGTGTGTGAGTATGTGTATGTGTGTATGTGCAAGGTACTTTGATAGGTACTGTTGTGTCTAATCAAATTATTTAGAAAATAGGGTATAACTGTAGGTCTACGTAAACTGTTTAGAGGAATGTTTACTCGTGTTGTATAGAGGTGAGTCTATTTAGAGGAATGTTTACTCATGTTGTATAGAGGTGAGTCTATTTAGACGAAAATGTACTCATGTTGTATAGAGGTGAGTCAATTGAGAGGGAAGTTTACTCATGTTGCATAAGTCTATAAAATCTGGTACATATTGAAGAGTCTACTTGTAATGTATACCGGTGTGTTCGATTTTGGTGTATTATCTTCAACAATATAATTTATTCATTTCCCAGCAATGGGCGTCGCTAGGAATTTTTTCAGGAGGGGGGCACAAAAATACGTTTTTTAATTCAACTGACAATGCCATACAGGTTTATTTCTCACTTAAATCCAAGTTAAGTATAACATTAATTATTTCTATTAACATAAATAAATGCATATGAAAATTCAAACATTTTGACTACAAACATTTGCATGTTCCGATTTTAATTTCTTTATTGTTTTATCTGGCCTTCAGTAGCTTGTTTGGCCTTCCATGGTGTTTTTGCCATTCAGGTTTTTTTTTTAAATCTGGCAGCTCTTGTTTGCTTATGATCGTCTGCCACTGGGTGAATCTTTAAATTTATCCTAAATTAATTCAGACTTTAAAAAATAATTAATATGAAAAGATGGATATCAGAAAAAAAATGTTTAGGATTCCGAAAAGCCGTTATCAGAAGATTTTAGGGCGTCTGCAGCATCTGAATTATCACATGCATTGGGGACAACAGTACAAGTTCAACAGCAAGACAAAACTGAAGCAAATATTTCTAATTTGACTGTCGCTGTCACTTGACATACGACATTCCAAATGAGTTGAAATTGCTGCTGATCCTTGATTGTTGGACCCCTGATAAAAAATATTTTTAGAGCTGACAGAGGTGGAAACAGAGGTTTTAGATATGCTTGGTTATCAAACTATTCATCGTGGGTTGTATACTTGCAAATATTAAAAGGTACGTGTTGCAAATTTTTCGTGTTGTTTCCGCAAAAAGTAATTCCAAGAGTTCAGGGGGCATTTGTCATCAGACCATGCACACAATTTAAAGATTTCAACGAAGATACACGTAGCCACATTCAAAACACATGACACAAAGGCTCTCATTAAGGATACAAGCTACTGTGTTGTATTATTGGAAGCCAAGAACAGTTTCTACAGATTAGCAGTTGAACTCATCATTTAGAAGACAAATTCAAGAAAATTGCAACAAACTGGATCCCTCCATTTCTAATTTTTTTTTTTTTTTGCGGCATGCATGATTTGGCACTTCGTGGAAAAGTATCACATTCTGGTAATTTTTACGACCTGTTCGAGTTTCGTGTTTAATCTGGAGATGAAGTTCTAGGTAGTCATTTGAAAATTGGTTCTTGTCGTGCTAAGCATATCTCGGCAACTATACAAAACACTATGATCGAAATTTGTGGGTCTCTCTTGCGTGAAGACATTGTTCGTAAAGCAAATAATTCAGTTGCAATTTCTATACTTGCCGACGAGAAAATATAATTTCAGGCATTGAGCAGATGTCACTAGATTTGTCAAAGAACACCATCAGTACAAATTCATTAGGATTTGGATTAGATATGATAAAGCTCTTTGGTCAAGGATATGACGGATGTTCTACAATGGCAAGTAAAGAAGGAGGAGTCCAAGCAATCATTCGAAAAAAATACCCAAAAGCAGCATTGGTACATCGTAGATCACATAAACTAAATCTTGTCGTGAAAGATTTAAATACTGTGAATTTTCTACAAAACACAATATGAAAAATTAAGTCAATTATAGTGTTTTTCTGAGAAATTAATCAGCGAAGAAAACTAATTCCAAATATTCCTTTGCTATGTGAAACTAGATGGACACATACATATAAAAGGTTTCGGATTTTCGCTGAAAGTGTGACAGAAATTGTTAAACAACTGGAATATTTAGAACAATCTGGAAAATGAAGCAAGTTGCACATTAGTTACTTTCCGCTGTTAGAGTTTAGGTTTGGGGTGCATTTGTTGTTCGCTTAGTTATTATACAAAAATATTCATCAAAGTTAGAAGCTGTGACCCAAAAGTTACAGTCAGTGCATTTAGATTTACTGGCAGTACAAAAGTACATTGAAGAATTGTTGACTACATTGGCTGTTGGTCGACAGAATTGTGATGAGAGGTATACGGAAATTTTTATTTACAAAAGGTGTTGCAGATGACGAAAAGCTTGAAGACAAAAGAACAGGATAAATGCAAAAGTTGATTTGCCTGAGTATTATTTTAGAATAACTGTTTTTACACCCTACCTTGACTCTATTATATCAAATGGAAACTCGTTTTTGTGTAAAAAATAAACCACCATTTTCCCTTTTAGTTTTGCATCCCCTTTTGGTGACAAAACTAGAAAGACTCGCATTTATGGATCAAGCCGGGGCTATTGTTGAATATTACGCATTTGACAATTTAATCGAGGAGAGTGAAACCTGGTATGATATATGGAAATGTAAAACTAGTAAAGGGGAAAAAGAAAAAGAAACAATGACTCTATGTGAGGTTCCCATGATTAAAACGGCTTTTTTTGACAGCATTGGCTCTTCAAGTGACAACATGCACAATCGATAGATCATTTAGTAAGATGAGTAAAAACGTGGCTAAGCTCAACAAGTGGTGATAATCGTTTATCTGGTCTTTGTATGATGAGTATCCGCAGAAAAAGAATATATCAAAACACATAAAAAAAAATAAAAAAAATGATATCAATCGATTTGGACAAATACCAAGACGTTTACAGTTTTTGTTCCAGAATAAATAGTTTAAAATTACAATATTATTGCTGTATTGGTATAATTTATAATTTTATACTCTATTTTATTATTATAGTAATTGTTCGACACTGAAACCATTATTTTAAAAATGACAATAATTTAATACGTTATACTTGCAGATATATTTTTTTTTTATGTTTGATATATGTACATTGTCTTCAACGTAATAAACTGTCAGGAAATTTAGTTCAGTTTTATTGTAACAACTTAATGACATTTTTTTTCAAAATGGAGGGAGGGGCATATGCCCCTCATTGCCCCCACCCTTGAATACGCCCATGATCCCAGCATAGACCAACACATAAATGAGAAATTAAATTAAAACATTGGCTGCTCCAAATTTTGTATAAATTTACATCCCACGTACTCTGATTTATCTGAAGTGGGATGTGATACATGTTCAACTAATACTTTTTTGTGGTAATGGTATTACAACAAAATAGTTATAAATCGACTAAACATCAATTTTAGAGCATTTCCGAAAAAAAATGCTCTATTGTCCCCGTTTTGTCTGTCTGTCTGTCTGTCTGTCTGTCCGTCATCACCCTAGATCTTCAACAACCATTAGTCCTAGACCCATGATGTATATATCATTTTGTAGGTCTTGGCCTGCCATGTGTGCAGCAAAAGTTCATTTCGCGATCTGACCTCTGAGGGCCGTAAAAGGGGGCTTATAAAGTACCATTTTTTACTATATAAGCTATATTAACAAAGGAGCACCCTATATCTCAGCAACCATAAGTCCTAGACCCATGACCTCTCAGGGCCAAAATATAAGAGTTTCTTATGTACCGTTTTTCCTTATATTTTAAATATAAATAATAAAAGCTTATCAAAGGGGCGTAATCATTATTTATTTTTGTAATAGTTATTCAACATGATTACTTTCCTCTCTAAATTTATCAAAATCCATACGCGTGGAGCAATATTTATGGCTGTAACCCGAAAAAAATACGGTTTTCGTCCGGCGTAACCGTAGCCACTGCGTACACGAAAATGCTCTAAAATGTCCTTTGTCCGAAACGGAATAGACTTAAATTGCTTGTTTTTCTTCCATTATACAGAAGTACTATAAAAAAATTTAAGTTGTGTGTGTAAGCAGATCATAGTACTTCACGTACACTACACATCTAGCACTATGATTTGTACCTGATCTGTGTGCATTACACCATTTATATGTCGTTATCTTCTCCTCTGCAGTTTGACACATACAGATCATTTAATATTTTTTTAGCATGAACTTTTTATGTACAAATGAGATTAGTGCAAAGTTTTGTTTTCATTTGAAGAGCTGTGTGAAATATATTACATATGTAGATCTATAATTGAGGAGAGGCCGAACCACACCAAGGTCGCTAATGACCCACATGCGGCTCTCGAGTCGCGAATTGCCAACCCCTCACCCAGGTAATGGTATGGTCCTAGACAAAGGTTATTTTGGAGTCTAGGCAAAAACGTAGATTAGGCAGACAGTAGACTCCAAGATCGTTGAAAAACGGAGCCCCTAACGGTACCCTGATACTAATTTATTAGCGTTACCCTGACACTAATTCTATTACAGTTTCCAATCAATCAATATTTGTTGTCTATGAATCATCGTCTAACAATATATTGGAAGCATTTGAAGAAAAGTATCTTTTACGAGTATGCAACTAGAATACCAACAGTTATATCAATTTCTCATTGGTCCATGAATCATAAGTGACTAGAACAAATGAAACTTTCAATAGATGAATTATTTCCATGGTAAAACAAAGTTAATCTAATAACAACAACTAAAAACAAAGTTTTACATCGTTTGTGTTCATTTTTGAAATGGATAAATATGTCAACCCATCCCCAAATAAAAATATTTACACATCCCCAAATAAAAATATGTCCACCCATCCCCAAATCAAAATATGTCCACCCATCCACAAATCAAAATATGTCCACCCATCCACAAATCAAAATATTTCCACCCATCCCCAAATCAAAATATGTCCACCCATCCCCAAATCAAAATATTTACATTTATCCACAAATCAAAATATTTCCACCCATCCCCAAATAAAAATATTTCCACCCATCCACAAATCAAAATATTTCCACCCATCCACAAATCAAAATATGTCCACCCATCCCCAAATCAAAATATTCCCACCCATCCCCAAATCAAAATATTTCCACCCATCCCCAAATCAAAATATGTCCACCCATCCACTAATCAAAATATGTCCACCCATCCACAAATCAAAATATGTCCACCCATCCCCTAATCAAAATATGTCCACCCATCCCCAAATCAAAATATTTACACCCATCCACAAATCAAAATATTTCCACTCATCCCGAAATCAAAACATGTCCACCCATCCACAAATCAAAATATGTCCACCCATCCACAAATCAAAATATGTCCACCCATCCACAAATCAAAATATGTCCACCCATCCACAAATCAAAATATGTCCACCCATCCCCAAATCAAAATATTTCCACCCATCCACAAATCAAAATATGTCCACCCATCCACAAATCAAAATATGTCCACCCATCCACAAATCAAAATATGTCCACCCATCCCGAAATCAAAATATGTCCACCCATCCACAAAACAAAATATGTCCACCCATCAACAAATCAAAATATGTCCACCCATCCCCAAATCAAAATATGTCCACCCATCCCCAAATCAAAATATTCCCACCCATCCCCAATAATAAAAAACATACACATTTTAATTAAATTTTGGACATAATCGATTTATTTAGTTGATCATTTCATCCAGGAATTAGTTTTGAGAATAATTCTATAGTAAAGGTATATTTATGACCAGCTGTGTTGTTTACAAAATTACTCCCTCATGTCTTTTAGTAGAGACAGTCCCAGATGAGCTTCACCTTCTGCTCAAAGAAATAGATGGACTTTGGTCACACATGGACAATGTCCATCTCATTCAGATCAGAAAGAAGGACATTGTGGCCTTTGACATTCCTCGGTCTTTCTCCAAGTAAGTTGACCAAACTGTCAGAAAATGTTTCAAGTAAGTTGACCAAACTGTCAGAAAATGTTCAAAGTAAGTTGACCAAACTGTCAGAAAATGTTTCAAGTAAGTTGACCAAACTGTCAGAAAATGTTCCAGAAATAAGTTGACCAAACTGTCAGAAAATGTTTCAAGTAAGTTGACCAAACTGTCAGAAAATGTTCCAAGTCAGAAAATGTTCCAAGTAAGTTGACCAAACTGTCAGAAAATGTTTCAAGTAAGTTGACCAAACTGTCAGAAAATGTTTCAAGTAAGTTGACCAAACTGTCAGAAAAAGTTTTTAGTTTTAAAAATGTGGTCGTTATATTAACAAGTTTGAATTGAACAAAGGGTTGGGGAATGTGGGAGCCCCGGGCATAGACGAAAATATTGGGCGACGACATGACAATAAAGTTGCAAGTGTAAATGGAGAGTTATGTGGGGCACTTTAAAAGTCGAAGCCCGGGTTAGGCTGACGTTACATCCGCAGGTAGATGAATTCAGAATATATATATATACTACTACTTCTTTTTTGTTATAATTTAAGTTGTCTGATTTGATTTTTATGGTTAAAATTTACCTGTTTACATCTTACATTTTTTTACTGATATCATCTGTTGTTACTATTTTTGTTTCCATGTGTTGACCTACATTAAAATCACAGCAGCTAATGACGATGAGAATAATATTTTTCTGATTTATCAATGATGAAGTTTAACATAAGTTTAACATTTTCTCTGAAAATGTAGTTTGTATATCTTATTTAAAAAAAATCTGAATCTATCCGTCGCTATTCTACAATGTTTTTGTACATACTCGCCTTGTTATAAGCTAATACAAAAACTCTGATGAAGTGGTCACAAGTTCAAAAAAGTAACATTTAAATCTCCTCAAGTATTCAATCGATAGGGGACGTGTGGCCGTGCGGTGTAGAGCGCTTGAATGTCAACCGGAAAGGTCATGGTTTCGAACCTAAAGGAGAACCTCATGAACTTTAATATTAGATTACCAAATGTTGCCAAATTTTGTGTTATATTTCATTGTTTTATGTATGCAACAGAGTTTGATGGTCTTTTAGTGAGTCATCTGCCATTTTTATTTTGCCAGGCTAGCCATTATCAGAACAAAACCTGACGTCACGCCAATTCAAGCAGAGAAAATGTTTTGTCAGCTGATGACTGCTTTGACCTATAAACAAATGTCGGTCATCATGAGGCAAAAGAGTTCAGATCCCTGCAGTGTTGTGGTCACTTGCTCACAGTCGGTCAACATGGACAGGTCAGTAATGTCTTCAGAAAGTTAAAAAGTTACTATAGGAGAGAAGGGGAAAGGAAGTGGGAGGTGGCTTGTAAAAGGCTAAAAAGTGGTTCTTAATACAAAGTATGTTAAAGTAAATAAAAGAAAACAAATATGTTGTATAATATGAATATGTTCTGAAACATGTTCTACAATACGAAATTCCAATCTCTCTAGGTAGGCACTAAAGGACACGTCCGTTCGTTAGTTGAATAATAAGATTTATTCACAGTCTACAATGTACAGGTTATAAAAAGTCAAGGTTAAAACAAAACAATGTCCGTTATGCGTACAACTAATCCAGTTGAAACGAGTCTACGTGTTATCGCTGACATTGTGCTGATAACGAGCTGGCTGCATCAACAGACCTGTGGGTTCTCCACTTCTTCTGTCCGTCTTGTCCCTCCTGTTTGTCTCATGAATCTCAGCACTGTTCCTTTTATAGGTAGTCTCACCCACGCTTTTGATTGCATCGTTTTTTCGCCAAAAGTGAGGGTGAAGGTCATTGTGTGGGTGTATGAGTGAAGGTAACGAATGACACTATTTCATCATTTGTACTAAGGCGGGGTTGAACGACCGAATTAACAATGTGTAGGCGTACAAAAGTCTGATTGCATCATTCATCTCGGGGCAGGGGTGCGACCGGGGGGTGAAGAACATGTTCCATAATAGGTTCTATAATATGTTCTATAATAATTTATATAGTAAGTTCTATAACATGTTCTATAATAGGTTCTGTAGTAAGTTCTAGAATATGTTCTATAATAGGTTTTATAGTAAGTTATATAATATGTTATACATATGTTCTATATCATTTAAAGGTACCTTGATTGCAATTTGAACAAATCATTAGGATTTACACAAAATAGTAACTTAAATCAGTTGCTCCTAAATTTTTGACACCCATAACTCCATTTCATCACAGCAGATAAGATCACAAACCCTATCCTTGTTAACGTTCACATCTTTAAGTTGGCACCATTATAGACATTAGTAGTTATACTTCTACGCACAGACATAAAACAGACTATAGGCTGTTTCTTATAACCACTTACCTAACGTTGATCTCTGACAGGGCGCTCCGAACTCTGGCTGACGAAGGCTATGACCATGGGCCAAGACCAATCTCAGACATCACGGTAACAGAAGGTCAAAGGTTGAGTCTTCGTTTCCGCGGCAACGTGGTACCAGTGGACAGTGACGTACGAACGATGTTTGCCTTCAATACTTACATACCATTTAGGTGAGTACTGAAATAATTGTTGTGTTCATATAGGCTACGTTGAAGATTAGAACAGTGATTATTGATTTATTGTGCACTCTGGTTTATATTAATTGTGAAGTTTAGATCAATGAATAAACATTCGAAATTCAGAACATATCAAATTAATGAATCAATATATATATATATATATAGTATAAACAAATCCATTTACCTCGTGCACTAAAAACCATATATCTCTCATTTCTAAGTCTTTTCTTGGTAATGCTATTGTCCAAGTCATATCGTGTTTTACATTAGATTGAAGTTCCATGTTTGTGAACAAGATAAATTCGCACAACGAGGTTTCGACAGTTACCGAGGTTTCAGTCAGATATTTACAGCAACGAAAGTGAAACGTTTCCTGGATCTGTCCGAGGAGAAGGACCAGTGGTCATGTCAAGGACAACGGACAAAAGACGAGAACATCTTTGAAGGAGATGTTCTCCTGTGTGAGCAGCTCATCATTTTACCAAAGGTAACATTGACTGCAGGGGCGTGTACGGTAGGGCACTGCGCCCCACTTCAGAGATGTTGCATCTGGTTAATAAAATGATCACTGACAATTACTATGACACTGATAGAAAAGGAAATCGCTTATTTATTAAACAGATATAGTTTATTATTAAGTTAAAATATTTTATTTGCTATCAGCTTGGGACCATTGCCAGACAGGCCTCACCATTCAAATGTAAGAGAAAGACAAACATAATGCAATAAAACATGTAAACACAAATAATAAAACAAACATATAATAAATCGTACATGGGGTGTGGGGTGGGTGGGTGGAACGATAGATGTGGTGATTTCTGGTTTTTTCAAGTGTAAAAAATAATGTAATGAAACTGAACTTTAAACCTTTAACAATGTGGAGAAAAGTTATAGCTAAAAAAAAAACTAAAAAAAAAAGAACAACTGAAATAATGAGATATGTCTTAAAACTTTACCAGGAATCGCAAGCTGTGCGGCTCTTAGATCCACATATGGCCAGATTGGCCACTGTTAAACTAATACCGTGACTGACCGTTACTTTTAGGGTTTCTCTCCCAACATGCATTGATCCCGATCGAATTACATAGCAATTGATTTATTTTAAGCAATATAACAATATGGATCAGTTTCATTTTTTCACTTCTTGCAGCCTGAACCAGAAACACCTAGGCCATTGATAGTAGCGCCTGTGAATTTATCAACACAAGGTAGGTAACTGCATTTAAGAAATGGCAGTGAAAAGATTTACCTTTGGCCTCCCTTAGATTATTTCTTGAGAGTTTTAACGTAAATTTATTTCAATGTTAACCATAACAAAAAAAAAACTTCTTCGTGAATATTGCTGCCAACCAATCATTTTAAAGAATCAAAAGAATAAAAAAATAATATGTGTCCGCCACTCTACATTCAGAATTGTTTACCCTCCAGGCAACATGAGAAAATATTTACTCAACTCACTAAACTCAAATACACTTATTAATTTGATTTATAAAGTTATATGACTTTTGGAAATGAAAACTTCAGAGGAAAACAACGTCTCTAGTAAGCTATTACGATTTACGAAAAGAAAAATCTATTTTAGCTTTACATGATACGAATTTCTCCTACTTTAACTCAGGCAGAACAATGACAGATAAATAATAAGTTCTGGGTTTAAACAAGATCATTCATCATCCCAGGTTCTTGAATTTTTCCACAAATACTAATGCCATCACTTCTATTTATCAGTGTTGACCTTTTCGTTTACTGACCAGGTGTTGTCAACGGTGACCTATTTCGGTTTCTGGCAGTTCATCTGGAGTACAGCGACTGGAGGAAACTCGCCCAACTTCTGAATGTGAAACACAGCCGGATCCAGGCCATTCTACGTCAGAATGTCTCTAAAGACGTCACACAGTCTATCTACGACATGCTGGTCACGTGGTCTAAGAGGCTCCCCAGGTCCATGGACAGAGTACGTTAAGTTTTAAAATAAATCAAACATCTCAATCCCATGTTAGATGACCATGTCAAACATCTCAAACCCATGTTAGATGACCATGTAAAACATCTCAATCCCATGTTAGATGACCATGTCAAACATCTCAATCCCATGTTAGATGACCATGTCAAGCATCTCAATCCCATTTTATATGAACATGTCAAACATCTCAATCCCATTTTACATGACCATGTCAAACATCTAAATCCCATGTTAGATGACCATGTCAAACATCTCAATCCCATGTTAGATGACCATGTCAAACATCTCAATCCCATGTTAGGTGACCATGTCAAACATCTCAATCCCTTGTTAGATGACCATGTCAAACATCTCAATCCCATGTTAGATGACCATGTCAAACATCTCAATCCCAATTTAGATGACCATGTCAAACATCTCAATCCCATTTTAGATGACCATGTCAAACATCTCAATCCCATTTTAGATGACCATGTCAAACATCTCAATCCCATTTAAGATGACCATGTTAAACATCTCAATCCCATTTTAGATGACCATGTCAAACATCTCAATCCCATTTTAGATGACTATGTCAAACATCTCAATCCCAAGTTAGATGACCAAGTCAAACATCTCAATCCCATGTTAGATGACCATGTCAAACATCTCAATCCCATGTTAGATGACCATGTCAAACATCTCAATCCCATTTTAGATGACCATGTCAAACATCTCAATCCCATGTTAGATGACCATGTCAAACATCTCAATCCCATTTTAGATGACCATGTCAAACATCTCAATACCATGTTAGATGACCATGTCAAACATCTCAATCCCATGTTAGATGACCATGTCAAACATCTCAATCCCATGTTAGATGACCATGTCAAACATCTCAATCCCATGTTAGGTGACCATGTCAAACATCTCAATCCCATTTAAGATGACCATGTCAAACATCTCAATCCCATGTTAGATGACCATGTCAAACATCTCAATCCCATTTTAGATGACCATGTCAAACATCTCAATCCCATGTTAGATGACCATGTCAAACATCTCAATCCCATTTTAGATGACCATGTCAAACATCTCAATCACATGTTAGATGACCATGTCAAACATCTCAATCCCATTTAAGATGACCATGTCAAACATCTCAATCCCATGTTAGATGACCATGTCAAACATCTCAATCCGATTTTAGATGACCATGTCAAACATCTCAATCCCATGTTAGATGACCATGTCAAAAATCACAATCCCATGTTAGATTACCATGTCAAACATCTCAATCCCATTTTAGATGACCATGTCAAACATCTCAATCCCATGTTAGATGACCATGTCAAAAATCACAATCCCATGTTAGATTACCATGTCAAACATCTCAATCCCATTTTAGATGACCATGTCAAACATCTCATTCCCATGTTAGATTACCATGTCAAACATCTCAATCCCATTTTAGATGACCATGTCAAACATCTCAATCCCATTTTACATGACCATGTCAAACATCTCAATCCCATTTTAGATGACCATGTCAAACATCTCAATCCCATTTTAGATGACCATGTCAAACATCTCAATCCCAAGTTAGATGACCAAGTCAAACATCTCAATCCCATGTTAGATGACCATGTCAAACATCTCAATCCCATTTTAGATGACCATGTCAAACATCTCAATCCCATTTTAGATGACCATGTCAAACATCTCAATCCCATTTTAGATGACCATGTCAAACATCTAAATCCCATGTTAGATGACCATGTCAAACATCTCAATCCCATGTTAGATGACCATGTCAAACATCTCAATCCCATGTTAGGTGACCATGTCAAACATCTCAATCCCTTGTTAGATGACCATGTCAAACATCTCAATCCCATGTTAGATGACCATGTCAAACATCTCAATCCCATTTTAGATGACCATGTCAAACATCTCAATCCCATTTTAGATGACCATGTCAAACATCTCAATCCCATTTTAGATGACCATGTCAAACATCTCAATCCCATTTAAGATGACCATGTTAAACATCTCAATCCCATTTTAGATGACCATGTCAAACATCTCAATCCCATTTTAGATGACTATGTCAAACATCTCAATCCCAAGTTAGATGACCAAGTCAAACATCTCAATCCCATGTTAGATGACCATGTCAAACATCTCAATCCCATGTTAGATGACCATGTCAAACATCTCAATCCCATTTTAGATGACCATGTCAAACATCTCAATCCCATGTTAGATGACCATGTCAAACATCTCAATCCCATTTTAGATGACCATGTCAAACATCTCAATACCATGTTAGATGACCATGTCAAACATCTCAATCCCATGTTAGATGACCATGTCAAACATCTCAATCCCATGTTAGATGACCATGTCAAACATCTCAATCCCATGTTAGGTGACCATGTCAAACATCTCAATCCCATTTAAGATGACCATGTCAAACATCTCAATCCCATGTTAGATGACCATGTCAAACATCTCAATCCCATTTTAGATGACCATGTCAAACATCTCAATCCCATGTTAGATGACCATGTCAAACATCTCAATCCCATTTTAGATGACCATGTCAAACATCTCAATCCCATGTTAGATGACCATGTCAAACATCTCAATCCCATTTAAGATGACCATGTCAAACATCTCAATCCCATGTTAGATGACCATGTCAAACATCTCAATCCGATTTTAGATGACCATGTCAAACATCTCAATCCCATGTTAGATGACCATGTCAAAAATCACAATCCCATGTTAGATTACCATGTCAAACATCTCAATCCCATTTTAGATGACCATGTCAAACATCTCAATCCCATGTTAGATGACCATGTCAAAAATCACAATCCCATGTTAGATTACCATGTCAAACATCTCAATCCCATTTTAGATGACCATGTCAAACATCTCATTCCCATGTTAGATTACCATGTCAAACATCTCAATCCCATTTTAGATGACTATGTCAAACATCTCAATCCCATTTTAGATGACCATGTCAAACATCTCAATCCCATTTTAGATGACCATGTCAAACATCTCAATCCCATTTTAGATGACCATGTCAAACATCTCAATCCCAAGTTAGATGACCAAGTCAAACATCTCAATCCCATGTTAGATGACCATGTCAAACATCTCAATCCCATTTTAGATGACCATGTCAAACATCTCAATCCCATTTTAGATGACCATGTCAAACATCTCAATCCCATTTTAGATGACCATGTCAAATATCTCAATCCCATGTTAGATGACCATGTCAAACATCTCAATCCCATGTTAGATGACCATGTCAAACATCTCAATCCCATTTTAGATGACCATGTCAAACATCTCAATCCCATGTAAGATGACTATGTCAAACATCTCAATCCCATGTTAGATGACCATGTCAAACATCTCAATCCCATGTTAGATGACCATGTCAAACATCTCAATACCATGTTAGATGACCATGTCAAACATCTCAATCCCATGTTAGATGACCATGTCAAACATCTCAATCCCATGTTAGATGACCATGTCAAACATCTCAATCCCATGTTAGATGACCATGTCAAACATCTCAATCCCATTTTAGATGACCATGTCAAACATCTCAATCCCATGTTAGATGACCATGTCAAACATCTCAATCCCATTTTAGATGACCATGACAAACATCTCAAACCCATGTTAGATGACCATGTCAAACATCTCAATCCCATGTTAGATGACCATGTCAAACATCTCAATCCCATGTTAGATGACCATGTCAAACATCTCAATCCAATGTTAGATGACCATGTCAAACATCTCAATCCCATTTTAGATGACGTTGTCAAACAACTCAATCCCATGTTAGATGATCATGTCAAACGTCTCAATCACCTTTTTAGATGACCATGTCAAACATCTCAATCCGATTTTAGATGACCATGTCAAACATCTCAATCCCATGTTAGATGACCATGTCAAACATCTCAATCCCATGTTAGATGACCATGTCAAACATCTCAATCCCATTTTAGATGACCATGTCAAACATCTCAATCCCATGTTAGATGACCATGTCAAACATCTCAATACCATGTTAGATGACCATGTCAAACATCTCAATCCCATGTTAGATGACCATGTCAAACATCTCAATCCCATGTTAGATGACCATGTCAAATTTCTCAATCCAATGTTAGATGACCATGTCAAACATCTCAATCCCATTTTAGATGACGTTGTCAAACAACTCAATCCCATGTTAGATGATCATGTCAAACGTCTCAATCCCATTTTAGATGACCATGTCAAACATCTCAATCCGATTTTAGATGACCATGTCAAACTTCTCAATCCCATGTTTGATGACCATGTCAAAAATCACAATCCCATGTTAGATTACCATGTCAAACATCTCAATCCCATTTTAGATGACCATGTCAAACATCTCAATCCCATTTTAGATGACCATGTCAAACATCTCAATCCCAAGTTAGATGACCAAGTCAAACATCTCAATCCCATGTTAGATGACCATGTCAAACATCTCAATCCCATTTTAGATGACCATGTCAAACATCTCAATCCCATGTTAGATGACCATGTCAAACATCTCAATCCCATGTTAGATGACCATGTCAAACATCTCAATCCCATTTTAGATGACCATGTCAAACATCTCAATCCCATGTAAGATGACCATGTCAAACATCTCAATCCCATGTTAGATGACCATGTCAAACATCTCAATCCCATGTTAGATGACCATGTCAAACATCTCAATCCCAATTTAGATGAACATGTCAAACATCTCAATCCCATTTTAGATGACAATGTCAAACATCTCAATCCCATGTTAGATGACCATGTCAAACATCTCAATCCCATGTTAGATGACCATGTCAAAGATCTCAATCCCATGTTAGATGACCATGTCAAACATCTCAATACCATGTTAGATGACCATGTCAAACATCTCAATCCCATGTTAGATGACCATGTCAAACATCTCAATCCCATGTTAGATGACCATGTCAAACATCTCAATCCCATGTTAGATGACCATGTCAAACATCTCAATCCCATTTTAGATGACCATGTCAAACATCTCAATCCCATGTTAGATGACCATGTCAAACATCTCAATCCCATTTTAGATGACCATGTCAAACATCTCAAACCCATGTTAGATGACCATGTCAAACATCTCAATCCCATGTTAGATGACCATGTCAAACATCTCAATCCCATGTTAGATGACCATGTCAAACATCTCAATCCAATGTTAGATGACCATGTCAAACATCTCAATCCCATTTTAGATGACGTTGTCAAACAACTCAATCCCATGTTAGATGATCATGTCAAACGTCTCAATCACCTTTTTAGATGACCATGTCAAACATCTCAATCCGATTTTAGATGACCATGTCAAACATCTCAATCCCATTTTAGATGACCATGTCAAACATCTCAATCCCATGTTAGATGACCATGTCAAACATCTCAATCCCATGTTAGATGACCATGTCAAACATCTCAATCCCATTTTAGATGACCATGTCAAACATCTCAATCCCATGTTAGATGACCATGTCAAACATCTCAATCCCATGTTAGATGACCATGTCAAACATCTCAATCCCATTTTAGATGACCATGTCAAACATCTCAATACCATGTTAGATGACCATGTCAAACATCTCAATCCCATGTTAGATGACCATGTCAAACATCTCAATCCCATGTTAGATGACCATGTCAAACATCTCAATTCCATGTTAGATGACCATGTCAAACATCTCAATCCCATTTTAGATGACCATGTCAAACATCTCAATCCCATGTTAGATGACCATGTCAAACATCTCAATCCCATTTTAGATGACCATGTCAAACATCTCAAACCCATGTTAGATGACCATGTCAAACATCTCAATCCCATGTTAGATGACCATGTCAAACATCTCAATCCCATGTTAGATGACCATGTCAAATTTCTCAATCCAATGTTAGATGACCATGTCAAACATCTCAATCCCATTTTAGATGACGTTGTCAAACAACTCAATCCCATGTTAGATGATCATGTCAAACGTCTCAATCCCATTTTAGATGACCATGTCAAACATTTCAATCCGATTTTAGATGACCATGTCAAACTTCTCAATCCCATGTGTGATGACCATGTCAAAAATCACAATCCCATGTTAGATTACCATGTCAAACATCTCAATCCCATTTTAGATGACCATGTCAAACATCTTAATCCCATGTTAGATGACCATGTAAACATCTCAATCCCATTTTAGATGACTATGTCAAACATCTCAATCCCATGTTAGATGACCATGTCAAACATCTCAATCCCATGTTAGATGACCATGTCAAACATCTCAATCCAATGTTAGATGACCATGTCAAACATCTCAATCCCATGTTAGATGACCATGTCAAACATCTCAATCCAATGTTAGATGACCATGTCAAACATCTCAATCCCATTTTAGATGACGTTGTCAAACAACTCAATCCCATGTTAGATGATCATGTCAAACGTCTCAATCCCATTTTAGATGACCATGTCAAACATCTCAATCCCATGTTAGATGACCATGTAAACATCTCAATCCCATTTTAGATGACCATGTCAAATATCTCAATCCCATGTTAGATGACCATGTCAAACATCTCAATCCCATTTAAGATGACCATGTCAAACATCTCAATCCCATGTTAGATGACCATGTCAAACATCTCAATCCGATTTTAGATGACCATGTCAAACATCTCAATCCCATGTTAGATGACCATGTCAAAATTCACAATCCCATGTTAGATTACCATGTCAAACATCTCAATCCCATGTTAGATGACCATGTCAAACATCTCAATCCCATTTTAGATGACCATGTCAAACATCTCAATCCCATGTAAGATGACCATGTCAAACATCTCAATCCCATGTTAGATGAACATGTCAAACATCTCAATCCCATTTTAGATGACCATGTCAAACATCTCAATACCATGTTAGATGACCATGTCAAACATCTCAATCCCATGTTAGATGACCATGTCAAACATCTCAATCCCATGTTAGATGACCATGTCAAACATCTCAATCCCATGTTAGATGACCATGTCAAACATCTCAATCCCATTTTAGATGACCATGTCAAACATTTCAATCCCATGTTAGATGACCATGTCAAACATCTCAATCCCATGTTAGATGACCATGTCAAACATCTCAATCCCATTTTAGATGACCATGTCAAACATCTCAATACCATGTTAGATGACCATGTCAAACATCTCAATCCCATTTTAGATGACCATGTCAAACATCTCAATCCCAAGTTAGATGACCAAGTCAAACATCTCAATCCCATGTTAGATGACCATGTCAAACATCTCAATCCCATTTTAGATGACGTTGTCAAACATCTCAATCCCATGTTAGATGACCATGTCAAACATCTCAATCCCATTTTAAATGACCATGTCAAACATCTCAAACCCATGTTAGATGACCATGTCAAACATCTCAATCCCATGTTAGATGACCATGTCAAACATCTCAATCCAATGTTAGATGACCATGTCAAACATCTCAATCCCATATTAGATGACCATGTCAAACATCTCAATCCCATTTTAGATGACGTTGTCAAACAACTCAATCCCATGTTAGATGATCATGTTAAACGTCTCAATCCCATTTTAGATGACCATGTCAAACATCTCAATCCCATGTTAGATGACCATGTAAACATCTCAATCCCATTTTAGATGACCATGTCAAAAATCTCAATCCCATGTTAGATGACCATGTCAAACATCTCAATCCCATTTTAGATGACCATGTCAAATATCTCAATCCCATGTTAGATGACCATGTCAAACATCTCAATCCCATTTAAGATGACCATGTAAACATCTCAATCCCATGTTAGATGACCATGTCAAACATCTCAATCCGATTTTAGATGACCATGTCAAACATCTCAATCCCATGTTAGATGACCATGTCAAAAATCACAATCCCATTTTAGATGACCATGTCAAACATCTCAATCCCATGTTAGATGACCATGTCAAACATCTCAATCCCATGTTAGATGACCATGTCAAACATCTCAATCCCATTTTAGATGAGCATGTCAAACATCTCAATCCCATTTTAGATGACCATGTCAAAAATCTCAATCCCATTTTAGATGACCATGTCAAACATCTCAATCCCATTTTAAAAGACCATGTTAAACATCTTAATCCCCTTTTAGACGACCATGTCAAACATCTCAATCCCATGTTAGATGACCATGTCAAACTTCTTAATCCCATGTTAGATGACCATGTCTAACATCTCAATCCCATTTTAGATGACCATGTAAAACATCTCAATCCCATTCTAGATGACCATGTCAAACATCTTAATCCCATTTTAGATGACCATGTCCAACATCTCAATCCCATGTTAGAAGACCATGTCAAACATCTCAATCCCATTTTAGATGACCATGTCAAACATCTCAATCCCATTTAAGATGACCATGTCAAACATCTCAATCCCATGTTAGATGACCATGTCAAACATCTCAATCCCATTTTAGATGACCATGTCAAACATCTCAATCCCGTTTTAGATGACCATGTCAAGCATCTCAATCCCATTTTAGATGACCATGTCAAACATCTCAATCCCATTTTAGATGACCATGTCAAACATCTCAATCCCATTTTTGATGACCATGTCAAACATCGCAATCCCATGTTTGATGACCATGTCAAACATTTCAATCCCATTTTAGATGACCATGTCAAACATCTCAATCCCATGTTAGATGACCATGTCAAACATCTCAATCCCATGTTAGATGACCATGTCAAACATCTTAATCCCATGTTAGATGACCATGTCAAACATCTCAATCCCATGTTAGATGACCATGTCAAACATCTAAATCCCATTTTAGATGACCATGTCAAACATCTCAATCCCATGTTAGATAACTATGTCAAACATCTCAATCCCATGTTAGATGACCATGTCAAACTTCTCAATCCCATTTTAGATGACCATAACAAACAGCTCAATCCCATGTTAGATGACCATGTCAAACATCTCAATCCCATGTTAGATGACCATGTCAAACATCTCAATCCCATGTTAGATGACCATGTCAAACATCTCAATCCCATTTTATATGACCATGTCAAACATCTCAATCCCATTTTAGATGACCATGTCAAACATCTCAATCCCATTTTAGATGACCATGTCAAACATCTGAAACCCATGTTAGATGACCATGTCAAACATCTCAATCCCATTTTAGATGACCATGTCAAACATCTCAATCCCATGTTAGATGACAATGTCAAACATCTCAATTCCATGTTAGATGACCATGCCAAACATCTCAATCCCATGTTAGATGACCATGTCAAACATCTCAATCCCATTTTAGATGACCATGTCAAACATCTCAATCCCATGTTAGTTACCATGTCAAACATCTCAATCCCATGTTAGATGACCATGTCAAACATCACAATCCCATGTTAGATGACCATGTAAACATCTTAATCCCATTTTAGATGACCATGTCAAACATCTCAATCCCATGTTAGATGACCATGTCAAACATCTCAATCCCATTTTAGATGACCATGTCAAACATCTCAATCCCATGTTAGATGACCATGTCAAACATCTCAATCCCATGTTAGATGACCATGTCAAACATCTCAATCCCATGTTAGATGACCATGTCAAACATCTCAATCCCATTTTAGATGACCATGTCAAACATCTCAATCCCGTTTTAGATGACCATGTCAAGCATCTCAATCCCATTTTAGATGACCATGTCAAACATCTCAATCCCATTTTAGATGACCATGTCAAACATCTCAATCCCATTTTAGATGACCATGTCAAACATCTCAATCCCATGTTAGATGACCATGTCAAACATCTCAATCCCATTTTAGATGACCATGTCAAACATCTCAATCCCATGTTAGATGACCATGTCAAACATCTCAATCCCATGTTAGATGACCATGTCAAACATCTCAATCCCATGTTAGATGACCATGTCAAACATCTCAATCCCATGTTAGATGACCATGTCAAACATCTCAATCCCATGTTAGATGACCATGTCAAACTTCTCAATCCCATTTTAGATGACCATAACAAACAGCTCAATCCCATGTTAGATGACCATGTCAAACATCTCAATCCCATGTTAGATGACCATGTCAAACATCTTAATCCCATGTTAGATGACCATGTCAAACATCTCAATCCCATTTTATATGACCATGTCAAACATCTCAATCCCATGTTAGATGACCATGTCAAACATCTCAATCCCGTTTTAGATGACCATGTCAAGCATCTCAATCCCATTTTAGATGACCATGTCAAACATCTCAATCCCATTTTAGATGACCATGTCAAACATCTCAATCCCATTTTTGATGACCATGTCAAACATCGCAATCCCATGTTAGATGACCATGTCAAACATCTCAATCCCATTTTAGATGACCATGTCAAACATCTCAATCCCATGTTAGATGACCATGTCAAACATCTCAATCCCATGTTAGATGACCATGTCAAACATCTTAATCCCATGTTAGATGACCATGTCAAACATCTCAATCCCATGTTAGATGACCATGTCAAACATCTAAATCCCATTTTAGATGACCATGTCAAACATCTCAATCCCATGTTAGATAACTATGTCAAACATCTCAATCCCATGTTAGATGACCATGTCAAACTTCTCAATCCCATTTTAGATGACCATAACAAACATCTCAATCCCATGTTAGATGACCATGTCAAACATCTCAATCCCATGTTAGATGACCATGTCAAACATCTCAATCCCATTTTATATGACCATGTCAAACATCTCAATCCCATTTTAGATGACCATGTCAAACATCTCAATCCCATTTTAGATGACCATGTCAAACATCTGAATCCCATGTTAGATGACCATGTCAAACATCTCAATCCCATTTTAGATGACCATGTCAAACATCTCAATCCCATGTTAGATGACCATGTCAAACATCTCAATTCCATGTTAGATGACCATGCCAAACATCTCAATCCCATGTTAGATGACCATGTCAAACATCTCAATCCCATTTTAGATGACCATGTCAAACATCTCAATCCCATGTTAGATGACCATGTCAAACATCTCAATCCCATGTTAGATGACCATGTCAAACATCACAATCCCATGTTAGATGACCATGTAAACATCTCAATCCCATTTTAGATGACCATGTCAAACATCTCAATCCCATGTTAGATGACCATGTCAAACATCTCAATCCCATTTTAGATGACCATGTCAAACATCACAATCCCATGTTAGATGACCATGTAAACATCTCAATCCCATGTTAGATGACCATGTCAAACATCTCAATCCCATGTTAGACGACCATGTCAAACATCTCAATCCCATTTTTGATGACCATGTCAAACATCTCAATCCCGTTTTAGATGACCATGTCAAACATCTCAATCCCATTTTAGATGACCATGTCAAACATCTCAATCCCATTTTAGATGACCATGTCAAACATCTCAATCCCATTTTTAGATGACCATGTCAAACATCTCAATCCCATTTTTGATGACCATGTCAAACATCGCAATCCCATGTTAGATGACCATGTCAAACATCTCAATCCCATGTTTAGATGACCATGTCAATGACATCTCAATCCCATTTTAGATGACCATGTCAAACATCTCAATCCCATTTTAGATGACCATGTCAAACATCTCAATCCCATGTTAGATGACCATGTCAAACATCTCAATCCCATGTTAGATGACCATGTCAAACATCTCAATCCCATTTTAGATGACCATGTCAAACATCTCAATCCCATTTTAGATGACCATGTCAAACATCTCAATCCCATGTTAGATGACCATGTCAAACATCTCAATCCCATGTTAGATGACCATGTCAAACATCTCAATCCCATGTTAGATGACCATGTCAAACATCTCAATCCCATGTTAGATGACCATGTCAAACATCTCAATCCCATGTTAGATGACCATGTCAAACATCTCAATCCCATTTTAGATGACCATGTCAAACATCTCAATCCCATGTTAGATGACCTTGTATGTCAAACATCTCAATCCCATGTTAGATGACCATGTATGTCAAACATCTCAATCCCATTTTAGATGACCATGTCAAACATCTCAATCCCATGTTAGATGACCATGTCAAACATCTCAATCCCATTTTAGATGACCATGTCAAACATCTCAATCCCATGTTAGATGACCATGTCAAACATCTCAATCCCATGTTAGATGACCATGTCAAACATCTCAATCCCATGTTAGATGACCATGTCAAACATCTCAATCCCATTTTAGATGACCATGTCAAACATCTCAATCCCATTTTTAGATGACCATGTCAAACATCTCAATCCCATTTTAGATGACCATGTCAAACATCTCAATCCCATTTTAGATGACCATGTCAAACATCTCAATCCCATTTTAGATGACCATGTCAAACATCTCAATCCCATGTTAGATGACCATGTCAAACATCTCAATCCCATGTTAGATGACCATGTCAAACATCTCAATCCCATTTTAGATGACCATGTCAAACATCTCAATCCCATGTTAGATGACCATGTCAAACATCTCAATCCCATTTTAGATGACCATGTCAAACATCGCAATCCCATGTTAGATGACCATGTCAAACATCTCAATCCCATGTTAGATGACCATGTCAAACATCTCAATCCCATTTTAGATGACCATGTCAAACATCTCAATCCCATGTTAGATGACCATGTCAAACATCTCAATCCCATGTTAGATGACCATGTCAAACATCTCAATCCCATGTTAGATGACCATGTCAAACATCTCAATCCCATTTTAGATGACCATGTCAAACATCTCAATCCCATGTTAGATAACTATGTCAAACATCTCAATCCCATGTTAGATGACCATGTCAAACTTCTCAATCCCATTTTAGATGACCATAACAAACAGCTCAATCCCATGTTAGATGACCATGTCAAACATCTCAATCCCATGTTAGATGACCATGTCAAACATCTCAATCCCATGTTAGATGACCATGTCAAACATCTCAATCCCATTTTATATGACCATGTCAAACATCTCAATCCCATTTTAGATGACCATGTCAAACATCTCAATCCCATTTTAGATGACCATGTCAAACATCTGAATCCCATGTTAGATGACCATGTCAAACATCTCAATCCCATTTTAGATGACCATGTCAAACATCTTAGTCCCATGTTAGATGACCATGTCAAACATCTCAATTCCATGTTAGATGACCATGCCAAACATCTCAATCCCATGTTAGATGACCATGTCAAACATCTCAATCCCATTTTAGATGACCATGTCAAACATCTCAATCCCATGTGAGATGACCATGTCAAACATCTCAATCCCATGTTAGATGACCATGTCAAACATCACAATCCCATGTTAGATGACCATGTAAACATCTCAATCCCATTTTAGATGACCATGTCAAACATCTCAATCCCATGTTAGATGACCATGTCAAACATCTCAATCCCATTTTAGATGACCATGTCAAACATCTCAATCCCATGTTAGATGACCATGTCAAACATCTCAATCCCATGTTAGATGACCATGTCAAACATCTCAATCCCATGTTAGATGACTATGTCAAACATCTAAATCCCATTTTAGATGACCATGTCAAACATCTCAATCCCATGTTAGATGACCATGTCAAACATCTCAATCCCATGTTAGATGACCATGTCAAACATCTCAATCCCATTTTAGATGACCATGTCAAACATCTCAATCCCATTTTAGATGACCATGTCAAACATCTCAATCCCATTTTAGATGACCATGTCAAACATCTCAATCCCAGGTTAGATGACCATGTCAAACATCTCAATCCCATTTTAGATGACCATGTCAAACATCTCAATCCCATTTTAGATGACCATGTCAAACATCTCAATCCCATGTTAGATGACCATGTCAAACATCTCAATCCCTTGTTAGATGACCATGTTTTAGTCCTGGGAAGTACTTTCAGAATAGCTCGCTAGTTTATGAACTTTAATGATAAAGAACCTCTAGAAATTTTAATTTGGTAGAGTACTCTTCTATTTATTTTATAATAAACTAAATATCTGACTGTTTTACTAAAATGTATCAATGAATATCTTCAGTTATGTGTTTCAAAGATATGATTCATTCATCAATACATTATTAGTGTCTCCAATGATTTTATTTGTATATATATATAAATATATATATATATATATATATATATATATATATGTATATAAATATATTCATATTTGTAACATATATAGGCTACATTCATATTTGAAGCATATATACATTCATATTTGTAACATATATACATTCATATTTGTAACATATATACAGTCATATATGTAACATATATACATTCATATTTGTAACAATTATACATACATATACTTTTTTCTCGTCAGACTGACATTCTGTGTAAGGCTCTGGCCTGTATACGTCGTCCAGATCTGGCAGAAGAACTACTGACCAGGGATGTAGAGTTCAGACAAAACAGAGCTCATAAGTTCAGAGGTAAATACAACATTCTATAAGGTCCAAGTAAGATACTCAGATCTGTCACTAGCACCATGTAGGTATCTGCCCGCCTTGAACTCTCACCCTGCCCCAGAATATATAATTAAACCTATTGACAAAGTCGCCAACATCAATTAATATACTCGTCCATCGTGTTTAGATTGTATAAGACTCTTTTGTAAAGAAAAAATGTGTCTAATAATCTAATATAATAAAATCGATTTTGGGTTCTGCGTTAAATCGAAAGTAAAGAATTAATACAACATTATTCCAGTTTAAAATACAATCATGAAAAAATCGGATCTGCCTAAAACCAAAAATAACCTAGCCTCCCGATTAAGCCTATGGGGATATAACTCTATGCAAAGGTTTTGCAGGGTACAGCTATTATTACAATAATAACTGTTAACACAATCAAAAAGACAAACAAGTATATGATCGTCTAACTTATTGTATGGCCCATAGGTCAACAACATTTTAAATTATTTTGCTTAATTTATATAAATGTCTACATTGAAATTGATAATCTGTACAATAGTGTGATAAGAAAATAAAATATTTTTATGAAACCACTTGCAATCGAAGAACTTTTATGTGTAATTTAAGAATAAAAAATGTTTTTTTGATTTATTTTAAAAAAGTTCCCCCACCTCCCCGTTTTTTGGAAGAAAAAATGAAAAATTTTTTTTTTCCAAAAAAAAAAAGGACACGTTTTTTTTTTTAGCTTAATTCAAGCGAATAATAATAATAACTAATCAACTTTTATTAACAAATAAGATACAGATCAGTTAGTAAGATGTACAGAATGTACAAGAAATGTTTAAAACATATTTTTTCCTATGAACTTCAGATTCAAAAATTCAAATTTTCTCGATTTTGCATGAAGTTCTTCCATCAGTTTCACAGCACGTCAAGCAATTTGGTTAGATCTGAGAATGTCAATTAATGACTTCTCGACTGGCCAATGGGTCTTTAAACACTTAATTGCCTTCTTGCATTTTATCCTGATGAGTGAGGTAAATAGTTCATTGAAGGACGCTTTATTGTAGTGTTGCAAATGGAATCAAGCATTCGCCCATTCATAGCAGATGAAGTTGCAAGCAGGAGGGAGGATGTTGCGCTACTCTGGTATCAGAAATAATGCTATAATAGTATATATCGCATGTGAGTTCCATCTTGCCGAGTGTAAATTTGATAGTTTCGTCCAGCTGATGCGAGGCCAACGTGAAGTTGTTTTGTAATGACGATATGCCTGACATAATTCATATAAGAACTTGAAATCATCTCACCATCCAGGGTTTTCGCCTGTGCTAACATCATCTGTCGCAACGAGGCGGTAATCAGCCTGAAGAGTGACATAGTTTTGCGTTAATTTGTCAATGAAGGAATAGTTGAGTTTTGGTTTGCTCGTTGTCTCTTAAATAAGAAAATTCATGACATGTTTCAGAAAGAGGTCGAGTACATGGTGCTGACAGCAATATATATCGTGGCTTCTGAAAGCCCTTGCTCAAGACATCATCCTGTATGAGCTTTACAATCCCGTGTAAACGACCAGTATTTACTGCGGTCGTGTCGCATATTATCAAGCAAATATTTTATTAAGCATCATATTCATCAATTATCTGATGTAGTTCCTTGTGAATGGCCGCGGCAGAACCACTCTCACATTGAAGAATACCGAGTTTTGATTTCGGTTGTCATTTTTTCAGCAGAACTACTTGATACTCTTCCCCCTTGCACTCTTTTATCATCAAACTGGAGACTATTGGGATCTTTGCTTTGAAGTTTTTGAAAAATTTTCTTTTTCATTTCCCGTCCGTCAGAGATTACTCATTTCTAAACACCCACCTGACTTGGAACTGGTAAATCATAACCCTGTTCAGCAATGGTTGCAAGAACGTCATATGCTTTATGTACTAGAAAACACGCTGTTGTAGTGCGTACTTTTTTGTATTTCGGTTTGATGACGTGGAAGAATAGGTTGTCGAGTCGGGTGAAGAAGCAGAGGTTTCAGAATCTGAAGAATTTGAGACAGTTGTATGTGTTTGTGTAGGTTGTGAGACAGTTGTATGTGTTTGTGTAAGTTGTGAGACAGTTGTATGTGTTTGTGTAGGTTGCTATAGAGAAGAGCTGGCTTGAGATTGAGTTTCGGATAGTCGGATTCGTTTTCTTGGGTGTATTGATTCTAAAGGGGTTTGTTTGACTATTGAATGACCAATCTTTCCTCTACTCTTAACTTGCATCTGGTAGAGATCTTTATCCTCCTTGCTTTTCCATTCTCCATTAACGTTGGTTACATCAAATAACTGAGAAAGTGTTGTAGTAAATTTATCAGACGGTTTCTTTTTGTTTTTGTCATATAAATCAAACAGACAATTGAGTTTCTTTCTGATTAGTGCGCTGGATAATAGTGGAAAGTCTAGAGTTTCCCTCAAGAGCAATTCTATATCCGTAATCATAATTTTGATTCGATCCAATCGCCGTTTCTGGCTATTGAACAGAAAAGTGAAGTTTCCAAGAATTTAGCGGTTTGTAGGCATCAGTGTGAGATTGATTAGCTTTTTAACAGACGGAATTCTCGGATCCCTATTCTGTTTAGAAGATGAAGGAAGATGCCTTGCTTATAAACAAATGGAAACAACTGACTGGAATATGTTTAAAAGCAGTCTAGAAAGTTATGTAAAAATTCAGTGTTAAATTAAAACCTATAGTCAAACTGCGCGATATGTGAAAACAAAAATGAAAAGGTGGGGGGACTTTTTTTCAATTAAAAAAAAATTAATGTTGCTACTGTCATCTACATCAGAGGTGTGCGGATCTTGAAATTTAGCGTCCGCGTCCGTCTGCGGATTTCTATCAATGATCCGCGTCCGCGTCCGCAGAATTTTACAACATTGGTTCACAGTCAGTCCGCGCGTCCGCATTGCTGAAATTTAGCTGTTTAAATGACTTGAAATTTTTTAAAGGTAACGCTAAAGAAGATCCGCGTCAGTCCGCGAGTCTGCAACTTAACCATACGAAGCGTCCGCTGTCAGTCCGCGGATTCGGAAAAGTCTGCGGATCTGCGTCCGCAAGCGGACGCGTCCGCTTTCAGCTCATCTCTGATCTACATACAATTGTTCCTCGAATGTAAGGGGTTTCAGTTTCGTTACAAAAAATAATGAAAATAGTTATCACCCTAGTGTACAATATACAGTGTACATAGCAATATATTGATAAGGAATGTAAAATAAGACGTACTTGATTTCTAAATTAAGGAAAATGTCTATTATAAGCTAAACGAAATAATGTTTCAAATATGATAGCAGTAAATCTAATCGCATTTCTTTTATGAATGAGCTAAAAATTCTGTGTATGGGATTATCTTTAATTTAACATTGCCCCCCCTCCACCCTTTTCAGTTATTTTGAAATCACTACTGTAGAGGTCACATATGTGGGTTATTGGAGTTTGATAGAGTTCTTATGACTAGATAGATTGATTTTTTTGCTCAATGCTTAAGTGGAAGCTTTTGTCTTGAAGCTGCTAATGACGCTTTTAACTGAACTTCATAAATCGGAATAACAAAACGCTTTAGTGTTATTTTGTTCATATTTGTTTTCGATTCAAAGCTACAATACAGTTAAACTATTCACCTTTTAAGTCCTGTTAACGATATACGTTTTTTTTCCATTTGTTCAGATTCTTATCTCCGCAAGGCGTTTGTGACAATCGTCAGATATCCCCTGGCTGTGACCCAGTGGAAGGAACTGGCCAGACACCTGGGGATCAAAGAATCGGAGGTCTCAGACATTGAGGCCAGGAATGAGACGGATCAAGGCCGGTGTATGGGGACTTTGAACCTGTGGAGGTTTCAGACTGGAGAGGAAGCCACTATCTCTCTCCTAGCCACCAAACTGAAACAATGTCGGTTTAGACCATTAGCTAGTAAGTTATATTCTTGTAGAAAATGTGTGAACCTGTCTAGAGCTCGGGTGATTTATATAGACCCAGATGTTTTGGTGACAACTATAGTATAAGCGTTTGCATATAGACCAGAGCTGCGGCGTTCTTATCTATATTATAAGTAAACAACTTATTGGAGAAAGGCAATAATACTATGTACTAAACTTTGATAACATATGATCAAAGACGAAACTATATAAGTTTAATTTTTTTTAGCTTTAAAGAGTCAAATGATGGTGGTAAATATGTTATGTCATTTTGAAATAAAGTTTACAACACTTTTAGATAGACTAAAATATAGTAATTTTTAAAGCAATATAAACATCTAGCAAACTTATTGTGTTTAATATTCTCGCAATTAAAAGTGAGATGTGGATGGATTATAAATAATTTATGCTTGTGCACCACAAAAAATATTACTCTGCCTCTGCCCTATTGTGTATTTTTTTTCACTGATTAATCACCGGTTACTGCATTAAATAAATCACCGGTTACTGCATTAAATAAATGATTATTGAAACATTACGCCCTCTTTATTAAAAGTAAACATTGCTTTTCGAAAGAGTCAGTAACAAATACAATTTATATTCAATCTATTAAACAAGTATACTGCGATTTATATTTAAATTAGCATATTTAAATGTTATATGTCAAAAGTAAACATTTAATATCTAAAACGTTGGAAAAAAACAACTATATAGTAATACTTTAAATAATGTATATTGCAATATTTATTTAAACGTACATATTCAAATAAAGTATAAGATTAAGGTTATGAATATAATAGCATTGCTCCCCCCCCCCTTACTGGTTGCAGTAATAGCGGCTGAAAAAATACTGACACAGGTGACAGGGTTTGACCAGAATGCGACCGACACCCCAACACTGGCTATGATACAATACAAAAAAAACCCACAAATTACTGAACAAACATTGTTATTTTTATTTACTAACTCTTTCTATTTTTTTTCAATCACACAGAGGACGTTGAAAAAATCTACCAGCTGAAATTTTAAAAGAATGTTATTGATTGGATAAAGTTTGAGAAGGCCTATTGTTATTGATTGGATAAAGTTTGAGAAGGCCTATTGTTATTGATTGGATAAAGTTTGAGAAGGCCTATTAGCGCCATGTAAATTAAAAAAGAGGTGAACTTACAACAGAGAACTTTACACTATGATAAAAAAAAATATTTGTTGACTTTATATCAAAATATGATTTTTTTCGTTTCATGATATTGTGTTGATTTATTTAAAATTATATAAATGTTATTAAAACATATTTGTTATAGTTACCATTTATCAGGCAGACATGAATTAAAGTTAATGACCTTATTCAAGGGACGCGAAGGACGAGGTGGCAGTGAGGTAGAGCATTCCACTGCTAACCGATTGGTCTCAAGTTTAAGCCTCGGTGAGTGCCGGGAATTGTTTCGAGTCTACTTAATACCCATAAAGACGGCTGGACATTGTACTAGCCAAACAATTCCATAAAAACGGCTGGACATTGTACTAGCCACACAATTCCATAAAGACGGCTGGACATTGTACTAGCCACACTATTCCATAATGTCGGCTGGACATTGTACTAGCCACACAATTCCATAATGTCGGCTGGACATTGTACTAGTCACACAATTCCATAATGTCGGCTGGACATTGTACTAGCCACACAATTCCATAAAGACGGCTGGACATTGTACTAGCCACACAATTCCATAATGTCGGCTGGACATTGTACTAGCCACACAATTCCATAAAGACGGCTGGACATTGTACTAGCCACACAATCCCATAAAGACGGCTGGACATTGTACTAGCCACACAATCCCATAAAAAAACCGTGACTTCAGAAACAGGTGAACTTTACTTCATCTCAAAATGAGCGTATGTAACTGTAGAGGCTTTATAATGAAACTTTACTTATTTCTTTATTTAAATCGAAGTTTTATAAGTCTAGTAGCTATTTTGTTTACATGTGATTTACAGTGATACTTATAATACTTTGTGAGCTCCACAGAAATTAAAGAAAACTTAACTCTCCTAATACACTTGCATAAGTTGTTTGAGCATTGTAAAAGTATTTATACAAATTTGTGTGTCGTAATTAGTAAGTCTATACATTTAGGAAGTTAGATTTCAAGCACGAATTATCAATAAATGATTATAGATGTATGACAATATTTAACATAATACACCAACATTTATTAAATAATTATTGAAAAATCATGTTTTAATCTGAATATCATTTTTTGAATTATTTATTTATTCAACTAAACATTTATAATTATAAAGTTAATGTATATAACACAATACCTGTTCTGTTAAAAAATACAGAAAGGCCATACAAGTTAGATTTTAAAACTTTAGATAATAAACCGCAGAACACATATTAATTCGCAATGACCGACGAACCCAATTGTTTTGTGACCTTTCAATTTGCATTTTGTCAAAACCATTACATTTAATCGAGCAATGAACTTTTTAAACATAAACTTATTGGGTACAAGTAATTATAAATCAACAATAGATGGAGAATTATATTTTTCTTTGCCTTCTCAATTTATTAATTATTACTTTACAAAATTGAGTGTTTAAGAAAATCGATTTTGCTGTAACAACTTTATAAATGTAAACATAACAAAGTTTATAGAAGTTATAAAAATGTTATTGTATCATTAATTAAATCTTAAATAATGTTTTCTAATAAGTTTGCTTTATGTAATCTGTAATTATGTAACCATTTTAAATTGAATTGTGATATTCAAAGACAAGCATTATATTTTTTGTGCTGTTATATAAATGTTGTATTAATAAATTGAACAACAAATGATTTAAACTTCGATCTATTCTGTTTATTTATTTATTTATTTTTGTTATTTATTTTTCCGGAAGTAAACAATTCTATCAAACAAAGAACAAAAAAATAAGTTCAGTGCTTCAAACGTTATGAACTATTTTGTGTACAATCTTGTTTTTATGTTTATTGACATTTGACATGTGACATTTAAAAAATCTACATATTATGTCAAGAATGTAGAACGAACATAATGGTCTAACGACTATGTGGTGGAAATGAATGTTGTACATTTTATTATATTTATTTTGAAGTCAAATTTAATGGGCGATATCATTTGACCTCTTTAATAATACGCTTGTAAGATTGTGAAATTTTATTTTAAAGATGTGATATATTTCATATTAAATTTAGCATCATGTCCAAATAAAGTCACTTCTATATGATGTAGGTGATACAAATCGTCACTTGTATGTGGTGTTGGAAGTGGGCGGATGGACTGTCGACCTGATGGTCCCTGGTTCGATCTCCGGTGAGGACCAATGGATATTTCTGATCATGGCTTAAGTCCCCGCTATATATATCCCGTGGTGCCTCCATAGCCTTTGCACTTTCGGGTATGGTGGGGATGAAAGAAAGCACCATAAAAACCGTCCCTTTAGTGGTTTATAGGATCTATAAAATTTGATCTCATCCTTACAGGAATTTCACACACTTGGTATAGGAGGTGATACAGCTGGTCTCGTCTACGTGGCGAAGTTAATACAAATGGTCAGTTCTATGTGGTGTTGGCAGAGCCGGATTTACAATTTTAGGGGCCCTAGGCCAACAAAAAATTGAGGCCCCATTTTGAAAAATAAAAAAAAATATTGCTAGGTTTTTTTTTATTTGTGTATAATACTCAACATTTTGGGGCCCCTCCTTTTGTAGGGGTCCTAGGCCACGGGCTGTCTGTCAATCCGGCCCTGTGTGTAAGCGGTGATACAGGTGGTTAATTGTACTGAATCGATCAAAAAATGCACACTGGCCATTCAACAGCATGGCTTACAAAAATGTTACTATAATGTCCACTCACGTCATGTCTTACATTCTAACATAAAAAAAAAATCAGATATAATTAAAGTTTGACTTCTCTTCACCTCAATGATTTATGTTTGTAACTTAAAGATTTAACGTAACATAATACAGTCGATTCCGCTTAATTGGGACACATCGGGACCGAGGCTTTTTGTCCCAATTAAGCGGCTGTCCCAATTAAACATACAAATTTACTATTGGCTTCTTGGTTTGGTTTCTTTGAGCTTTGTCCCAAATAAGCGGCTGTCCCAATTAAGCGGTGTCCCAATTAAGCGGAATCCACTGTACTGGATCATTTGTTTTGAAAATATCGTACTGTGCAGGAGGCATAAATCAGACTTAAGCACCAGTTGGACTGTAACGGTCCAATGATTTTGCTAGGGGTATGTGTACTGCACACGTTCACCAAACATGCAACTAGAAGTAAATAAGTGTGTTCCTCACCTTATTCACTTTCTGAGAGACTACGGAATTAAATAGAGTCACGTGATGTTTAGCAACACGGTAGTGTGTTTGAGTTTATTCTCTATGTCAAGGGGTTGTTGAATAAAGTGTACAGCAAAGAAAAGTGGAATTATGTGAATTATGTGAAGTACTGTGTTATATACTGGTATCGGATTTTGTGAAGTGCTGTGTTATATACTGGTATCGGATTAACTTTATTTATTTATTGAATTTTGTATTGTAATTTAAATATTTATAGCCTTTATAGCTTTGTTTTTTTAAGGTCACAGTGGCCTGTATTTATAAGGATCAACAAGACAAAAATGATATAGGCTTAATAAGAGTGACACCCTATTTGAAGATGAAGTCAAGTCATACACAGAGCTATTTATTATGGTTTTGTAGCCTAACAGGTATATATAACATTCTTATGGTTTTGTAATCTAACAGGTATATATAACATTATTATGGTTTTGTAATCTAACAGGTACATATAACATTATTATGGTTTTGTAATATAACAGGTATAAATAACATTTTTATGGTTTTGTAACCTAACAGGTATATATAAATGAAGACCATTTGTCTTTAATTATTTCATTAACAATCAATGATGGTATAAATGTAGATGTGTCCTAACTTTCTATTTCTCAGTTTTATTGATATTTTTAAAAGCACGAAGGATAGTAATGCGTTTTATAATGATATTTTTCTATCTTAATCATTAAGTGAAAATATTTACAAATTCAAAAGCATGTTGGACTTTTTTTTATTCATTCATCAAATCATTGGTCCATTTCGTTTATCTAGTGACGCAGTGATTCCCTAAGTTTTAGCCTGATGAACAAGAACACGCACCCCACCAGAGGTCACCAGGATGGGGACAATAAGTGTAATACTGGAACCAACCTCTTGGATTATCCGTACCTTCTATAAGTGTTGAAAATATATAGAGTTAATTACAACAGTATAACTAGGACATCATGGGAATACCAGAAGTCCGATGGACAGGATTTGGAAAAACCTTAACAGACGAGTGTCACGAAATATGGTTCAGTAAGGATAAATACAAACATCAGCATGGAGTGGCATTCCTTGTTAGTAAAGAACTAATTGGATCAGTCATTAGGTGCACAACAATTTCTAGTAGACTGATCAGTATAAGAATTTCAACCAAGCCCCCGCAATATCACTACCATACAAGTATATACAACACCTTCTGACCGCGATGACCAAGAAGTGAAAATATACTACAAGGCAATAGAACTAGTCATCAAGAAAACACCAAAGGGGCCGTCCATAAAGTACGTCACGCTCCAAGGGGGGGGGGAGGGGGTATAAGAAAGTGTGACAGTTTGTGACAGGGGGGAGGGGGGGTCAGGCCAAGTGTGACGTCACATTTTTAATATATTTTTAATTTTATTTCTAATTTAATTTTTTTAGTAAAACTCAATAGTTTTAAAAATAATTTTAAAAAAAAGTGAAACACTTGAATTAGTTTTATGTTCACAATTCCTCATGCTAGTTAGGACCGCTAATAAACTGTTGCGGAAGTGTTATTATTTCTTTGTTGTCTGCTGCATAATTATATCACTGATAAAGAAATTTGGAATTTTTATTATAATACAAAAAATTACCGTAATTGAAGTTGCAATCCATCACTTCGTTAAAATAATATTGATGCCTTATTCCTTGCAACCAGTGCACCAGGAAGAAGTGCTTATAATCGCGTGGAACATCGAATGGCTCCATTTAGCAGTGAACTGTCTGGTGTCATATTGCCAAATGAACATTATGGCAGTTACTTTGATTCGCAGGACAGAACAATAAATGAGGATTTGGAAAGAACAAACTTCAAGTTTGCAGGTGAACCTTTAGCTGAAATCTGGTCGCATGTGATTGTTGACCAATTTCCAACAGTTGCAGAATATATCAACCCTGAGAAATCTGAATTGGATGCAGTCGAAGGATAAGAATGGTTTGGCCATCATGTTCGCACCAGCCAATACTTCACTCAAATTGTGAAATGTCAGGACATAAAATGTTGCAACAAAGTACGGAGCTCATTTTTCAACGTTTTACCTTCGAGATTATTTCCTCCTCCAAATCCAATCCTAATCAACCAAACAACTCTGATGGACTCAGAGCTTCAGAAGAGCAGATGCAGATACACATACATTTCCTTCATTGTTTGTTTGTGGCACAAACTCTCAAATTTGATGACATTATGCCAAGACCAACAGGAGTTTTTAAAGTGATCTTTATTGTCCATCTTTGCAGACCAGCATACATGATCGAATTTGCAAAGTGTGTCACTTATACTTTGCCTCACAAACAATGTTGAAGAAACATACATGATAACACAGAGCTCGGGCGCAGGAGAATGTAAAAAAGTAAAGTTTCCTTAGCCCTAAAGGGCCATCGGGGCAGATGAAGTGTATAATTCATCTGTTTCTATAACCTAGGCATATGAAGGGATTGTGTGGTTTGCACCATTCACAGCCGCCTTTACTCCCCCAACAAAAAGTCAGGTACCCATTTTAAAGCTGGGTGGACTTGGGAACTTTCACCAGGACCTGAAAAAGTCCTAAGGTTCTCACTGAGATTCCAACCCGGGACTCTCCGGTCGACAGTCGAGCGCTCTATACCACTCGACCACCCGTCCCCTAGGAGAATGTGCCAACCTCAAATTTTCCAGAATCAACTCAGATAAAACGCATTCGTCCTTTCAGAATCGCTGCTAGAAGGCAAATAGAACTCATGGCAATTATTGGCAGAATGGAAAATGCACATTCAGAGGATGAAGTTGATCTGTCTGCAACTATCCTTCCAGGAAACGATGATGCGGAAAGATTTATGTCAGTCTTAACTATGGATGAACACTTCACCATGGATGGATGATGTCTAGTGAAGTTTTTTTAATTAAACATAATTCACAGGCCCACTATAAACATATTCAATATAGCACCAGAGCTGCTCACATAATTTGTCAATCTAGTCCTTTTTTTTTTGTGGCATTGTTTTGTTTCCATTTTTATTATTTAATCACTGGTTGAGGTCAAGTTTCGCTAATCTACTTCTTATCCTGTGTCAATAGAATGCATAATCGGAAGATTATCTCAAAGTTCACCTCACCCATTGTAAATGAATAGGTAGCAGATAAATGATGTTTATTATATAATTGTCAATCTAATTTTTGCAATTTTTTTTTTAAATTCAATTGATTGAGTTACTGC
The DNA here is from genome assembly GCA_021962125.1 of Bulinus truncatus. Taxonomy (NCBI): domain Eukaryota; kingdom Metazoa; phylum Mollusca; class Gastropoda; family Planorbidae; genus Bulinus; species Bulinus truncatus. The sequence goes on along the minus strand of JAGDYQ010000044.1, from coordinate 1,339,524 downwards.
TTCAAGTTCAAAGAATAACTGATACAACTATTGACAAATAGTTATTCTACTATTAAACTCATTTAATAATCTGATAGTTCTTTTAATATTTTTATTTTAAGGTAGTTTAATAGTGTAGTGCGATTTAAGTTTTCGGTTAAATATTAATTAGTTCTTAGTTTAAAAAAATTTTCGAAAGTGTGACGTACTTTAGGGGGAGGGGGGTCCCGAGATTTGTGACACTTTGTGACAGGGGGGGGGGTCAAAAATCATCAAAAATAGCGTGACGTACTTTATGGACGGCCCCAAAGAAAGAAATCCTGATAATAATGAGAGACTGGGATGCAAAAATTGGCTCTGACGCCTACCAAAAGTGGGCGGGCACAGATGGAAAATTCGGATATGGGGAACAATTGAGAGCAGCAGATAAGTACAGGCGGGCAATTGTAAGAAATTGTATGAAACATTAAGAAACCTCATAAAAACGCAGCAGAAGTCAATTTCAATAATCGAGGACAACATCGGTCAGCTCCTCACAGAAAAATAAACAGCGGTACTCGGACGTTGGAATGAGTACTGCACAGAACTCTAAAACTACAAGATTAATCCAGACACCAGAATATTACAAAACAAACAACAAAACAAGTCAAGGCTGCCTTCTCTCGCCAGTTCAACATCTCCCTGAAGAAAATCATGCAAGAAACAGTCACGTCCATTACCATTTGTGGTAGACCCCTATGCAACCTAAGGCTTGCTGATGATATAGATCTTCTGGCCGGAAACAACCAAGAGCTGACTGACACGCATGCAGACAGGGCTTCCAGAGATAAGCAAGATAATGGTAAACTCCACAGATGCCAGTAGTGCAAACATCATAATGAACCATTAAAATTTGGAATAAGCACAGACCTAGGAGCCACCTTTTCCAAAGATGGTGGCTGTGAAGTGGAAATTCGGGCCAGGAATGGCTATGGCTACATTAAATAGATTTTGGACCAGAAAATCTGTATGGTTTTGAGTGATGGACACTTATAGCAGCATTGAGGAGGTATTCGAAAATGAAAGCATGAGGCGAATGAGTATGTCTGGGAAAGAATAACTGCAACCACGAGCACTCAGGAAACTATTATGGCAACAATCAAGCCACCTAAGATGGCGTGGTTGGGATATGTGCCAAGGCATGATAGCCTGCCTTAAACAACTCTACAAGGTACTGTAGAAAAGGCCGTCGCGGAAGGTGTCGTCGGAAATGTTGGTTTGACAATATAAAAGACATGCCATGGCTACAAGTTAGGTATGATTCAGTACTTCAACCTTCGATCAAAGATATCAAGAAAAAACATCTAAATAACAAGTTGATATATAGTTTTACTTTTAGGAACTATTGTTTTTTTGTTAACTACGGCACATAAACAGAATAAACTCTAACCTGTCAGAGGAACTTTACAGAATGAACCAAACACATGTATAACATGTTTTAAATTTTATGATCAACATTACTATCTAGTATCTAGATTATAAAGCACCTAAGCTTGTTCGGGTCGTGGTGTGTGGAGAATCCGTTCTATAAGTAAACAACCTCCAGAAATAATAAATAAAACAATAGTATTTGACAAAGTAATCACGTGACCAGCGAAGTCACATTACACCTAGATTACCCGGGCAACGCCGGGCTTAATATCTAGTGTATATATATATATATATATATATATATATATATATATAATAATCAGTTACGTGTTCTATATCACAGCTTTAGTGCTATGGTTTATACAATTTACTAGTTGCAAGTACCGGGCTTTGCTCGGGTTTAAAAAAAGGTTTTCTGTTTACCTTTTGTTTTCTCCCTCCCCCTCTCTCCCTCCCTCCCCCTCCCTCTTTACTCCCCTCTCTCTCTCCCTTTCCCTCCCTCCCTTTCTCCCTCCCTCTCTCTCCCATCTCTCTCCCTCTCCCACCTCCCTCTCTCCCCTCTCCCCCTCCTTCTCTCCCCCTGTCCATCCCCCTCCCTCCCTCTCTCCCCTTTCCTCCTTCCCTCTCTCTCCCTCCCTGCCCCCTCTCTTTCTTTATCGCTTCCTCACATTTCTCCCATCCTCTCTCCTTTTCTTCCTCTCTCTCCCTCCCTAACCCTGTCTCTCTCCCTCCCTCTCTCCCACCCTCTCTCCCTCTCTCCCACCCTCTCTCCCTCCCTCCCCTCTATCTCCCTCCCTACCCCCTCTCTCCCTTCGTTCTTTTCTCTTTCCTTCCCTCCCTTTCTCTCTCTCCCTCTCTCTCCCTCGCTCTCCCATCTCCTTCTCTCCCCCTGTCCATCCCCCTCCCTCCCTCTCCCCCTCCCTCCCTCCCTCCTTACCCTCATTTCCTCTCTCTCCCCACCTGCCCCCCACCTCTGTCTCTTTATCTCTCTCTCCCTCCCTCTCTCTCTCTCTCTTGGAACAGACAGACAGACAACAAATGCGTCTTATAAGTATAGAGATTATTCTGAAAAAAAAAAAATTGAAAAAAAAAAAAAAAATTCACTGTCGGGATTTGAACCCACACATAGTCGGCCAAATTTGAATCACGGCCAAGCGAGTAACCGACCGTGCCGCACAAATATATTCTCAATTTTTAATAGGTTATGCGCGCAAGTTCTATTCGGGAAATGACGTCACAGAGGAATTTTATTTATGGCGCCGTCGAGATTACTTTAAATAGTAAAATACTAAAATAAAAAAAAATTTAATTACAATTAAACTACACATCGAGATGAAACGAAACCTGTCCTATAACCTTCCTCATGTAATTATGTTTGTGTGTAACAAATTTCACATTATTTGGTTATCTGGATCTTGAGTTATAAGGGAACAGACAGACAGACAAACAGACAGACAGACAACAAATGCCTCTTATAAGTATAGAGATCTATCGTTTTCCCTTCAACATTTTAGCTGAAATATACATGATGCAATCACAACTTTATTAACGGAGAAATAATTGAGTCAATTGTACTCGATTGAGATGTGTGAAGATGACTGCTCAAATAGAAGACATATGTGTACAGTAATGAGATCATCCTATAGATAGATTATTTTAAATGCTTTTAAATGTGTAATCAAAATCACATTTCGTCTTTCATTATGGAGAGTTCATCTTATAATGTGATATTTTTTTTTAGTAATTTTATATTATTTTATTACATGATTTGATAGTGAATAATCAAAGGTGTCTTTTTATCTTCCACTTTCTCCACTACCCGCCAGTCCAACTGGGTAAGTAGATACTGCAGATATTAGTACATGTATACAGAGTGCTTGTATACAGAGCCTTTCTTACGTTTCTCTGAACCTTAGACCAGTAAGTTTGGGGGCTATTGGCAAAGAAAATAAACTCTGTCTAGGCCACATTTTGTAGATCTCCGGCTAGAAAACATTTCCCAATCGGCCATTAATCCTTTTAGCCCTGGAAGAACTGTTACTAGTGCTGACCTGCCTGCAAAACGTGGTACCACTAAAACATATTTTTTACATTTTCTTCACAAAATGAATCGGTAGTCGAAAAAAAGCTTGGAAACCAATGATTTAATGCTATTTTTAAGTTTTAAAATTTAGCGCATCAATATGTAGCACAAATTAAACCATATAATAATTTATTACGATTCAATAAATTAAATCTTTCAAATGATTTCTATTCCTAGGTAATAAATTCTAATGTTGCATGTTCTAATGTATTTTTTCAGTTATAGCTTTTGCAAAGGGAATGTTCTCTAACATAAGATCTGTGAGGTCATTAAATGTAGGTTAGTACAAGTTGTTTCATCTTACACCAAAAATGTAGATTAGTACAAGTTGATTACATCTTACACCAAAATGTAGGTTAGTACAAGTTGATTACATCTTACACCAAAATGTAGGTCAGTATAAGTCGATTACTTCTTACACCATAATTTAGGTTAGTACAAGTTGATTACATCTTACACCAAAATGTAGGTTAATACAAGCTGATTACATCTTACACCGAAATGTAGGTTAGTACAAGTTGATTACATCTTACACCAAAATGTAGGTCAGTACAAGTTGATTACATCTTACACCAAAATGTAGGTCAGTACAAGTTGATTACATCTTACACCAAAATGTAGGTTAGTACAAGTTGATTACATCCCACACCAAAATCAAATAGACATATCTTTTAATATTTTAATTTATAGATATACCGGTAATTGAAAAAACACCAACAACGAAATAATTATAAATTTGTATTAATCACAGGAAATGATGGGATTTATTTTATCGTGAACGGATCTAAATCTGTGACGGCTGAACCCAAGATGGATCTCATGTTCTATTGTTACATGAATGGAGATACCCCACTTAGGGGTTTGGTTACCAGCTATGGCAACGGTCAAATGGAGGACCGTTACTTTGATCAAGGCTCTATCCAGTTTACACTTTCAAATCTCACCTGTCAAGACGGTGGACAGTACACCTGTACAACTGTGGACGCAAGTGGACAAAGTCAGCTGCGGTCAACTGTGAATGTCAGTGTTAAATGTTAGTGAGACTATCACTATATATTAGTTTATCACTATATATTAGTTTGTGTTTCTTTATAGTTTTCAAGTCGTTGAAATTTTAAAAGTACTTTTATAACTTTCCTCGGTCCACTGTGAAGACTTCTGACTTACTTTAATAGTTAATTTTGAGATAGTCAACATTAACTTAGACAAACAAAATATCATCATTAAAAAAAGCTCGATAATTAATTACGTCAACAAATTTTAGCATTTTTTAGACCCACCGTTCCTCCTTACAGCTTTGTATTATATTTGTAGTGGTGTTTTAGTCCCAGGTCATAATTTAGTTTCAGTTTTTATTTCGTTTTTTCTGTAATAATTTTAGTTTTCGTCTAGTTTTAGTCTTGCTTCTAATTTTAGTTTTAGTTTTAGTTCTCGTTGACGAAAAGTCAACATTTTTTGGTCAACGAATGTTTTAGTTTTAGTTTTCGTCAACGAAAACAACACTATATATTTGTTAATTTTTAATTAATTTGACTCTCAATTATTTAAACACAAAAATTAGCTTCGTAGAATTAAAAACATTTTTACTAAGTCTATAACATGCCATCGGTCGTTGGTTAATTATTTATTAAAATACGTCAGAAGGGATTAATCAATCTTAGTCCTTTTAAAATTTTACCCCCCCCCCTTCAATGACTGTGTTCCAGGTGCCCCCACGATGAGGTATCCACAGTCACCTAGACAAACACGATTCATTCAGACATCACCCAAAATTGACACCGTGCTATTATTTGAAGTGTACACCTACCCAGAAATCAGCCAATACGAGCTGCAGTATCAGCATGGAGCTACCTGGCTATCGGTAGACCGTGGCATGTACAGCGCCACCTACAGTGCCGGAGGGGTTTCCTCGGGCTGGGTCACACTTGTGATCTACGATCTGACCTTTGAAAACACCACCATGTACAGGCTAATAATGAGTAACTCTATGGGCAGTTTAGAGCACAGAATCACAGTCAGGAAGTCGTTCCCTCAAGGTGAGAGATGCTTGTTGTGGTCATTCTTCTCCGTCAAAGACCGCACTTTTAAACGATGTTTAGTGAAATTGTAAGATAGTTTAAAATGACAGCGCATAGATGATTGGATTAATTGATGACGATAACCCAGAACTGTCTGAAGTTAATCAGGTACATTACATGTAGCTAATTACTTTTCTTCTTTCTCTCCCCCCCCCCCCCCGCATCTCCAAACGCTTTGGTAGATAATACCGCGCGCATCAAAATAATGATTCATAGAAAACAGACGTCTTTAGGAAATGTCATTTCCCCCTTGCTAACAAAACAATCAAATTCAGCTATCATTTGTATCATGGATATATTTAGAGCCTTGTGGAAGAGGAGGGGGGGGGTCCACAGCACTAGAAAAAACAAACACGCCAAAGCACATTGAGTGGATTCAAACAAGTCTTCTACTACTAACACCATGTTGTGCTTTGTACTCTGGTGCTGTAAATTAGACTCGAAAGTCTTTATCTACGGATGAACATTATCTTTATCACTTTTGTAATTCAGGCTAGTTATCTTGTGTAGCTAGGCTCATCATCATTTTGTAAGTCAGGCTCATCATCTTTTGTAGGTCAGGGTCATCATCTTTTCTAGGTCATGCTCATCATCTTTTGTTTGTCAGTTTCATCATCTTTTGTACGTCATGCGCATCATATTTTGTAGGTCAGGCTCATCATCTTTTGTAGGTCAGGGTCATCATCTTTTGTAGGTCAGGGTCATCATCTTTTGTAGGTCAGGCTCATCCTCTTTTGTAGGTCATGCTCATCATCTTTTGTAGGTCAGGGTCATCATCTTTTATAGGACAGGCTCATCATAATATAGTCAGCATTAAATAGTGATCAACACTTGAAGTATTTAGGTTGAAATCTATTTTAATAATTCTTTAATTGATGGTTTGCATGTATATCAAATTATTATGGCTTTACTAATGAATATTATATATTTTACAATGAGCTATATTATAGTTAGTAAAAAAAAAGGAATTAAAAAAAACATCACTTTATTCCCAGTAATATGACTTAGATAAACTTTACGACTTATTATAATTCAACCAATAGATCAGTTGTGTAATGCTAGAAATATAATCCATAGTATTGTGGATGATAAGCCTAAATAAATTCTAGGTAGTTTGACTGGATACTATTAAATAACTTGGCTGTCTTCTACCATACACAGATAATCAGAGTGGCGACCACATGTGGCTGGGCATCGGTCTTGGTATATGTTGTGGTATCGTCCTGGTTATCGTTATGGTCACGTGTGTTTTCTTTATTAGAGGAAGAAGACGAGGTGACCTGCAGTCAGAGATGACGTTGAGTAGCGATGAGAATTTCAACCTCAAGAAGAAAGAAGACTCGATGTACCAGAGCCAACAGTTAGACAGTGAGTGGTTGACACTGACTTATTGCCACTGAGTGGTTGACAGTGAGTGGTTGACACTGACTTATTGCCACTGAGTGGTTGACAGTGAGTGGTTGACACTGACTTATTGCCACTGAGTGGTTGACAGTGAGTGGTTGACACTGACTTATTGAAACTGAGTGGTTGACACTAACTTATTGAAACTGAGTGGTTGACACTAACTTATTGAAACTGAGTGGTTGACAGCGAGTGGTTGACACTGACTTATTGACACTGAGTGGTTGATAGTATGTGGTAGACTTTATGTAATATAAAGTGTCATGCTTGTAGTGAGTGGTTGACATTGAGTGGTTGACACTGACTTATTGCCGATGAGTGGTTGACAGTGAGTGGTTGACACTGACTTATTGCCACTGAGTGGTTGACAGTGAGTGGTTGACACTGACTTATTGCCACTGAGTGGTTGACAGTGAGTGGTTGACACTGACTTATTGCCACTGAGTGGTTGACAGTGAGTGGTTGACACTAACTTATTGAAACTGAGTGGTTGACACTAACTTATTGAAACTGAGTGGTTGACAGCGAGTGGTTGACACTGACTTATTGACACTGAGTGGTTGACAGTATGTGGTAGACTTTATGTAATATAAAGTGTCATGTTTGTAGTGAGTGGTTGACAGTGAGTGGTTGACACTGACTTATTGCCACTGAGTGGTTGACAGTGAGTGGTTGACACTGACTTATTGCCACTGAGTGGTTGACAGTGAGTGGTTTACACTAACTTATTGAAACTGAGTGGTTGACACTAACTTATTGAAACTGAGTGGTTGACAGCGAGTGGTTGACACTGACTTATTGAAACTGAGTGGTTGACAGTATGTGGTAGACTTTATGTAATATAAAGTGTCATGCTTGTAGTGAGTGGTTGACAGTGAGTGGTTGACACTGACTTATTGCCACTGAGTGGTTGACAGTGAGTGGTTGACACTGACTTATTGCCACTGAGTGGTTGACAGTGAGTGGTTGACACTAACTTATTGAAACTGAGTGGTTGACAGCGAGTGGTTGACACTGACTTATTGAAACTGAGTGGTTGACAGTATGTGGTAGACTTTATGTAATAAAAAGTGTCATGTTTGTAGTGAGTGGTTGACAGTGAGTGGTTGACAGTGAGTGGTTGACAATTAGTGATTGACAGTTAGTGATTGACAATGAGTGGTTGTCGGTGAGTTGTTGACGGTGAGTTGTTGACAGTGAGTGGTTGACAGTGAGTGGTTGGCAGTGAGTGGTTGACAGTGAGTGGTTGATAGTCTCAGGATAACTTGAAAACTTCTTTTATGTAAAACTAGTTACATTTACAATAAAAGAATTAAAAAACATTATAAAATAAGACTTCTAAGTTACTTTGTATTATAAATATTTAGTATTTTAGTATCAAAATGATAACTAAAATCCTTCATTGAATGAACTATTATTAATATTATCACAAAATAAAAACACGAGGTGATTTATCAAGACAAAAAATTATCAATTATAAGATAAATATTTATATGGTAATACATTTTCTCAGGTCTTGTTCAAACAGTTTGAGAAAAAATTGATTCTGATATTCAAGGGCTGGCTTATAAATACATATAAAATGATTTGTAGGCATTTTGTTGAATAGAAAAGATTCTCCAGTATTCATGTTATAAATGATTCGTATTTGTTCATTTCTTACTGTTGATGAAATAACTTATATTCATTCCTTATTTCCCCAGTGTACAGACCAACCCATACAGATTTAATGGCGGTCTTGTAACCTTTTTTCTCGGGCTTAGCGATGAACTTGCAATGATGAGATGGGCAACAAACTACAAGATGTGAGAGATACAACTTATTTTTTTATAGCCAAATAGATTTATGCCATGAAATAAAAATAAATGTATCGATTGATTTGAACGAATATAATTAAAATGAAATGTTTTGTAGCTTGAGGTTGTCAGTGTTGGAAATGATTGTTTACTCATGAACTAAAAGAACTGAGGTGAAGGGAAATTAACGAATTGTGTCTGATAGTGGTGTAAATATCAGGGCAGTGACCAGGAAATTATGAGATTTGATATTGTAATCAGACAATAGAGTTAACAGAGCTTTGAGAGAACCGTTTCTACTTTAGTTTCATAACTGAAGTTGTTACTGTCATGAAAGTACAAATCACCTGTCAATATATATGTCGCTCTTAACTGAAACAAAACGCAACATTGACTTCTTACATAATTTCATTTTAAGCTAAGATTGAAATATTCTGGTAAATATACCCTGGTAAACTAAAATAAATAAGACCTCTAATAAAAACATCTTATCACTGCTAGTTGTTAGTTGACACATCGAGGCTGGAATTGACATGACAGTTGACAGTGTCACCATTGTCTCGCTGAAATTGTATCACAACTATTCCATACGTCACTATTGTTCCCATTACCTGTCAGATGAAACAATGAATGTATTTATATAGTATATATACATATACAATGACTCGATTAGGCCCATATTAAGATGTTGTATGTCTTAATAACAGGCTGAACAAGTATTTTGATAATAGGCTATTTTTTAATACTCAATAACGTTTTGATTTCAGTTTTGAAAACATAGTCCAACACTTAATGTGCTATCACAGATTATGAAAACAGAACTTGCTCAACTCTCTTTTAAATAGTCTACCGTTTGCCAGTTATAAGTTCGGGCAGGGCGTAAGGTACATTTTGCTGTAGATATCTTGCCCCTTCCCCTTCTTTTTATGGTGGCGTATTTTAAGGCAGTCTTTTTGTTCCCAATCAAAGTACTGTGTGAGAACGTAAAAACAAAAATACAAAAGTTTAATGTCTGTGTAAAAATTCACCGAAGATACGCGAAATAGTTTTGTTTAGATCATTCCTACAATTTTGATAGCCACCATCGAAGAGATAGGATAGAGTCAGAGATTAGAGTCAGAGATTAGAGTCAGAGATTTGAGTCAGAGATTAGAGTCAGTGATTAGAGTCAGTGATTAGAGTCAAAGATTAGAGTCAATGAAACTCTAATCTGTAATATTCTGGTAAGTACCTTACCATGGACATATGAGAATCACATATTCTGGTGAGTACCTTACCATGGACATATGAGAATCACATATGCTGGTGAGTACCTTAGCATGGACATATGAGAACCTCATATTGTTGTGAGTACCTTACCACGGACATATGAGAATCACATATTCTTGTGAGAAATCGCCCATATCTCACTATCAACATCTGAGAATCCAATATTTTTAATGTAAAACCTCTATTTGTTCACTTCTTACCATTAGGAAGGTCTGTGAGTCTAAGGTAAAGAAACCAAACACATCAATACCTATTCGATTACTTGATAAATAGGAGATGAAAATATGCATCTGGGGAAAAAAATAGAGATAGCAGATCAGGAATTCTCAAATCTTGGACAAAGACTAAACCAGATGACTAATTTATGTAAGCACTGTGCAGTTAAACAACGAAACAAGAGCCACTAAATTTGTAATTATTTGATTCTTAATAGGATATTGGGGGTTATATATATATATATATATATATATATATATATATATATATATATATATATATATATATTGAAACAAAAGAATTTGTTTTGATGAAATGATTTTCAATCACATTTCAAAGTTTTTCGAAACTTAGGAAATCATTACTACTGAACATATGTCATGTGCATAGTATTTATTTGTTAGGGATACATTAAATACAACATTAATGTTGTTGAATTATTACTAAAAAAAGTATTTATAAAAACTCTTCTACTCTTATTTGTATGTCTGTGTAATTGATGATGAATTTACGTAGGTTTTAATCCCCCTCCCCCCGTTCTTATCTCATTGTCATTAAAAGTACATTAATTAAATTGATTATTAATTTGCAGTAAACTGACATGCTCTGTCAAGTCCATGTTCAATCTTCTACAGTAAAATGCACATTGCTGTATCTTAGAATATACTAGTTGCAAGTACCCGGCTTTGCCCGGGTTTAAAATAAGGTTTTCTGTTTACCGTCTGTTTTCTCCCTACCCCCTCTCTCCCTTCCTCTCTCTCTCCCTCCCTCCATCCCCCTCTCTCCCTTTCCCTCCCTCCCTCTCCCATCTCTCTCTCTCCCCTCTCCCCCTCCTTCTCTCCCACCGTCCATCCTCCCTCCCTCCTTCCCTCTCTCTCCCTCCCTGCCCCCTCTTTCTTTTTATCTCTTCCTCCCATTTCTTCCATCCTCTCCCTCTCTCCTTCCCTCCCCTCTCTCCCTCCCTAACCCCTCTCTCCCTCCTTTCTCCCTCCCTCCCCTTTCCACCTCTCTCTCTCCCTCACCCTCTCTCCCCCTCCCTCCCTCATTCCCTCTCTCTCCCTCCCTGCCCCCCTCACTCTTTATCTCTCTGCCATCTCCAACTCCCCCTGCTCCCTCTCCCTCCCTCCCCTCTCTCTCCCTCCCTTCCTTTCTCTCTCCCTCTCCCCCTGCTCCCTCTCCCATCTCCCTCTCTCCCCCTCCTTTTCTCCCCCTGTCCATAGCCCCTCCCTCCTCTCTCCCCCTCCCACCCTCCTACCCTCCTTTCCTCTCTCTCCCCCTGCCCCCTCTCTCTCTCTCTTTATCTCTCTCTCCTTCCCTCTCTCTCTCTCTCTCTCTCTCTCTCTCTCTATATATATATATATATATATATATATATATATATATATATATATATACATACATACATATTCTTATGGCTTCACACTTCTTCTAAAATCCTTCTTCATTCCTTTATCTTCCTCAAACTGTACAAATCAGGGAGAATGAAAAAACAACAACAATTCTTTGCATCACAAAGACACAATACAGCACCAGCGCGCAAGTTCTATTCGATCATCGGGAAATGACGTCACAGAGGAATTTTATTTATGGCGCCGTCGAGATTACTTTAATATAGTAAAATACTAAAATAAAAAAAAAAATTAATTACAATTCAACTACCCATCGAGATGAAACGAAACCTGTCCTATAACCTTCCCCATGCAATTATGTGCATGTGTAACAAATTTTTCGTTATTTGGTTGTCTGGATAATGTATGAGTGGTCGCAACATTTCCATTTCCATTCTTATTACTTTGCCTGTTTATGGGTTTCTGGTCCAGCTGCCGTTCTATATTTTAGTAGTTTTAGTGTTTAGTAAATGTATTGTACGGCTGGAGGGTTGTTGTTAACATAAATCCAACTTGTGGCTGCTAGTTTATGTACATTTACTGTTTGTATTGTATGAAGACGCCAACTTGTGGCTGCTGGTTTATGTACATTTACTGTTTGTATTGTATGAAGACGCCAACTTGTGGCTGCTGGTTTATGTACATTTACTGTTTGTATTGTATGAAGACGCCAACTTGTGGCCGCTGGTATATGTACATTTACTGTTTGTATTGAATGACGACGCCAACTTGTGGCTGCTGGTTTATGTACATTTACTGTTTGTATTGTATGAAAACGCCAACTTGTGGCTGCTGGTTTATGTACATTTACTGTTTGTATTGTATAAAGACGCCAACTTGTGACTGCTGGTTTATGTACATTTACTGTTTGTATTGTATGAAGACGCCAACTTGTGGCTGCTGGTTTATGTACATTTACTGTTTGTATTGTATGAAGACGCCAACTTGTGGCTGCTGGTTTATGTACATTTACTGTTTGTATTGTATGAAGACGCCAGTAAATTATTCTGAACATCATTTTATTTAATCGTGTTCCTTTGTGAGATGCAAGACTTTGCTAGAGATGTAATTATGTTCCTTGATACGGCTTCTGTAGCGGTTATGCTTGAACAGGGCTGGCTTGTTACTCCACACTCTTGCAGGACTCTCAACGGCGTAGTTTCGTTGAAGACTTTTATAATGGGACGACCGTGATTTAATCTACATACGTAATTATTGTACTGGTCAGTGTAAGTTGATTGGTCGCCACTTGAAAGAAAAAAGAAAATGATCATTTGTTTTGAAGTGAAAATGTTACAAACCTGATGCAAGAGATCATGAGGCAACGCTGCAGTTGAGTTTAAACCAATGGAATCAATCACAGATTGAGCCTAAAGAAACAAAACAGATTTTGAAAACCTTCAGTTGAATGCACGTAAAGAGTACTTAAGTGCAGAGGTGGAAATAACTGCGGGCGGACTCTATACCCAACTTTATACCCTTGTTTTTTGTCCCCCCCCCCTTCAGTCAACTTTAGTCCGTCTCTGCATAAGAGATAAGCGAATTAATGGAAAACAAATAATTACGAACAATTCTTAAAGTGTTAGATGAGTTTATTCCATATCTTTATGTATCACATATGTATCATTTTGAGAGTGTTCATTTTGAGTGAATTAATATTACTATATATTGGCTTGATAAATAATCAGTAACTTTAGTAGATAATAGTGGTATTTAACCATTCAAAATAACAGAATGTCTTAATATATGTACCTACCTTCTTAAAAAAACAGATGACCGATGTATTACCAAATCATAATATGAAATACTAGTAAACAAAATCCCGGTACCCGGACAGGCGAGTAGGCATACAGTTGGAGTTGAAAATAGTGAAAAATATATTTGAGTGCGTTAACAATCAGACTATATAATCGATGTGGCCCCAAGGACATGAAGAGATTATTGTAGCCAAAATAATTTGAGAATAGGGGCACTTAATAGTACATCAAATAAAGTTCATATGTTAAATAGTTAATCCCAAAGAAAATAATCTTCACTATGGGTAAACAATCTTAACATAAACAAACCCCGATGATTAAACTCTTAAAATCTTAATTCCTTCATAATATTTTAATGGACTCCTTTCAAAACAGTTCTTCATAAGAAATCTTTGTTGTGTTTAGATTTCCAGTTTTTGCAAAATTAACTCCCCTTTCCCACATAAATAAAACCTTCCCCCGTTTGGAATTTCCCAGACTATTTTTAGCCGCGGAAGTTATACACACGGTCTAACGTACGCACGCACGTCTAGGTTAGCCGATTATGTATTAGATGTTTTATACATGAAATCCGAACTAAGTTTAGTTTTGGGAAAAAAGTTTGTGATTTTTCGGTCATTCATAATTGGAGTTTCTGTACTCTGAGAATTGTATGAGCTATAAAAGTCAGAACAGACGACATAGAACTAGCAACACAACCTTTTAGTTTGTCGTGCCTAACAGAAATGGGTGAATATTTACATCATAGACTTTAAAAGATAGTAAAAGAGATCTTGTATTTCGTTAAAAAATATTTCATGTTTAAAAACAAAATAAATAAAACAATTACCGCATTAGGTAGACGCCCCCAGACAACACAAATGACAAGAACTGGGATCAGAGTCCACATGAAGATTGTAACTTCCAGAAATACATACGTCTGGCTCAGCTGACCACTGCCCAGCGCGTACAGTCCAAAAAATATAATGGCCATACTAAACGTGAGTCCTACACTGCCATTCAGTCGGGTCAGTTTGCTGAGTTTAATGACAATATGGCACAGAGCTTGATGTCGAGACCTGGAGTGGAAGATGTCAGAGTATTTCAATAATATGTTAAACTATGTCACTGATTTGTCAGAGTTAGCCACTGATTTTTCAGAGTATGTCACTGATTTGTCAGAGTATGTCACTGATTTGTCAGAGTATGTCACTGATTTGTCAGAGTATGTCACTGATTTTATCAGAGTATGTAACTCTGATTTATCAGAGTATGTGACTGATTTGTCAGAGTATGTCACTTATATGTCAACTTATGTCAGTGATATGTTAGAGTATGTTACTAATATGTCAAAACAAAAGTTTATTCTAACTAAACTAACTGACCCACACATTCATTTACCTTGCTCTCTCAAAGTCTTGTCCTAGCGTCTCCAGTTGTGGGCCTTTTTTCAGAACTTGCAACATTTCATTGGCCGTGTCATCAAACTCGCTGATCACAACTTCAATAAACATAGAATACAATATGAAAAATGAAGCTATGGGCAAGAAAGCCATAACATCAGAAACTGCAATTAGACCAACCAGCAACCAAGAAGAAGAACTGAATGGGTAACTGATAAAGTCGTTGTCCTCAGCGAAGTAGCCAACGTACAACAAGGATGTGTGCACCAGGATGGTCAAACAGAAACCCCAGGTGACTATAACAGAGCGTTTCTTCAGGCGACGAGTGTCTTCACAAAAACCAAACTGTTCGACGTAAAGTCTGAAACCGTCGATCACCGAGCCGTAGTACAGACGGCACACAGCGGACTCGACGACGTAAACAAATGTTCCGTAGATCAGGTAAATGTAGGTAGGGATAAGGACGGAGATCAGATTGCGGTACCTCGGGGCGACGAATGCCAGGAAGGCGACGCATCTTACGAAGCTAGAGACGTGCACGAGGGCGGTGAGGACCGCAAGCGCAAGGACCGATATCCGCTTCAGTTTGTTGGCCTGGATACGACGCCATGTGACGTCGCTGTCTTTTAAAACGTAGAAACAGCCGCTTAGGATCAAAGCGATGATCGGAAACCGAAAAATGTCTGCCAATGGGTCAGTTTGTTTCATTCTATTAGTAATTGATTTACACACGCATCATTAGTGTTTATATTATAACATGAATAAAACATAGGACAAAGTTTCAGTTCGTAGCTAGAAACTCTATGTTCCACATATTTCTATTTTATTAATTCCACAACTTAATGTTCGACTAACATGAGAGTAATAGTGTTGAAGGAAAAGCTAATCTCAAATACTTCGTATTATCCAATAGCAAACAAGCTATTTAGCGATCGTTGTGAACACATTCAAACGTCACTGATAACAATGATGATCTATTGGTAAAAAACAACTTTACGTGATATCTTCTACTCATTGTCAGTGTTGACTCAGATATGTTACAAATGGCTGAGTTTACATCAGAGACTGAGATAACATAATGCAAGTTTCATTTTTTTTATCATACATGTTAACCATTTGAAATTATCTCGCTTGACATTTCTAGTGTGAGATAATATGAAAGATTTAGAATGCATTTTGTGATTCTCGTCCATAGCCAGCAAAGCATGTTCGTACTTTTTCTAACATTTAATTATATGCTGTGGATTATTAGTTTGGCTCCAAGCTAGTCCTAGCCACCAGCATGTGTCTCCCGTAGTGCCTCTATGGCCATTGCACTATCGCCTATAGTGGGGGACCTAAGAAGGGCATTTTAAAAACCGTCCAATTTTGATTGATATATCTAACAGATAAACAGTTCATCCTTTCAGGAACTTGTAAAAAGAGTTATTAAAAAATTGCTTTTGTAGCGTTCCTTTTTACTACTATAAGTGATCTGTATAGAAAAGGAATAATCCATATTAAAACATTGAAACCCTTTGTAGAAGGAATCCAATGTCGCACCCACTCTATACCTCAGAAGTAGCCATATGGATACAGCAGTGATTTAAATATATACAAATATTGAGTGCGCCATTTTTCTCAGCGGTTCTTAAATAGGTTCTTAAATAGGTTCTTAAATAGGTTCTTAAATAGGCTCTTAAATGCACCTTATCCAACAATTAAATGTATCAGACTGTAATGTAAATAAATCATGGCTTGGGAAGATGTTTAAAACATTTGTTACTTTTTCGGTTTGGTAGTTATATATATATGAAACATGTGGGTATTGTGTTCATAACACAGTAACTTATTATGCCGTGGCAAGATAAAAATCTTAATCGATCCCAGTGGCCCCCTAGTTCTATGGGAACTTTTTTTACTCTACTAAATGTCACGGGTTGTGAGTAATTTGGCGAAATCATTCCCAATTGATTCCAACCCTTGATTTCCACGGCAACCCTCTAATAGTATATAATATTAGGGTGGTTCATCATTGCATGGTTAAAAAAAAATTAATGCATTGTGGCTCATTTTTTTTCCTTTTGGCAAGCAAATCAAGAAAAACTAAACGTTTTGAAAAAAAGATCACTTTTAAAGGTCACTCAAGCGACCCGAAGTTTCACTATATGAGATAATGCGACAGTTCTGATGTGTCGCTTGTTTGCTTTTGCTATAGTGCAATTTTTGACTACCCTTAAAAATTTTAAAATTCATATCTCAGAAAGTTTTTAACCAAATGGCCTGAAATTTTTAGGAATCACTCAACTTTGAATGTATTACAAGCCCTGAAAATTTCAGGAAGATCTGAGGGGTTTGGGTGAACAATTGTCAAAAAACTGGTTGAGTTGACATGGAATTACCCAATGAACAAAAGTTATTGCCGGTGTCGGTGTCGGCATTTGTACTTCGTCCGGAATCGGTTCGGTGTCGGCGCAAAAACTTGACCCAAAAAATACTAGAAGTTTAATTAAATAATCCAGAACAACGTAAGATAATTCTTAGCCAATCTTTAATTAAAGTTTTATCAAGTTCTTCTTTTCTTTTTAAATAAATACTTGGTAAATTTGTTTATCAAAAATGTACTATTTTCCAAAGCAAGATTCTCTACAGTACAACGACTTGTCAACATTAACAGAATTGTGACTGAAAGCAGATAGAAAAGCTCTTGGCTATGTTCACTCTGTTATTTACTTTAAATGCAATCATTGTAAATCATAAGAAATGTTTAGCATACATCTCTCTATCAATATCCATGTTGGAGAAAGAATACACACAAACCTATTCAAGTCTTTTAGGACCTCAAAGAATGATCTGTTTCAAATGTTCCTACAATCAAAGTTAACTCACAACTAACACTCTCCACTAGGGAGCGACCGATAATCGGATCCGTATCGGTATCGGACCGATATTGGCACTATCGGTTAATATCGGATCGGCCGATTGTTGTAGGGAGCGACCGATAGTTGAACCGATATTGGCACTATGGGTTAACTATTGGACCGGCCGTTTTTTTGGCTGCCGATACATTTTTTTTTCACAACAGAGTTGCAGAAAAAAAATCACTAAATAACCCAATTCTATAGCTAGATAAGACAAGATTTAAAAAAAAAGGAAAAAAAATCACGTACACAGAAACTGTCTCGACTACATAAAATTACATCAGAGATATGACCTTGAAACAATAGGATTGGCATTTTTTAATTCTAATGTATGACCTTGAATGATACAATTAGTGAACATCTGTGTGTAATTTTTTTGGGGATGGGAATTTGGGGGAGGGGGGTTAACAAGACACGCGTGGGCGAAGTGTTACAAAATATGTGAACATGGGTTGACATACGTCATACAGCACGAGAAAAACACGTGTTTGGCATTGTTGTTGCTTAAGGGGCTGTCCGTTAATTACGTTAACAAAATAGGGTATGGGGAGGTCAGACAATTTTTGACAATTGTTGACAAGGGGAGGGGGGAGGTCAAGAAAAGTTGACGTCAACAATGTTACTTTTTTAAATTTAATATAATTACTTAATAAATAGGAAAATTAAGCAGCGTTTGTAGTTCTGTGTTACACACTCGCTTAACATTCAGTATTTTAATTAAACTAACTATATTCCTACTAATTTTGCCACATGAACATTTTGGAAGTCACCTTTTTTAGGGGGGGAGTAATCAAATGGTAACGTAATTTTATAGGGGGGGGGGGTCTCTGGAAGTTTGACAAGTTGTTGACAATGGGGAGGGGGGAGGTAAAAATCGCCAAAAATTTGTTGACATAAATAATGGACAGCCCCTAAAAAGAAAATATCGGTATCGGTATCGGTAAAAATGCTGGGGGGAAAATATCGGTATCGGACTATCGGTAAAAAGACATATCGGTCGCTCCCTACTCTCCACAGCTTAAATTCTCTCATCCAAAATGAAACATTACCAATCTACGTTACAATGACACTACATGAAAGCCCATCCGTAGCTAGCTATTGAGGCGCCATGTGCGAGTTCCCCCCACCGTTCTGAAAAGTGTGCAACCTATTGAAATACATAACATTTTCACTACATATTTCAGGTTTAATTCGGGTGGAAAATAACGATTCCTTCAATTATTAACTGTTAAGTATGTAGTGTCTTCATACATCTCTCTCTTCTCTAAAAATAGAACTGGAACAACTATTTTTTATCAATGTCTGTAGCCCTTGTCGTGATTTTATTTCAGAATTATGCATTCTTTGAGTGGCCACTTATAAACTCCCAAGCAGGCCCGTGGCGTGCGGAAGGGGGGCATGGGGGCCGCCCCCCCGCGTTTTGTCTGCCCCCCCCCGGCTTATTTTTTCTACTTAGTAAAATGTATTACCTGGCCCCCCCTGCTTTTGCCTGGCCCCTGCTGTAGAATGCCCCGCCCCCCCCCCCCCCTGTTGAATTTTCACGCTACGGGGCTGCTCCCAAGCATCATTGCTCTAGTATGTCTGTACTTTGCAGTGACTTGCTGACGTGGGCAATCGTTGAACATAATCTTGACCAATATTTGAGCATAAATCTACACATAAATGAGAACTTATTAAAAGTAGCGAATTTGGCCGCTTCAGGTTTACTATAAAAATAACATCCCGCATACTGTGGCATATCTTGAAGTAGACCATACACTTTTGTTACTTCAATTTATTCAGTGCAGTTACTCTTGATGTCCATATCTAGTGTTTTTCGTGACCTTTTAATGTTACATGTACAACTGATAACTTTTTTTTTCATCGTAATGGACAAACTGCAAAATCGCAGATCAGAGATGTAGATTTATAACTACTGAAGAACCACAATAGGTTCTTAAATTTGATTGAAGGGCCGGACCAAGAGCAGACCACTGGGGTGTTTATAATACTTTATGTGAGCTAACATAAATGTAAATGTTATCAATGTAAATGAAAAAAGGGAAGTGCACTGCGGGTCAAAATATATGGGCCAGTAAATGACAATAACGAGTGGAGAAGTAGAATCAATCCAGAGCTGTACAATCTGTACGAAGAACCAAATATAACAGCTGAAATATAAATGAATAGATTGAGGTGGGTAGGGCACATAGAAAGAATGGAAAACAACAGATGTCCAAATGCAATATATAAGGCAACACCCAATGAGAAAAGGTCTAAAGGTAGACCAGGAAGCAGATGGTTGGAGAAAGTGGAGTAAGACCTTAAAGTGAGAAAGTGGAGAAAGAAGACCATGGATCGGGAATAGTGGAGAAGAGTAGTATGACAGGCCAGAGCCCTAAATGGGCTGTAGAGCCAAAGGAAGAAGAATAAATATACAACGAGACGAGCATCTTTATATAGAGTATGAGACATATACAGGAAAAATACACAGTTATCTCCCTTTGCCCCCCCTCCCCACACACCCGGTGTCGGTGACGGCGGATGATAGAAAACCGACTCCGGTGTCGGCGGCTGATGGAAGGCCGACACCGGAGTCGGTATTGGCGAAAATATCGGCTTACACCCCACCCCTGGGGTATAAACACATACAACACACAGATGACCGTTATAATAAGTACAACAAACGACTATTTTTACTTCTTGATATACTGGACATAATTTACATGGAAATAAATAAAATGTATATATCCATCGTATGACAAGTTATGAATGGACTACCTCAGGCAACCAAAAGACAAATTATGTAGCTGATGCAAGTTTTTTATCTAACCTGTGAAACAACCCCCCCTCCCTTTAATCTGTAAGTCTGTGTACATAGCTACGATTAATGTCATTATACATTTAATGCCAAATTCTACATTAAAACAAAACATATATATATATATATATATAATGTGTTTACCGCTTTAGTGTAATGAAATGTACAATTTTTTAGTTGGAAATAAATAGAAAATTATTCAGATGTAATATGGGCCACATTAACTTAAATGGACAATGACTTTTCTGGCCACATGCTATCGAACACATTGATAACTCATTGGGTTAAAGTGGTCTCTAATTTAGGCCTTCGGGAAAACGATTTTGCCCGACGCCTAATTCCACTTCAGTCTGTTGTTTTTTTTTTTAAATTCAACACTATTTTCTATTTAATCATACAGCAAACACCTTTTAAAATATTTCATCATATTCATCAAGAAAATACCTTTTAAAATATTTCACCATATTCATCAAGAAAACACCTTTTAAAATATTTCACCACATTCATCAAGAAAACACCTTTTTTATTATACATAATTTTTTTTCGAGATTCGTATCGATTAAAACAAAGCTGACATTTTAAAATAGAAATAGAAAGTTATTCAAAGCAAACATTATTTATGTACAAACTTTCAAAAATCTCAAGATGTAGAAAGTGTAAAAACAAAACACCACAATGATCGTTTTGAAACGTGTTGATTTAGAGAGTTTTGATGACGTAACTGTTATAAATTAACTAAGTGAAATAATTACACAGCCCAACAAAAAATTTTTTTTTTCGAATTGCCAAGAATGTTTCAATGAATTTATAGCGATTCATGGGTGCTGATTTCAAAACTGCCACTGCTTTTGCTGAATTGGCTCTAGTTTCTGAGATATTTGACATCCTTCAAAATATGATTGTACCCTTTGTGTAAAACAAATGCAATAAGTTTGGTGTCTTTTGTTTAATTTAACTATACCAAATTATAACTTGATTTATTTTTTTTCTCTTTTATGCTGCTTTCTAAAGACATCATGAGTTCATCACGAAGATGCTGCAAAAATAATCCGAATGTATTCTGTTACATCTGTGGAGAATACATGATTGAAAAGCAAAGAAGAAATATAACCGAATTTGTGCAGCAGGCATATTTGGCTTATTTCGGTGTGAAGCTGGGAGACCAAGACAAGTCTTGGGCTCCCCATAAGGTCTGCAAAAACTGTGTGGAGAACCTACGGCAGTGGACAAATGGTGAGAAGAAAAGTCTAAGTTTCGCTGTACCAATGGTATGGTGAGAGCCTAAAGACCATTTTGGTGATTGTTATTTTTGTATCGTGAATGTTTAAGGCTTCAAACGCCACAAGAAATCTAAGTGGGATTATCCTGATCTTGAATCTGCAAGGAGACCAATTACACATAGCAGTGACTCCGACGAGGGGCAAGATCTGGAGTTTTTGCCAGGTGAAAACAGTGGAAGCGATTAAAAAGGAAGTTCTTCAACACCTCAAACATTCAGCCAAGAAGAACTCAATGACCTAATACGAGACCGAAATCTGTCCAAGCAAGCATCTGAGCTTTTAGCGTCCAGGCTCAATGAAAGAAATTTTCTCAAACCAGAAGTTTCCCTCCATATTCCAGCCAAGAGGAAGATCTTGTTTACTGTAATGACATCCCTGGACTTCTGCTCCAAATAAGACTACAAGACTACCATTCCGAAGACTGGCATCTTTTTATAGACAGTTCCATCAGAAGCTTGAAATGTGTTCTGTTACACAATGGTAACCGTTATGCATCTCTTCCCATTGCTCACTCAACAACACTTAAAGAAGAGTATGAGAATATCAAAACAGTATTGCAGAAAGTCCGTTATTATGAGCATCAGTGGTCAATTTGAGTTGATCTAAAAATGGTAAACTTCTTGATTGGACAGCAGTCAGGATACACAAAATACATATGCTTCATGTACCTTTGTGATAGCAGGGCAAGGCAAGATCATTGGACAAGAGTGACATGGCCTGCAAGGGAAACCATGACTGTAGGTAAAGAAAATATCATCAACAAGCCACTGGTTGTCAAAAATAAGATCATTCTCCCACCGCTTCATATCAAATTAGGTTTAATGAAACAATTTGTTAAGGCTTTGGACAAATCTGGCAATTGCTTCAAGTATATTTGCAGATCATTTCCCGGATTGAACCTGGAGATGCTGAAAGCTGGGATTTTTTACGGTCCTCAGATTCGGAAACTCATCAACGATCAAAATTTTACTAATTTCATGGATCACCTTGAAGCTTCTTCATGGAACAGTTTTGTTTCAGTTGTCAAGAACTTCTTAGGTAATAACAGAGCAGAGAAATGGTGCAAGATATGCTCGCTAACTTCAGAAACATTGGAATAAATATGAGCATCAAGGTACATTACCTGCACTGTCATTTAGACAAATTTCCAGGAAACCTTGGGGACTTCAGTGAGGGACAAGGCGAGAGGTTCCATCAGGATATGAGAGTGATGGAGGAGAGACATTTAGGAAGATGGGACATACATATGATGGCTGACTACTGTTGGAGCGTCCAGCGCAATTGCACCAACGACACATACAAAAGGAAGTCGAGCAAACAGCGATTCGCTAATGCATTACCATAGACAATTAACATATTAATTAATTAAATAATTAGACATAATTAATTTTTCAAATGGAAATGTTTTCTTCTATAACACTATTACATATATTTTGAACAAATTTCTGCATGACTATTAACAGTTTCACTATTATTTGTTAGTATACTATTATACTTCATGCACTTTCTGACAAATTCCAAACACGGTGCTTACATTATTTAATTAATTTTAAGTATCTCGTAAAATATAGCCAATCTAGCAAAAGCACTTACATATTATAAATCAGCATAGTTGGCGTTGTATAAAATGATTCAAATATCACTGGCAATGAATTCACTGTTTACCAGTGTTATTTGTTTTTTTCTTTAATTGATTGTTTCACATATCATTGTGGCTATAAAATAAACGGTTGGTGAGATAAATAAGATTGTTTTAATTTAACTCTAAAGGGGGCTTTATAACTATAAAGGATGATATTTATTTACAAGTTGACACTATGGGAGGAGTTGAAGGAACTAAACTGAGAAATGGTTTCACAGTAATTCAGCCTGTGTATTAAATGTATATATTAACTTTCTTCAATACTTTTAATTATTTTAAAACTACGTTCGTCTTCTTTAGCAAGCTTTTAGACTAGAATAAACCAAATAAAACTGTTATTAAAAAAATAGCTGATTTTACGACAAATTCTCCAACGCTCAGCTGTTATAGTAGTCAGTTAACAAATAACGTAATCAATAATTCAGTTCGTGTCATTCAGCTATTGCGGGTAAATCAATTATTTCAGCTAGAGTTAAAGGGAGTTAATGATTTAACGTCAGCAGTCAATGGAAGTGATAATCTTTAAAATAAAACCATTTAAATTACATGAGATTTACTAAAGGCTATCTGGATGAGCATCGATGTTTATTTAACTCCAGGAATGTCTGAAAATTATTTTTGTCATTGTACTGAACACCAACACACACACACACACACACACATACACACATCTCTCTCTCTCAGTATATATAAATGTGTGTGTGTGTGTGCGTGCGTGTGGGTTAATTTTAGTTGACAAAGCGTCACATCCCTTCAATATATTTGCTTCATTTTAATAAGTTCTTCACCTCATACTACATTGCTAACTACGAGCCTATAGAGTTGTCGGCACCCTTGATCATCTCTATCCCACGAAACAGGCCTATAAAAAATAATCACATCTATATGATCTATACATAATATATTTTTATATATACGGCTTTGTGCTGAGGTAGGAGAATGTCAGTAAGGAAACAACCCATACTTTGATGCGCCCTTTGCTAGCCAAACAAATTTTCTGTCAATTATAATATTAGATTTATTTTGATAATAATCTAAAAGAGCAAGTATCAAACTTTGGGCACAAGCTGTAAAGTAGTGGGTCAAATTTTGTAAATTATATTTTGGACATTAAGCGAGACATGATTTTTTAAATACTGTTTCAAAATGTATTTTTAACAGGTTTTCTGCTTCTACGTTTTTCTCAAAAATTCGTTTTTTTCCTGCTTCTTTTAAAAACATGCAGAAATAAAAAAAAAAATAAAAAAAATAATTTTCTGACATTTTAAAAATATTTGATACTTTGGCATAAGCATAGTCTCATATCTCAGTATAGAAAGCAGACCACATTAAGTGCAGATACATTTAAACAATGACATCATATCCGCAAATAAAGTGACAGCCTGTCTACAGCAATCGATATTGTTCATTGATCTAAATTGATTTTTTTTCAAACCGTCAACCACGTGTGACAATTTCTGCTGATATAACGTAAGTGTCGAGTAATGAGCTATAGTAACAATGTCAGGTGAGATGATGTAATTGACAATGTCAGGTGAGATATGTAAGTGACAATGTCAGGTGAGATGATGTAATTGACAATGTCAGGTGAGATATGTAAGTGACAATGTCAGGTGAGATGATGTAATTGACAATGTCAGGTGAGATGATGTAATTGACAATGTCAGGTGAGATGATGTAAGTGACAATGTCAGGTGAGATGATGTAATAGACAATGTCAGGTGAGATGATGTAAGTGACAATGTCAGGTGAGATGATGTAATTGACAATGTCAGGTGAGATGATGTAAGTGACAATGTCAGGTGAGTTGATGTAATTGACAATGTCAGGTGAGATGATGTAATAGACAATGTCAGGTGAGATGATGTAAGTGACAATGTCAGGTGAGATGATGTAATTGACAATGCCAGGTGAGATGATGTAATTGACAATGCCAGGTGAGATGATGTAATAGACAATGTCAGGTGAGATGATGTAAGTGACAATGTCAGGTGAGATGATGTAATTGACAATGTCAGGTGAGATGATGTAAGTGACAATGTCAGGTGAGATGATGTAATTGACAATGCCAGGTGAGATGATGTAATTGACAATGCCAGGTGAGATGATGTAAATGACAATGTCAGGTGAGATGATGTAAATGACAATGTCAGGTGAGATGATGTAAGTGACAATGTCAGGTGAGATGATGTAATTGACAATGCCAGGTGAGATGATGTAATTGACAATGCCAGGTGAGATGATGTAAATGACAATGTCAGGTGAGATGATGTAAATGACAATGTCAGGTTAGTTTCCAAAGTGGTTCATACGGACCGTCCCCGGTATCATTTAAGGGGTCCGTGGAAGATTAAAATTAATTTGAGGGGTCCCTGAACAACTTCAGGGGGTCCGCGCAAGGTTTAATGTAAAATTATTTTACTAGTTAGGTAACGCACACCGTGTTGCACCAACAAGCTTTAGACATTATAAAGAATTCCACTAGTAATACTGTAAAATGAAGGATTGGCGAAATGGCTCAGTTAGTAGAAAATTCTTTATGTGAGAACTTAAAACACCTGAATTTTCCATACAGTTTGAGAGCCCACTTTACCAGGAAACGAAGTTGTAATTTTAGCTTCTGTAATATTTGTAAAAGGAGAATTTATTTTCAAGAATTGTATTTGCTAAATGCTAAACCGATACAAAAGGTAAAACGTTATTTATTGCTTTAAAAAGTTTTTTGATGTAAAAGCTATGCCCTTGACTAATACCATATCTGTTGCTACTGACGGTGCTCCCGCAATGGTAAGAAAACCGAGGCTTTTTGGCATATTAAAACAAGCTGCACCAAATGTATTTTAAGTTCATTGTGTCATTCATCGACATCATTTTGTCGCAAAAAATCTTAGTGAACATCTTAATGGATCACTAGATTATGTCATTAAAGCAGTTAATAAAATTTAAAAGAATGCTCCACTTTATTTGCTCAGCTTTGTTTGAAAAATGACGAAGACTATACTATAACAGTTGACTACTACACACACAAGTACATTGGTTATCTAAAGGTGCATGTTAAAATCGATTGTATGCGCTCTTTGACCCAGTGTTGGAATTCCTGGACAGCAAAGACAATGATTTGCGACACAATTTAATTAACTAAAAAATGACATTTATAAGACTGATTTATTTGACAAATATGGACGAAGCGTGAGTGTCAAAGTCTTATTTATATCAAATGCTATATAATGGTATTGTGTTTATTGTATATATATATTCATAATCATCGCAAAAAAGAGACGAAGATTTGCTTGCTTGCTGTCCACAATTAATGGCTCTTTATGCAGACCTGACCCAAGGATTTGAAGATATTCTTCATTTGGATATTTTCGACTTGGTGTTGAACGCTTTCGCTCGTGGACAAACTCAGATCCCTAACACAGATGAATCTGCACTAATACAGGAGCAGCTTATTGAAATATTCACAAATAAGGAACTTAAACAAATGTTTAAACACACTACAAATTCTGGTTACAAAAATAGATCCCATTTTTATATCCTGTATCATGGGTTATTATAGAGAAGTTGTTGACTACTTTTTCCGTCTTTCAATTTAGTATAATGTGGATTCAGTGACGTCATGAACCTCATCACACTCAAAAAACCAACCAGAAATTAGTGCTCGTGGGGATTTGCAGCTGCTACTTACAAACGTTGAGCTGCACATTAATACACACATAACATCTCATCAAGTTCATCCGTCATTTAATTTTTTTTTAATTTAAACACATTTATAATTCCAGTAAATGTTTCAAGAAAATAATTTTTTTAATTGGTAATTTTTATACTATGCATTTATGTAGCTTTTAAAGTTGGGGGTCCGTGGTCAGGTTTTGACTATAAAAAGGGGTCCGTGGGTCTAAAAAGTTTGGGAACCACTGGGTTAGATGGAAGTGGAAATGTCAGGTGAGATAATGTAAATGACTATGTCAGGTGAGTTAATGTAAGTGACACGGTCAGGTGAGATAATGTAAGTGACACGGTCAGGTGAGATAATGTAAGTGACAATGTCAGGTGAGATAATTAAGTGGAAATGTTACTTGAGATACATTGTGACTATGTATATTGCGATTAAAGTGTTTCCTCGTCCATGTAATGCGTTTGAATGAACATTTCAATGAAGTTCTAAAATGTGAAATAATCAGCTGTTACACAGCTCCACGTGGTTTTTTTATGATTTACTTTGATTTATTATTTTTTTTTTTTACTTACCACATTTGAGACGTGGAATCGATACATGAATATTTCATTGAGATATAGGGAATGTGTAGTATTTGCCCATCTCAGAATCTGTTGAATACACCATAACTGGGAACACCATTTGTACAGTAACAATTTGTATTGATGGCTACAGATAAATAAACTGATGATCTCAGACTTATGTTTTATAAGTAAGACTTATGTTTTATGAGTAAGACGTTTTAAATATGTATATATCAAAAAGCAATCTTACAGTGATGTTATCAAGAGAAGAAAATGAAAACAAAATAATAATATAAAGATTAAAATATCTTTAGTCTCATCCACCCCACCTCGCCATAGATACATTATGGGATATGCTCACTTATTTCAAATTAATCCCACCAATATACTCAAAAATGTCATATGCTCACTTATTTCAAATTAATCCCACCAATATACTCAAAAATTTCATATGCTCATTTATTTCAAATTAATCCCACCAATAGACAAAATAATGTCATATGCTCACTTATTTCAAATTAATCCCACCAATAGACACAATAATGTCATATGCTCACTTATTTCAAATTAATCCCACCAATATACTCAAAAATGTCATATGCTCACTTATTTCAAATTAATCCCACCAATAGACCCAATAATGTCATATGCTCACTTATTTCAAATTAATCCCACCAATAGACCCAATAATGTCATATGCTCACTTATTTCAAACTAATCCCACCAATAGACCCAATAATGTCATATGCTCACTTATTTCAAATTAATCCCACCAATAGACCCAATAATGTCATATGCTCACTTATTTCAAATTAATCCCACCAATAGACCCAATAATGTCATATGCTCACTTATTTCAAACTATCCCACCAATAGACACAATAATGTCATATGCTCACTTATTTCAAACTAATCCCACCAATAGACACAATAATGTCATATGCTCACTTATTTCAAACTAATCCAACCAATAGACCCAATAATGTCATATGCTCACTTATTTCAAACTAATCCCACCAATAAACTCAATAATGTCAAATGCTTACTTATTTCAAACTAATCCCACCAATAGACCCAATAATGTCATATGCTCACTTATTTCAAATTAATCCCACCAATAGACCCAATAATGTCATATGCTCACTTATTTCAAATTAATCCCAACAATAAACTCAATAATGTCATATGCTCAATTCTGTCAAATTAATCCCTCCATAGACCCCAACCCCTACGGTGTCACCTCTGGGTACCAGGACGGGGTAATTACAACAAAATAATGAATTGAAGTAAATGTTAATAACAGAGGCAGAGACCAGAATGGTAGTGTCCAGGTACGTGTCCACACTAAAGATGACCGGTGACATGTAATAGTACTGTGAGGTCCAGACGCTATTCACGTAGGCTATCAGCTGGACGTAATTGCTAGAATCCAGGGTCATCTTCATCATCAGAGACTTGACCCCGTTCTGTGTCGCTGTGATCTCAAGAAAATACCATTCCGAGTTGACGGTTTTTATAAGAGTCCCTTGAACTTTGATCTGAAATAGTAAAAATAATGTGTTTCTAGAACAAAACAAAAGTTATCTTGAATTCAAGACTACATTTTTTACATCTAAAAAAAACCGTTATGGGACTGTTTTTGTAGTACCTTTCTTTTGTCCCTACCTTAACGGTTAGTTCATAGGAGCCACTAAGGGATACCTTTATGGGAACATTCATCATGACCCTAATAGATCCTTTGTTCTCACTGAAGATCGAACATTATATACATTGAATCGATTCACATAAAAATGATTGTGTAAGTAATATACATTTTTTGACTTCCAGTGACTCCGATGTTTTTCGTGGTGCATCCATGAACAATTGGACACAGTTCATCTGGACACTTGGACACATTTCATCTGGACACTTGGACACAGTTCATCTGGCAATTGTGGGGGGTTTTAAAACATGTAAAATTGCACAACGTAGAAAGTCAGAGTTATACTCAGATATCAATTTAAAATGGTATTATGAATGTATGTGTATTCCAATATATTTTTTAAAGTTCCGATTAGTATCTAAATGTTTTATGCATGGTCAAAGGTTAACAAATTAACAATCTTGTTTTTAAAATGCTTTAATTTAAATCGCTATGTCTCGACGTTTTAATATACTGTTTGCAGTGTTTTGGGGAAATTCGGAATCAGGTATCCCTAACTTCTGAAACTTCTTGTTTTCTGTAAACATTTTTACTATCTAATGAAATAGCTTAACAACTTTTTTATAAATGAACATTGACGCCCTCCTAAGTGAATTCTATATTCAACGTCTGATTATGGGGATAATTGTATTGGTAATATGTTGAACAAAAGATATAAGAAAAAAACAATACTACTTAGAGAAAGTTGGGTTTATGGCGAGGCTGAGAGAGAATCAATCGGCTAGATAAGTATCATTACAAATTCATGTTTCTAAGATAAAATTTAAAATATTATTTACCATGAAGCGTACAGGTCCTGCTGCAAAGTTGCCCCCGTGTGACGTAGACTGGAACAGTGAAGCTGTACGAAGATGGTATGTCAGTCTGCTGAAACTAATGGCCGTCGTGTTCGTCTCAAAACACCGGGTACATGTATGACTCCTCTCAACGAAAGAGTACGTCACACAGTTTGATGATGTGGAACACTGGACACAACAGAGGTGTTTACTTCTGGTGGTAGTGACGGAACACCCAATGGGTTCCACATTATACCGCCGAAATGTTCTGGACGTCATCTCGGCCTCAACTGAAATCAATAGTATAGTCACTGCCAAAACTAAACTCGGAGCAACAAAACTCAAGCAAGCCATTCGAAAAGTTGAACATTCACAATAATAAAGAAGAGAAAATTCCAGATCAAAATAAAAAAATAATATAGTCGTAAACTTAAATTATCATTGTATTTAGATTTTATTTTTTAA
Source organism: Bulinus truncatus (assembly GCA_021962125.1). NCBI lineage: Eukaryota > Metazoa > Mollusca > Gastropoda > Planorbidae > Bulinus > Bulinus truncatus. The sequence continues at coordinate 1,308,955 of JAGDYQ010000044.1, read as the reverse complement.
TTAAGCTGTGAATAAGTTGTCTGTTAGAAATAATCTAATTGATATGCCATGTCGTAAAGCGATCATTGTCATAGGGAACGCACAGTGGCTTGGTCAACTAGACATAAAAAATGAGAAAGTAAAATAAAGTTAAAAAATACCAGACGATTTGTGTATTGGTGGGTTCAATGTTTTCCTTCCCCCATCACCTGAGTTACACTTCCTGTTTATTTCAAATGTGATTTCATTTATTGTTGTTGATGTTGTCTTGGCCTGGAGGATATCGGTGCGTCAGTGAGCGGAAGGAAAAAACATTTCCGAACATAAATAGTGTCTCCCTTTAGTGGATAAATAAAACTTTAAAGTAACGATTTGTACTTTTAAAATTATAAGTATACAGTAGCGTATGTTTTTAAGTATTTTAACAACATGAGTATTATCAGTGGCAGTACAGATAGATGAAAAAAAGCTCAATGCAATGTGATCGGACACAAATAAGGTTTTATTGCAAGTAGAATTCAGTTTTTTATTTGACTCATGGCTAATAGTTCAAATCCTAGTTCATCCATTAATTAGGTCAACAGTTTTTGTATTGTTATATTGTAGGCCACCATCTCTCCCCTTGTAAAAAGTCGTCAAACATTCAGTGATCTTTATAACATTATTTACCCCGCCCTTACCCCATCCAGCCCAATACAAACATAGAGACAGTTCAGCCCAATAAAATATAGAGACAGTTCAGCCCAATAAAATATAGAGACAGTTCAGCCCAATAAAATATAGAGACAGTTCAACCCAATAAAATATAGAGACAGTTCAGCCCAATAAAATATAGAGACAGTTCAGCCCAATAAAATATAGAGACAGTTCAGCCCAATAAAATATAGAGACAGTTCAGCCCAATACAAACATAGAGACAGTTCAGCCCAATAAAATATAGAGACAGTTCAGCCCAATAAAATATAGAGACAGTTCAGCCCAATAAAATATAGAGACAGTTCAGCCCAATAAAATATAGAGACAGTTCAGCCCAATAAAATATAGAGACAGTTCAGCCCAATAAAATATAGAGACAGTTCAGCCCAATAAAATATAGAGACAGTTCAGCCCAATACAAACATAGAGACAGTTCAGCCCAATAAAATATAGAGACAGTTCAGCCCAATAAAATATAGAGACAGTTCAGCCCAATAAAATATAGAGACAGTTCAGCCCAATAAAATATAGAGACAGTTCAGCCCAATACAAACATAGAGACAGTTCAGCCCAATAAAATATAGAGACAGTTCAGCCCAATAAAATATAGAGACAGTTCAGCCCAATAAAATATAGAGACAGTTCAGCCCAATAAAATATAGAGACAGTTCAGCCCAATAAAATATAGAGACAGTTCAGCCCAATAAAATATAGAGACAGTTCACATAATATACTAAGCACAAAAATGAATTCTCCCCCCCCCCCCTGTCACGGGTTGTGACTAATTTGTCGAAACCATTCCCTTTATTCCAACCCTTGACATCGCACGGCCACCGCTTAATAGTATTAATAAATATCAGTTATGTATAGTAGTATACGTTCCAGTTCTCCCGCCCACCACCCTTTTTACCCCACCTCGTAATTGCGTCATATCGCAGGTGGCCAGCGGGACTGAGATGAAAAGCCTACGTCCGCGAACAGTGCAACGGCTGGCAGAAATACGTTACATTCCACGGGGGATTCTCTCTGACCACTCAGCCCCTGTTCAAATGCCGACAAAGGATAGATGTCCAGTTACTTTTGTCTTTGTCGGTATGACGTACCCCGCTGTACTCTCTAAGGCGGGAAGTTAGCTCCACCCGCACCCCCAATTGACAGGGAAAGGAGCGTAGATAGTTGATTGGCTAGGGGTCACTTGTAAAAAGTGATGTGAGTGACGAAAGATAGGTTCTTGGCATTCGACTGAGGGTCCTGGCAGCGACCAGTCGATTCGACTGAGTGATCTCTGAGAGGAGAGTCGATTGGTGTGGCTAAAAGAGAGAGGGAGAAGAGTGATCTATCGAGAGAATGTCCCTTTGATTCTATTCATTTATACTGGATTATTTTTTTGCATTTTTGGATTATCTTTGCTTATGATTTTAAAGACCACCAGATCTCTGTTACGGACTGGTGTCTCTGTAAATAAATATTTGATTGTTGTCACACGAGACTTGTTGAATTGATCATCGTCACTTGTTTTACATTTAATTGCTGGTGAGACTGTGTGCGGCAGAAACACACATAGAAATATGGGTCGTCACTGAGTCGGCCCTCATACTTCTAGATACAAGCCAAAGGATACCCTCATAGGGGTCCTCGACACCCCCCCCTTCCAATCGATAAACTATAGGTCAGAGTTCAAAGTATCATTTTTTGTATGACCATTATAGTTAACAAGAAACATCGTAAGTATTTGTTTTTTTCATCGCTACAATCATAGTCTTTCAAAGTGCACCGACTAGAACTAGGGCCCACTGCTATAGGACTCAGTATTTGTCAGGGGTCAAGTACTAAAATGACTTAACAGTTAGTGTTTTTCAACGATCTCGGAGTCCAATGTTTGCCTTATTACAAATTTTGGCCTAGATTACAAAATAACTTTTGTTCTAGGACCACAAAAGTACACATGACCTAAATAGGTGGTTGGCAAATCGCGGCTCGGCCCTTCAGTGGTTATAAATGTTCATCTGTGATATGTCATGATGTATTTAACATGAAGTACAATGAGCTGCTAACACACTTATAGAACTTTTGTATAAATGAAAGAAAAATAGACTTTTCAAGTTAATTTTTAACTAGCAATTCCATTTTTTTAAACTCCCTTAACCGATGTGGTCGTTGGGGTGTACTAACGGACATACTAACATTTTGGATTTTAATATGACAATTATTTACAAAAGAAAATTTAAGTTTTTTTCCCAAGAATGACAAAAATTACCGCGGACGACCGTATTCTGATTAAAAATTTGCAAATTTAAAAACAGTGGGGTGCTAGGAGAATCGTAAATGAGTTTCATAACAAAGCCTGAGTATAGCCAGTGTCAGTCTAGTTATACATACAATTAACAACAACGGTACAACATGATATTGAGCGTGTGGGTGAGTGATCTGCAGTCAAGATGATGATCATCACAGTCACAAAAGTCCACTGGACATAGAAAGAGAAACTGGTATATCACGTTCGTCAATTCGACGTATTGTAAACATGATTTAAGACTTAAAATGTACAAGCGTGTGATCGGGCTGAAGCTGAATTAAAATGTCAAATTGAAACGCTTGCAACGCAATCGGCAGCTACTTGAGCTGTTTCCTATTGAGATAAGTGTACGAAACATCTGGTTTACAGATGAAAGGGCATTCTCCGTTGCCACTCCTGTTAATTCTTAAAATGATCGTATTTATTCCGAACACTCCTGATTTAAACCTAGTAGATTATGCCATATGGGGTGCTTTGCAAGAAACGTCTTCCTACGACGAAAATTTACGAAGGTTGAGCAGCTGAAGTTGGCAATAATTGAAGAGTGGAGAAAGCGATGTATTTACAGTAGCATAAAGGAGTTTCGTCACATAGACAGTTAGGGGCTCCGTTTTTCAACGATCTTGGAGTCTACTGTCTGCCTAATCTACGTTTTTGCCTAGACTCCAAAATAACCTTTGTCTAGGACCATACCATTACCTGGGTGAGGGGTTGGCAATTCGCGACTCGAGAGCCGCATGTGGGTCATTAGTGACCTTGATGTGGTTCGGCCTCTCCTCAATTATAGATCTACATATGTTATATATTTCACACTGCTCTTCAAATGAAAACAAAACTTTGCACTAATCTCAATTGTACATAAAAAGTTCATGCTAAAAAAATGTTAAAAGATCTGTATGTGTCAAACTGCAGAGGAGAAGATAACGACAAATAAATGGTGTAATGCACACATATCAGGTACAAATCATAGTGCTAGATGTGTACGTGAAGTACAATGATCTGCTTACACACACAACTTTAATTTTGTTTATAGTACTTCTGTATAATGGAAGAAAAAAAAATGGATGTTCAGTCGGTTTATAACTATTTTGTTGTAATACCATTACCACAAAAAAGTATTATCAGTTGAACATGTATCACAAATTACTTCAGATAAATCAGAGTACGTGGGATGTAAATTTATACAAAATTTGGAGCAGCCAATGTTTAAATTTAATTTCTCATTTATGTGTTGGTCTATGCTGGGATCATGGGCGTATTCAAGGGGGGGGGGGGCAAAGAGGGGCATATGCCCCCCCCTCCATTTTGAAAAAAATGTCATAAAGCTTTTACAATAAAACTGAACTAAATTTCCTGACAGTTTATTACATTGAAGATAATGTACATATATCAAACATAACAAAAAGAATTATATCTGCAAGTATAACGTATTACATTATGTCATTTTTAAAATAATGGTTTCAGTGTCGAACAATTACTATAATAATAAAATAGAGTATAAAATTATAAATTACACTGATACAGCAATAATATTGTAATTTGGAACAAACATTGTAAACGTCTTGGTATTTGTCGTTATCGATTGATAACATTTTCTTTAATTTTTTCCTTGTTTTGAGATATTCTTTTTCTGTGGATACTCAACATACAAAGAACAGACAAACGATCATCACCAGTTGTTGAGCGTAGCCACGTTTTTACTCGTCTTACTAAATGATCTATCAATTGTGCATGTTGTCACTTGAAGAGCCAATGCTGTCAAAAAAAAAGCCATTTTATTCATGGGAACCTCACATAGAGCCATTGTTTCTATTTTTTTACCCTTTACTAGTTTTACATTTCCATATATAATACCAGTTTCACTCTCCTCGATTATATTGTCAAATGCGTAGTATTTTTAACTTTTGTCATCAAAAAGGGATGCAAAACTAGAAGGGAAAATGGTGGGTTATTTTCTACACAAAAACGAGTTTCCAGTTGATATAATAGAGTCGTATGGTGTAAAAAACAGTTGTTCTAAAATAATACTCAGGCAAATCAACATTTGCATTTATCCTGTTCATTTGTCTTCCAGCTTTTCGTCATCTGCAACACCTTTTGTAAATAAAAAATTCCGTATACCTCTCATCACAATTCTGTCGACCAACAGCCAATTTAGTCAACAATTCTTCAATGTACTTTTGTACTGCCAGTAAATCTAAATGCACTGACTGTATTTTTTGGGTCACAGCTTCCAGCTTTGATGAATATTTTTGTATAATAACTAAACAAACAACAAATGTACCCCAAACCTAAATTCTCACAGCGGAAAGTAACTAATGTGCAACTTGCTTGCTTTTTCCAGATTGTTCTAAATATTCCAGTTGTTTAACTATTTCTGTCACATATTCAGCGAAAATCCGCAACCTTTTATATTTATGTGTCCATCTAGTTTCACATAGCAAAGGAATATTTGGAATTAGTTTTCTTCGCTGATTAATTTCTCAGAAAAACACTATAATTGACATAATTTTTCCTATTGTGTTTCGTACAGCATTCACATTATTTAAATCGTTCACAACAAGATTTAATTTATGTGATCTACGATGTACCAATGCTGCTTTTGGGTATTTTTTTCGAATTATTGAATGGACTGCTCCTTCTTTACTTGCCATTGTAGAACATCCGTCTTATCCTTGACCAAAAAGCTTTATCATATCTAGTCCAAATTCTAATAAATTTGTAATGATGGTGTTCTTTGACAAATCTAACGCCAAGTGACATCTGCTCAATGCCTGAAATTATGCTGTCTCGTCGGCAAGTATAGAAATTGCAATTGAATTATTTGCTTCACGAACAATGTCTTCAAGCAAGAGAGACCCACAAATTTCGATCATAGTGTTTTGTATAGTTGCCGAGATAAACTTAGCACTACAAAAGCCAATTGAAAAATGATTACCTAGAACTTCATCTCCAGATTAAACACGAAACTCGAACAGGTCGTAAAAATTACCAGAATGTAAAACTTTTCCACGAAGTGCCAAATCATGCATGCCGCAAAAAAAAAGATTTTTGAAATGGAGGGACCCAGTTTGTTGTAATTTTCTTTACTTTGTCTTCTAAATGATGAGTTCAACTGCTCATCTATAGAAACTGCTTTGGCTTCCAATAATACAACACAGTAGCTTGCATCCTTAATAAGAGCCTTCGTGTCATGTGCTTTGAATGTGGCTACGTGTATCTTCGTTGACATCTTTAAATTGTGTGCATGGTCTGATGACAAATGCTCCCTGAACTCTTGGAATTACTTTTTTCGGAAACAACACGAAAAATTTGCAACAGGCACCTTTTAATATTTGCAAGTATACAACCCACGATGAATATTTTGATAACCAAGCATATCTACAACCTCTGTTTCCACCTCTGTCAGCTCTAAAAAAAAAATTTATCAGGGGTCCAACAATCAAGGATCAGCAGCAATTTCAATTCATTTGAAATGTCGTATGTCAAGTGACAGCGACAGTCAAATTAGAAATATTTGCTTCAGTTGTGTCTGGCTGTTGAACTTGTACTGGTGTTCCCAATGCATGTGATAATTCAGATGCTGCAGACGCCCTAAAATCTTCTGATAACGGCTTTTCGGAATCCTAAACAATTTTTTTCTGATATCCATCTTTTCATATTAATTATTTTTTAAATTCTGAATTAATTTAGGATAAATTTAAAAATTCACCCGGTGGCAGACGATCATAAGCAAACAAGAGTTGCCAGATTTAAAAAAAAAGCTGAATGGCAAAAACACTATGGAAGGCCAAATCAAGCTACAGAAGGCCAGATTAAACAATAAAGAAATTAAAATAGGAACATGCTTATGCTTGTAGTCAAAATGTTTGAATTTTCATATGCATTTATTTATGTTAATATAAATAATTAATGTTATACTTAACTTGGATTTAAGTGAGAAATAAACCTGTATGGCATTGTCAGATAAATTCAAAAACGTGTTTTTGTGCCCCCCTCCTGGAAAAAATTCCTAGGGACGCCCATTGCTGGGATATGAATAAATTATATTGTTGAAGATAATACACCAAAATCGAACACACCGGTATACATTACAAGTAGAATCTTCAATATGTACCAGATTTTATAGACTCACCTCTATACAACATGAGTAAATTTTCGTCTAAATAGACTCACCTCTTTACAACATGAGTAAACATTCCTCTAAATAGACTCACCTCTTTACAACATGAGTAAACATTCCTCTAAATAGACTCACCTCTATACAACACGAGTAAACATTCCTCTAAACAGTTTACGTAAATCTACAGTTATGAAATTCTTCAGACACATATTACCCTATTTTCTACGTAATTTGATTAGACACAACAGTACCTATCAAAGTACCTTGCACATATATACACACACACACACACACACACATGTATATGAGTGTACATATGTCTACGTGTGCATGGTATACTGCTTACTAAAATAAAATTAAAAAAAAAATACTTTTTGACTGTTTTCAGTAAAATTTTGGATTTTGTCTTTTAATTTCAGATTTTGTATTCATTCCGAAAATGTAAGTAACCATAACAATTACTTATTCGATAAATGTAAATATAATTGAGTTTATTCCCCTTAAATAGCTACTGTTGCTTAACAATGATGTATGTGAACAATATTTGTAGGGTTAATTTATAACCCCGTTTGATTCACAGTTTTACGGTCGTATATAACATAATTTATAACCCCGTTTTATTCACAGTTTTACGGTCGTACATAACATAATTTACACTGAGTTGCTGTTCAATTAAAAAAAATCAATTAAATTTAACGCATGATTAAAACATTTAATCGAAATTTACGGCCAATTAACTGATATAAATCACTTCCTCTATTATTTCTATTGGAACAAGTTTGTAATTATAATAAGTCACTCTAGTTCATGTGAAAGCTCACTTCGGCTGTTTAGCTGCGTCAACTTCTATTAGGATATCGAAAAATACTTAAACAAAAGAGCTCGGCAATATTTGTGTCCTGAAAGAGCTTAAAATATTTCTTAATGAACCATAATTTCAAAAGGAAGCATGCTGTGCATAATCTAAATTACTAGTATAAGTAAGTTACTTATTGTCCGTAAATAGTTGTATTAGGTGTACACGTTATATCTAATAATGTCGGAACATTTCCTACACAGGGTCAACAGATAGGTCTAACTTGATAGGTAATGTATCTTAAAGATGAAAAATTTATCTTTTGCTACTAAATGGAACCACTATTTGTTCATTAGATTCTTTAGTCTTCTTACTGCATCCCCACCATATAGAGCTAGTTTTTATAGAGGCAACCAAATATATGTTTTTAATAATCGTCCAGAAGATATAATTACACTATCTAGATTAAATAAAATTATATATATTCAATGTATCGCTAATAATAAGAAAAAATAATCTATATGTCAAAATAAAATTATCCTGATCTTTTATTTTATAACATTTTATTACATTTAGATTTTTGTACAAAAAAAATCTACATTTGGATAAAAAAAAATCCATATTGGTATCCATGACAAAGAGCTCAGCTTCAAACAATTTGGCTCGCATTAGTTGCTAAGTGTGTATAGAATTAGTTGGAGGGCCCGATAGAATCTGATGGCCTACGCCCCAGGCCCAGAACAAAAGGGGGCTCCGCACAGATAACATTTAGTTCGTTACCTGTCTGAACCAAAACCAAACATTTGTACTGCCCCCCCCCCCATAACAGTCGCCATAGACCCACCCACTGCCCTTTACTCCACACATTACAATAGTCCTAGACCAGGGGTGGCGAGACTATGGCAGGCTTGCCACTGTCGGCAGCACAGCCTCATCAGTACTTTAATTTTAATTGAGGTGTTGACAATTTGCTATAAATAAATGGTTCTTTGGTTACATTTGGGTCACACTGTCCTAGACTCACACATTACACTGTCCTAGACTTACACATTACACTGTCATAGACTCACACATTACACTGTCATAGACTCACACATTACACTGTCCTAAACTCACACATTACACTGTCCTAGACTCACACATTACACTGTCCTAGACTCACACATTACACTGTCTTAGACTCACACTTTACACTGTCATAGACTCAGACATTACACTGTCATAGACTCACACATTACACTGTCCTAGACTCACACATTACACTGTCCTAGACTCACACATTACACTGTCCTAGACTCACACATTACACTGTCATACACTCACAAAATACACTGTCCTAGACTCACACATTACACTGTCATAGACTCACACATTACACTGTCATAGACTCACACATTACACTGTCCTAGACTCACACATTACACTGTCCTAGACTCACACATTACACTGTCATAGAATCACACATTACACTGTCCTAGACTCACACCTTACACTGTCATAGAATCACACATTACACTGTCATAGACTCACACATTACACTGTCATAGACTCACACATTACACTGTTCTATACTCACACATTACACTGTCCTAGACTCATACATTACACTGTCATAGACTCACACAATACACTGTTCTAGACTCACACATTACACTGTCCTAGACTCACACATTACACTGTCCTAGACTCACACATTACACTGTCCTAGACTCACACATTACACTGTCCTAGACTCACACATTACACTGTCATAGATTCACACATTACACTGTCCTAAACTCACACATTACACTGTCCTAAACTCACACATTACACTGTCCTAGACTCACACATTACACTGTCATAGACTCACACATTACACTGTCCTAGACTCACACATTACACTGTCCTAGACTCACAAATTACACTGTCATAGACAAACACATTACACTGTCCTAGACTCACACATTACACTGTCATAGACTCACACATTACACTGTCCTAGACTCACACATTACACTGTCCTAGACTCACACATTACACTGTCCTAGACTCACACATTACACTGTCCTAGACTCACACATTACACTGCCATAGACTCACACATTACACTGTCATACACTCACACATTACACTGTCATAGACTCACACATTACACTGTCATAGAATCACACATTACACTGTCATAGACTCACACATTACACTGTCCTACACTCACACATTACACTGTCCTAGACTCACACATTACACTGTCCTACACTCACACATTACACTGTCATAGACTCACACATTACACTGTCCTAGACTCACACATTACACTGTCCTAGACTCACACATTACACTGTCATAGACTCACACATTACACTGTCCTAGACTCACACATTACACTGTCATAGACTCACACATTACACTGTCAAACACTCACACATTACACTGTCATAGACTCACACATTACACTGTCATAGAATCACACATTACACTGTCATAGACTCACACATTACACTGTCCTAGACTCACACATTACACTGTCCTAGACTCACACATTACACTGTCCTACACTCACACATTACACTGTCCTAGACTCACACATTACACTGTCATAGACTCACACATTACACTGTCTTAGACTCACACATTACACTGTCCTAGAATCACACATTACACTGTCCTAGACTCACACATTACACTGTCCTAGACTCACACATTACACCGTCATAGACACACATTACACTGTCCTAGACTCACACATTACACTGTCCTAGACTCACACATTACACTGTCTTAGACTCACACATTACACTGTCCTAGAATCACACATTACACTGTCCTAGACTCACACCTTACACTGTCATAGAATCACACATTACACTGTCATAGACTCACACATTACACTGTCATAGACTCACACATTACACTGTCCTATACTCACACATTACACTGTCATAGACTCAGACATTACACTGTCATAGACTCACACATTACACTGTCATAGACTCACACATTACACTGTCAAAGACTCAGACATTACACTGTCATAGACTCAGACATTACACTGTCCTAGACTCACACATTACACTGTCATAGACTCACACATTACACTGTCCTAGACTCACACATTACACTGTCATAGACTCACACATTACACTGTCCTAGACTCACACATTACACTGTCATAGACTCACACATTACACTGTCCTAGACTCACACATTACACTGTCCTAGACTCACACATTACACTGTCCTAGACTCACACATTACACTGTCCTAGTACCTACTAACTGCTGAGGCCGCCTCTGAGTTTATTGGCTACAAACATGAAATTGCCTTCATTAAGGGCAATGGAAACAATGGTCAACGTGACCCTCCAATCAGAGTATAAGTCCGATGAGTCAACATTGTGTATATAAAAAAATAATTTAGTCACTTGAACATTTAAATCAGTCGCAGTACTACCTTACTTAAAAAAAAAAAAAACATTAATTAAAAACACATTTCCAATGACAGCAGCGTTTGATTTTTTAAAAATGTTTACATATTCCGTTGTTTGTTTTTTCCCCCTGATTTCGTCTGCTACTGTTCAAATTTGTTTGTTGTGATCTCCATTGGATAATATTTATTTTTAAAAATTCTATTTTGTTACGTTGGTTTTTAAACATCGTTCCATCAATAAATGATGGAATATTTGGGAATACGTGTTTAGTATCAGATGGTGACTTGATTAGACTGAAATATAAAACAAACATTTCTGTATTTTGTTTGTTGTATTTTTAGTATTTTTTAGATATACAATAAATGAAACATCGTTACAGTAAAGTTGATGGTTTTTATCCAGATGTTAAAACTATATTTAATAAAATCAATCAGCGAATAATTAAAACCAACAGTTTATCAAAATTGTTTCCCCACACAAATAGTTTGTTTATCACAAATCAAATGTTCTGGTGACACATCAGGCACCTGGCGAACACATTCATACCTAAAAGTAAAATAAATTCGACGCATTTTACCAAACAAAAAGTCTGAGTGCGATACTAAAATACCAAAGTACTTGGACTTTAGGCAGAAGGAAATTAAAATAAGTTGAAACGAAATTAATTAGCTGATAAACAACATTCAGAAACATCCAGAAACATCCAGAAGAGGCTTTCTGGTAAGTACGATCAAAATATATTATTTGTAACTATTATATTTCAAAAAGTGATTTACAGCTGTTGAAAAAATTACATTATTTAAATAAAAAGAAAGTCATCAAACTATAAGAACATAAAGACAGAATAGGTCGTTTCACGAAATTTTACTAGTATTTCAGATAGATAGATAGATAGATAGATAGATAGATAGATAGAGTGCCTCCATGTCCATTTCACCTACGGATGAAGGAAAGACACTGTTAAAACCGTCCTATTAGTGGAATAAGAGATAAACATTGCAAAAAAATAAAAAAAAAGGATTATTTTTTTTCCAGTTTTCGATAGTTGCGCATACAAATTAATAATATATATAATAGGGTGGTGCTTAGAAACGAACTTTCAAAAATCACCTCTCTCACCCCCTATTTTTCTTCTTTTATGTATAGAAACTCTTAAAATAAAATATTAAGGTATTCAGTTTATGTTTACTGGTAGCTCAATGGCGTCAAAGTTTAGGAGTATTGGACCGTGATGAAAATACATATTGTACTGCACTGTTGTTGTGTGTATAACACTGTATAATATTATTTCAAGTTAAGTGGATTGTCCTACACTGCTGTACTAAACAATTAAAATATGTAAATAGGCCTGGAAGTGGTAATTTAATATACAGCAGGCCTAGTAGGCCTAGACAAAGAAACTATTAGCAACACAGTATAGGCCTACCTACACCACCTAGAAACTATTGGCAACGTGCCAAACTGATTATCCTATGGTTGTGCATTGGGATGGAAAGTTGATTCCGGATCTCACAAATAAAGAATGCATCGACAGACTTCCTGTAATTGTTTCTGGGAAAGGAGCATCACAGTTGTTAACTGTTGCGAAACTGCCCGGAAATGGTGCTGCACAGGCCGGAGCTGTCTTTCAAGCTCTCCAAGACTGGGGTGTTAGTGACAAGATCAGAGGCATGTGCTTTGATACTACTAGTTCCAACACTGGTCGGAAACTTCAGCGAGGTCTTCTATCACTTGCTTGGAAACATCACATTATGGAACTGATTCTGGGCGCAGTCTTCCAAGTCTGTCTAGGTGCCACTTCATCTCTGAGGTTCTGCTATTCAAACGCTTCAAGGATCATTGGCAGTTCATTGACAGAGCAAACTATGAAACATCACTGCCAAATTCAGACGTGTCTACTTCCCTAGAAGATGTACGCAACTCTCTGATTGAATTTGATCAGAAGCATATTCAAGAGCAGCAGCCAAGAGATAATTATCGAGAGTTCCTGGAACTTGCTCTGCTATTTCTTGGGGTCGTGCCTGAAAGAGGAGTGCACTTCATTGCTCCTGTAGCAATGCACCATGCTCGCTGGATGTCGAAGGTTCTGTACAGCCTGAAGATATGGATGTTTAAAGGGCAATTCAGGCTGACAACCAAGGAAGAGAGAGGTCTTCAAGAGCTGTGCATCTTTATTGTACGTGTCTACATGAGAGCCTGGTTCACGGCTAATCTGGCAGCCGCTGCTCCATACAATGATATGCTGTTGCTTCAATCAATTCTCAGCTACTCTGGAATCAACAGAGCTGATCCAGTGCTGCATACAACAAGTTTTCAAAGCACCTCTGGTACCTGTCCCCTGAATTGGTTGGGTTGGCATTCTTCGATGATCAGGTATCGGCGGAAACAAAAAGACGCATGGTAAATTCCATGAATGAAAGCGGTAATGAGGAGCCAGAGGACATCAAGCTAATCTCTGTTGATTTGGAATCCTTCAACAACAGGAGGCTCGAGGACTTCGTGTCGCCAAAGTCTAAGAGATTCTTTGACATGATGGAGCTTCAGAGTGGATTCCTGGATGCTGACCCAGATGAGTGGACCAACCATGAAGATTATCGGCGATCTTTGGAGACCGTTCGGCAGATTTAGGTTGTCAACGACCATGCAGAGAGCACTGATTCAAGAGTACAGTGGAATCCTCACCAGAGATGAGGAGCAACTTCACTTCCTGCTGCAGACTGTTCAACAGCATCGACAATCCTATCCAGACACTAAGAAACAGACATTGTCAAAATGACTTCTTATCGGACTGATAACATTGAACTATAATTACAGGTAGAATATTGTAGATGCAGGATTGTTTGTGCTTGTTTAATAATTCATTCTACTGTTTAATGTTGTGTTTGAGAAACTATCTTTGATTAAAAAAGCCAAAAATTCCAAAAGAGTGATCTGTTTACTTGTTGAACGTGGCCTACCTAAACTTTGACTTCATTGAGCTACCTCTAAATATTAAGATATCAGCACCAATTTTTTTTCTAGATGTTTCTACATCCAAAGGAACAATTTAAAAGGGTGAGACCTAAAGAAATCAAGGTTTTAATTTTTAGTGGTTCCTAAGCACCACACTAATATATAAAAGCGATTTGGGTTCTGCGTTAAATCGAAAGTTAAGAATTAATACAACAGTATTCCAGTTTAAAACACAATCATGAAAAAATCGGATCCTCCCGAAACCTAAATTAATCTAGCAAACTGATCAAGTCTAAGGGGATATAACTGTATGCAAAGATTTAGCAGGGTACAGCTATTATGTTATAATATTGATTTTTAACACTTAAAGTTATAAAGGATTATGGATTTAACTATATGTTGTGTGAGTATTTGATGTTCCCAAACAATACTTCTATTTGTATTACAAAAATGTTGTGTACGGGGAAAAGTGCGATATGTACATGTATTTACTTTATTGATTACTATTTGTCTATTCCTTCATTACATTTGTCTGCTTTAATATTGCTGGTCAACTAGTCAATAAAGAGCATCTAATAAACCTTTTGTCTACTGCCTACTTCACCATAGCCATAGTTTCATCTTACATACTTTGTTTCCTAGATGTACCCCATCAAACTTTGAAAATATTTGTCTTTTTTTTCAATTAATCATTCAAGTCTAAAGGTATAATTTAGTCTGATATAAATGCAGCTATATAATTATGTAAACAGAACTTTCTTCTGTACAATAGTTTTAGTATTATAAACGTTAGTTTCTCTATTTTCATTGTCTCCTGTTTATTTACTCTTGAACAACGGCGAAATTCATAGTTCAGTGGTTGTATACAAAGTAGAGGACTCTAATTAATACTATGTCATTGTTAATGTTTGGCTGGTTATAATTCTGAGTTTATTAACAATTAAAAAATAGGGAGCGAAAAAAAAAATGTTTTAAATTTACATCAAAACGTTAACACTACATTAATATCTTCATATCTGTTATCGCCTTATCTGTTATATCCATATCTGTTATTGTAATATCTTTTATTGCCATATCTGTTATCGCCATTTATGTCTATCATTATCTCTGACTATTCCACTATTCTTTGATCTGCTTGTCGTTAAAACTCAGGAGCGAAAATGGGCTGTCCTGAAACTATATGAGGGTCAAGGATTATTACGGCAATGTGCTAATCAATGTCTAGTCAATGTCTAGTCAATGTCTAGTCAATGTCTAGTCAATGACTACTCTTTGAGGGCCCATCCGGCTGTTAGGACTACTCTTTGAGGGGATAGTTATGTAGATTTCTTTTAAGTTTTCATCATCGCATATGCAGCAGACAAAAAAGTTTAAATAAAATATAATGAATAGTTTGTTCATTAAAAACTTTTATTTAGAATATCCTTAAAGAATGAAATTAAAACTTGTACTATAAATCACAAAAAGACGGTAATTATTGGTGCGCTTCTTAAATTCCCACAATAACCAAGAGTGTAGGGGCGATTATAGTAGACATACAAAGGTGACTAGCTTCTTCGAATTATATCCAAATTATATCAAGTATTCATTTACACTGGATGACTTGGAGACTTCCAACAGGACCTGAAAAACTTTTCTGAGAGCATCTAACCATGAGAACTTCAGGTCATCTAACCATGAGAACTTCAGGTCATCAGTTGACCCCCCCCCCCCTTACCAAATATCCTTCCGTTGATTGACTTTTAAACGAATTTACTTTGCTCCGATTTTTTCCAAATTCGTCTCATTTATAGAAAAGTATAAACAATTAAAATAATTAAAATGTGTGGTACACATATATTAAAATAATTTGAATCTATGGTACACATATAAAACATGATACCAAAGTAACATTGTTTCAAAGAAGAAAGATCATGCTGGAATTTTGGAGAAATTATTAAGTCTCTAATCCTCCAATGTTCATTTAAACAGTTTCAGTGAGTTTTCTGCATCTTATCAATTGAGTGTGAGAGTCCAAAACACAATACTGTTTCTTACTAGCACAATGCTATCATACTTCACCAATTGTAACCGCTAGAAATTCGATATCTATTTTATTTGTTTAAACAACTGACAGTTATAATAAACTCGGTTGAAAAACTCAAAGATGACAATAACATTAAAAAAGGTAAGCAACATTTATACAAACATATGATGCATATGTTTAGTGTGTTAGTGTGTCTGTGTTGGTGTGTTTGTCTGTGTTAGTGTGTCTGTGTTAGTGTATCTGTCTGTGTTAGTGTATCTGTCTGTGTTAGTGTATCTGTCTGTGTTAGTGTGTCTGTGTTAGTGTATCTGTCTGTGTTAGTGTATCTGTCTGTGTTAGTGTGTCTGTCTGTGTTAGTGTGTCTGTGTTAGTGTGTCTGTCTGTCTTAGTGTTAGTGTGTCTGTCTGTGTTAGTGTGTCTGTCTGTGTTAGTGTGTCTGTCTGTGTTAGTGTGTCTGTGTTAGTGTGTCTGTCTGTGTTAGTGTGTCTGTGTTAGTGTGTCTGTCTGTGTTAGTGTATCTGTCTGTGTTAGTGTGTCTGTCTGTGTTAGTGTGTCTGTGTTAGTGTGTCTGTCTGTGTTAGTGTGTCTGTGTTAGTGTCTCTGTCTGTGTTAGTGTATCTGTCTGTGTTAGTGTGTCTGTGTTAGTGTGTCTGTCTGTCTTAGTGTGTCTGTCTGTGTTAGTGTGTCTGTCTGTATTAGTGTGTCTGTCTGTGTTAGTGTGTCTGTCTGTGTTAGTGTATCTGTCTGTGTTAGTTTGTCTGTCTGTGTTAGTGTGTCTGTCTGTGTTAGTGTGTCTGTGTTAGTGTGTCTGTGTTAGTGTGTCTGTCTGTGTTAGTGTGTCTGTCTGTGTTAGTGTGTCTGTCTGTGTTAGTGTGTCTGTCTGTGTTAGTGTGTCTGTCTGTGTTAGTGTGTCTGTGTTAGTGTGTCTGTCTGTGTTAGTGTGTCTGTGTTAGTGTGTCTGTCTGTGTTAGTGTGTCTGTCTGTGTTAGTGTGTCTGTCTGTGTTAGTGTGTCTGTTAGTGTGTCTGTCTGTGTTAGTGTGTCTGTGTTAGTGTCTCTGTCTGTGTTAGTGTATCTGTCTGTGTTAGTGTGTCTGTGTTAGTGTGTCTGTCTGTGTTAGTGTGTCTGTCTGTGTTAGTGTGTCTGTCTGTGTAAGTGTATCTGTCTGTGTCAGTGTGTCTGTGTTAGTGTATCTGTCTGTGTTAGTGTGTCTGTCTGTGTTAGTGTGTCTGTGTTAGTGTGTCTGTCTGTGTTAGTGTGTCTGTCTGTATTAGTGTGTCTGTGTTAGTGTGTCTGTCTGTGTTAGTGTGTATGTCTGTGTTAGTGTGTCTGTCTGTATTAGTGTGTCTGTGTTAGTCTGTCTGTGTTACTGTGTCTGTCTGTGTTAGTGTGTATGTCTGTGTTAGTGTGTCTGTCTGTATTAGTGGGTCTGTCTATGTTAGTGTATCTGTCTGTGTTAGTGTGTCTGTGTTACTATGTCTGTGTTTGTTAGTATGTCTATCTGTGTTAGTGTGTCTGTCTGTATTAGTGTGTCTGTGTTAGTCTGTCTGTGTTACTGTGTCTGTCTGTGTTAGTGTGTATGTCTGTGTTAGTGTGTCTGTCTGTATTAGTGGGTCTGTCTGTGTTAGTGTATCTGTCTGTGTTAGTGTATCTGCCTGTGTTAGTGTGTCTGTCTGTATTAGTGTGTCTGTCTGTGTTAGAGTGTCTGTGTTAGTGTGTCTGTCTGTGTTAGTGTATATGTCTGTGTTAGTGTGTCTGTCTGTATTAGTGGGTCTGTCTGTGATAGTGTATCTGTCTGTGTTAGTGTGTCTGTGTTACTGTGTCTGTCTGTGTTAGTGTGTCTGTCTGTGTTAGTGTGTCTGTCTGTATTAGTGTGTCTGTGTTAGTGTGTCTGTCTGTGTTAGTGTGTATGTCTGTGTTAGTGTGTCTGTCTGTATTAGTGTGTCTGTGTTAGTGTGTCTGTGTTACTGTGTCTGTCTGTGTTAGTGTGTATGTCTGTGTTAGTGTGTATGTCTGTGTTAGTGTGTCTGTCTGTATTAGTGTGTCTGTAGTAGTGTGTCTGTGTTACTGTGTCTGTCTGTGTTAGTGTATCTGTCTGTGTTAGTGTGTCTGTCTGTATTAGTGTGTCTGTGTTAGTGTGTCTGTGTTACTGTGTCTGTCTGTGTTAGTGTGTATGTCTGTGTTAGTGTATCTGTCTGTGTTAGTGTGTCTGTGTTAGTGTGTATGTCTGTGTTAGTGTATCTGTCTGTGTTAGTGTGTCTGTCTGTATTAGTGTGTCTGTCTGTATTAGTGGGTCTGTCTGTGTTAGTGTATCTGTCTGTGTTAGTGTATCTGTCTGTGTTAGTGTGTCTGTGTTAGTGTGTCTGTGTTACTGTGTCTGTCTGTGTTAGTGTGTATGTCTGTGTTAATGTGTCTGTCTGTATTAGTGGGTCTGTCTGTGTTAGTGTGTCTGTGTTACTGTGTCTGTCTGTGTTAGTGTGTCTGTCTGTGTTAGTGTGTCTGTCTGTATTAGTGTGTCTGTGTTACTGTGTCTGTCTGTGTTAGTGTGTATGTCTGTGTTAGTGTGTCTGTCTGTATTAGTGGGTCTGTCTGTGTTAGTGTATCTGTCTGTGTTAGTGTGTCTGTCTGTGTTAGTGTGTCTGTGTTAGTGTTAGTGTATCTGTCTGTGTCAGTGTGTCTGTGTTAGTGTGTCTGTCTGTGTTAGTGTGTCTGTCTGTGTTAGTGTGTCTGTCTGTATTAGTGTATCTGTCTGTGTCAGTGTGTCTGTGTTAGTGTATCTGTCTGTGTTAGTGTGTCTGTCTGTGTTAGTGTGTCTGTGTTAGTGTTAGTGTATCTGTCTGTGTCAGTGTGTCTGTGTTAGTGTGTCTGTCTGTGTTAGTGTGTCTGTCTGTGTTAGTGTGTCTGTCTGTGTTAGTGTATCTGTCTGTGTCAGTGTGTCTGTGTTAGTGTATCTGTCTGTGTTAGTGTGTCTGTGTTACTGTGTCTGTCTGTGTTAGTGTGTATGTCTGTGTTAGTGTGTCTGTCTGTATTAGTGGGTCTGTGCTAGTGTGTCTGTCTGTGTTAGTGTGTCTGTCTGTGTAGGTGTGTCTGTGTTAGCGTGTTATTTGCGCAATTTCGAAACTATTCATAAATGTGTGCAAACGTGAAAATGTTCATAAATATTGACGTGTTTCTAAGTATAATATTTACGTGTATTATTTAAGTTAGTGAACCTTCATACACCAGTGTGTGTACGTGTGTGTATGTGTGTGTGTGAATGTGTATCATTGTAGGCGTGTCAAAAGGTTTTTTTTATTATGGGTGTGTAAGTTTACACCCGTGTAACAGTCAGTTCACAAAGTGTTACGCTTATCTGTAGGTAAAAGTATTTCAGGTAACTCTGAATGTATGAAGTTAGTCTCTTCAAGTTCATATTAAACAACCATTGCTTTAAGATTCTCAAATCGACTAATCTTTACATTTGAATATACATACTTAAAGTACATTTCTGTATTAAATTTTTTGTAGATTCCATTTTTTTATACTGATTTTTTTCTTATCTGTATTAAATAAACGTCTTATGCTATTGTTAACTATATTGTGACAGATGTCAACAGTAGCGAGGGTCTAATGGAAACAAGTTTTAGATCCCTCGCTAATATTTTGTATAAAGTAATGAACTGGTCCTAAATGGGGCTATGGTTATTTACCGTCATCGTTCAATGAATGCCAGATATTTCTGGGAGCCTATATATATACATGGGGCACACCTTGTGTTAACTCTCAGCGGGGCTAGGACATGAAGCCTCAAGGTACAGTAAGTGAACTACAGATTTCTCCCACGTTCTGTCACCACCCCTGTCTAGTTCGTGTAATACTGTACTAGGTTGGTTGTGTCATTGTTTCTGTATGGGACATACTTCATTGTCGTCATCTCTTCCATTGTCTGATCTATGTTTCTTTGTATGTGTATAGGACATAATTTAATGTCGTCATCTATGTTTCGTTGAATGTGTATAGGACATAATTCAATGTTGTCATTCATTTCTTTGTCCCAGTATATGTGTCTTTGTGTATAGGACATAATTCAATGTCTGCATGTCATGTCATTGTCTGATCTATGTTTCTTTGGATGATTTTTCATTTGCTTCTGAATTTTTAGTTTTACAGACACATAGATATACTGTTCTATTGATACATAGTGTGACAGTTCTACAGACACATAACCTAACAGTTCTACAGACACATAGTGTTATAGTTTTACAAACACATAGCGTGACAGTTCTACAGACACATAGTGTCACCTGTAAAGTTTTTCTAGACTCTACAGTCTATAATTCACTAGTCAGATATTCAACAGGTAGATTATACACTATAAACAATGTCATGCCAGGAAGAGTTCTATTTAGGATTCAAGCCCACCCCCCACCCCCACCTTAAACAACAACATCAACAACATCAACATATCAATCAACCACAATAGCTACGAATATTATGTACCTATTTTTGAGGTCAAAGATAAGAAACTAATATGTATTATGTGAAAGTTTACCTTGCCAAAAGTATAGGATAGTTCCTGAATGAAGATCAACAAACAGGAAATGTTGTTTGTTTGTAGTTGTGTTTGTCAGTTTGACTAGTAGTTTTACACCCTGTTAGAGCCGGCTTGGTACCAGCATGTGGAGATAGGTATAACTGTTTTGGGAGACATTGCTTAAAAACGGATATATATATATATATATATATATATATATATATATATATATATATACATGCACACGCACACACTCAATAAAGTTACCTATTCTGTATTAGTTTAATTTACAGTTATCTATACTAGCTACGTTAACAATCTCTAATATAAAGCTATACTTAATAGATACTAAAATGAATTATTCAATACACAGAGTAGAATTAGAGTTGTATGATTCTATCAATGTGTGCTTACAAAGAACTCATATTTTGTAAATTTCATAACGTAACATTAACCGAACTTTGAACTTCATGTATAGTCTTAAATTAAAACACATTGATAGTACGTTCATTAAGCAAGGATGGGCAAACGATTTGAAACTCGAGACATATTGGTTACAGAAATTAGCCAAAAAAAGGGGCCAGGAAATAACAGATGGACAGAGAGTTAAAATGAGGAAAAAAAGTATAAATCATCATTGTTATGAACGCAATGAGTGGAGGGGGGGGGTCTCAGGCGGGGATTAGAATCTTGACGGGCCGAAATTTGCCTAAGTCTTTTAAATATCAACAGTAGGGAGCGACCGATATGCCTTTTTACCGATAGTCCGATACCGATATTTTCCCCCAGCATTTTTGCCGATACCGATACCGATACCGATATTTTGCTATTAATGAAAGGGTGTCTTGCAGATGATTAGAAGATTATAAAAACAAAAGATTTGAAAAGACAGACCGAAAGACCGAAGTCAGAAACACAAACCATGCCTGCATAATCTCAGAAATCTGCATGTTTATTGTTTAAAATTAAACTTATAACAAACAATTTGTTGTTTTTACTTTTTACTTGTTCACAAACAGAAAAGTAAGATAAAATTGTAAATAATTCATGACAAACTAAAAAAGTAAAAATGTATTAATTAGGGCTACTTATTAAACTGCGTTAATTTGCGATTAACGCGCCAAAAAAAATTTGCGATTAAAATTTTTAACGCAACACTTAAATGCGTTAATTTGACCAAATGCGGAAAGTTCACCAAATCGATAAATAGCAGAATTTCACTCAACCATTTTAAGTTTAAGTTCCGTCCACTTACGCACACACTCTCACCCCCACGTATGTCGACTGAAGCCCCACTTGTAATATATAATGAATATGTTTTGCTACTTAGCCTTCGACAAGTAAACCTCCCCTGCCCCTTCTCTGTAAGTGTAAAAAGAGAAAACTTTCATTCACTAGTTAACATTATATACTGTAGTGTATCGGTGAAGGTACTATAGCGTATTGTTGTTGAACGTATAATGAACCCGTTTATAATTATAATTCTGTAGCCACGACTATTGTATGGGATTGTGTGGGGTGGTACCTTTCCCAGCCTCCTTTATTTACCCAACAATATCCCGAGAAGAAAATTTCCTGGGACCTATCCTGGGATTCAACTATCCAGAGAATAACACAGGTTCTAACCAATGTAATCAACACCAATAAAACTTCGTATGGACGTTCAGCAATCGGCAGTTGTAAATATAGTATTAATTGAAGGCAACTTATCTTTCAACTGCTGCCTACGAAGTTAAAATCTATGTTTCGATTGTTTTGTCAATGTTTGTCAACAGCTAGGCATCATTTATTGCCTGGCAAGTCTATTAATTAATTAACGTTCTGAAACTAGCGATGTCAATATGATGGAAAGGCATATTTTCGATTGTGCTTTGTATATAGCAATAAAAACATCAATAGATTTTTCTCTAAGAGTTAAACCGGCAAACACTCACGCCTGCCTCGTCCCTAATACAACTTTTGCTATAACCAAAATGAGACGAAAGAAAGAATTTTTAATGTTGACACACGAAAGAAAGAACAACAGAAGATGAAAAATGAAAGCCGACCGATCAAAATTTTGCTTTGAATTGCCATGCGGTAACATCAAAGAGTGTCATTTTACAATACAATTTCTTTTCTGTTGTTCACTAAAACACTTAACAACTAGTTGATAGTAAGATAGCAAAGCAAAATCTTCTAAAGAAGATTAAAAGTAAATTTGTCCTTCAACTCGCCGACCCTGTTGGTAAATGACGTCATCTTTGTGCTGCTGTGTCTAAAATGAAACTGGGTTGGGCGGAGTGGAGGGGGAGGGTATAAAAAAACCGCGTTAATGATGAGGGAGCGATTACTTTCTTGCTATATTATTATTTTAGGAAGGAAAGGCACATTTGAGATATAAAACCCATAGTGCCAATATCGGTTCGACTATCGGTCGCTCCCTACAAATATCGGCCGATCCGATATTAACCGATATTGCCAATATCGGTCCGATACCGATAGCGATCCGATTATCGGTCGCTCCCTAATCAACAGTGTCCGACGACATGAAACGAATCCTCATTACAAATCATATGTTCCTCTATATTTAGTTCTTACATCACAAATCATATGTTTCTCTATATTTAGTTCTTACATCACAATTCATATGTTTCTCTATATTTAGTTCTTACATCACAATTCATATGTTCCTCTATAATTAGTTCTTACATCAATACATTGGCTATGGTGTAACTTTTTAAAGCATTTTGTTTACTATTTAGAAACCGGAAGATGGCTGTCCTCGACATCCTGCCAGTTAAACTCCTAGTCTAGAAAATAACGTTAAGAAACAATATTTCAGGTCATCACAACCCAGAATGTCATACACTAAAAAAAAAATACATGATAATAAAAACCTAATAATTTTTTTTTTAAAATCAATTCCAGGCTATAAATGAACTATAACAATAGCCTTGGATTGCATTTAAATAGACAATAAAACTTGGCGGATTCGGGTACATTATCACGGAATAATTCTGTGTGTCAGCCCAAGGTGATTAATGCAGGTTTTTCTTCACAGTGTTAACCTTTGCCAGCAGGTATGATAGGGTGAAATCGTAATGTGGTGTGATAGTAAGTGACCAATCCTCAAGAACTAAGGAGATTCTAAAAATATATTTGCCAATTTGTAATTAAATTAGCTACAAGATAGCAGTCAGATCCTCTTATAAAATAACGACCACAGGTATGTAGAAATCTTTGTCGTTCTTGAAATATCACTACTATTAGAATTTCAGTAATAGTGAATTCAATCCCCCTTCTGAGAGAACATTAACATAATTTATCCATATACAAAGAACCGCGCCTGACCTATCCCTCACCCTGGAGCAAACGGTTTTTTTTACCCCCCTCCTTGGATTAAAAAACCGGAGTAATATATCTTCACTATTAGTGATCCGTACATTCATTAAAATATGTGTCAATATAAATGAAACATATCTGGTAAGCTGATCTATTAAATTGTCATTATAAGAATGTGTTGTTTTTAAACTTTATAGCTTAATTACGATTTGCAATATGTACAGTTTTTATATACCATTAGGTATGTAACTAAAATTAACAAATTCATATTTCTTTAAGAAAAACACAAAGTGATAATTTATAATTGATCTAAAATGTATCTATCTACATTTGAACTTTTCTAATTTTTCACCAATTCTTTTAAGGTCATCCAATCATTAATGCAATAAACATTTTTTTTTGTTTAATGGATTAATGAAGATAGGCATTGAATGTGAATTTTGAACTTTGACCGTTCTACAGCAGCAAAGACATTGTTATGTACAGTTAAACTAAGTGACTGCCCCCCACCGCTCTCCCACTCCACCTGTCGATGTTTTATATTTGGCCATACCCAAACTTCTAACCAAATACAAATTTCTATATACTTGCTGTACCCTGCAAAACCTTTGCATAGAGTTATATACCCTTAGAATTGATTGGTAGGCTAGGTTATTTTTGTGGTTTCAGGCAGATCCGATTTTTTTCCTGATTGTATTTTAAACAGGAATACTTTTGTATTAATTCTTTACTTTCGAGTTAAGGCAGAACCCAAATCGCTATTGTTTATATTACTAGCTGTACCCTGCATAACCTTTGCATAGAGTTATATCCCCTTAGGCTTGATCGGTAAGCTAGGTTATTTTTTTTTTTGTTTCGGACAGATCCGATTTTTTTATGCTTGCGTTTTAAACTGGAATAATGTTGTATTAATTCTTTACTTTCGATTTTAACGGAGAACCGAAATCGCTTATATATATATATATATATATATATATATATATATATATGTATATTATTCAATTTTTATTTCCTTCTATTTTAGTCTTAAATGTTTTTTTTTTTAAAACTCGTATGACTAATGCTATGAATGAGTCTATAGGGGATAGATGGTCGTGCGGTAAAGCGCTGGACTCTCTACCTAAGGGTTCTGGGATCGATCTTCGGTGAGAA
This sequence comes from Bulinus truncatus, assembly GCA_021962125.1. NCBI lineage: Eukaryota > Metazoa > Mollusca > Gastropoda > Planorbidae > Bulinus > Bulinus truncatus. The sequence continues at coordinate 1,283,690 of JAGDYQ010000044.1, read as the reverse complement.
CCAAGGGCATTTTACTAATCATGATTAATGTCCCCTCAATGTCTTCCGTAGTGATTCCATGGTCATTGCGCTATCGGCTATCTGCAAAGATGGGTTAGGGTTAGGAATTAGGATAGACCTTCAATGAAAATCAGTGTAAGGCCTGCTGACTTTAGGGACAATTTAAATACTTGACAATACGCACCCAGGCTAAAATGACTAAAACTTTTGGAGGAGATTCGCTTCTTTGGCCTCCAATTGTTTAACATTGTTAGATCAAAAGACTGGCTGGCCGTTACTTTGAGTGTATTTTGGACTCAAGATTAAAGAGTTGGGTAACAAGCCACTCATTTTAGATTTAACTAATTTATTATTATATACAAATGGCTATCAAATAATTAACACAAGTAGGTTTTATTTCAATTTTCTAATCATGTTCTAACTTTGGTTTTTCAGTAATTTGTTAAGCATTAGGCTAAAGTGTTATCATCTTTATCATTGTATCAATCCGAGAGTAAAGTTTTATCATCTTTATCATTGTATCAATCCGAGAGTAAAGTTTTATCATCTTTATCATTGTATCAATCCGAGAGTAAAGTTTTATCATCTTTATCATTGTATCAATCCGAGAGTAAAGTGTTATCATCTTTATCATTGTATCAATCCGAGAGTAAAGTTTTATCATCTTTATCATTGTATCAATCCGAGAGTAAAGTTTTATCATCTTTATCATTGTATCAATCCGAGAGTAAAGTGTTATCATCTTTATCATTGTATCAATCCGAGAGTAAAGTGTTATCATCTTTATCATTGTATCAATCCGAGAGTAAAGTGTTATCATCTTTACCATTGTATCAATCCGAGAGTAAAGTGTTATCATCTTTATCATTTTATCAATGCGAGAGTGATTTGCCCTTAATAGTCTTTCAGTAACTAGACCAAATTTTTTTTGTTCATATAATTTACTATCAGTCTAATAGAAACCTATTTGGTTGCTAAATAAATACACAAAAATTTTTTCAAAAGCGACAGGGATCCCCGAACGCTTGTGGCCCATGATATGTGTTCGGGTTTCCTTCCCCTCTAGGCTGCCTGGGCACCACCAAAGATAAAGCTTACACATTACGTTAAGTTATACTCTACAACTGAAGGTAAGTTCTCATATACAGATGTCAACAAACGTAGTGGAAGCAAGACGTATACATTGAAAGCTGTATTGTTTATTTAGTTTATAAGTAAATATCCAAAACAAGATGTTTTTATCTTTGTGTTTTACAAAGATAACATATTTTAATCTAAGCGTTTGCCCCTTTGAAAAAAAAAATATTTGAATCTTCAACAAAAGCCTACATATGTTCATTTCATATTGAACTGGGAACATAAACAGCGGTGTCTAGCAATAGATTGCATTACCTCCCTTCTCTGATGTTGCCTCCTCCCCTTTTCTTGACACACCTTTCTCCCACTTCTCCCATGACCCCCAACCCCCCCCCCCTTACCTTACAAAAAAAATCACGTGACCTAGACTTGATTTGAAACTGTGAGAACGTGAAGTGTTGATGGTATTTTGTGAATAGACAGTGTGTGTATGTGTTTGTGTGTGTCTATGTTTGAGTGTGTGCCATTACTACCACGACACGGGTGTACACAGAAATACTTTGGTGACGACAGACTGAGATTGAATTAAACTGAAAATTGTTTAAAAGAAAAACCATGGTAAGTGCGATATTATAGTCAGTAGATTATCAGTAACTGACCTGTCCACTTATGTAGAATACACCATCCAAACTACTAAATGTTTATCTGCTATGAACTGATTGTTTATGTAATTATAAAACAAATCATTGTTGTTATTATTGTCTGCATTGATGTACACAGCTGCTGTAGAAGTTTGGGGTCCTTGCAAAAGAGTTCGTTAGGGTCTCTGTAATAACCTTTGAATATATTTTTTTAATCAATAAACTCTATACTCCTACCCACCCCATGGAAAGTCATCGAGTCAGAACGCTACATCTCAGAGATCATATAATATTTTTTCATTGGCTATATATAATAATTAGCTGATTTCATGTGTTCAATGTTGTCCAAATTAGTCAAATTTGTGCATGTAATGAACAAAATCAATAAAGAAATAATCTTGATTTAATAAATGAGAAAATAATAGATTCCAGATAACATTTGGTTTTCTTTCGCACAAGTATTTACAATTATTGTTCTTTACAATTCTGAATTTGTTGAGAAATTTAAAAAATGCTGAGTAAATCTACAATATGAATTTATTTAACATAAAATTTAAAAAATATTTGATTGTCTATAGACACAAAATGTCAAAACATATCGATTATACAATTATAAAACTAGTCTCTTTTTTTCTAGATAAATTTAAAAAAAAAAGATGTAGGCTATATTTGAAAAGAAAACTGCCAACATTTTTTTTTAAATTCTATACAAAATATAGTTGCTCTTGATATGCTAATATAACATTGTACAGATGAGTATCAAGTAAATATGTCTGAAGATAGAATATTCTCACGTCCACTAGTTATAAATAGCACGTTAAAATAGTAATACTAAGATACAAGTGTTTAATTATTAAGAACTATTTTAGCAGAAGACTTGTCAACACTTTTATTAAATATAACGAACTGGTTGTAAAGGTTGGGCCCCAAACTAATTAAAAATTTGCCTCATTTAATTGAGTTGTTCCGAACTCTAAATGGTGATTATCATTAATCGATACAAAAGATCGATATCCATCCTGCGATGCAGTGGTCATTGATAAACTATTATTGTAAGTAGCTGTAGGAGATGGATAAATGAAACAAAATTGATCGACATTATGGGTGTAGCTTTTAGTGGAGGTTGTCCAGTACTGACTACATACATAGTTGACTGTGCCGACTACATACATGGTTGACTGTGCCGACTACATACATAGTTGACTGTGCCGACTACATACATGGTTGACTGTGCCGACTACATACATGGTTGACTGTGCCGACTACATACATGGTTGACTGTGCCGACTACATACATGGTTGACTGTGCCGACTACATACATGGTTGACTGTGCCGACTACATACATGGTTGACTGTGCCGACTACATACATGGTTGACTGTGCCGACTACATACATGGTTGACTGTGCCGACTACATACATGGTTGACTGTGCCGACTACATACATGGTTGACTGTGCCGACTACATACATGGTTGACTGTGCCGACTACATACATGGTTGACTGTGCCGACTACATACATGGTTGACTGTGCCGACTACATACATGGTTGACTGTGCCGACTACATACATGGTTGACTGTGCCGACTACATACATGGTGGACTATGCCGACTACATACATGGTTGACTGTGCCGACTACATACATGGTTGACTGTGCCGACTACATACATGGTTGACTGTGCCGACTACATACATGGTTGACTGTGCCGACTACATACATGGTTGACTGTAAGGACTACATACATGGTTGACTGTAAGGACTACATACATGGTTGACTGCCGGCTACATACATGGTTGACTGTGCCGACTACATACATGGTTGACTGTGCCGACTACATACATGGTTGACTGTGCCGACTACATACATGGTTGACTGTGCCGACTACATACATGGTTGACTGTGCCGACTACATACATGGTTGACTGTGCCGACTACATACATGGTTGACTGTGCCGACTAAATACATGGTTGACTGTGCCGACTACATACATGGTTGACTGTGCCGACTACATACATGGTTGACTGTGCCGACTACATACATGGTTGACTGTGCCGACTACATACATGGTGGACTATTCCGACTACATACATGGTTGACTGTGCCGACTACATACATGGTTGACTGTGCCGACTACATACATGGTTGACTGTGCCGACTACATACATGGTTGACTGTAAGGACTACATACATGGTTGACTGTAAGGACTACATACATGGTTGACTGTAAGGACTACATACATGGTTGACTGCCGGCTACATACATGGTTGACTGTGCCGACTACATACATGGTTGACTGTGCCGACTACATACATGGTTGACTGTGCCGACTACATACATGGTTGACTGTGCCGACTACATACATGGTTGACTGTGCCGACTACATACATGGTTGACTGTGCCGACTACATACATGGTTGACTGTGCCGACTACATACATGGTTGACTGTGCCGACTACATACATGGTTGACTGTGCCGACTACATACATGGTTGACTGTGCCGACTGCATACATGGTTGACTGTAAGGACTACATACATGGTTGACTGTGCCGACTACATACATGGTTGACTGTGCCGACTACATACATGGTTGACTGTGCCGACTACATACATGGTGGACTGTGCCGACTACATACATGGTGGACTGTCCCGACTACATGCATGGTTGACTATAAGGACTACATGCATGGTTGACTATAAGGACTACATGCATGGTTGACTATAAGGACTACATAAATGGTTGACTGTGTCGACTACATATATGGTTGACTGTGTCGACTACTTACTTGGTTGACTGTGCCGACCACATACATGGTTGACTGTGCCGACCACATACATGGTTGACTGTGCCGACCAAATACATGGTTGACTGTGCCGACTACATATATGGTTGACTGTGCCGACTACATATATGGTTGACTGTGCCGACTACATACATGGTTGACTGTGCCGACTACATACATGGTTGACTGTAAGGACTACATACATGGTTGACTGTAAGGACTACATACATGGTTGACTGTAAGGACTACATACATGGTTGACTGTGCCGACTACCTAAATGGTTGACTGTAAGGACTACATACATGGTTGACTGTGCCGACTACATACATGGTTGACTGTGTCGACTACATACATGGTTGACTGTGCCGACTACATACATGGTTGACTGTGCCGACTACATACATGGTTGACTGTGCCGACTACATACATGGTTGACTGTGCCGACTACATACATGGTTGACTGTGCCGGCTACATACATGGTTGACTGTGCCGACTACATACATGGTTGACTGTACCGACTACATACATGGTTGACTGTAAGGACTACATACATGATTGACTGTAAGGACTACATACATGATTGACTGTGCCGACTACATACATGGTTGACTGTGCCGACTACATACATGGTTGACTGTGCCGACTACATACATGGTTGACTGTGCCGACTACATACATGGTTGACTGTAAGGACTACATACATGGTTGACTGTGTCGACTGCATACATGGTTGACTGTGCCGACTGCATACATGGTTGACTGTGCCGACTACATACATGGTTGACTGTGCCGACTACATACATGGTTGACTGTGCCGACTACATACATGGTTGACTGTGCCGACTACATACATGGTTGACTGTGCCGACTACATACATGGTTGACTGTGCCGACTACATACATGGTTGACTGTGCCGACTACATACATGGTTGACTGTGCCGACTACATACATGGTTGACTGTGCCGACTACATACATGGTTGACTGTGCCGACTACATACATGGTTGACTGTGCCGACTACATACATGGTTGACTGTGCCGACTACATACATGGTTGACTGTGCCGACTAAATACATGGTTGACTGTGCCGACTACATACATGGTTTACTGTGCCGACTACATACATGGTTGACTGTGCCGACTACATACATGGTTGACTGTGCCGACTGCATACATGGTTGACTGTGCCGACTGCATACATGGTTGACTGTGCCGACTGCATACATGGTTGACTGTGCCGACTGCATACATGGTTGACTGTGCCGACTGCATACATGGTTGACTGTGCCGACTGCATACATGGTTGACTGTGCCGACTACATACATGGTTGACTGTGCCGACTACATGCATGGTGGACTGTGCCGACTACATGCATGGTTGACTATAAGGACTACATGCATGGTTGACTATAAGGACTACATGCATGGTTGACTGTGCCGACTACATACATGGTTGACTGTGCCGACTACATACATGGTTGACTGTGCCGACTACATACATGGTTGACTGTAAGGACTACATACATGGTTGACTGTAAGGACTACATACATGGTTGACTGTGCCGACTGCATACATGGTTGACTGTGCCGACTGCATACATGGTTGACTGTGCCGACTGCATACATGGTTGACTGTGCCGACTGCATACATGGTTGACTGTGCCGACTGCATACATGGTTGACTGTGCCGACTGCATACATGGTTGACTGTGCCGACTGCATACATGGTTGACTGTGCCGACTGCATACATGGTTGACTGTGCCGACTTCATACATGGTTGACTGTGCCGACTTCATACATGGTTGACTGTGCCGACTACATACATGGTTGACTGTGCCGACTACATACATGGTTGACTGTGCCGACTACATACATGGTTGACTGTGTCGACTACATACATGGTTGACTGTGTCGACTACATACATGGTTGACTGTGTCGACTACATATATGGTTGACTGTGCCGACTACATACATGGTTGACTATGCCGACTACATACATGGTTGACTGTGCCGACTACATACATGGTTGACTGTGCCGACTGCATACATGGTTGACTGTGCCGACTACATACATGGTTGACTGTGCCGACTACATACATGGTTGACTGTGCCGACTACATACATGGTTGACTGTGTCGGCTACATACATGGTTGACTGTGCCGGCTACATACATGGTTGACTGTGCCGGCTACATACATGGTTGACTGTGCCGGCTACATACATGGTTGACTGTGCCGACTGCATACATGGTTGACTGTGCCGACTGCATACATGGTTGACTGTGCCGACTGCATACATGGTTGACTGTGCCGACTGCATACATGGTTGACTGTGCCGACTGCATACATGGTTGACTGTGCCGACTGCATACATGGTTGACTGTGCCGACTGCATACATGGTTGACTGTGCCGACTGCATACATGGTTGACTGTGCCGACTGCATACATGGTTGACTGTGCCGACTGCATACATGGTTGACTGTGCCGACTGCATACATGGTTGACTGTGCCGACTGCATACATGGTTGACTGTGCCGACTGCATACATGGTTGACTGTGCCGACTGCATTCATGGTTGACTGTGCCGACTGCATACATGGTTGACTGTGCCGACTGCATACATGGTTGACTGTGCCGACTGCATACATGGTTGACTGTGCCGACTGCATACATGGTTGACTGTGCCGACTGCATACATGGTTGACTGTGCCGACTGCATACATGGTTGACTGTGCCGACTGCATACATGGTTGACTGTGCCGACTACATACATGGTTGACTGTGCCGACTACATACATGGTTGACTGTGCCGACTACATACATGGTTGACTGTGCCGACTACATACATGGTTGACTGTGCCGACTACATACATGGTTGACTGTGCCGACTACATACATGGTTGACTGTGCCGACTACATACATGGTTGACTGTGCCGACTACATACATGGTTGACTGTGCCGACTACATACATGGTTGACTGTGCCGGCTACATACATGGTTGACTGTGCCGGCTACATACATGGTTGACTGTGCCGGCTACATACATGGTTGACTGTGCCGGCTACATACATGGTTGACTGTGCCGACTACATACATGGTTGACTGTGCCGACTGCATACATGGTTGACTGTGCCGACTGCATACATGGTTGACTGTGCCGACTGCATACATGGTTGACTGTGCCGACTGCATACATGGTTGACTGTGCCGACTGCATACATGGTTGACTGTGCCGACTGCATACATGGTTGACTGTGCCGACTGCATACATGGTTGACTGTGCCGACTGCATACATGGTTGACTGTGCCGACTGCATACATGGTTGACTGTGCCGACTGCATACATGGTTGACTGTGCCGACTGCATACATGGTTGACTGTGCCGACTGCATACATGGTTGACTGTGCCGACTGCATACATGGTTGACTGTGCCGACTGCATACATGGTTGACTGTGCCGACTGCATACATGGTTGACTGTGCCGACTGCATACATGGTTGACTGTGCCGACTGCATACATGGTTGACTGTGCCGACTGCATACATGGTTGACTGTGCCGACTGCATACATGGTTGACTGTGCCGACTGCATACATGGTTGACTGTGCCGACTGCATACATGGTTGACTGTGCCGACTGCATACATGGTTGACTGTGCCGACTGCATACATGGTTGACTGTGCCGACTGCATACATGGTTGACTGTGCCGACTACATACATGGTTGACTGTGCCGACTACATACATGGTTGACTGTGCCGACTACATACATGGTTGACTGTGCCGACTACATACATGGTTGACTGTGCCGACTACATACATGGTTGACTGTGCCGACTACATACATGGTTGACTGTGCCGACTACATACATGGTTGACTGTACGGACTACATACATGGTTGACTGTAAGGACTACATACATGGTTGACTGTAAGGACTACATACATGGTTGACTGTAAGGACTACATACATGGTTGACTGTGCCGACTACCTAAATGGTTGACTGTAAGGACTACCTAAATGGTTGACTGTGCCGACTACATACATGGTTGACTGTGCCGACTACATACATGGTTGACTGTGCCGACTACATACATGGTTGACTGTGCCGACTACATACATGGTGGACTGTGCCGACTACATACATGGTGGACTGTGCCGACTACATGCATGGTTGACTATAAGGACTACATGCATGGTTGACTATAAGGACTACATGCATGGTTGACTGTGCCGGCTACATACATGGTTGACTGTGCCGGCTACATACATGGTTGACTGTGCCGACTACATACATGGTTGACTGTACCGACTACATACATGGTTGACTGTACCGACTACATACATGGTTGACTGTAAGGACTACATACATGGTTGACTGTAAGGACTACATACATGGTTGACTGTGCCGACTGCATACATGGTTGACTGTGCCGACTGCATACATGGTTGACTGTGCCGACTGCATACATGGTTGACTGTGCCGACTGCATACATGGTTGACTGTGCCGACTGCATACATGGTTGACTGTGCCGACTGCATACATGGTTGACTGTGCCGACTGCATACATGGTTGACTGTGCCGACTGCATACATGGTTGACTGTGCCGACTGCATACATGGTTGACTGTGCCGACTGCATACATGGTTGACTGTGCCGACTGCATACATGGTTGACTGTGCCGACTGCATACATGGTTGACTGTGCCGACTGCATACATGGTTGACTGTGCCGACTGCATACATGGTTGACTGTGCCGACTGCATACATGGTTGACTGTGCCGACTGCATACATGGTTGACTGTGCCGACTGCATACATGGTTGACATGGTTGACTGTGCCGACTGCATACATGGTTGACTGTGCCGACTGCATACATGGTTGACTGTGCCGACTGCATACATGGTTGACTGTGCCGACTGCATACATGGTTGACTGTGCCGACTGCATACATGGTTGACTGTGCCGACTACATACATGGTTGACTGTGCCGACTACATACATGGTTGACTGTGCCGACTACATACATGGTTGACTGTGCCGACTACATACATGGTTGACTGTGCCGACTACATACATGGTTGACTGTGCCGACTACATACATGGTTGACTGTGCCGACTACATACATGTTTGACTGTGCCGACTACATACATGGTTGACTGTGCCGACTACATACATGGTTGACTGTGCCGACTACATACATGGTTGACTGTGCCGGCTACATACATGGTTGACTGTGCCGGCTACATACATGGTTGACTGTGCCGGCTACATACATGGTTGACTGTGCCGGCTACATACATGGTTGACTGTGCCGGCTCCATACATGGTTGACTGTGCCGACTGCATACATGGTTGACTGTGCCGACTGCATACATGGTTGACTGTGCCGACTGCATACATGGTTGACTGTGCCGACTGCATACATGGTTGACTGTGCCGACTGCATACATGGTTGACTGTGCCGACTGCATACATGGTTGACTGTGCCGACTGCATACATGGTGGCCGGATGACTGTGCCGACTGCATACATGGTTGACTGTGCCGACTGCATACATGGTTGACTGTGCCGACTGCATACATGGTTGACTGTGCCGACTGCATACATGGTTGACTGTGCCGACTGCATACATGGTTGACTGTGCCGACTGCATACATGGTTGACTGTGCCGACTGCATACATGGTTGACTGTGCCGACTGCATACATGGTTGACTGTGCCGACTGCATACATGGTTGACTGTGCCGACTGCATACATGGTTGACTGTGCCGACTGCATACATGGTTGACTGTGCCGACTGCATACATGGTTGACTGTGCCGACTGCATACATGGTTGACTGTGCCGACTGCATACATGGTTGACTGTGCCGACTGCATACATGGTTGACTGTGCCGACTGCATACATGGTTGACTGTGCCGACTGCATACATGGTTGACTGTGCCGACTGCATACATGGTTGACTGTGCCGACTACATACATGGTTGACTGTGCCGACTACATACATGGTTGACTGTGCCGACTACATACATGGTTGACTGTGCCGACTACATACATGGTTGACTGTGCCGACTACATACATGGTTGACTGTGCCGGCTACATACATGGTTGACTGTGCCGGCTACATACATGGTTGACTGTACCGACTACATACATGGTTGACTGTACCGACTACATACATGGTTGACTGTAAGGACTACATACATGATTGACTGTAAGGACTACATACATGGTTGACTGTAAGGACTACATACATGGTTGACTGTAAGGACTACATACATGGTTGACTGTGCCGACTACCTAAATGGTTGACTGTAAGGACTACCTAAATGGTTGACTGTGCCGACTACATACATGGTTGACTGTGCCGACTACATACATGGTTGACTGTGCCGACTACATACATGGTTGACTGTGCCGACTACATACATGGTGGACTGTGCCGACTACATACATGGTGGACTGTGCCGACTACATGCATGGTTGACTATAAGGACTACATGCATGGTTGACTATAAGGACTACATGCATGGTTGACTGTGCCGGCTACATACATGGTTGACTGTGCCGGCTACATACATGGTTGACTGTGCCGACTACATACATGGTTGACTGTACCGACTACATACATGGTTGACTGTACCGACTACATACATGGTTGACTGTAAGGACTACATACATGGTTGACTGTAAGGACTACATACATGGTTGACTGTGCCGACTGCATACATGGTTGACTGTGCCGACTGCATACATGGTTGACTGTGCCGACTGCATACATGGTTGACTGTGCCGACTGCATACATGGTTGACTGTGCCGACTGCATACATGGTTGACTGTGCCGACTGCATACATGGTTGACTGTGCCGACTGCATACATGGTTGACTGTGCCGACTGCATACATGGTTGACTGTGCCGACTGCATACATGGTTGACTGTGCCGACTGCATACATGGCTGACTGTGCCGACTGCATACATGGTTGACTGTGCCGACTGCATACATGGTTGACTGTGCCGACTGCATACATGGTTGACTGTGCCGACTGCATACATGGTTGACTGTGCCGACTGCATACATGGTTGACTGTGCCGACTGCATACAGACATGGTTGACTGTGCCGACTGCATACATGGTTGACTGTGCCGACTGCATACATGGTTGACTGTGCCGACTGCATACATGGTTGACTGTGCCGACTGCATACATGGTTGACTGTGCCGACTGCATACATGGTTGACTGTGCCGACTGCATACATGGTTGACTGTGCCGACTGCATACATGGTTGACTGTGCCGACTGCATACATGGTTGACTGTGCCGACTGCATACATGGTTGTGACTGCCGACTGCATACATGGTTGACTGTGCCGACTGCATACATGGTTGACTGTGCCGACTGCATACATGGTTGACTGTGCCGACTGCATACATGGTTGACTGTGCCGACTGCATACATGGTTGACTGTGCCGACTGCATACATGGTTGACTGTGCCGACTGCATACATGGTTGACTGTGCCGACTGCATACATGGTTGACTGTGCCGACTGCATACATGGTTGACTGTGCCGACTGCATACATGGTTGACTGTGCCGACTGCATACATGGTTGACTGTGCCGACTGCATACATGGTTGACTGTGCCGACTACATACATGGTTGACTGTGCCGACTACATACATGGTTGACTGTGCCGACTACATACATGGTTGACTGTGCCGACTACATACATGGTTGACTGTGCCGACTACATACATGGTTGACTGTGCCGACTACATACATGGTTGACTGTGCCGACTACATACATGGTTGACTGTGCCGACTACATACATGGTTGACTGTGCCGACTACATACATGGTTGACTGTGTCGACTACATACATGGTTGACTGTGTCGACTACATACATGGTTGACTGTGTCGACTACATACATGGTTGGTTGTACCGACTACATACATGATTGGTTGTACCGACTACATACATGACTGACTGTACCGACTACATACATGACTGACTGTACTGAGAATAAAATAATACTGCATACAAATATATAATTATAAGAGAAATATCACAAAGAATGTGTTGACATGTTTATAATCAACCAAACTAAATTAGACATGCGTATAGTAACAAAACTAACCAGGACACTTTAATATCAACACAACTAACTTACTAACTTAGACATGGTAATATCAACAAAACTAACGTAGACATGTTTATATCAGCAAAAATTACAAAATATAAGCATATCAACAAAGCTAACTTAAACGAATATCGAAAAAAAGATAACTATTTCATGAACATATTAACTAAAACGTAAAGTTTTAAATATGCATTTAACACTAAGAGTTACCATATATTTAATATTTGGTCGTCTGGTTACTAAATATTTTATCTTTGGTCGTCTGGTAAATATATATTTAATCTTTGGTCTTCTGGTAACTATATATTTAATCTTTGGTCGTCTGGCTGCTATATATTTAATCTTTGGTCGCCTGGCTGCTAAATATTTAATCTTTGGTCGTCTGGCTGCTAAATATTTAATCTTTGGTCGTCTGGCTGCTAAATATTTAATCTTTGGTCGTCTGGTTACTATATATTTGATCTTTGTTAGTCTGGTTTAAGAGTTTCTTATTGATTCAATAAATGAAGATTGTATGAAAAGTGTTATTCTCTATATTGCAGTTTGTTCTTTATTGTTTTAAACTATTAACATTATAACCTGAGTATATCGTACTTATAAACTTGAGTACATCCCCGTAACGTGAAAATTCTACAGCAGGGGCCAGGCATTCTACAGCAGGGGCCAGGCCAATAGATGGGGGGGGGACAGGAAATAAATGTTACTAAGTAGACCAAACAAGCAGAGGGGGCCAGATAAAACGCAGCCCCCCCCCGGGGGTCCCTTGCACGCTACAAGCCTGCTTGAGTATATCGTTATTATAAACTTAAGAATATCGTAATTATAAATTTGAGTATATCGTTGTTAAACATTTTGAGTATATCGTAGTTATAAATTTGAGTATATTGTATGATTAAACTTGAGTATATTGTATGTGTTAAATTATTTAATAAAAGTGTTTTGGCTACTACTGTATACAACTAGACAAGTATTACCATAAAACAAAACCTTTCTTGAGGTTAGAATACTTAGATATGGTTATTAATTAAGAAAAAATTAATTCGATCACGCCGTGTGTCATGAACTATTTATAGTTTAATTTAAAGTCAATTCCGAAATGCAAATCCGAAAGGTCACAGTTTAAAAATCTCATTTTTAAACATCTGTTATTATGAGTAAACTGAGCGTACACACCTTTAGGTCCATATATAAATATAAATATATGTGTGTGGGAGAAAGAGAGTGTTATTTGTCTAATATACGTTGTTGGAGCATAATTATTTTACTCAATAAAAAAATATTCTTGACTAATTATTTGAAAAATATTAGTCAGTGATAAGTTATTAAAATATATTAGTGATAACTTATTAAAATATATTAGTGATAACGTATTTCAATATATAAATCTGTGATAAGTCATTAAAAGATCTCTATTTGCCATCCAGCTTCACAAAGTTGAATGATTAAGTTATTGGAAATAACCTAACTATTTCTAGTCTAGTTAAATTGTTTAATCTGTTGTTCCTAGTTCACATAACTGTAACTCAAAAATGTCGATCATCTACTTGAACGGACATTTAAAAGAAAAAATAACCTTTAATCATTGTAAAATAAATTTAAATTAAACTTGGCCTACGATTTGTCTGACTATTGATCGGGTAGGCTAGTAAATTGCAATCAATTAAACTAGATCACAGGTAGATTGTGTGTGTGTGTGTCAATTATGTGTTACGTTAGTTAGCTGACAGATAATGGTTTCATCTCGATTAAAAAAATAACTTGAGAGCAGCCAACAGAGGAGTCTCACTGACTCGAGAGCAGCCAATAGAGGAGTCTCACTGACTCGAGAGCAGCCAATAGAGGAGTCTCACTGACTCGAGAGCAGCCAATAGAGGAGTCTCACTGACTCGAGAGCAGCCAACAGAGGAGTCTCACTGACTCGAGAGCAGCCAAGAGAGGAGTCACACTAACTCTGCAGCAGCCAAGAGAGGAGTCACACTGACTCATACATAATCTAGGAATGCAGAGAGAAGGCGACAAGAGGAGTCAGTCAGTCTGTGTTGATATATTCTTAAAACCAGATAAGTTTTTTTTTAACTTTATCTTAGTGCACAATCAAATGTCTCGTTTATTTTGAATCCTTATAGATATTTTGTTGGTAGTCTCTCACTGAGTACATCTTTGTTACTTTTGTAACGGAGTGTTTAAAAGCGGTGCTCGGAGAGATTACATAACATTTATTTGTTAGATCGTTACTGTCTAGTTTGTGTATATGTGATAGTATTGTTTTATTTGTTGTTACTATCAGTTTTTCTCTGCCTTTTGTCTTGTTTATTTCGTATTGTATTTGTACCGCAGAAATTAACTTAGTTTGTGTGTTAGACTGTAGATAATAAGTAGTTCATTACCATTATATAGTTGAAGTTAATATTAAGGTAAGTCAAGGTAACTCAATTAGTTTGTAAATCATTATTCATAACTCAGAATGTCATCATTCGAACATTTCGTTACCTTAGGACAAACATAAGGGATAGAGACAAAAAAATTAGAGAAATGGGCGCAGGATAGGTTAGAGAAGGAACAGGCTAGGTTAGATAAGGAACATGAGAAGGAACAAGCTAGGTTAGATAAGGAACATGAGAGAGAACAGGCTAGGCTAGATAAGGAACATTCTTACAACATAGCACAAGGCCAGTTGAGAATCAAGCAGTTAGAATTAGAGAAAGAGTTAAGGGATAGCCAGCTCAATAGTCCTACGCCTCTACCTACCCCACTGTCAACCATAGATCATAGTCTTGCAAATAGAATAGCTCACTATAAATACCATCTATTTGACGAACAGAAGACAACGATCGACAATTTCCATACTAAATTCGAACGTGACATGAGAGAACTCGACTTCCCCGAATCCAAATGGACGTACTTGTTAGGTAAATCTTTTACTAGTGACGTTTCCCTTAAGATATGTTTAAACCAGGACAGTTACCAGGTAGCTAGAGAACAGCTTCTAAGGACATATGGACAGACAGAAGCAAGTTTAGGAAGGCGTTTCATCAGACAGTTTTACAAAAGGACGATGAAACCCAGACATATTTTGACAAATTAGGTACTGCCTTGGATAAATGGCTACAATATGCTAAGGTAGAAAGGACATTCGAAGCCTTTAGGACATTTTTCTTGTTAGACAAGGCCATTCATTCCTGCCACCCTGAATTGAAGTCATTCATTTTAGAAAGAGGACCAAAGACAGTAGAGACAGCTGTGGACCTAATAAGGAAATATAAAACCGCTCACCCTGACAGACCAACAACTACAGTAGAAAATGATATACAGGACATTATATGTTTTAGTAGCAACATAAGCAGGTCCCATTACAGACATAGTCAGAACAGAGTAAATGAGAATAGACCGGCAGGTAGGACAGAATTAATATGTAGAAGCTGCAACAGAAAATGACATTTTGCTAAGGACTGTCCTTTGAACCATAATAATAGACAATCTAGGTCACCTGAGGACAACCGTAGAGACAATTATCAGGAAAGAGGTAGAAGTAGTTCAAGAGACAGGGTTCATGACGTCATGAGTACATTAGAGCCATCCAAGCCTTTGACAGTAACAAAAGGTAGAGTAGGACATAATAGCGTAGACGTGCTAAGAGATTCAGGGTGTAATATAGTTTTAGTTAAGAAATATTTAGTTCGACCTTCCCAATACACTGGCAGATTTGGTAAATGTAGAGGCTTTAACGGACAAATTACAACTTACCCAATAGCAGAAATAGACATAGACAATCTATTTTAATGGTAGAGTGGAAGCACAGTCTCATTACAGACCTTATTATAGGTAATAGTGTTATGGAGATAAAGGACGATAGAAATAACAGGCAAACTAGGACAAATTACAAACAAAAGCCCAGAGTTAGATTCAGTGACGTGCAGCACAGTAGCACCCGTAGTGTAAAACCAATAATTTGTTTTCGTTGTGGGTTACACAACCACAAGTCTAGGGCCTGTTCAAAGCGTGTAGATGAAGTTATTTGTGGACAGTGTTGTAAAAGGGGTCACAGAGAACAGTTCTGCTCCACAATTGCTGAATATAATAGGAATTACCGCCAGAAATATATAAATTAACCCAAGTTAAGCAGACTATGAGTTTATAGCTTTAATTACTAAGTAATTAAACCATAAGTTATAAGTTGATGTTGTTACCATAACAGTCGTAAGAATATGATGTTTGCTAAGGCTAAGTAATATATGCAAATGCGGAGTCTAAGGTAAGTGATATAGGTCACACTAGATAGATATACTGAATTAAGTATGATCAGCTGAGTCTAGAAGTTACACGGTAAGTTTAGATGTCTTGTTTCTTTGACTCGTGCACTAAGATACTGAGATAATATGTTCAATATCCCCCCCCCCACTCTAAAGAATATGCCCTTAAAATTTCATAGCTAGTTATTCACAGGCTGACTAACAAAGACCAGTACCTATATATCGTCATACAAGTTCAAGTCGCCACCTTTGTGAGGGCCTAAACATTTATCTGTTACCAACGATCTAATTTCACCTGTTTTCACCTCATCATATTTGTTGTACGTGTAGCCCCTCACTCAAGCGTAAACCCAGTCAAAGACGCACTCAATAATTTCCTGTTACCAACGATATGCAGAACGTCATCAACAGTTTACATCAATGAAACAGACAAAACTAAAACCACGCCTCATACATTGACACGTTTATCACAAGAGGTGTAGTTAATGTCACTTCGACCTCAAGTTCACCAGCGAGTGACTATTACAGACAATGGAACGTTTTCGTCTTTCCCGTTGGACGACACGTTGTGTAAAACTGACCTGTATGCCCCATCACCTATTTGAACCAAGCCATCAAGGAGCAATACAAGCCAGTAACAGAATGAACTTGTTTGTATTATAGAACATTGCATACATTATGTTTTTTTTTTGTTTCGTGCTTATTAAGTTTTGTAATTTATTAAAATGTATTACGTTATATTACATTGACTTATGCATAGATGCTTGACAAGTAGTCTAGACATGTTTGATTTGACATCCATACCATTTTCAGTGTGATGTAATACTGTTCCCCACTAGACTTTTTTATAATAATGTTTGTTAGTTTGTTTTACTACGTAAAACTTGGAAAGGAGGGAGGTATGTGACGTGTAGAATTGCACTTCTCCCCCACCAACCCCAGTTCACCGGGTCAAGGTTGCAGCCGCCATATTGAATCGTTTCGTCGACGTCGCCTTCCCCCCAATCGTTTCACTGACGTTCTTCCCCCCCTCCAAACGTTTCGGTGACAGACATCGTCGTTCCCCCCCCCCCAAACGTTGCACCAACGTATTCGCCCCAACCTTATAAAAGACGTGAATAGTAGTAGTTGAGTTAGTAAGATGCTCTGAGTTAGTAAGCTGCTGACAGACATATGAGTTAGACGTAGTTAGTTCGGTGTAGACAGTTCTAAGATTCTAAGAGTTAGTTGTAAACTTGTATTGACATTTAAGTAGACATCATTAGACAAAGGACTTATATTATATATACATATACATTCACCTATGTTTAGAAGCAATTAAAGTTAGATCTGTTGTGTTCATATACCAAGCCTTGGCGTTGATATATTTATTAGTTAGAAAAGTTAACGTTACATATTTGAAAATAATAACGTAACAGCCACAGATATCTAAAGTATGTCACAGATATCTTAAGTATGCCACAGATATCTTAAGTATGCCACAGATATCTAAGTAATGTGTAGTCTGTCATTTTAACAAGAACACTTTATTCCGTTGTAAATAACTTCAAAACAGAGGCATATTTCTCCCTCACGGAAATAAACATGACTCTAATGAGATCGAGTCACGATCAATTTTGTTGGATTTTATAATTTGATTTACGTTGTGTCACATGCCATTATAATGTTATCTATTATATATGTGATCAATAGCACAATAGTCAATTACAATTAATCAATAGCATTTTTTTTCATGTATTCCGTTGACGCTGAAATAATGAAGTGTCAAAACAAATCTGCTAGGTACAGAATACTTCACTATTGTCTTCTATATCCCCCAGTCAGTTAGTCACATAGACAATGTTGACAATGTCCCTAGTCATTTACTCCAATAGACTATGTTGACAATGTCCCTATTCACATAGACAATGATGACAATGTTCCTCGTAATTAAGTCACATAGACAATGTTGACTATGTCATCAATCGAATACACAATTTTGACATTGTCCCTAGTCATTTACTCCAATAGACTATGTTGACAATGTCCCTATTCACATAGACAATGTTGACAATGTCCCCAGTCAATTAGTCACAATGTTGACAATAACACCAAGAGATTGTTTTTATAGCTGATTTAGTTGTTTTTTTTAACATCCGGATTTAGAAACTTTTCATGTGTTTGTCTCGACAGATTGAGTTTGTTTTGATTGAATGTATGCAGTAGGAAGTGGATTAAGATAATACCATACACCGCATGAAGACTAATCTACCTTGGAAATTGTTCATTGGATTAAAAGGTATGCAATGTCTTATTATCGCCCATTTTGTCAACCTAAAACTTTTAACTAATATATTGTTACTTTGATCAACGGCTGCCTTGGTCAACGACGTACTAGTTTAACGAATACATTGTCAACGGCTGCCTTGGTGAACGACTACCTTGGTCAACGACGTACTTGTTTAATGACTGCCTTGGTCAACGACTTACTTGTTTAACGAATACATTGTCAACGGCTGCCTTAGCCAACGGCTGCCTTGGCCAACGACGTATTTGTTTAATGACTGCCTTGGTCAACGACTGACTTGGTCGACGACGTACTTGTTTAATGACTGCCTTGGTCAACGACGTACTTGTATTACGAATACCTTGGTCAACGGCTGCCTTGGTCAACGACGTACTTGTTTAATGACTGCCTTGGTCAACGGCTGCCTTGTAGAGCGACTGCCTTGTAGAACGACTGCCTTGGTCAACGACGTACTTGTTCAAAAACGTACTTGTTTAACGAATGCCATGTTTAACAGCTGCCTTGGTTAACTTCTACCTTATTTAACGACAGAGGAATAAAATCTCTTGTCTTTAACACCTTACTAAATTAAATATTGATGTTGAACCTAATGGGAAAAAAGAATTTAAAAACACAAACACACTAAGTTGGCTTATTTATTGTTTAGCTAAATAGTATATATTTCAAATACAGATAACCTATTGTGTTCATGTTCACAGAAACTTACATCACAAACTTTATTGAAATGTCAGCATCGATATTTAAAATAACAACTAAATTGCGATGTTTGAATGACCGCATATAATTAAAGTACATTTAATGACCAAGTATAATTAAAGTTCATTGAATGACCGCATATTATTAAAGTACATGTGAATGATCACATATAATTAAAGTACATTGAGTGACCACATATTATTAAAGTACATTGAATGACCACATATAATTAAAGTACATTGAATGACCAAATATAATTAAAGTACATTGAATGACCACGTATAATTAAAGTACATTGAATGACCCTATACAATTAAAGTACATCGAATGACCACATAATATTAAAGCACATTGAATGACCACATGTTGCTAAAGTACTTCGAATGACCACATATTATTAAAGTACATCGAATGATCACATATTTTTAAAGTACATTGAATGACCACATATTATTAAAGTACATTGAATGGCCACATATTGTTAAAGTACATTGAATGACCACATATTATTAAAGTACATTGAATGGCCACATATTGTTAAAGTACATTGAATGGCCACATATTGTTAAAGTACATTGAATGACCACATATTATTAAAGTACATTGAATGACCACATATTGTTAAAGTACATTGAATGGCCACATATTGTTAAAGTACATTGAATGACCACATATTATTAAAGTACATTGAATGACCACATATTGCTAAAGTACATTGAATAACCACATATTATTAAAGTACATTGAATGACCACACATTACTTAAGTAGCCTACATGTGAATGACCATATATTACTAAAGTACATTGAATGACCACATATTGCTAAAGTACATTGAATGACCACACATTACTTAAGTAGCCTACATGTGAATGACCATATATTACTAAAGTACATTGAATGACCACATATTGCTAAAGTACATTGAATGACCACACATTACTTAAGTAGCCTACATGTGAATGACCATATATTACTAAAGTACATTGAATGACCACATATTGCTAAAGTACATTGAATGACCACACATTACTTAAGTAACCTACATGTGAATAACCATATATTACTAAAGTACATTGAATGACCACATATTATTAAAGTACATTGAATGACTACACATTACTTAAGTAGCCTACATGTGAATGACCATATATTACTAAAGTACATTGAATGACCACATATTACTAAAGTACATTGAATGACCACATATTGCTAAAGTACATTGAATGACCACACATTACTTAAGTAGCCCTACATGTGAATGACCATATATTACTAAAGTACATGAGCAAGGGTTTGTTGATACATTTTTCGACGCTTCTTCCTATGGAGAATGTAAACACATCTGATGTTATCATGAATAGCGGTGCCCAATTACACACGCTTGCACACACACACACACACATACACACAAACACAAACCAGGGATACAACAAACCAGGAATACATTGCAATCTATGTCATGTATATATGTGACTCATGTTAGTACAAACTTTGTCATCTATATCTGTGACTCATGTTAGTACAAACTATGTCATGTATATCTGTGACTCATGTTAGTACAAACTATGTCATGTATATCTGTGACTCATGTTAGTACAAACTTTGTCGTGTATATCTGTGACTCATGTTAGTACAAACTTTGTCATGCATATCTGTGACTCATGTTAGTACAAACTATGTCATGTATATCTGTTACTAATGTTAGTGCAAACTATGTCATGTATATATGTGACTTATTTTATTAAATACAAACTAGGTCATGAGTAAATATAACATTATACCGTTTCATTGTGAAATGTAAAATGTCATTTAATGAATGTAATGATTTAAAAGATTGTTAGTCCCTAAATGTAAAGTACTTTAAGAAGATATTTTGTCTTCTTTCTGAAAAGATATGTTTACATTACTCATAATTATTTATTATATATTCAACCAATTATTTTAATATTTTAAGTCAGTTCAAGAGTCCTTATACTACATTATGTAATATTACCTATGTTTGTATTTAATTATCATGAAAACATTGTTTAATTCGTTTGTTTGTTTTGGTTTTTTTTTTTGAAGGGAAGAAAAAAAATCATATTTTTACTCCCCCCGCCCGGCCCCTCCCCCACCCTCCCCACACGCACACGGATTTCGCCCAGTCAAAATTTCTAAAGTATACTTTGTGTAGGCCTACTACAAACAGTAAAATGTACGAATCGCATTCATTGTTTGATTCTAAAATATGCTTTGGGGGGGCCAGGTCAAAGTAAGCAGGGGGCACCAAAACCCAGCAAGGGGGCACCTTTACTTTTTCTTTATTTTTCCCCCTTTTCTTCTTTATTATGCGGGAGGGGGGCACTCCATACCTAGCGGAGGGGCACGGCCCCCCAGTGCCACCCTTGGCTACGGGGCTGGGGGGTGAGATTGAGGACAATATTTATCGAAAATGGGCAATGCGGCTCATTACTTACAAATACATTTGTGAAAAGATAGAACTAATATAGAACTAATATCGAACTAATATTAATATTTTTAACAACGAAAATTAAATAAAATGTTTTAAATTTAAATACAACTATTTAAAGTAAATTTAGTTAATTAATACTCAGGCATTGTGTTTTTCGTATACATCATATGCAGTGGTACCTCGAGATACGAATTTAATTCATTCCGTAACGTCGCTCGTACGTCAAAGCAATTTTCCCAATTGGAGATTAATTAAAATGGCATTAATATGTTCCAGCCCCCGAAATGCCATCCCAGTTGATTTTGTTACGTGTTTTCTATAGATAATAGTTATATTTAAATCAGTGGCTTCACAGTTGTTGGTGTCACCCCCCCTTCCCCCCCACCCCAAGACTTCCACCCACTATGAGCAATGGTACATATTTCGAATTAAAAATACTTTAGAGATAAAAACGATAGCATTACTGACTGTATTTTAGAAAGATATATATTACTTTCATTAAACTGAGTTTGTAAACTACGTCTGCAATTTCATGAAACCACGTGACTATATGGTCTTTTTTTTTGAAAGAACGTTTGGCACCCTGTGCTACTGCTCTATATGGTGACACCCTGTGCTACTGCTCTATATGGTGACACCCTGAGCAATTGTTTTGCATGGTGGCACCCTAGGCTACTACTCATGTTTTTAACTATGATCGGTTTGTTCTGCTATAAAATTTCGATCTGTTCATTTTGGTGTCATACCTAAACACGTGTCCCCAGGTGCACCCCCACCACCAAGTGACGCCACTGATTTAAATTGTGTATCAAGCTTCAAGAAAATCCCGTCTTTTGAATAGACTCAAACATTAAAAATATATTTTATAAACAGACTTATAAAAACTGAACCCTGCTAACTTCTCTTCCCCCCCCCCACACCCTCCCTTCTGTCACTTGTTTCCATGTGAATTAAACGTTCAACCCAGCACAGGTGAATGACATGGGAATAGCAACATGATATAGTTATAACAGGAGGAGTCCGAGGAGATAACTCTTTATTGAGATAGCTCTTGTGATAACTGTGTGGCATCTTATTTTGCCTTAAAAAAAAACAAGTGTACGTATAAAACGTAGACACATGTAGATGTGTGTGTCAGAATAAATCAATTTCATATAAGATTAACGAAAACCATGTGAAGCTGTAAATTATTTTGAATTAATATTTAAATCACTTAATTTTTGGATTGATTGGCAGCAAATTAAAATTTTTTTTTTTCTGTTAGGACTAGGGTTCGAAGTCGCGTAACGTTACGCGTAAGTTACCGTAAATTACGCGTAATTTACGGTAACGTAATTTTGGAAAATTACGCGTAAATTACGGTAATTTAAAAATGCATATTTGACGGCCATTTTTAATTGTTTCTGTCGCAATTCGTTGATTTAACAGTGGCGATTAATTAATTACAGTGATTAGGACTACCATCTACATCCGGCCACAAGCCGAAACCGGAAGTATTCGTTTGGTAAAACAGCACAAACCGCACAGTATATTATTTGTTTTAATCGTTTCAGTAAACATAATAAAATAAATATTTTCAATAAGGAAGCTAAAGTCTGGTTAAAAATAAGACAAAATCATAAAAATGTTCGATTAAGTAGGCTACACAATGCCGCCATGAGCTGTATGGCAAGCTTCCGCAGGCCAAACGGGGAGGTTATAAAATAAAAAAATCCAAAAAAAAAGTTTTTTTAAACATTATATACAGTACCGTACCCAGGATTTTGTTTTTTTTTTTGGGGGGGGGGGGGGGGTATTCCAAGTTTTTAAAGGCAAATATTTGTCAATTTTTTATGAGTTACTGTCAGCAATAACATTTTTATTTTTTTGGGGGGGGGGGGGGCTGCAGCCCCCCACCCCCTCCCTGGGTACGGCCTTGATTATCTATATTTGTTCCAAATGTCATGAAACGTATAGAAAACATTTTACTGTGTATAGTGCTTCCGTCGATCGCGTCGGACGTATTACGCTGCGTATTGCACCCACGTCGTCTGTATTTCGCTGCGGATTGCACCATCGTTGATCGCGTTTGCCGTCTTTTGCTGAGTTCGGCACCCGCGGCGGCCGTATTTCGCGGCACATTGCACCCGTCCAGCGTCGACCGTATTAGAAGGTATTACTCAGCCAAAGATGGGCGCTGCTGACGCAGTCAGTACACGACGAAATACGTGGACGACGGGCAAATTAGTATGACCGGTAAATTACAAGTAAAAACCTTTGAAAACATTATTAAAAATACACCTACTAGCAATCAGTGAGCGTGAGCAACAAAAGGAACATAAATATTCAAGTAATTGGGCATTAATGGTACGCGTAATTTACTCGTAAATTACGCGCGCCAATCTTACGCGTAATTTTCGAACCCTCGTTAGGACCTGCTATAAAAAATTCAATTATACCGCCACTCTCGGTGGAGGGGAGGGGGGAGACTCAGACAGAGGCGGCCCTAAAGTAAAGTTGAACCTAGTTCTAAATTAAAATACAATAATGATAAAAGGGGAGGTCGAATGAAAGCAATAGCTTGTTTACCTGACCATTTCAACGGCACGGTTACTGTCTGTAAGCTCCACGGATTCCAATATTGAACATTTTATATGACAAGAATAGAAATATCTAGGATTGAATAAAGTGACACATAAAGTTAAACTGATGAGTGGTGAAATGTCTTTTCACTGTAAGGAATATTCACTGTATGATTCTAAGTAGTTCTGCAACTCCAGGAAATATTCAAGTCTAAAATTACAAATTTAGTAAAAATACAATACATATTTGACTTACTATTCCAGGAAATATTCAAGTCTAAAATTACAAATTTAGTGAAAATACAATACATATTTGACTTACAACTCCAGGAAATATTCATAGTTAATCTAATAATTCCCATTAATACCTACACTATTTACTGTCCCGGGTTCGAATCTCAGTAAGAACCTTGGGATTTTTTTCAGGTCCTGGTGATAGTCTCCAAGTCCACCCAGCTTTAAATGGGTACCTGACTTTATGTTGGGGGAGTAAAGGCGGCTGGGCGTTGTGCTAACCACACAATCCCTTCATATGCCGAGGTTATAGAAACAGATGAATTCTGCACTTCATCTGCCCCGATGACCCGTTAGGGTTAAGGGAACTTTACTTACTACTTACTTACTATTTACTGTCAAAGTCTAAGAAATTTATCAGTACATTAGATCTAGTTCCCGTTTGTTTGACTTACTAATTGTTCTATTTTCTATTCTAGCATTATGCAAATAAAGTATTTTAAACTTAAATATTTATTAGGCTTGCTGTTTTCATTTCTTGAAACATGTGCATATACCTGAGTGCAATATCTGGTCACACAGCTGAGTGCAATACCAGAGTGCACATACCCGTATCGCCATGTGTTATCAAATCGGGAAGCTTTCAAAGTTATCAAAAATCATGCTAAGTTTGTCTGTCACACAGTACTTTATCTCTAATATGTATCAAACATCATACTAAGTCCGTCTGCCACACTTTACTGTATCTATGATATATATCAAACATCATGCTAAGTCAGACAGTACTGTATCTGTGATATAATAAGTGGTGTTGTTGTTGAGGAGAGTCTATCTGACATTACATGTGAATGACATTACATTAGCTCTGACGTTACATATGAACGACATTATATTAGCTCTGACGTTACGCTTGAATGACATTACAATAGCTCTGACGTTACATGTGAATGATATTACATTAGCTCTGACGTTATATGTGAATGACATTACATGGTCTCTGATGTCACAAATTATGATTATGTGCTAATGGGATGAATTCTATTGACAATGACGAGTCGTAAACAAACATATTTTGATAGGGAAGTGATGATGTGACTTACGTGACCTAACAGACAGAAATACTTCATACAGATAGAACAACTAGGCGCTGCCACACAATATATATCATACAGATAGAACAACTAGGCGCTGCCACACAATATATATATACAGATAGAAGAACTAGGCGCTGCCACACAATATATATCATACAGATAGAAGAACTAGGCGCTGCCACACAATATATATCATACAGATAGAAAAACTAGGCGCTGCCACACAATATATATCATACAGATAGAACAACTAGGCGCTGCCACACAATATATATATATCATGCAGATAGAAGAACTAGGCGCTGCCACACACTATATATCATACAGATAGAAGAACTAGGCGCTGCCACACAATATATATCATACAGATAGAAGAACTAGGCGCTGCCACACAATATATATATCATACAGATAGAAAAACTAGGCGCTGCCACACAATATATACGTATATATATATATATATATATATATATATATATATATATATATATTAGGGTGGCCCAAAATAACTTTTTGTCCAATTTTTTTGGAGCATTTTGTTTTTTGTTTTCTTTGACTTCAAAACAACACAGAAAAAATGTCATAATTGTATGACTTTATTTAGTACTGCCTCATCGACACTGAAATTTCATATCAATTTGAATGAATTTTGAATGTGATTATGTATATATAAAGCACACAGAATATGCTAGAAGGTTCTGGAAAGTTTTAGAAAAATCTATACAATTCTAGAAGGTTCTGGAAGGTTCTATGAAATCTCTTTAAGGTTCTAGAAGCTTCCAGAAAAATGTGGAAAACTTGAGAAGGTTCTAGGAAATTCTAGAAATCTCTAGAAGTTTTGATTTTCATATAAATAGCCAGTGCATTTCAATTTGGGTATAAAAATCAAGTGTTATAAGATCAAATAATGCGGCTATATAAATATTCATTTAGTTATGACTACTAGGTCGAAAAGTGTTGTTCATTTAAGGTGATCCATGCACCGATGCAAGGTTTTTGCAAGTTTTTTTTTCATGCATACAACATACCAATTAAAAAACAAAGAAATAAAAAAAAATATTTAAAAAATATTTAAAAATGTATTATGCGACTTTCATTAAATTGAGTTTTGCAAACTACGTCTCCCATTTCATGAAATAGTGTAATTTTAAGACATATTTTCAAAGAACCAATTTTTAAAATCTATTGTAGATATCATAAAAAAACTGTGCACAAATGTTAATGAGTGTATTTCAAACAAACGCCCAATTTTTTTTAAAGTAAACTGTGAATTTGTTACCTTGATACACTCAAAAAAGTTAATTTTTTTCTGGGGGTGGGGGGAGGTAAGAAAAAAATTATAACAAAATTTCTATTTTCTATCTCCAAAAAAAAAAAAAATTGGAGAACTGTCAGCAATAGAAATAAGAATAAGCTTGCAAAATTGTAAGCTTTATATCTTAAGTAGTTTTTGTGAAAGATCGAAAAGGTACAAGATTTTTTTTATGCGATTATGAGAAAAACGCAAAAAAAAACTGTCACAAACCTCTATTAAACAAAATATATGGCCTAAAAAAGATATTTAATGATTGGACAGTGAAAGTAAGTCATATTGTAATATGAATAAACAATTTTAACACTATAAACATCAGCAGAAAAGAAAATCGATTTTTTTTTAATCGGGACTTCCCTGTGCTATTTATAGACACATGGAGTACCTTAACTGGCATAGAAATTCACACAACTCTTGTTTATTGAGCTAGGTATTTCCCCTTATTGAGCCTACTAGCCAATGGTATGTTTACAAACACAGCCGTCTGGCAGTTAGTATGTACAATTTTTTTTCATTACCCATTTCTTTGCTTGTATACTGTACAGTAGGGTTATGACTTTTTTGTAACCTCATATTTACATGGCAAGAAAAGGGACTTTTAATGAGTGTATTATGACACAAATAACTTTTTCTGAAAATATTTGAAAAACCTTCCCCACCAAACCATAAAACGAATATTATATATTAATATATATAACACAACACTGTAATGGAAAGTTACATAAGAACAACAAGTGCAATGCATGTAAGCATGAGTATAGAGATGTCCAAAATATGAAATGAAATGATCTCAGTGAGTCCCCTCCCCAAGAAATATTTTGCAGTTCCATATCTGGAATGGTGCATTTTAGTACCGATTGTTTAGCTATTAATTAGAAATATATAATTTTAACTACGTTTCAATAATGCATGGCATGTTGCAGTTTTGTTAAAAATAATTTAAATAGTAAAGAGTTTTAATGATAAAAATGTATTGAGGCTGAGCAATTTCTGATTCCTGTTATAAATATATTGACCATTTGTTCTGCTACACAATTGTTACATAATAGATACCTGATTTATATTATTATACTGTTTGTTTAACGTAGAACCCGGGAAGAACGACAAAGATGCACGAATATAGCTTAGTTATTTGTGTGATATATCTTATAACATATTGAAAACAAAGAACAGATCTATCAACAACAACAGTCGCAATTATTCAATTTAAAATAAAATTAATTCTGCTGAAAAGTAAATTTGCAAATTAAATAACATCACTCAGAAATCACGGAGTTCGTACTTTATTATTTTATTATACATATGTATAAAAATGAAGTCAATGTTATTTTATTAACTTATTTAAGTTGCTAGTTGTACTCAGAAAATATCAATATATAAAACTATTATAAGGTTGCGAACAGGGGAATCAACAGAAATTTCGGGCCCCTGGGCAGGGGTGACACTGGCCCCCGTGCTGATATTAATATTTTAAAAAGTTGATTGGCCAGCTCAGTGCGGGTCCCTAAAACTCGCCAGGCCCCTGGGCATTGCCCCCCCCCTGCCACACTCTTCGGCACTGGTTGCGAACTTATAATACGTTTCAAATTTGCAAACTTCGTGGTTTAGCACTGAATTTACCTAAAAATGCTTCAGCATTCAGATTGTCTGTTAAATCTTTTTTCAAAGGCAAGCAGGAAAAGATTGCTTAGACACTTTTGTAACATTGATCTGCGATATGGGGTGAGCATTCGTGTGATGGTTGAGAAACACGGCTGTTGAAGCGCCAAATGCCAATGCTGCCCAAAATACCCAGAAGTGAACTTCAATAAGATTCAATCTTAGATGCCCAAAAATTAGAAAAGCTATATATGTAGATAAAATAGCCTGAATGATTGCCAAAATATAAACTTTTAATTTTTTATTATTATTGATTTATTGAACAAAATGATTGATGTTTTATAGCCGTTATTATTAACATTTTGTCAAAAAGCTCAAATCATTCACGGGGGGGGGGGGGGCTTAGGTCATGCACAGGGGGCCTCAGCCCCCCTAGCCCCCCCCCCCCCCCCTCTGGCTACGAGCCTGGTTCAACTTGAGCAAAATATCTAGCCATTAAAAGAAGAAGTCATCACGTTTTGCTCAAATATCCCCCAAATGAAAGACAACTCAAGATATTTGCCACGTGAAGATTACAAAGAACTTCTGACTCTGAATCATATCTTCATTGGAGGAATTCCCCCTTGGGGTGCGTTTTCGTGTTCCAGGAGCTTATCACCATGCAAGGTGGATGTCTACAATAATCTACATCCTGAAGATTTATCTTCCGTCATCAATTCAAGCTGACTAAGCATGAAGACAGATCTATTGCAGAATTAGGTATCTTTGCATCCTTGGTTTACATTAAAGCTTGGATTCAATGTCCCATTCTACCATACGCAACTCTGAATGATCCGGATTTCATCAAGCTTCTTATTCATTATAAGAATGTTTCTCCCTTCATTTCTCAGATTACATTGAAAACGATTGGCCGACATCTCTGGTACCTTAGTGCAGAACCTATTCCTCTGGCTCTCTTTTCTCAACGTGTCTCAGTGGATGAGAAAAAAACAGACTTGCTGCTTGCTTGAGACAATTTATGAAGAAATCTTCTGATGATCAGAAAGAAGAAAGGTGCATACACAGCACAAATGATTCTTCAGCCCATCATAATGTGACATTAAAGGATTCTGTGACCTCGTCATCGTTGCTATTCTTTAATGCTCTTCTGCTTCCCATATGTTTTCTCATGACTGATGCTTCCACCTGGCAACAAACACCATCCTTTTAGAAGGCAATAGCAGTGGTCTCTTCCTTGAAAGTTGTCAATGACTGTGCCGAGCGGGAAATTGCACTGGTGTTATAGTTCAACTCATCTCTCACTAAAACAGTGGAGGAAAAGCAGTACTTGCTCCAAATTGTTGAACAGCATCGCAAACAGTTTCCAGATGCAAAAATAAAACTGTGCTGAAGAGATCGCAGCTTGATGACCTTCAGGACTCAGAAAGCACAGACTAAAAAAAGTGTATTTTTGCATGACGTACTTAGAACTACTCTGCAATATAGTCAGGCATATGTGTCATGTAACTAGTATTGTTTTACTGTTTAAATTCTATTGTGTAGTATAATTGTTCTTTGTTTCTAAAAAACAGCATTTTAAACCTTGCAAAATTTTCATTTAATGCAACTTCCGAATACCATAAAACACGAGATAACAAGTGCACTGAGGCAGTATTAATAGGAGCTCAAATGGTGTGAAATTTGGTATATACATGTTTTAAATCCCAGTGAACCAGAAAACTAAAATGCTCATGATAAAAAATCAACTTTATTTTTTTCCATTATAAAATGAGCCACCCTAATATATATATATATATATATATATATATATATATATATATATATATATATATATATATATATGTCATGGTTACATTTGTAGATTACTAGATCATATATATTATATCCGTGGCACTTCTGTTTCTTGGTAGCTTGTATATTATATTACTGGTATATTATATTAATTCTGTCTCTTCGGAGTTATTCATGTTGACTGACTTGGGTGTATATTAAATTATATTAAGTGTCCACATATGTATGAGACGAATCACATGTAGAAAGCACTGAGTACACTTGGGTGTATAAATATACACCTGATTTTGGTGTAAAATCATTCGCGGTCAAATCTAATACAGCGTTAATGTTGCATTATATGCGAAACTTATATATTAAATAACTAATTGATGCTTAGTATTGTTTATAATATTAAATGAAACAAAATATATAAATCTTGAATGGTTTATATTTTTAAATTTGAAATTTAAGTAAAAAAATTATGAAAAACAAAGCTTTATTCATTTTGTCAAGTTAATTCTTGAATCAATGTCAATCTGCTTGAAAAATAATAATAATAAGCAATGCAAATAAGCATTCCTTCTATTTATTTTGTACTTTGTACTGTAGGGTAGACAAAAATTTAAAAAAGTTCTTCAAATTTAAATTTTAGCCAGCTGTTCACGATTACACTCTGCAAAATTTCAACCACTTGGAGCAAAAATTGTCTTTGTTCTTCATTCTTGGTGATACTGTCATTGAAATTTTGTATCAATGTTACGCTTCGCTCTGCAGAGTCATTGATACAAGTCAGATTCTTTACAAAATCTGCTGCAGCTTTAAAAGATGGTGTATCTGACCAGGCTTCAACAAGAACATCTAGAAAACTGTCATCAATGTTGGATGTTTCAAAAAAAGTGGTAGAAGCACGCAAATCAACAACACTTTTTGATAGTGTTTTTATGAGATGCGGTCCACGTTCTGATTGCATTGTCCGAACAAGGCCAGTTTTTTCTTTGTCCGACAAAAGGGTTTAAAATAACGCAAGCGTCGACAGTTCCGGACTCAAGTACCACGAGTGATGCACCATCATTTTCAATCCAGTCGATCGAAGAACAGCATCATCATATTTGTATAAACGCTTTATCAACAAGATATCATTCACAGGTGCATCTGCGGTGAGCCTGCATGAAAACCATGATTGAAGATAAACACATATGGTAAACCGATTAAAGCGCTGATTACCTTGTAATTCTCGAGCTGTTAACTGAAAGATGGTTTCATTGCCTGCAAACAATAGATCGATTTTCAATGCATAGATTGCTTTCGCCATCCACCTTGCCCTATGTAGGGCACCAGGTCTGCGAATGCTGACATCAACCCCCAACCCAACCATTTGTGCAGCAAGCAGAAGAAATTCCAAATAATCATCACATGAATGACTGACCTCAAGTTGACATTTAATAAATTCTTTAATCGAATCAGACACGATTATCAAAGGGGCGGATCTGGCTTCGGGTGTGTGGTTTAATTCTGGCCATTTTTCTCGAAACCTCTTAAAAAACAAAATCTCTGGTCTAGTGGATGGTCCAAGACAAACATTGAATGCATCGGAAAGGAGTACTTCCAACATGTGATGATGGCACCCATCCATAATAGATTACGCCCCATGGCTACTTCTAACAGAGTGCAAGCTCCATTGAGTCTTCCAGTATTGGAAGCCGTAGTGTCGAAGCACATGCCGATGACCATAGATTCGCACTTCCATGATTTGATATGTTCATATACTGCATCAGCAGCTACCCATCCTGACCCGGATGCTAACTTGGGAACACCAAGAAGCTTTGTCGTGCCATCGACACGTGACGAGAGCAGGACAGGTAATCGATCGCCGTTGTTGGTAACATGTCCTGTAACATCGGGCAATAGCTTACCATCCCAATGTACAATTGATTTTGAGGGAATATTGTCTTCTTTTATACATGCTGCAGCTTGTTGACGACAAAGCTTGCGATGACGATGCATTGTGCTCTTGGAAAATACTGTGTCAGATGTCGGAACACCAGCTTCGTTGAATGCGGATGCAAGTATCATTGTTGATTTTCTAATGCTGGTGTTCGTTCTGTCTAGCACTGTAGCAACTTTTGGTGATATGATGCCTGACAATTTAGCATGCTTAGTTTAAAAAAAAATTAAATCTTCAAAAAATATGCACATTGCTTAAATATTGCACATTAGGTATTTCATATGTTTTCTAGCATTGATTAAATTTTCTAATTAAGAATCACACAATTTCAACTCTAGTTAATGGTAGCAATGAGATAAATATAAGTATATTTAAACTTCATTTTATTCAACTATGGCATGCAAAAACTGCAAATTATTTGAGCCATGATTCGTCTGGATTTTTATGTTGGCCTAATACTGGAATTTTAAAAGCTCTTGGGGGACCTCTAAATGTTGTTCAAATGAGCTGCAACTTCACCAATTCACTCATTGTACCCAAGAGACACATTTCAGGGGGTGAGACACCAAAGATTTAAACAAAAATTTTTTTCGAGCATTTTTGGGACACACCCTAATATATATATATATATATAGAGAGAGAGAAAGTACCATGCTATTTAAAAATGACCATACAAAAAGCGCATTGCTATTTAAAATGTGCACTAATAATAACTAAAAAATAGTCAGCCATTTGTGTAGATTTTTTTTAATAGTGTATCATCTAAATAGTAATACACGATGGAATAAAAACAAGCAATTTAAGTCTTTTCCGTTTCGGACAAAGGACATTTTAGAGCATTTTCGCCGGTTACGCCGGACGAAATCCGTATTTTTTTCCGGGTTTTGATAAATAGAGAGGGAAGTAATCATGTTGAATAACTGTTACAAAAATAAATAATGATTACGCCCCTTTGATTAGCTTTTATTATTTATATTTAAAATATAAGCAAAAACGGTACCTAGGAAAGTCTAATATTCGGCCCTGAGATGTCAGATCGCAAAATGGATTTTTGATGTACACTTGGCAGGTCAAGACCTTCAAAATGATATATACATCATGGGTCTAGGACTTATGGTTGCTGAGATATAGGGCGCTCCTTTGTTAATATAGCTTATATAGTAAAAACGGTACTTAATACGCCCCCCTTTTTCGGCCCTCAGAGGTCAGATCGCAGGCCAAGACCTACAAAATGATATATAGATCATGGGTCAAGGACTTATGGTTGTTGAGATCTAGGGTGATGACGGACAGACAGACAGACAGACGGACAGACAAAACGGGGACAATAGAGCATTTTTTTTCGAAAATGCTCTAAAAATGGCGGTTGTCGGTAAAAAGCAATTTAAATTGGTAATGCGCATTTTGTATTACTTTTTATTCATTGGCGGCTGCTTTGAATTTTTATTTTGTCACAACCTAAGATAGGCTAGTATTAAATTTAATCAATTTTTATTTAAATTACAACAATATGGCCGACTTTCACATTCCGGCAGGTCTACATATGTATCTCTCAGTCCCGCTATAAAGAAAGGCTTTTGACTTGGATTCCGGCTAAAATGATTTCAAAGTTGAAGAGGTTCTAAGGTGCTATTGTCAAAGTGTATTAGCATTTTTGCATATTGCTTGCGAAATGTACATTTGCCTCGGACAGAGACGGTCATTTGGATACGACAATCAGGTTGCTGCGTAGGGCTTTCGCTATTAGGGCCCTACCATAATGGCCGTTTAATTGCCTTTAATATAAAAAATAATAATAAAGCCCAATTGTCAAATTATATTAAAAGCTTAGATTTGAAAGCAGGGGCCATGAACGCGTCTTTCTCTTAGGAGCCTCAATAGTAGCTTGGACATGTTGCGTTTTCCTTTGTCTAGGGCTCCTGAAAACCTAGGAGGGTTTTGCTTTCAAAATGATAAAAGAAAAAATAATCAATGAAATAATATTGAGAATTAGTTTGTTTTGTTCCCTCTATGGCTAGACCCTATGAGTAGAATTAATCAGTGTATTGACCAGCCTACAGAACTGATTGAGAACATTTCCAGAACTGATGGGGAACATTGGTGGGGTGAAGTTTAGCGTGTTGTTCTATCGAATACAGCATTAGGCGAAACGTATGATTGAGGAGGTGATTTGTTACAGTAGGAAACATAATGATTTGTCTTAGTAGGATACATGGTGATTTGTCACAGTTGGAAACATGGTGATTTGTCACAGTATTAAACATGGTGATTTGTGACAGTTGGAAACATGGTGATTTGTGACAGTTGGAAACATGGTGATTTGTGACAGTAGGAAACATGTTAATTTGTGACAGTAATAAACATGGTGATTTGTGACAGTAGGAAACAGGGCTGGGGAGCCGGTGTCGGTGTCGGTGGTGTCGGTAGTTTTTTGCCGGTGTCGGTGTTGGCATTTGTACATTGCCCGGTGTCGGTGTCGGCATTTGTATTTTGTCCGGAGTCGGTGTCGGTGTCGACATTCGTACTTGTCCGGAGGCGGTTCGGTGTCGGCGCAAAAACTCCCCAACCCCCCAAAAAAATACTAGAACTTTAATTGAATAATCCAGAACAACGTCAGATAGTTCTTAGCCAATCTTTAATTTAAAGTT
Source organism: Bulinus truncatus (assembly GCA_021962125.1). Taxonomy (NCBI): domain Eukaryota; kingdom Metazoa; phylum Mollusca; class Gastropoda; family Planorbidae; genus Bulinus; species Bulinus truncatus. Next base: position 1,248,171 of record JAGDYQ010000044.1, on the reverse strand, counting down.
TTCTTAAGTTCTTCTTTTCTTTTTAAATAAATACTTGGTAAATCTGTTTATCAACAAATGTATTATTTTCCAAAGCGAGATTCTCTACATTACAACAACTTGTCAACTTTAACAGAATTGTGACTGAAAGCAGATAGGAAGGCTGCTGGCTATGTTCACTCTGTTATTCAATCAATCATTGTAAATCATGAGAAATTTTCAGTTTACATCTCTCTATCAATATCCATGTTGGAGAAAGATTACACACAAACATATTCAAGTCTTTTAGAACTTCAAAGAATGATCACACTCTCCACAGCTTAATTTCCCTCAGCCAGAATGAAACATTACCAATCTACGTCACAATGGCACTACATTAAAGCCCAGACCGTAGCTGGAGCTGTTGAGGCACCCCCTCCCCCAGTGCCGGCCTTAGACATATTTGTGATAGAGGCAAGGACAAAAATGCCGCCCTTTTGTGTTTCATTTTTCTAAGAACACTCTATATATGCTATTTATTATAATACATTTTTAAAATTTGGCAACTTTATAAAAGTTAAAGAGTTTTAAGTATACGTAGTATGTTTTAGGAAGTTTTTTTTTTGGCTAAGTTAAAAAAAAAGTAATGAAAAATTTAAAAAAATGAAATTTTATGTTTATTAAGCGTTAAAAAGATTGAGGAGAATTCAAGAAAAATATACTTTTCTAGCTTTTGCAGAGGCAAACTCTTCAATTATTTCGGTCAGATCCAAATCTTCTGCAATCGTTTTCTCTATAGATATTGTAGCTAAACCAACCAAACGATCCTGAGACATGGTAGAACGAAGATATGTTTTTATGAGTTTGAGCTTCGAAAAGCTTCTCTCTGCACTCGCCACTGTTATCGGGAGTGTAAGCGAAATTCGCAATACTACGTACGCATTCGGAAAAAGGGCAACTAAGCCCATTCCACTTAGATAGTCTAATATAACTCTAGGCAACCAAGCCCATTCCACATAGATAGTCTAATATAACTCTAGGCAACTAAGCCCATTCCACATTGATAGTCTAATATAACTCTAGGCAACCAAGCCCATTCCACATAGATAGTCTAATATAACTCTAGGCAACTAGGCCCATTCCACATAAATAGTCTAATATAACTCTAGGCAACCAAGCCCATTCTACATAGATAGTCTAATATAACTCTAGGGCTTGATTTTTCTGTAATTCTCCTTGATAAATCAAATAATTCATAGCACAGTTCTGTTGAATTAATGTCTGCTGAATCTTCGTTTTCAGATGTTAAAGCTAACTGAAGGTCCATGCAATCTTTGAAAACCTCTCTTTTATCACATTTCTCCAGTTTTTTAATGTCATACAAAAATCCAAATAAATCGCAATGAGATGTTAACTGCATAAATCGATCATTACCTGAATGAATTGCGGTATCCAATATCTGGTTGAAAAAATTTACTCTGAAATTCATTTCTGGCTCGAGAATTGGATCGTCTGAAATTTCATAGTCAAATTGTCTCTTTCTTAGTCGAGATCTTATTTGTATTTCCGTATTGAAATTGCACTCAATACGAAATTCTTCAGCCAATGATTCAGCTGTTGTAATTGCTTTGGCAAAACCTTCATCTGTACTATAATTCTGGAGCATTGTTTTAGTTTTGTTCAATTTTTGAATAGATTTTTTTTTAATCAAGATCTTTTTCTTGAAATGTTTTGCTAGATATATTGATCTCAAATAAAACATCATACCAAATCACTAATGAACAAATAAACTTGAAATCGAGCATTTTTTGTGCTATTCCCTTAGCTGCTGCACGGGACTGGGTTCCACGTGGTCCAGAAAGGGAAATGTATCCAGCAATTGAAACGAGTGCATCGTAAATTTCAACTGTTTGGTATCGAATTACCTTCACGGCATTAACTCGACTTTCCCAACGTGTTGCGTATAACTTGTTAACAGTTAAACCTGCTGCCTCTTTGTTTTTGGACATATTCTAACAATACATTCCAGCAGTACCGTACCCAGGATTTTTTTTTCTGGGGGGGGGGGGTGCTGTTCCAAGTTTTTAAAGGCAAATATTTGTCAACTTTTTATGTTACTACCAGCAATAACATTTGGGGGGGGGGGGGGGCTGCGGCCCCCTTCGGGTACGGCCTTGCATTCCAGCGATGTGTTGATGCAAAAAAAAAGTTGTATATATTTTGAATTACCTCAAAAAACCTTACTGCTTCCAAACAACAGTTTACGGCATCATTCACCACCAAATTCAACGAATGCGCATTGCATGGGACATAAAAGGCTCTTCAATTTAGCTCTTTAACTATTGCTTGGACGCCATCGTGTATTCCCCGCGTGTTCGCTCCGTTATCGTAGCTTTGTCCCCTCTTATCATTTAGAAAAATGCCTGAATCTGACAGTTCTTTAAGTAAAATTTCTTACATACTTGCACCTGTAGATTTTTCAAGTTCTACGAATCCAATGAAGTGTTCATTGATATAAACTTCTGAAGGTTTGTCATTTGTCGATTCATTTGCTGCAACAAATCTAACAATCATTGTCATCTGTTCTTTGTGACTGGCGTCTGGTGTGCAAATCGAGAACTATAGCGTAAAATTTTGAATTTTTAGATTATTTATCATTTTCTGTTTTACCTTCTTACTAAACAGTTGAATGATCTCATTCTGAATATTTTTTCCCAAATAATGGTCATGAATTTCATCTGATTTTATACGTCTTATATGTTCTTTCATTACCGGATCAAAGTCAGCAATAACTTCAACAAATTTCAAAAGTTTCCATTATGAGATGTATATAACCTATCAGACTGCCCTCTCAGGGGTAAATTTTGAACTCCATGTACTCTGACCAAAGATATTATTCTTTCTAATACACCATTCCAGTGTTTCGCTTCACGATTTATAAGGCGCTGATTCACGTCATCAATAGTTTTATTATTTGTTATCCTCATTTTTAGTTCTTTCCACTCATGATAACTGGTTAAATGATCTGGAGATTTTTCATGATGCTGCAATTTACTTGACAAATTTTTCCAGTCACAACTGCCATGTGTAGCTAAGGCAGATTTACTCCTGTTATATATTCTGCAGCAAAAGCAATATACTTTTTCTACTGACGTAGAATAAATCAACCATTTCCTTTTTAAAGTTTCTACGTTAGCCAGTTTGCGCGTATAGTGGTAATTAGAAAATTGTCTCCCACTTTCATATTTTGGAAACAAGACTCAAATTTGATCTGCTTTGGATCATGCTGAATAAGAAAACAACGATCTGGTCATTTAGCAGGATCCTCCATTATATCTGAATCAAATTCATTTATTTTATTTTAAATTTTTATATTTTTTATTTTTTTTTATTTTGCTGGAATTTGCCGCTCCTTGAAATAATGCCGCTCTAGGCGGCTGCCTATATCGCCTATACCTAAAGCCGGCACTGCCCTCCCCCCACCACTTATTACAATACAAACATTTTCAATACATATTTCAGGTTTAATTCGGGTGTAAAATAACGATTCCTTTCTCTATTAAATGTTAAGTATGTAGTGTCTTCATACGTCTCTCTTTTCTAAAAAATAGGTCTGGAACAATCATCTTTTATCATTGTCTGTAGCCCTCGCCATGATTTTATTTCACACATTCTGCATTCTCTGAGTGCCACTTATAAACTTCCAAAGCATCATTGCTCTATTTTGTTGGATTATGTCTACTTAATTTGCAGTGATTTGCTGATTTAAATCGATTAGCAATAATCACATCTTGTTAATATTTGAAGCATAGGCCACCTGCACATAAATGAGAACTTATTATAAGTAGCGAATTGGCCGCTTCAGGTTTACTATAAAAATAACATCCCGCATCCCAGCGGTTGATGGAATGCCGACACCGGTCGCGTGTGGTCATGGCAAATATTTTGGCCGACTACCCACCCTTAGTGGTTTACATGTGAAGATTTGCAGACAGGTGAAAAACCATGTTGACTTGTTTAAAGTAGCGTATATGAAATTCTGAGTACTGTGTCTTGTTGGGTAGTCTACTTATGAGTTTCTAAAGTTTGTTCTAATGTGCATTGAACATATTTGTAGAGAACAGACTACCTCTTGAATTTCAAACAAATTTCTGCAAATAGAAAGAACACCGCAATGTCAATTCAGTATCATTATGATATAACTGATGACCTGGTCATGTATAGGAGCCAGATGCCAGCTGTTCATCTTACACTCCCAGGAGTGAGCCAGCTTATGCCGATAGAAGTTCCGAATACCTTAGAGAAATGTAAACTGGAAGAACTATTTCCTAATATGTCTGTTAGTATAATGTAAATATCTGTCAGACAGAGCACTAAAGCTGTTAAGATATGTTTCAAGATTTAAAATGTCTTACTAGCTTACAGTTGATTTGGCATGTCTCGATCTCGATCAGGCTAAACAATTTATTTGGATCTTAAAATACATTGTTCGTTTTATTACGACACTTTTTAGCTGTAATAAAATTCTAAATATAGCTATATCAAATTGTTTTACTGGATAGATAAGTAGACTTTCTACCTTCAGACCTAATGTTGCCTAATTGCAGTCCGATATTGCCAAAGTCGGATATCTCGTAGCTCTTTAGATAATTACTTGCCTTACAAGTACCCAAACATGGGCGTATTCAAGGGGGGCAAAGAGGGCATTTGCTCCCCCTACATTTCTGGAGAAGTTGTCTAAAGTTGTTACAATAAAACTCATCCAGAACTTACCAAGTTTATTACTTGAGGTATAATAACCAAACATAACAAATAAATGTACCCAAACCTAATCCCTAACAAAGCAGAAAGTAACTAGTGTGCAACTTTTGCTTGGTTTCCAGATTGTTCTAAATATTCCGAGTTGCTTCCAACAATTGAAGGGTGAGTTCAAAACCTGCTAATTACAAAATTTTCAGAAATTGAGTTATCATACTCATTAGTTTATTTCCCTATATTGGCATATATTCTGGGAGTGGTTAATAATTAATAGCGCTGATATAAACGGTATTTAACAGTTTTTGGAATTAACCACTCCCAAACAACACGCACAATTTGCAAAAGACACCTTTTAACATTTGCAAGTATACAACCCACGATGAATAGTTTGATAACCAAGCATATCTAAAGCCTCTGTTTCCACCATTGTCAGCTTTAAAAATCATATTTTTATCAGGGCTCGAACAATCAAGGATCAGCAGCAATTTCAACTCGTTTGAATGGTCGTATGTCAAAGAGATACCTTCCAACATCCAATTTAGTAAATGAAGTGAGCAGCGACAATCAAATTAGAAAATAGTTTCTTCAGTAGTATCTGTCATGTTGAACTGGTACTTTCGTTGTCACACTCAATGTATGTGATAATTGCAGAAACTGCAAACGCCCTCAAAATCTTCTAGTACGGCTTTTCGGAATCCCAAGCGATTGCTCTACTTTTCGTTTCATATTGAGCCTGTACATTTATTTCTGATACGCACATCTTCCATATTAATTCTAGGATATATTTAAAAATTCACTCAGTGGCAGACGATTATAAAAACTAACAAGAGTTGCCGATTATTAAAAAAATAAAAAAAAACCGGTGTCAAAATAAAAAACATTTTCAAAGAACAAATCAGCTACAGAAGGCTAAATTAATAAAAGAAAAATTAAAATCGTGAACATACTTGTGCTTTTAGTCCAAATGTTTCAGATTTTCAATTTTGTTTATTTATGACAAAATAAATAACTATGTTATACTTAACTTGGATTTAAATTAGAAATAAACATGTATGGCATTGTCAGTTAAATTAAAAAAAAGTATTTTTTTGCCTCCCTCTGGAAAAATTCCTAGCGACGCCCTTGTACCCAAAGACACCCTTTAAATTAATTTTCCTAGGAACCTCCAATATAACATTTGTATATATTTTAAATATCAATAAAACCATCTATAATTCTTTATTTTTTCTAAGCCGGATAATGTGTAGGAAGAATGACTTTAGTAAACCTTACAGTCCTAGACCAGTGTTTACCAAACTTTTGACATCTGTGTACCCCATTTTATATTTTCATGCAACCAGCCCCTCACTAAAAAAAGTGCATATATTGTTTTTACGGTCATAGATTTCCCCCTCATTTCATTATTAGTTTCTCACTTTTGGCCGTGAATGTTTTGCCCATGTTCTCAGTCTGGTGCAAGACGTACCCCCCCCGCCAAACTCTTCACGTACGCCCTGTAAGGTAATAATTACCACAACTTTGGGAAACATGGGTTTTTTTTCTCCAGCAATTTCTTTCGGCAGCCTGTATATGGCCGAGATATTAATGGGTGGTACATCCTATTATTCAGGGAATGGAACAGTTTTCTAAAAAAAACTCGTAAATCTCCGATGGCCGTAAAGATGGAACCAGTAATAAAGGCTGCTTGCAAATATCTTTGGATTAGCATAATGTATTAGAAGGTCTTTACTTGTCTAATATATGGGTCCTCATTTAAACTCGGGAACTTTCATCTCGACTGTTTTTGCGCTCCACATTGAACAATTCTGGACTCATTTTTATTGGCGATATTTTTTATTGTATTATTAAAAGCTCTGTGGAAGATATTCCTTTTTATTTGACGTATTAATAGCGTATAACTGTTTGTAGTGAAACAATTCAAGTGATAACAATACTTTTTATTTTTTGTTTTTCCAGCATGTTATTTGTTAGAGAGAAGTAGTTTTATCAATCAATAATTGTTTAAAAAATATTAACATTTTTGAAGTTAAAATCATTACATACGTTATAGTAGTAAAATAGCTCATAAAATTTAACTGATACATATGGAAGATAAGAAAGTCGAGAAATCCCGATAAATGTGTCAGTGATAGCGAGTGGTCGATTCATTTCTCATTACACAAAATTTTTAATTTATAAAAGTTCACAACGCTTCCATCAAATCAATGAAAATCACTTTACTGAAATATCTATAAGAATAATTATCCAATTCGTGAATATAAACGATTAACGTCTACACTGTTGAGTGACACCTTCATTATTTTACCAATTACTAGTTCCTTGAACACAACTAAACACTTCCTCACTAACTTCTTCATTTATTCCAAATCACAACCGCCTTCAAACTTAATTAATCTACATTATCCCCTCTCTTGCTGGGGTACCCTTTATCTGACCACGTCTGCTAAAACTAACTGGATCTGTCTTCTTCTTCCCTCTTTCATCTCCCACCCCCCCCCTTCCCTTTTCTGATTAATTACGTAATATCTAACCATATACGATGCCGGTGTTGAACATCTGCCCAGACCTACTTTCACTGTCCTGACAAAGTGATTAGTCACCATGTTGACAAACACGAAAGGCCACAACGATTAACATATGTCAATTGGTGATGACTAACATCTGCAAAATAGTACAATTGACTAAAAGCTCTTGGGTGCACCTCAAATCTATAGCAATATCTGTTACATTACAGAGCCGTCAGCCAGAGCACCGGGCACATATTATTATTATTTATAATAACTTAACACCATCAGTTATGTACACTATACACAATCTGTTATATACACTAGTATGAACAGAAATAACAAAGAAATGTACGAAATACTTCGGTAGAAAAGAACATGTATCTTTTATTGCCATGAACAGAATACATATCATAGATTTCCTTGTACACCACATTTTTTAAGGTACGGACCATTAGCCTAAGGGAGACACTTAAACACATTTTTAGTGTACGGACCATTAGCCTGAGGGAGACACTTAAACACATTTTAGTGTACGGACCATTAGCCTGAGGGAGACACTTAAACACATTTTAGTGTACGGACCATTAGCCTGAGGGAGAGAGACGCATACACACGAATATATGCCAATATAGGGAAATAAATTACCATCCATCATTTACATTATACACCATCCGTTATGCACACTAGACACCATCCGTTATGCACACTAGACACCATCCGTTATGCACACTAGACACCATCCGTTATGTACACTAGACACCATCTGTTATGTAGACTAGACACCATCCGTTATATACACTCGATTGTTTGGCCTAACGGAGAGATACGACAACAGAGACTTTCTTGGGTATTTTGGCGGCCCTAGGCCTAGATCTTCAGGGGTGAGGATGGAAGTTAGACAAATTCATCTGTTGTGACTCTATAATCAGATTTGATTGGAATTAATTCTTGAAAGATGTCCACTTCGCTGTGGGAGCCCAAGACAGTCGCCCTGTCTGCCGATTCATAACAAAGATTCTGCATTGACGTCAGATGGGCTGAAGCGTTATAAATGTTCTCGACACACGAGAGCTCAAAGAAGAGATTTTTTGATACGAGCTGTCGAGCGAGCGATGTTTTGCATTGAAATACGAGAAAAATATGAGATTAGAAGATTAGAGAGGGTCGGCCGGCTGCCCACGACTTAGTTGACTGTGCATCGTGCGACTCGCATTTTCCCGCGCTACGCCTCAGTCAGTGTGTTTGTTTGTCTCGCTGTCGAAGTATATTTGATAAATTGTGCTCGCGTTTTGTCCTATTTGTTAGTTTACAGAACTTGTTCAGATTTTTCTTTATAACCATAAGGCCGAAGTTAACGCGTGGAAATGTCCTTGCTCAGAAGTGTGAAATCATAGAGAAACATGAGCAAGCTGAGCGAGTAACTAACTTGTCGAGGAGGTACAGGCGTAGTACTTATACTATATGTGCTGTGATTCTTAAACAGGAGTCGATACAGAGTTTAATACCAGCTATGGGGCGTTGCAATAATTTCTAAACTCCTCCGCCTATCTCCTCCACCCTACAACTCCGCCTATCTCCTCCACCTACAACTCCGCCTATCTCCTTCACCCTACACCTCCACCAGCATCTTTCGTAAGATCAAGTCGGCTAATTTCCAAGTAAATACACTTAATAAAACCAGTTGACTTCTTTACATTCTCTTTTGTTATGTTTTTTTTAATACAATATTTGTCATTTATAAATACATTTTTTTTTTCAACACTAACAAAAACAACTGGGCTGGCATTTTGGGGGCTGGAACGAATTAATGCCGTTTCAATTCATTTCCACTGGGAAAATTGATTTGATATCCGAGCTAATTAACTTATGAGCAATGTTACGGAATGAATTGAATTCGTATCTCGAGGTACCAGTGTAATTATTTCCCGAGCCATCTGTAACATGAAATCACTTTTTGTTGACAGAAGACAGCATGTGAGATTCACAAAGAAACAGAATGAAACGAACTTTTGTTATTATTACTCTAGTCACCAGTTTACTTTACTACTTGAAGACAGTTTCGGCAGGTACAAATGTTACTTAAAACAATCACTGAATATATGTATTATCATTGAACATATTTTTAGAAGCATATTTCCCCCCCACCCCCATTGATATCTTTTTCGATTGTTTCATTCTACTAAGAGATTAGCTTTAAAATGCGATGTCCTTGTTGAAATTATACGCATTGGTTACTAAATGTTTAAAAATTTTAGGACAAGACTGGTGTATAGGAACATATGTAATGTAAAACAACCATATGATGATACGTTATAAAACAACTTTCCATTGAGAAATTGTTTTTATTAGGGAGCGACCGATAATCGGATCGCTATCGGTATCGGACCGATATTGGCACTATCGGTTAATATCGGATCGGCCGATTGTTGTAGGGAGCGACCGATAGTCGAACCGATATTGGCACAATGGGTTTAACTGTCGGACCGGCCGTTTTTTGGCTGCCGATACATTGTTTTTTTTTTTTTCACAACAGAGTTGCAGAAAAGAAAATCAGTAAATAACCCAATTCTATAACCAGATCAGACAAGATTTAAAAAAAAAGGAAAAAAAAAACCCGTACACAGAAATTGTCACGTATACATCAGAGATACGACCTTGAAACAATAGGATTGGCATTTGTTAATTCTATTGCATGACCTTGAATGATACAATTAGTGAACATCTGTGCGTATTTTTTGTTGGGATGGGAAGTTGGGGGGGGGGGAACAAGACTTAAGTGTCGGCGAAGTGTCACGAAATATGACAGGGAAGGGGTAAGCATGGGTTGACATACGTCATTAGCTGTATTAGCACGAGAGAAACACGTATTTGGCGATTGGCATTGTTGTTGCTTAATGGGCTGTCCATTAATTACGTCAACAAAATAGGGGGGAGGGGGGGTCAGAAAATTTTTGACAATTGTTGACAAGGGGGAGGGGAGGGAGGTCAAGAAAAGTTGACGTCAACAATGTTACTTTTTTAAATGTAATATAATTACTTAATAAATAGGAAAATTAAGCAGCGTTTGTAGTTCTGTGTTATACACTCGCTTAACATTCAGTATTTTAATTAAACTAACTATATTCCTACTAATTTTGCCACATAAACATTTTGTAAGCCACCTTTTTAGGGGGGGGGGGTAATCAAATGTTGACGTAATTTTATAGGGGGGTCTCGGAAAGTTTGACAAGTTGTTGACAAGGGGGGGGGGAGGTAAAAATCGCCAAAAATTTGTTGACATAAATAATGGACAGCCCCTAAAAATAAAATATCGGTATCGGTATCGGTAAAAATGCTGGGGGAAAATATCGGTATAGGACTATCGGTAAAAAGGCATATCGGTCGCTCCCTAGTTTTTATTACTTTTGCTTTGCGAAGATTCATAGAATTAACTAAACAAAATTTGCGCAAATCCTTTGCTTTGATAATGTAAAGCGAATAAACTTTTAAAATGTAATAAACATTAAGATTGACTTTGAAACAAAGGATTATTTCTAATAATAAAGAAACTGCGCGCTCAATTTTAAACTATTCAAGCTTACTCACAAGCTTATGGTCAGGCAGATTGTGGTCATATAAAAAAAGAAAAAATATTAAATTGGGGAGGTGCATAATTTTTCTGTTTGACCATTTGCAAACAGTTTTTTTTTTTGCATGAAACTTTTTCCTCTCGTTTAGAATTGTTAAGATTATTAAAAATCGAATGTGAATGTTTTTATCTAATGTGAATGTTTGTTTGTTTTTAATCTTAAAAACGACAATAAGGTTTCTTCTGTCCACCTGTCGTGTATAATGTGAATTACAAAATGGTCCTTGAGGTCCAAGACTTCCCAGTGAAATGTGACAAGTCCAGTAATATAACTATCGTAATAAACTCTGTTGAAGCATTTACTTGTAATGTCACGACATGCTGGTTCACGGATGAAACGAACTTTGATCACACGGCGGTAAGTGTACATTTAAACGATTGCAAAATAGATCAGCTGTAAACTTCTCGACAAAAAGATGTAAAAAAAGAAAATATAAAACCTCTGTAATTATTAATTTCATGGGTTGCGGTTTGTTTTGTATAAATGATATTCTGCAAACATTTTCAGCCTCGTGTGTTGGGAAAGAACAGCGCCTTGCAATATAAATTTACCATGCATGAAGGTAAAGTGATCAACATAATACTGGGTAATTATACTGCCCGATGGTCTTGCCAGGATCAGATTAGGTCATACAACTGTGTGGTCAGAAAAGGAGGTAAACATTCAATTCCTAGGTATTTGTCCTGCCCCATCTAAAAGTCTGAAAATGTGTGACTGAAGAACTAATTTCAGTTTTAGGAAAAAAAAAGGTGTTAAAAATGTAAATGCCATTTTTTTTGTGTGGAATTTCTGAAATGTTGAACTTGATACAATATTTACCAGAGTTGTCTTTTCTTTTTATTGTTAGACCTATATAAATCAGGGCAGGGGTGTCAGCAGGTATTTCGGCCCATACAAACACGAATATCGGTGTCGGTATTATATCAACTACTGACAGCGGTGTCGGTGTTCTAACAGCCACCGACACCGGAGGGGTGAGGTTAAGGGAAATAACTGTGTTATTATTTTCATAGCTTATACATTACACTATCTATATAAATAAAAATGTAAACATGAATCACGCTATTAGTCATAACTCCGAAAGTTCTTGCCCAATTGACTTAAATTTACACACAAAATTGCAGAAAATGACTTGGCGTGTTGATATTTATATTTTATACAGACATCACATCTATAATATTTAAAAATAATATTTTATCGATCGGTTTTGTAAAACTATCTCTTTACTTCACTTGACTTTTTTTTTAAAGCACGGGAAGTAATTCAAAAGCCACAGTGTGCTAACTTTTAAATTGTCAGTATTTAAAAAAAAAAAAACAATTCGCCGCGTGCAAGCTAATAGTTCGTCATTAATAAACTGTATCGTAAATTATTTATTTTTAGTTTCGTTGGCAAATTATTATTTTTTAATCAAACATGTAAACATTATTCACGCTATTAATCATAACTCCGAAAGTTTATCCTAAAAGCATTAACAAAACATTAAAAATAGATTTTCCTTTGCTATTAGTTTTAAATGAATGATAACTATTTTTCTAAAATGTGTCTGTTTTTTTTTTAATAAACAGAATTAGAAACAAGGGTTTTTTCAATACTTACTATTAAATGACATAGGGCTTAGCCAGGGCAATGATTGGCCGAGTACAGCTATTACGTTATAATCATATTATTTTACATTTTTACAATCATTGTAAAGTGGTTATGTTTAAAGATAGACCTATATTGCATATTTATTGCATGAAGCTAATACAACCTAAAATGTTAATGTTATTATTTGTTATACTTTTTAGTAAGTGAAGGCTCTATCGTTTGTTCTCATAATGTAAAGTGTTGATATCATGTTCTTATATTGTAAAGATAATGTGTATTGTTGATATTATGTACTTATATTGTAAAGATAATGTGTGTGAAGGAGTTAAAGTTGAATTAAATATACACTGTTTGATTTAGTTTGTGCATGTGTGTTAATCACACTTTTTTAAATGACTATAGAGAGTATGAATTTTTATGTTGTTATGTGACGTAGTAAGACGTCATTTTTGAGTTGTTTAGAGACAAGCCTTAGAGATAGAGGCAGTTACTTTTTTGATCTTAAACTAGTAGGACGTGATTTATCTAACTTTGAAGATGTGCCGTCATTATGTGCCTTTGTCTAAAATTTAATGTAATACTTTAAAGTCTACGTCCACAAATAAAACCAGGAATCAGCCGCACTGTTTTGTGTATTTATTTAAAGTTGTTTGAATGCAAAGTCAATGACCCGCTACCACAGCAGCGCCTCCATATCTATTCGAACAGTAACAACAGTCAGACCTCAAACATCAAACCTTTACAATGTGTATTGTTGATATTATATTCGTACATTGTAAAGATAATGTGTATTGTTGATACTATGTTCTTACATTGTAAATAAAGTGTGTATTGTTGATATTATGTTCCTACCAGGCTTGCGGAGCCGGAGCCAGAGCCGTTCTTTTTTGTTTGATTGTTTGCCTCCTACAATTTTAAATGTTGTCATGTTTTACAAACGCTACAACAGTAACAGCATTTAAATGATAGCGTGCACGCACATCACCACAAGAAATCTTTAATGGGGAATCGTATTGTGTTCGTTTTAAATCTTGTTTACCCTCCGAATTTTTTTTAATGGCATGTTATTTTGTTATATATAAAGTTAAAACAGTTTTATTTCATAGAATAATTATATCAATCATTTAAAAATAAATTTTTACTACTACGACGACAAATAGAACGCGTCTTTTTGTATATTATTTGACCGCGAATTTGTAATAGACTAAAAACAAAATGGTCGCTTTCTGTATTAAACAATTTTATTATAAACAGAATCGCTGAAATAGAGTAGATAAATTTATAAGGCTATGGGTCCGAATAACAATCAGACTTTATTGGGACGGGGTCCGAATAAAAATCGGAGTTTATTGGTTCCAGGGTCCGAATAGTCACTTCGAATTTATAAATAATAAATATAAATACTGAAGTCTTTAAAATATTAAAAATAATGTATCATTTTACTATTTTCTAATTTGATCATTGAAATAATTTTTATTACTTATGAAAATGGCGACTAGTGAAACCTCGGTCGAAAATAATATGATTCTGGATGCACTGAAATGGTTTGTTTTTAGTAAAACCGACAATGCGTATATTTTTCAAGTTCCTGACTATGGGTGAACGCGGCAAAATTTGCATAACTCAGCGGCATGTTCGCATGGCGCAATTACAAAAATGTTTGTCTCGTGTGATACTATCTTAATAGGGAGCCAGAGCCGAGCTGGAGCCGGGGCCTTCAAATTTGTGGGAGCCGGAGCCGGAAAAAAATATGGCGGCTCCGCAAGCCTGGTTCTTACATTGTAAAGATATGTGTATTGTTCATATTATGTTCTTACATTGTAAAGATAATGTGTATTGTTCATATTATGTTCTTACATTGTAAAGATAAGGGGCTGTCCATTATTTATGTCAACAATTTTTTGGCGATTTTTACCTCCCCCCCCTCCCCTTGTCAATAACTTGTCAAACTTCCAGAGACCCCCCTATAACATTACGTCAACATTTGATTACCCCCCTCCCCTTAAAAAGGTGGCTTCCAAAATGTTTATGTGGCAAAATTAGTACGAATATAGTTAATTTAATTAAAATACTGAATGTTAGGCGAGGGTGTATAACACAGGACTACAAACGCTGCCTTATTTTCCTTTATTTAAGTAATTATATTAAATTTTTTAAAAAAGTAACATTGTTGACGTCAACTTTTCTTGACCTCCCCCCCCCCTCCCCCTTGTCAACAATGGTCAAAAACTTTCTGACCTCCCTCCCCCCTTTTTTGTTGACGTAATTAATGGACAGCCCATAATGTGTATTGTTCATTATGTTCTTACATAATGTGTATTGTTGATATTATGTTCTTATATTGTAAAGATAATGTGTATTGTTCATATTATGTTTTTACTTATGTATCGTTGATATTATGTCCGTACATAAAGTGTATTTTTGATATTATGTTCTTACATTGTACAGAAGAAAATGAATGTGACATGTACACACCTTGTATGTACGGCAGTAAATGTGAGGACCAAACAGTAGGATATAAGTGTCTTTGTCCTTATGGATACTCTGGCTTAAACTGTTCTGAAGGTAACCAACACTAGAAAACGAAATGATTATAATATGAAATTCCTATGTCAATTTAACTACATTGTTTCAATATTTAGGTCTGGTCAGCTAATAGCTTTCCACTAAATAATCGAATCAGTGGTTCTCAAAAAATATTTAAGCTGCGAGACCCACTATGAGTGCTATTTTGTTTTTGCGATTCACATGAAAAGAAAAAAAAACTACATAAGCTTGAAAATAAATTCGTTATTTAAGGGGTGACACCAGGCGGAAAATGATAAAATACATTTTTTTCACCATTTTTTTTTAATTTCAAATTTGGTTTATTTATCCAATTCTTTATACATTTCCTTATTCTTTCTATCATGATTTCAATCTTCAAATATGTATATTTTGACTTTGAAAACAATCACTAAACAATGTATTTATGTTAAAATTCATAAAACTCTTTATGTTTACACCTTAGCGACGCACCTAGTTTATAATTTTTATCAGTACTGTTGTATATCAATCAAAAGAGCGAAATTTGAATTTTACCATAATTGTAAGTTTAAAAAAGTAACAAAAATTGGTTTTTCCATTATCGTACGTTTCCGACACCACCGTAAGGCATCGTGAACGCTTCGTAAGTATAATCGGCGAGGTCATACAAAATCAACCAATCCGAAGCGTTATTTGTCGAGCGTGCGGTCCTGAATTCAAGATGGCGGATTATAAACAATCGTCTAACACATCGTCATTGTTCTCTGTTTTGATTCTCTTTGCTAATCAAAGCATTTTAGATAGACAAATTCGTATGTAACATACGTATAATCTTCTTATGACCTAAACAAAAATATAGATTGTACAAAAAATGCATCAATGTCTGACGCTTCTAGTCAAAAAATATCTACGGATGTACATGCTGGATCATCTTTCTGAACATTGACACCATGCTGCCATGCCTGATAAACTTCACTGAATTTACGGTTCGACTGTATTTATAGGTCGATTTTATTTGTTCTGGTTTCAAATTCTCATAAATGCTTTTATAATGAATCATATTAGCATCAAACTTGCATTTTGATTGTGTTGTAATACAAGCAAACGTGATGTAAGCCTTTCAAGATCAAGTTAGGATCATATAATGACAAAAAATAATTAGCGGTAAGTATTTAGTCACATTTTAATTCTTTGACTACTTTGTTTCAATTTATTTATCTCTAAAGAATTTCAAAATATATGTTTGCAATTTCGGTAATCAGTCATAAAATTTAGTAAGAACTATTCAACATACAATTTTTTTTGTATCTTTATATTTATGATTTGCTTTTGTATTAATCTTTTACATTGTTCTTTCCAGCACAATTATAACTTCAAAACTTTAAACCTATAAATAATTTATGTAATTTGCATTTTTTCAGATGTTTGTGCTCTATATGGAGAAAGCTAGCATTTGACGACATACAGAATTTGCTGTCCTTATGATGGGCTCGACGATATCAGATTGTTCCCAGAAAGCAGGGAGATATCACTGATAACATTTCAGTAAATATTTTTATACAAATTTATATTTGCAGTAATGGTTATATGGCCTTATGTTATTCAATATTTGTTTTTCATGTTAAGATTGTACACTAATTGTATGGTTTAATGTTTATACTTAATCTCATAATTATTCTTACTTGATGTTGATACTCTGAAGTATTAAATTTTACTTCATATCTTTATTTAATATATCTTTTCTAAAAAGAATTCTTAAATTTTTTAACAGATGTGTAAGCTGAATATAAAGAAAACTTGCAGTAGGAGACAAGACAGAATTTGCTCTCCTTATGCTTCGGTTGACAACATGAGGTTGTTCGTTGAAAGTGAGAAGACTTCACAGATCAACATGTCAGTAAGCTGCCTAACATTGGCATTTGTTAAGCTGTATCGTACACCATAAATCAACAAGCAAAATCATAGTCCACAAGAGGATATTAGCTTGTGTCATATCAGCAAAGACTCTTCGGAATTTTTCAACATAAAGTGCCAACAGTGACAAGAATCGCCAAGTAGCAACATACCCTATATGTATCTTTTTAAAAAAAAAAACCAATGCCACTTTATACATTTTTAAAAGAAATGGATAAATCATTTTGTGACAGTAGATACCTTTTCTTCAAAGTAATGGAAGTAATTGCTCTCAAATTGATATAGCAAGAAAATATGAGAAAGCTGCAGATGTTTTTGTTGTGTGGTGAGCTTGGAACTGATTTTTTTTTAAATTATTATTCTGTGAAAGTTTTTAGCTATCTCATAACCATATCTTTAAAACTTTTTTGAACTAATTTTATGTGTGCATTTTCATTTCATATCCCTAATATTTTATTTAGCATTCCAGTTCTCATACCCATATTCTGAAGAATGTATTTTTATTTACATTAGACTGTATGCTATAAAATACTTTGAAATTTTTATTGGCTATGCTACTAAATCACCTAATTTTTTTAAACATAATTATCTTAAATATATCATTTATTATCTGTTCTGATTTTAGAAAAAAATGTCAAAAAAAAACAGTATGCTCCTTTATAGATTTTCTTTTTTTATAGTAAGACTGGTCATATTCTAATCTCATAATACATGTATTTATTTATTATACAATCACAAACAAATCACTTGATTTTTCTATATCAATTTAAATTCTCTTCCAAATCAGTATGTATTTTAAATTACAAACTTTATGTTTTACTAGGGCTTTTATATGACGTATGATAGTTTTAACTTTTTTTCTTTTTTTACTCTATTTCATTTTTTTTCTGCGATCGACTTGAATAAAAAATCATGTAACTTCATTACCCTTTGAGGTATGTTACTCATATTTGGTAAGCTTATTAAAAGTATGTTTATGTTTGCTGTAGTTATTACTATATTAGTTTTGTTTACATTTTTAGCTCATTTGAAGTTTATTATCTTATGCAGATTTTTTTATTTTTTTCATTTTTACATCATCATATACTTTTAAAGTCTATCTATCAAATATTTATCTATCTATATGTTTTCTTATTTTCTAATAGGAAATTGAATGATCTTTCAAATGATAGCTTTAGAATTGTATATTTCCTTATAGTTTTTATGTAATGTATCCTAAGTTGTCGTTTTTTAGGTTTTTCTCCATTTCTTTTTTTCACACTACTTCGTGACTTTAAAACTCTATAACTCCAAAACCATTAGAGGTATGAGGCTCATTTTTGTTATGCTTGTTTAAAATAGATAAATACAGAATTGGTTGCCAGATAATTCAATTACAATGATTATTTTTTTAATTTTGTTCGTTTGAAGTTTTTTTTGGTATGTTAGTTACCTCATATTTATACATGTAACACAATTATTTCATTTTCTTAATAAAGAAAGATACAATTAAAATTTTATGGCAACCATTTGTTGTACTTGATTTGTTTGTTATTTGTCTGTAAAAAGTAAGTGTTTATCTATTATAGTTTCTAAGTT
This sequence comes from Bulinus truncatus, assembly GCA_021962125.1. Lineage (NCBI taxonomy): Eukaryota > Metazoa > Mollusca > Gastropoda > Planorbidae > Bulinus > Bulinus truncatus. The sequence goes on along the minus strand of JAGDYQ010000044.1, from coordinate 1,229,711 downwards.
ATAAGAGTTTGAATGTATATGAAATATGGTTGTTTGGCGGCCATTTTGAATGGTTGTCATGGCAGCCAATAAATTGACATGGTTAAAAAGTTCTTTTTATCTTCCTCTAGCCCTGTAGTATTAATTATATCCTAAAAGATTTCTTCTAACTCCCTTATTTTTTTTTTCTCTTATTCCCGCCTGGTGTCCCCCCTTAATATTTACAAATATATTCCCAGTTTACTTTGAATTTCAATTAACTGTTAGACTTGCTATACAGAGAGAAATGAAGTCATTATGTAGATATAGATTCTCAGACAATTAATGAAAAAGTCCATTTTTTTACGATCGATCCACCTGATCAACCAATGGGAATGTGATCCACACTTTGTGAACTACTGAACTATTTTTTTTTTTTCCTAAATAATACATAGGCTATGTTTTGTCAATATTGTGTCAAGAGTTTTCATTTTATATAAAAAAAAAGAAACATTACTGCATGCTTGTCAATTATTGACTTCATAGAAACATAGGTCTAGTTATTATATATGTATTATATTATATCTCAGTCCATAGTTAAGTAAAGACATGCATCAAGACATTTAAGAAAAGTTAATCGTTTCATTTCATTCCTGAAATTTACTTCCTAATTTCATCCTGTCAGGGGACCTAGAGCTTTACTGTAACACTACTGATGTCGGTTTCTCTTCATATGGTCAAGTGTGCAGTCAGCCGCAACCAGTGCATTGTTATTTGGCAGGAAGCCATATGACCCCACCTTTACATTTGTCAATACCAGAAAACTCTGCTGAGATAAACGTCACTACGGATGCAATCAATGAAACAATCACTTTCAAAATTTGTTTCACGACTCTTTCTAGACCTGGAAACTACATTGTTAGTATACTGATTGAGTAGATAAGTTGTTTTTATGTAGAGAATTTGTGATGTCTGGTAGTTTCGTACTTTAACCAAGTTTGACGCCGAAAAAAAAAATCTGCTGTCACATACATATTGACTTGAAATAACTTTATTTAAGAAAATCTGTGAGAAATCTGTTAAATTTCATTTAGCAAATATTTCTCAAGTATTGTGTAATTAAAATAAATACTCTATAAACCGTTAAATGTCATTGCATTTAATTAAAAAAAAATCATTAATGAGTATAATACATAATAATACATAATAATTTAAAAGAATTGTCTTCAAACAAATGCATGTATAACAGTTACATAAATGTTGTAGAGTAATATACTTAAATTAGGCATATGCTCTGATTACAATTAAGAGTAAAAAAGGTGATGTGTTGTCCTCCCTTATAATTGGCTACTACAATTTTATTGGAACAAAGTAAAGAAAGTAAAAATAATATATATTTTACTGTCTCCCACTGTCTGGATTTCGAACATAGTTGATTCATATGTAGTCATGTCATGTTTTTAGCTATGTTTATGCTGATTTTTGCAAGTAGTTACTAAGTAAGCTTTATTATTTTACTGTGGAGCTTTCGTTGAGTTGATTCATCATATTTCAGTAATCAGTTCCTTTGTATTTGCAATAATAAACATTTAATAGAACCTGACAGAGAACATCTACACTACACAACAATGATTAAAGTTTGCTGTGATTTCTTAACATATGTTTTAACCCAGCAGCAGTTGTTGGTGTCAAAAATATATAACTAACTTTTAAAACAGAAGAGTAGAAATTAGGGGAATGGCTACAGAAACTAATGAAATAATGTTAGTTAGATTGGTTAAGTCTCTATAAAAGTTAGCTTTTTTTTTTTTTTACAGTACTCAGCATTTAGAGACAGACAAATGTTGACGTTACTAAATGCACAGCAGCACTTTTATTTTCCATATCAGAATCAAGCGTTATAATGTTACGTTTGCAAATATTTTATTAAAACTAAGCTCAGACTTTGTGAATAAAATGAACTTGGTTGTAGTTCAGACCAGTCAATTTCAATTTACTAGGGTTTGTAGGCAACAAACTTCCTTTTAGTTTTCAAATATGATCTCATAATGAAACTTAATTCAAATGCAGTTCAATATTATACTTTGATCAGAAAATAGACTGCCCAGAAAGTAAAGTAGTCTTAGACTAATCATTAAAATATACTAACTTTGATAAAATAGACAACATTTTGCTTTTCAAAAAAGTGAGACAAAAAAGTAGGTTATTTCATGCACGGCCCAACTTTGCAAAGGAAGTACATATTACAAGTACATCTGTGCCCAAATTCTGATGAAATTTGATTGTTGGAAGCTGCTAAGTATTGACGGTAAAAAAAACAAACAATCAGACCGTAGTAGTGGTTAAAGTACGTCTTAGACATCCATCCCTACTTTTATTTTTTGTGCACCAATAATTAATTTCATTTTGTAGTAAGTTCTCACTGATTAAATGAAATTGTATAAACATTTAATTTGTTTTTCTTCCAGATAAATGGAACAGTCACAGCTGGTGCTGATCAAGAGTTTATAATTACATTTAATGTAAGCCTTGGGGACATTTTTTTAAATGTTCCAGAAATTGGGTTCTATACTTTTAAAGTGAATGAGTCTAAAGCAATCAATGAGAGTATTGCTACTGTACAGAAAGTTGCACAAGTCAGCCAATGTGATAACTGCATTCTTGTACTAGACAATAAGCACACTGAAAACATAAATTTAATTGCACTATTTGGTAATTTTGAATTTTTTTTTTTATAGACATTTTGTTTTGTTCCTCATCAAGTTTTAAAAGATTGTAAATAAATAAAATTGTGGGATTTTAATATTTTTATTACTTAAGGTATTTTTTATTATTATTCTAAATGTATGTCATAATTTATAATACAGTAATTTCTTGACTGTTCCGCCTACTGTAATGTAAAGAGTCAGCTGATGCTGTCAAAGCAGATAGGCAGAGACCATTGATAAAACCAGATTTTTTATTTCCCAAATCTCACATCACTTACAAATTATAATTCTTTAACAAGGCTTGATGATTGTAAGCCAGATAGTGGATAGTTGTAGCATAATTTGTTTTATTTTGTGTTGAGGACAAAGCACAGTTGAATTACTTAATGTATTATATTTTTCTTCATAGCTCATCAAGAGATTAATTATATGATAAATTATGACACTAAATTGATGAGATTTGTTGTGGCAAATAAATTGACTGGTCCACAAATTATAAATGCCCAGCTCAAGGTAATGTATTTGGTTTTATCATCTGATTATTTAGTTACTGTAATGGTTTTAAAAATATATTCTTTCCTCATGTCATGGTCTAACTAATGTATTTTTCCTTATCTGATTACTTAAATATCGTAATTACTCAATAAATGTATCTTTTCCTCATCTAATTATTTAGTTACTGGGCCAACTAATGCATTTTTCCATGTCTAATTATTCAGTTGCTGTACAAAGTATATTATCTTTAATACATTTAATTGTTGTAGGATAGGGTAAAACTTTATGATATGCCTCCAAAAAGTATTTTTAAATTTGTATTTCATGCTAGGCATGGGTCGGAGAAACAGATTTTGGGTCTGTAAATGTGACATTTGAAATTATAGATGAACCAGTTGTGTGTGAAAGTTTGACATTAACTTTTCCAGCCATTGACATTCGTGTCAAAAACGCAAATCTCACAAAAATTAACTGCTCTAGTCAAAATATGGAAAAATTAAACTATTCTGTCAATCAGTCATATTCAGGTATTTTTCATCATGTTCTCCTATAGTTAGTTATTAGAACACATTCTCATATGTAGCATGAGATAACATTTTTACTTTAACTAATAAATTCTATTGTTTTTTTTAAAATATATTCTGTTCATAATATAGTTTTTAAAATGACATCTTGCTTACAGAGTATTTCAAAGTCACAGAAGATGGGGTATTGCAAGTTATAAAGTCATTGATCAGTTTAAGACCTGGAGCTCACACATTCAATATTTATGTGAATGATCTAGACACACCTATCCAGGTTTATATTTTTCTTACAGGTAATGTTCAAACCAACTTATAGCACTCCAGTTGCAAATCAACGTTATTTAAAAATAAAATATTTTAACCCAATATGAAAGAAACATATAAATATTATAAAAATTGTGACATGAAAAAGTAATTTGATTTCTAGACAAAGTTTTGTGTTATTGTAAAGCTAAAAAAGTACAATAAATAATTCTTTATTATATATTGTAATACTCTATGGAGTATTTGATGAACATTGACTCTAGATCCTATGGCTATAATAGCCAATAGAAAAAATTAATTTCAGCCAGCTACTATGCCCTTAATGTAGTAACAATACTGTCAATGTAAAAGTCTGATAAAGTTGCTTCTGATTTTTACTAAGCTGTTTCTCTTTGTAATATTTATTTACTTGGAAGCATCATATCACAGAATTAATTTAAAAAAAAATCATTTTTGAATAGTTTTTCCATTTACCATTAAATTTTGTATGAAAGAAACAAATAATAAAAATATTTATTTGTTGTACAGAGATAGTTTAGAGCTAGTTTAAAGAATAATGTCTGTATACTCTAACTACTAATTCATAGTACAGGTCACATAGTATTTTTGAAACTGAGAAAATGCATTAAGTAGGAAGTCTTGAGTTCTTAATAAGACTTTTTTTTTAAACATAAGTATTGCGAGGTTCTTTGTATTAACTTGTAGTAGATGCTACAACAGCAGTGAATAAACAACATTAGTATACGAAGTCAACGCCAGTTGAAAGTAACAAAAAGAATATTTAATTCTTAATGCTTCTTTCTTGGATTTTCTTTTTGTAGATCATTTTATACTTGCATTCTTTTCAGTGCCTGGTATTGACTGTCAATGGAATTTTTCTAGTCCATTACCCAGTATTTGGACTATTAATACTTCAGTTTCTCTGCAGCTGGAATGTGATGACTTAACCTCTTATAGCTACATTAATGGTCCATTTATTATCACTGACTCTTTAAATAATAATATTTTAAATCTCAACTTGACACTGAGCAGAACGTTTGCAGGTGTTTACAATGTAAGTAAATCCAAGCAAATTTAATGCCTATGAGAGATCAAATAAGAAAATAATGTTTTACTATCATAAATGTCCAAAAAAAAAAAAATTAGCTTTTAGCAAGTTATTTGATTTTTTTTTTTTTTAATCTTTAAGGCAGCTGATTTTGTGAAAAAGCAATTATCCTTTTTTTTTCAGCTTACTGTTAATCTTACAAACTCTGCTGGCAACTTCACGTTACAGACAATACCCATTACTGTTTTTTACAAGCCTGTAGTTATGAAGTTAAATGATTCCTATGTTTTTGAAAATCAGAAAATAAATGATCAAATCACAGATATAAAAGTTTTAACAGATACACCCATTGCAGTTTTGATTTTTAACATAGCAGGTACTTTGTAAATTTATTCATAGATCGCTACAACTAAGCTTTTAATTTCTTTAATTTACAGCATATGTGTAAATCATGTAGAAGAGGTGAGGAATAGTTCCAGCACCTTCTTTATAGAGAGGGCAGATGTAAAAAAAAAAAAAAAACTAAATTGTATGTGAATAAAAACAAAAAGGGGAATTAAATTAATGTATACATTATTTTATGAATTTCAATAAAATAGAATAATACAGAAATAGTATAAATAGATACACGCTAATTGAAATGTATATTATAATCAATTATTCATTTCAGCTCAAACCTGAAACTTCTATTTTTTTTTATAACATTCATTGTAAAGACAATTTAGTCATTTTTAACTTAGTGGGTCTATTTGGATTAGCATCAATAGATATATATCTATGTTATCTCAAATTTCAAGATAAAAATTGATGGCTTAAATTTCTAAAATGCTTAAATTTCTTTGAGATGAAAATTTAGAGACAAAACATTTTGTATAAATATTTTTGGCTACATTCAGTTGTTTACGATTTGGACCACAAAATGTCAATTTGTATGCTGAATGCAGATTTTCACATTTATATTTAGAGAGATTATGTGTAGATTGTTTTTTATACCTTTTTTTTTTATTAAGATGTATCAGCCTACATTTATCACACACAATATGTTAAGTAACTTAATATTTTTCTTTAGGGGGAAACCAAGATAATATATTTTCAGTCATCTCAAGCAATGGAACAGTAATAATTGGACGTAATTTAACTCTAGCTACCAGAGAAACATATGAGCTGAAAATACAGGTATTTTTAATACATTTGAAAACAAAGTATACTATATAGATTCTATTATCATCATATTTGTTGTTGTTTTTTTTAATTTTAATCAGCTCTAAAATACTCACACATTGTTTTTAAATATATAAATATGGTATGTTTCAAAGAGTGTTATAGTTATGAAATTTTTTATTGTAGCAAAAAAAAAAAACTTAGTAAATAAGTAAATTAACATTTTAATGTTACATTTTTAATTTAGATCACTGTAATTAAGGATAATACAAGTCAATTGGAAACATTGGCAGACCTTAAAATTCAAATACTACCCGTGTGTAATTTGACTATTAGGAATTCTCATTGGTGTGAAAATTCTAAAGTGGGAACACTACAATGTCTTCAGTTTATCCGATTTCTTGTGTTACCTAACATTACCAGTAAGTATGACTTTTTATTCTCTTTTTTGTACATGAAACAAATTATGTGTAGTCTATAAACATGTTGTTGTTTTTTAGGTTTTAATTTTCAAATTTGTAGGTAAATTGTTGTTCAATAGCTTCTTGTGTTCTTCTGAGAGACATTTATTATCATTTATCTTCAGAGTCCATGATCATTAGAACACCAAATGTGTTTTAAAGCAGTGTATGTTTTCATACCTTTAGCTAGGCCAGGTCTTATTTTTCTATTCCTGTAATTGTATATTAAACTTATCCTTTTACTAATAAAATGAAAGATTAACTTTCATAACAATTGTTGCTTTTTCATTTTGTAGAATCATGCCTCAGTTTTAACCTGCATTATCTTAACATTGTTTATATGTTTATATACCAACCACTAAGTGTTACTCCTTCAATTACTATTACTGTACATTTTTTTAGTATTTTTAGAAATAACTATTAGAAAATTATTAATTTGAAAGTTATATGCTGTTTATAAAACAATTAATAAAAAAAGATTTCATTAGGAAAATATAATGTAATGTAAAAAAAAAACATACTCTTAAACATTATATTCTAAACACACGTTTTAATTTCTAATGAGTAAAATAATTGACATGCTGTTATATTAATTTTTTGAATTGAAATTAACACAAGTATAATAAACACAAATTAAGTAATGTATTATTTGTTTTAAAACAAGATTGTCTTTCATTATTTTCATGCAATAGCCAAATGCGACTATCAGGGCCATATGCTGCTCTCAGAAAGAAATTCTCTATTATTTTAGTACTTTTGTTCACTAAATATTTTTAATTAACTGTTGTGTTATTTATCACTAGCCCAGGAAATTTTTAGGTGTATAAGTTTGGCATGCTTGCCATCCTTGAAATACAGAATCAATAAATACAAAATGTATACAAAAATGTCATGTTAAACTAAATGTTTAATAAAAATAAAATTTCATTAAACTTAAAGGCCCAGATGATAATTTCAAGGCATCTGTCTCAGATAATGGGTATGTTCAACTTGAAGTTCCGGAATCATGTCTCTTCAACTCATCACTCAGCATCATAGCATCATACAGAAATTATCAAACTAATCTTACTTGGATGATACATACTTATGAAGGTATTGATTACTTCAAATTATTTTTCAATTTTTTTGGGATCTGCTTTTTTTTTATATATTACAGATAAGTTATCAATAACTGTAACAATTTTTTTACTACAAATATGTTTATACAAATAATCTTATTTAGTCTAAAATATTTTTTCAAAAGGCCTATTATTTAAAATGCACCAACTTAAACCATATAAATGTAAGATTATTTTATTTACAGATTGCTTTTGTATTCAAGAAAAAGATAGAACGCAAAGTCCATTAGTTTTTTGTGTGTATGAAGAATGTGAAGAACATTGTAATTCAGTCTCGACAGTTACATCAAATATAAATGTAACAGAAGTAATATATACAGTACAGATTTTTATTTCTCAAATCTTAAATTTAAATATAGGCTTAGTTATACTATAAAAAATAAACCATTTGGTCTATTTATTTAATTATAAAATTAAAAATAAACTATCATCAGTAGATTGTCATTTAGTTATCCATTATTATTCTATTGTTCTAAGAATTTGTTTTCAAACATAAAATAATTAAAGAAATTAAAGGAATACTTTTTTAAAAATAAATTTAACTCACATAATTATCTTTTTTGATGATGCTTTTATTATTAGGAATCAACTACTTCACTAAGGACAACAGAAGAAACAAGCATACAAGTAAATGAAGTTTGTCATTTTAATAATTAATATTGTATTCTTAAATATTTCTTCTAAAATATATAAACATTAAAATAATGTAAAAAAATATATTAGAATATTTTTATCATATATAATTACATTTTTTTTATATATGATTAGGTATCAAGTACTTCTCAAACAAGCACTGAAGAGCCAACTATTCAAGTATTAACTGAAATTTCAATTTTTCAATCAAATACAACAGCTATTTATTCAGTTGGGGATTTCTATTTTAATGGAACAATTTGTAAGAAATTACATATATTAAAGCCATTGTAAAGCTAATTATATAAAAATAATGTAATATTTTATTGGTTTTATAAAAGATATAGAATTTGTTCTCTACTTAATAATTCAAAAACTTTTTCAGATGGTAATGATAGAAAACTGTTTAAATTGATTAAAAATGAAGATGGACTACAACTCTTTTTAACTCAAGATCTGTCTGAAATGGATGTTGGTCCTTATCAGTTAACATTTAGAGTGGTAAGTAATTAATTACACAGCCCAACAAAAAAAAATTTTTTGCGAGTTGCCAAGAATGTTTGAATGAATTTATAGCAATTCATGGGTGCTGATTTCAAAACTGCCACTGCTTTTGCTGAATTGGCTCTAGTTTCTGAGATATTGGACACCCTTGAAAATATGATTGTACCCTTTGTGTAAAACAAATGCAATAAGTTTGGTGTCTGTTGTTTAATTTAACTATACCAAGTTATAACTTTGTTTAGTTTTTTCTCTTTTATAGCTGCTTTCTACAGACATCATGAGTTCATCACGAAGATGCTGCAAACATAATCCGAATGTATTCTGTTACATCTGTGGAGAATACATGATTGAAAAGCAAAGAAACATAATCGAATTTGTGCAGCAGGCATATTTGGCTTATTTTGGTGAGAAGCTGGGAGACCAAGACAAGTCTTGGGCTCCCCATAAGGTCTGCAAAAACTGTGTGGAGAGCCTGCGGCAGTGGACTAATGATGAGAAGAAAAGTCTAAGTTTCGGTGTACCAATGGTATGGCGAGAGCCGAAAGACCATTTTGGTGATTGCTATTTTTGTATTGTGAATGTTAAAGGCTTCAATCGCCACAAGAAATCTAAGTGAGATTATCCTGATCTTGAATCTGCAAGGAGACCAATTCCACATAGCAGCGAAGTTCCTATACCAGTGTTTAGTGGATTATTAGAGCTTTCACCATCAGACTCTGACGAGGAGCAAGATCTGGAGTTTTTGGCAGGTGAAAAAAGTGGAAGCGATTATGAAGGAAGTTCTTCAACACCTCAACCATTTAGTCAAGAAGAACTCAATGACCTGATACGATACCTAAATATGCCCAAGCAAACATCTGAGCTTTTAGCGTCCAGGCTCAATGAAAGAAATTTTCTCAAACAAGAATTTTTAAAATTTCTTATCGGAAAAGAGAAGAGTTTCTTCTTCCATATTTCAGCCAAGAGGAAGATCTTGTTTACTGTAATGACATCCTTGGATTTCTGCTCCAAATGGGACTACAAGACTACCATTCCGAAGACTGGCATCTTTTTATAGACAGTTCCATCAGAAGCTTAAAATGTGTTCTGATACTTAATGGTAACCCTTACGCATCTCTTCCTATTGCTCACTCAACAACACCTAAAGAAGAGTATGAGAATATCAAAACAGTATTGCAGAAAGTCTGTTATTATGAGCATCAGTGGTCAATTTGTGTTGATCTAAAAATGGTAAACTTCTTGCTTGGGTAGCAGTCAGGATACACAAAATACCCGTGCTTCATGTGCCTTTGGGATAGTAGGGCAAGGCAAGATCATTGGACAAGAGTGACATGGCCTGCAAGGGAAACCATGACTGTAGGTAAAGAAAATATCATCAACAAGCCACTGGTTGACAAAATAAGATCATTCTCCCACCACTTCATATCAAATTAGGTTTAATGAAACAATTTGTTAAGGCTTTGGGATTTTTGACGGTCCTCAGATTCGAAAGCTCATCAACGATCAAAATTTTACAGATTTCACGGATCACCTTGAAGTTTCTTCATGGAACAGTTTTGTTTCAGTTGTCAGGAACTTCTTAGGTAATAACAAAGCAGAGAATTATGAAAAACTGGTACAAGATATGCTCGCTAACTTCAGAAACATTGGAGCAAATATAAGCATCAAGGTACATTACCTGCACAGTCATTTAGACAAATTTCCAGGTAACCTTGGGGACTTCAGTGAGGAACAAGGCGAGAGGTTTCATCAGGATATGAGGGTGATGGAGGAGAGATATCAAGGAAGATGGGACATACATATGATGGCTGACTACTGTTGGAGCCTTCAGCGCAATGGCCCCAACAACACACACAAAAGGAAGTCGAACAAACAGCGATTTGCTAATGCATTACCATAGACAATTAACATATTAATTAATTAATTAATTAGACACAATTGTTTTTCGAAATGAAGATGTTTTTTTCTATAACACTATTACACATATTTTTGAACAAATTTCTGCATGACTATTAACAGTTTCACTACTATTTGTTAGTATACTAGTTTAACTCATGCAATTCTTGACGATTTTCAAACACGGTGCATACATTATTTAATTAATTTTGATTATCTCGTAAAATAGAGCCAATCTAGCAAAAGCACTTACATATTCTAAATCAGCATGGTTGACTTTGTATAAAATGATTCAAATATCACTGGCAACGAAATCACTATTTACCAGTGTTATCTATTTTTTTTATGGTAAACTATTTTCATAGTAAATTACACAACTTTGGCATAGTTTTGCAGGATTCAACTAGTTTAGACATATTTTTTACTATTAATGCTTACTATTGAATTTTTTGTCACTACATTGTGACCTTTGATAATAGGTTTACTAAAAAATCATGTTTGCTTATGGGGGCAAAGAAAAAGTCAAATTTAGTTATAAGATTTAATTTTTCTTCTACTTTTTATTGAAACTCACTTTAAAATGTTTTATTTTTTTGTTCTTTTTTTCTTCTACAATATTATTTTATATTATGGTATATTTCATATAAAAACATTTAGCTCACTGCAGGTTTGTAATAATATTTTTGAATAATACTATTTAATTTAAAAGTAACACATTTTTCATTCATATTTTTTGCTTGGTTTTCTATTTTCTTAACAGATAAATGCTATTAATATTACAACAAAATTTATCATCAATGTCACTGTGAAGGCTCTTCAAATTTGTGGAAGTCCAGTGTTTCTGTATAGATATCAAACTGAAAAGGGCAATGAAATATATAAAATGAATTGCTCTATTCTCTTAAATGATACTGCTGCAAAAATAGAATATAAGCTTTTAAGAACTGGTGAGAAATTAAAGTGTTCATTCATGTAGAGCACTACTGTATTTACTAATTGACAGAAGAAAAATACTTCAATTATACTAATGATATTGGCTAAATTAAAACCTTTTTTGTAATTGTAAAGGTCTTAAGAAGTTGTTCCAACCCTTTTTTTTTGTCTTAATACCTTTTTATAAACATATGAATGCACCTCCATTTATCATTAATGATTAATTTTGATCCTGATAAAAAAAAACTATCTTTCAAAATTTTATTAGAATGAATTACATAAACAGGTCTCTAGGAAAATACATTTGTAAAGACTTAATTAAGACTCCACAAGAATTAAATTCTAACTTAATGCTTCAAATAAATTACATGTGTCAGTAAACCACTAGTCATGAGCAGTATGAAGTTTAATTAGTTGAGGCTGCATACTTTAAATTTGTCTTATTAATTTAAAAATTAAGGTACATCACTTTTGCTTAAAAATATTCACAAATATAAATTTTTACCAATTAACATTTAATTGACATTGATATAGTTCCAGGAGAAGTACAAATACAAATTAACGACAATTCAATTATTTTATCACACTATCTGCCCGTCAACTGTACCAATTTTACTATAGCACTCAACGCTACATATGGGAATGTGATTAAATATGTTAAGGTTGAATTCATAATTAGTGGTGAGTAATGACAAGATATTATAACTATCTTTTTGTTTATATTGACTTAGTTCATTTAGATTTATATTTTAACTTGTAAGCAACATTTTATTCTATATACTCTTTCATAACAGCTATAAATGTGTAATTTTAAAATCTCCTTTCATTAAAAAAAAATTTTCAAGATATCTTTGGAATTTCATAAGTTGTCTGAATTTTTATCCACATCTAGATAAATATTGTTCACGAGTCAATGAAAGTGATGGTGTTGTGTTTAATGCTACACCAGCAGGTCAGATTTATACAGCACATTGTCCTAAAGATCGTACAGGTAGTAAAACTTATTTAATAATTTAAATCTGTGTTGGGCTGTTTTATTGAATTAATTTTTTTTTATATAGATTTGAAACATAATTTCAATTTTTATGATTAATTTTATTGCAATCATCAAACTTTGAAGCTTAAAGCTTCACATTTATGAATTTAATAGTGTATAAAAATAAAACCTGTATATTTGAACTGGTTGTTTATTTAATTGTACAATTGTCATCATCTTATTAAATGTGCTTTAATTAATTCTATAATAAATTAATATTCCAGTAATCATATTCCAATAGACAGCATTGTTTCTGCATCTTCTCTCTTCAAAGAAAAATAGTGTTTAAGTAGAAATGAGTTTGGAATTTAAATAAACTTCCTTATGTTTCTCTAATATTATTAAATAAAAGTTTTTTCATTTAAAATTGTTTTTGTTTTGATTATAATGTATTTAGGTAATGTTTCAAGATATTGCCAAATGAATGCAGCATGGGGACCTTACAGTTTCCTGGAGAGATGTTCAATAGAAGATATAAGTCAGGCAGCCGATTTGGTGAGACAGACATATTTGCAATAAAAAAAACTATTTCAAACTCCTTACGACAAGAGAGAATTTGAAGTATTGTATAACTGATCCATGAATTTATTTGTAGCCCTTTCAAAGAAACCTTTCTTTCATTCAAAATTCATTGATGGTTTTCTATCATTCATTTGCATGAGCTTGATAAATCTGAATAAATATATATGTAAGATTATTTACATAAAAAATGCACAGATGATCCTAAAACTATATCCTCTGTTTAGTTTGTGTTGAACTCCTCCAATCTGACAAATATTTTTCAATTGAATTGTTAAAAAATGACAAAAATCTGTCATCTTTTTTGCTTATCTAGTATCTTACCTTTTATTTTTACTTTCAAATGGATATTAGCTAGATTTTAACCTTTATTTATACTTACAAAGGAAGAAAAGTAGCTTTACGTTGAATTCTGTCATGTAAAAATGTGTTTTAAAATGACATAATTTTGTCTTTAATTTTTAAGGCTAAAAGTCTTAACAGTTCTTCATTGAATATGTCTGTGGTGAAAGAAATATTTGAAAGGGTCAATAGCAGTTTAAACAAAAATCAAACACTTGGTCCAAATGATCTACAAAATATGCTTTTCGTATTGAAAAATGTCTCTAATGTATTCAGTGAATCACAAGCTGCAATGGAAATAGCTACAGTAGAGGTTGTTTATTTTTTAATATTTACTACTATTTATTTTTATTGTAATTTTTTTTATAATAAGAATAAGTTAGAAAGTAATTCTCTTTGATTTTGTTTTATTTACACACATTATAATGTAAGAAATATATTTTAATTCTTTTTTTTTTTCTTGTGTATTTTAAAAGCTTTGTTTGTTGATCTTATATTTTCTCAGATTGTGGTGAGGATGGCAGATCAACTTGTTTCAGCTAATACATCAATGTGGGCTGATAAAGAAACTGAAGCTGCAGATATCCTAGAATCAATGGAATTGTTGGCATCAGCAGCAACAAAGTCATTGACAGAAGCTATGAAAAACAATACAATTGTTACAAATAATATTGGTAAAAAATAAATTTGTTCTGTTATAATTTTAATTGAAGATTATAATGACTATATTCTTTGCTGTGAAGAATTTTTTTTTTATATTTTCATATAAATATAAGCTGTTACTCTGAATGCTTATTCTAATCGCATTGAATATGACAGCACTATACAAGATGGCTGGATGAGTGAAACAGTTGATAAAATTTATGTCCTAAATGAAAGGACGCCAGGTATATTGACTATTTTAAGTAAATCATACATCACTAGAGCAGAGTCTTACCACTTAGGCCTTTGAAGCTTTAAACTTTTTTTTTTATTTGTATACCATATAAATAGCCTTGCCTTAACAATGCACATTACACATGTAGAAATCTATACAAAATTAACATTTACTTTGTTTATATTTATTGCATAAGAGTCATTCAACTATTCCATAATACTGTACAAGAATTTGGCTGATTCCATAAAGCTTAATAGGTCTCTTCAAGAAAAGTAAGTACTGTATATCAATAAACATTTATCATATTCCTTACAAATCCATTGGGTCATTGTCTCTAGCAGGGCTTTGGTATTGATAATTTTCAACTGCCATTATTGCAATGTGCGTGGGGGGAGGGGGTGTGGGGAGGGGTGGTCATCACAGTGGCTAACAAAGTCTGAGGTTGTTCTGACAGCTTTGATTATTTCTTAGACATACATTTTTTTTTAATTAATTTCTCAGTGTCAGCAAATTTTACTTACACCAGTCAAAAACAACAGCAGCTTAAAAGAGCTATAACTAGAATGTTAGACCCCCTCCCCTGAAGCAGATTTCTCATTTGTTACATGAAAGTAGTAAAAATACAAGTTGCTCCATTGCAAAGTAATGTCATTTTACTAATTGAATAGTGTAATATTTTTATTTTTGTTCACTGTGTCACCATATTGCACTCAAAAGAGCCCTGCTAATCAAAACATATTTTTAGAGCATTTTCGAAAAAAAATGCTCTGTTGTCCCCGTTTGTCTGTCTGTCTGTCTGTCCGTCCGTCATCACCCTAGATCTCAACAACCATAAGTCCTAGACTCATGATGTATATATTATTTTGTATGTCTTGGCCTGCCAAGTGTACACCTTGGTCCATTTCGCGATCTGACCTCTGAGGGCCGGAAAAGGGGGCGTATTAAGTACCGTTTTTTACTATATAAGCTATATAAACAAAGGGGCGCCCTATATCTAAGCAACCATAAGTCCTAGACCCATGATGTATATATCATTTTGTAGGTCTTGGCCTGCCAAGTGTACATCAAAAGTCCATTTCGCGATCTGACCTCTCAGGGCCGAATATAAGAGTTTTTTTAGGTACCGTTTTTGCTTATATTTTAAATATAAATAATAAAAGCTAATCAAAGGGGCGTAATCATTATTTATTTTTGTAACAGTTATTCAACATGATTACTTCCATCTGTATTTATCAAAACCCATACACGTGGAGCAAAAATCTATGGCTGTAACCTGGAAAAAAAAATATGGATTTCGTCCGGCGTAACCGTAGCCACTGCTTCCACGAAAATGCTCTAAAATGTCCTTTGTCCGAAACGGAAAAGACTTAAATTGCTTGTTTTTATTAAACAAAAGTTACCCCACAGCTGTAGAACAGCCTGGGCTGTTTATAAAAGATCATTAGGTATAAATTAATAGCTGATACTTGTTACTCATAGTCCTATCTACTACTTAGCTGAAATGCCCACAATCTTTTGTTATTTTAAAGTCTATGATTTTACAAAGGCTTATGGCCTCTGGACAAGATCAGCAGATTGAATATTTAAGAGGGCATTAAATCAATTTAATAACACTTACAATTTGTAATATAATAAATAGGTCAATGATACCTTTATAATCTACTATTATTATAACAATTATTAGACATTGTACCGCATAAGAGTTTGAATAACTTGTTGTTTTGGCCGGTTGTGTCACATTACAGGAAATACAGAGAAACTCCAAGCCCTGCCTGGTTCAATAAGGCTTAGGCCACCTTAAGCAAAATTTTACACATATAATGTTATACTAATAAAACCTTTTTTATTTTTAATATCTAACATTCATTTATTACAATGATACTTTAAAAATAAATGTAACCCCTATATCTATAAAAAGTAAAACCACTATCTAAGGCTTTAAATCTTAAAGACAACTAGGCCTACATGAGCAATGAAATATTGCTTATGAGTCTTTGAAACTTTTGTTTTCCCTTAATGCATATCCTACACTTACAGCTCTTGGCCCCAAAAATAAACACTTGCCTATGTCCTGAAATGACTTTTCCCCTAAGACCAATGGCAAAGTTTTAGCACCTACCAACACTGCCACCCATATCTTAGTCCATTTCATGAGAAAACCATTATTGCATCTTTAGTAATGAATTTATCAGATTTAAAAAAAATGAATTGCTCTTCTGATTTTCAAATAGATACAATGAAGTGAATAATAATTTACTTAATAAAACAATGAACTCCAGAATAATCAGCTTAACCATAAATGATGTCAGCATCGTCTCAAACTCAAATCCTGTAAAAATAACATTGGCTCTTTTAAATGTAAGATTTTATATTTTTAGTTAAGGACTTTAAGTTTTCTTTGCATTCACTTTTTTGAGCAGTAAGATACAGTAAATTTATTTTTGTTTTAATGTTTTGTCATCACTTATTCATGAAAAATAAGTATTTATTTATAGTATTTATATTGTATATACATGAGAGAAAGAGATAGATATAGATTGATTGATAGTTAGATAGATAGATACATGATAGATTGATAGATAATATTTATATATAATTTTAAAACTCTCTTGTTGATTCATAGAATAGTTTTTCTGAACCTATTTGTGGATTCCTGAATACTTCAGTTGGGTAAGATTAATTCAACATTTGCCATACAATTAAAAAATAGTTAATGTCACTATTTTTTTTTTTCTTATTTTAAATCAAATTTTTCTGTTTGTAACTAGTGAAAAAGGACTTTGGTCTACTGGTGGATGTACCGTAGAATCGTTTTCCAAATATAATGTTACCTGTAGCTGCAACCATCTTACCAACTTTGCTGTACTAATGAGTCCAGCTGGATCAGTAATAAATTTTACACAATGTTAAATTTATACATGTATTTAGTTTTGAAGTAAAATAAAAATCTTTATAGATTTACCTAATGATTTAGATAAATATATTATCCATAGTTTATCTCTAAGTCTCACAAGCGTGTAAAATAAATGTATGACTATTTAAATCACTGGTACCATTTGATTGATTTAGATCATGATTAGCCTATAATTTGAGCTAATACATGTAAATAAATAAAAGCTTGTTTAATGTATTACTTTTTATATGTTTACATTTCAAGAGGCATATATTCTATTTGTAAGATATTACTTACATTTAATTTTAAATTCTCATTAATTTTTTTAATTTCAAGGCAAACATGAATGATGTGATTTATTTTATTTTCAGTAAAATAAATTTTAGTTGAAATATTATTCTTAAAATTTTTATTAAATAAAATTGTTTTATTTTATTTATTATTCTTTTTTATCAATAATTTCATTATTTTTCTCTCCTTCAAGTTTGGAAGTATTCTGGCCCTTAGCATCATTTCTATTGTTGGATGCAGCATTTCTCTGTTTTGTTTAGTTTTAACTGTTGTCACTTACCTGGTACTTTGGAAGTAAGTAACATTCTGTTGTTTTTTTTTTTTTTACTAAACTTTATAATAATGAAAAGACTTCTTAATACCAAGAAAGGCAGTTAACAAATGGAGATAAACTGACAATAGTGATATGACTATGAATGCTGCCATGAGGGGGAGTCAATCCAAACATTTTCATGCCCACCCAAATAGTCAACTATTGGATATTTCTGGTCATGGTTAAAGTCTCTGCTATTCTTCTATGCTGCCTTCAAGACCATTGCACTATTGGCTTTGGTGGGGAAGAAAGGCAGGCACCATTAGTGGTTTATAGGACCTAAGAGATTTCATCTCATCCTTATAGGTACTTCACCCACCATCCAAGGCTAACAATAATAAAAATTTGATTTAAAAAAAAATATACATTCTACTTTTACATTACTTTTCAAGGCTAAAAATGATAAAAGATTAATGACATTCTTTATGAGTCAGTACATAACTATTACATTGATGTTGACAAATAGTTCAGCAGTAAGCATTTTTCTTTGAACAAAAAAAGTTAATGAGCTAAAGCTCCTGTTATAGATTCCTTATTACACAATAGTACTACTGAACAAATCTTCAACTTTGAGAACGATACATCTTTTTATTACATGCATTACAGGTACATAAAAAATGATCGCTCAGTTCTACATATGAATTTAAGTCTTTGTCTCATTATTGGTTATATTGTTTTTCTTGCTGGTATAGAAAAGACTGGGGACAAAGTAAGTCTAGAATTCATATTTTTTTTTCACTTTTTTTTAGTGGAATGTGATAAAATATGTTTGAGTTCTGGGTGAATCATCCAGAATTTGAAAAAAAACAACAACATTAATTTAAAATTCTTTGTTCCACAATTTAGTAAAAGCAATTTCAACAAATGCGATCATAAATGCTTTTGCTGCCATTTTAAGAAAAAAGTCTATTGACATGAAATAAATGAGTATCGATTAAGTAGAATTATAAAGAAAATTATCTACTTTTTATTCCCAATGATATCTTTTAAAATATTTTAGTTTGCCATAGTTGACTTTTCTTTAAGATATATGGACATGTTTCAGGTTGGCTGTGCTGTTGTTGCAGCTCTACTGCATTTTTTCTTTCTAGCTGTCTTCTTCATCATGCTGGCTGAGGGAATAGAGATTATTAAATCTGTTTCTTTTGTTTTCACTTCAAAGTCAATCCTGCGCTATTTACTTGCTGGAGCTTATGGTAATAAATAACAATAGGTTTATAGTTTATTTATTTGATTTATTTTTTATGGTTTATTCTGAGCATTAGAGCCAACAACAAATTGACCAATAAATCTGGCATAATTTAATGACACATAGGTCCCATTAAACATTTTTTTGCAGGTATTCCACTTTTAATAGTAAGTGTTTCCCTGGCAATCACTCAAACTAATGGTTATGGCAATGATAAATAGTAAGTAACACAGTTTGTAGTATTACATTGATATGTTAATATTTTTAGACAAGTCACCAATGAATGACAAATTGCAAGTAGAAATAATGTATTCTTTTTGCCTTTTAGCTGCTGGCTGTCAGTAGATGATGGAATTATTTGGGCTTTTGTTGGACCTGTTATCATGGTCTTTCTTGTAAGGACTTATTATATAATAAAGATTTAAGGTCTATTTCAAAAATATTAGTTGGAAAGGACTAATGCTAATTTTTAACTTACATAAATAGAAAAAACAAAAACTAATATTTAAAGTAATAGTCAAAATGTATTTTCTACCTTACTTTTTTAAAAATTAATGCTTAAAATTGTTTTATGAAAATGCAAACGTCTGTGTAAATTTACATTTACAAACTTCTATTTTATAGTTTTATTTAAAAAACATATGCTTTTTTAACAGGCCAACCTCATTATTTTGATTGTAGTGATACGTACAATGCAGACTTCACAGATAATAAAAGACAAATCTCTTCCAGACAAAGTCAAGTAGGTTTATTGCAGTTTAATACAGATTTTTCATACCATGAATTTGATATACAATAAAATGTTGCTATAACAAAATTCATGGGAGCTTGTAATTTATATATTATACTGAATAGGTTACACTGAAATGGGGGGGGGGAATTTTCTCCTTGTCTTTTTTGTACATTTCGTTCATAATACGATAAAAGATATTTATGTAATTTAACTAAAATAGTCCAAAGTAATTTTTGTTGATGTTTAAGTTAATCTGTAACTGTATTTAACGAAATAATTTATTTGCGAAAATTTTGTTCTGTACAAAATTAATAAATAAAAAAAACGATGTTTAAATGTATATATCTTTGTATAGTTAAGCTACCTCCCTTTCATTAGAATTTTGTACATTATAGTGTCTAAATTATTATCTCGTTTATTATTCGTTTTTAGCATGTTGAACTCAAGTCCACTTTAAAAAATATTTTGTATTTGAGAAAAAAATATCCACAATAGGCTTATCTTTTTGGCAATACTGAAAGTAAAAAACTCATTACAATGACGTTTTTAACAGTTGTTATTTAAGCAAAAAAGAAAGGACCAATCAAAATTTTGCAGTACTGACAAATTTGTTACACTGACATTTGTAATAAAAAAATCAAACACTGTGATATGACAGAATAGTTAAATAATTTAATTTCCTAGTATTTTTAGTAATTTTAAAAATTGTAAAATTTTAAAATCAAATTCTCCTTACTCCATACAAGTTCATTAACATTTATTTTCTGATAAATAATTATTATATATTATTGGTATTTAAATTATGTAATTTTTTTATCCTCTTATTTCTGTTAGATCAGCTCTCAGGTCTATTTGTATTTTGTCCCCAATTTTGGGATTGGCTTGGATATTTGGAGTGCTGTCTGTGAACAAGGAATCAATAGTCTTTCAGTATTTGTTTGCAATATTCAATTCTTTGCAGGTTAACAAACAGTTAATTTATAGCAATGCTAATATTGTAGACTCTTGACTTAATATCTGGCTTTTTTTGTGAAAAACATAATTTATTATAAAATGAGGAATATACAAAAAATTTTTTTTTTATTTAAAGGCTGCTTTTCATGTATATGTTGCCAGGAATATTTTCTTGAAGAATATCAGCTGGATTGTCAAAAGTCTACAGAATCTAGTTTTCATCTAAAGAAAAACTTATAGTAATGGAGTTATTGTTTTCCATTTCTCAAAATCTTGTTCTTATGATTCTTGTTTTTTTTTTCAGGGCTTATTTATCTTTATCTTTCAGTGTTTCTTACAGTATCAGGTTTGTAGAACTAAAAATAATACTTTATTTTATTTCAGTAAATAAAATATTTTTTTTAATTTTACTGAATTATGTATGAGTTTATAGAAATAGTTTTATAGGGTTTTTAATCGTAGATCTACATTGAATAAATGTATGGACAATAGTTTTGAAATATTACTATCATTTGTAAAAAATAATGATTTTAAAATAATTAATTATTTACTATTTCCAAAGTTTCTCTCTATAATTTTATTTAAAAAACCTTACAATAGATTGATTTAGTCAAAGTAATTTATTATACAGAATATTCATAAGTTGTAAAGCCAACTATTAAATTACCATTGTATAAAAAAAAATTCAGGTGAGAGATGGGCTGAAAGAAAAGCGTCGCAAATACAAAGCAAAGTCCATTGATTCAGGACAAAGACTAGTCTCTAATTCCAGCTCTGTATGTTTTTTTTTTTTCATTTTTAGTGTTATAAGTAAATATTTTATGTTCAATAGTGAAATGAAACTTATTTATTATAAAATAATTAATAAATTTGAAATGTTTAACTTTTATTAATTATTAGGTTCATGGTTACTCAGACTCTTACTTATCTAAAAGTAACACGGGTGAGTTTGAATCATTCAGCATCTTTTTTTAAAAGCTTTTTCTTTAAAAAAAATCATTGATTTGTGACACATAAAAATGTTTCAAAACTGTATAAATTCATTCAGGGACACAGAGTTCATCTGTCAGTGAACAAGCTTATGACTTCCCTTTGTTCCCTAATGCTGTTTACAAAAACAGAAGAGATAGTAAAAGCAGCCAGGAAGAAGTGACAAGCAACAGCAGTGCTGATGATACTCGTGGCTGTATATCTCCTATTAAACAGAAAAATGAGAAGAACATTGAAAATGATTTAAAGCGAATAAATTTTAATAGTTTTCACAGAATCAATTCACATATAAGTGACACAAAATTTTCTTATGGAATGTCATTTCGAAATCCGGGATTTCTAAATAATGAAGATGATTTAAATTATGACGCAGGAAATACATTGGTAAGTTCATTGATTATTGATGATTATTATTTTTTTAAAAATGTTATATTACTATCGTGAATCATGAAAGTGAAATTAGCATTTTGAATAATTTAATGTAAATCAAAAAAAAAAAAGAAAGAAGAAATAGTTGGTATAAAAAAAGATTAATCAACAAAACAATAAAATAACAATATTAGAAAATTCATCGATAAAAGGAAGAGATTTAGTTATGTTACAGTCATCGGGGCAGATGAAGTGTAGAATTCATCTGTTTCTATAACCTCGGCATATGAAGGGATTATGTGGTTAGCACAACACCCAGCCGCCTTTACTTCCCCAGCTTAAGTCAGGTACCCATTTAAAGCTGGGTGGACTTGTGGGACAACTTTGCACCAAATTTCACCTGGAAAAATTCCATAGGGCTCACCGAGGATCGAACCCAGGACTCTCAGGTTGACAGTCGAGTATCTATACCACTGGGCCATCCGCCCCACTGTGCATCGAGCGTCTCGTATTTTCCAGCGCTTCGCCTGGCAATTGCGATAATATAATTATAATGATATGAATTAAATTTAGTCCTTACTTTTTCTTTTATAATTTTTCTTTATGCAACTTATTCTCAGAAGAAAGACAACAGTAGAGTGCAAGCAAGAGAAAGATGGAAGAAAGTACAGATTTCAACGAAATCAGGTAGAATAATGACAGAAAAAAATGCTAAAGAAAACATTTTGGCTTCACAAATGAGTACAAAAACTGACAGTTACAAAAATACAGAGAAAAAGAAATCTTTACATCAGCTGCCACCATTGATAATACCCAGACCCACAGCTGTCATTGGTCAAAGTCCTGGCTATCACTCCAACATTTAATCTCTTTTATTATTGGTGCAGTTTTAAAAAAACTCACTAACAAAGCAATTTCTTTATCAAAATATAATTTATGTTAATTTGATATGTTAAAGTTATCAAGGCTTTTCCATTTAATATGAACACAGTTTCTTCATTTTTTTCGGTAAACAAAAACCTTTATGTGTCAAAAAAATAATAAGACAAGATGTGCTCATTCACTATAAGAAAAATAAAATAATTAGTTGTTAACATATTGGTCTACATCAAGTGGCATAAACATAACCAGCTTAATTTAATTTAAAAAAAGACAATTAAGAGCAAAATAAATTTGAAAAAAAGGAAAAGTTTATACTGTATTAGAATAATTTGGATTACGTTGATCTATCTACATGACTTTTCTGTATTTGCTATTAATTTTATAAATGTGCCAAGAAAAACTTATTATACAAAAAAAAATGTATATATGTTGTTTGTGGATTTTTTTAAATTTGGTGATATATTTTTTTTAATATGAAATCCATCTACTTTTATCTTTCATGTTGAAATATTTTTATTTGTAAATGATTGACATTCATGAAAAAAAGCAATGACTTGTTTTTAGAGGGATAAATAGTGATATTGTTCAATGCATTCTAGTATTCATTTCATTGAGTATTTATATATATTTATATATATTTGAAATGTACATAATTAGAAAGAAACATGCAGCAATCTTATGTAAACTGTATACTTGTGTAAATATTTTGAATTTATTTCACCATAATTTAGAATGTGAATGCAAGCATGTTATGAATACCTTTGGCATCAAGATTCTTGTTAGAATCAAACTATCTCCACATAGATTTAAAAGAGGTCTTTTTTTTAATCTACTTTTTTTTCAAACATTGTCTTAACTTGGCAGGGGGCTAGGGGTGGTCCTCCCCAGGTGGAACTTTAATCACTTTCTACCATCGAAATTGGTCATGTTTTTTAGAGTGTTCCATCATGCTAGTAAAGCCAATGTCTGTAAATACTACATAAAATTTAACAAGGTCAAAACTATAATAATATGTATAAAGAAGTAAATGTTGTTGATTTACTAAGTTTAATAATTTTAAATAAAACAATAATAAAACTGAATAAACTAAAGAGATTTCAGAATTTGTTAATACATGTACTACAAATCTAACTTACTATAAATATTTGCATACAATTTAAGGTAAGATTGGAACTTAGATTCTTCCAGTGAAAATGGTACACTCTATAAAAAATGTGTTTAAGAATTGTAAGAATATATTTAATAAAAAAATATATTTTAAAAAGAGAGGACTGGGTATGTAAACCATACTAGACCTTTATCATAGTGTATATCTCTTTTCTTGCCTCCAGAATGTTAAAGTAGCAGCTAGACCAGTGATGGCTAATACACAACATAGCACGTCAGGCCTGGCTCTTCAGATTGACCTGGCTAGCCAAACAATAACATAATCAATATAAATAAATGATATTGTATAAACACTAATATAAAAAAATTGTACTGGCTCCTGCAAAAAAATAATTTTAATTGGCTTTTTCAATTAGCTGTATTCTTGACCTTTGATAAAATCCTATTTTATTTAAATGGCTGTAATGGTTGTATATTTTTATCTTTTGAGTCTTGAAATTACTTCATGTGCACTTTAATATCTCGTCATGGCCATGTCGCACTATGGTGCAAGGTAGAGTCTCGCCTAGCCTATTGCCGCCCAGGTGATAACAAGTCCCACATTCCCCCCCCCCCCCCCCAAAAAAAAGGCTTAATAGGTGAAAGAAAAAAAAACATCTACTTTATAGAGACCCTATAACAGATCCATTCAACTCTAAACTATACTGACTTTGTAATGTATTTAAGCAATGCAGAGAGCTTCATCGCGTAGTGGAACGATAATTGCCTTACACAAGTACAACAGAATCCTCTCCTTCCTGACGGCAAAACAAATGTACAGCTTCGAGTTCATTAAAGGCTCAAAAAACTGATCTATCAATATTATATACTGGTCATCTTTAAAAAGGAAACATTGATTCAATGATTGAACGATTTTATGACAAATTAAGTTCGTATTCTGAGTTATTATTGAATTAAATCATTGCAGATGCCTACCTCTACTCCCCTACCCCTACTACCATATGACGGCAAAATTTTCGTTTTAACTAAGAAGTTGGGCTATTGCTATCTCTTGTCTCTTGTCAGTAAAAGAACATTAAAACGATGGTCGTCAGTTTTTGTTAAAATTTTACAGCATTTCTGAAATATCCAATATGTGTGTATGATTGTCAAGAGTTGAACAAAATATCGTACTTCTGTTCTAATCGCAATTTGTTTGTGTTTTTTTTTAATTTCCCTGAATTCCCTGATTGGTGAGCGAGAGTACTAAAATTACAGACAAACGGCTCGTTTAGACACACCAACTAAACAAAATGCCACTGCGATCTGTTGATCTAAATACGTCTCACTGTCAATTATTTCCTAAAGGGAGACTGAAAGGACTTTGAAAATAATAGCAAGGTTTAGACATCTAGAGGGATGGATGGCCGTGTGGTAGGTAATGTGCTCGAATGTCCCTGGTTCGATTTCCGGTGACGACCAATGGATATTTCAGGTTATAGTTAAACTACCCATGATATTTCCCTTGGTCATTGCAATATCGGATATGGTGGGGGTGAAAGAAAGGCACCACAAAAACAGTTCCATTAATATGTTATAGTCTCTGAGAGATGTCATTTAATTTTACTGGGACTTCACATACACTAAAGACATCTAGATCAGTGCTATCTTGATGTAATTAAAATTATGTTTTATTAAAAATTATCCCTTTACTATATCCAATATTTCCATATGCCAGTTCATATAAAAGGTATGTTTTTTTTAATTTGTGTCGTCAAGTTTTCTGATTTTATTTTACTACTTGAATATTTTACAAAAACTGCGCGTCGTTTAGACATAGACAAAATCAACAATAGCGATTAAAAGGGATATAATTCGTACTGAATATTTACTTTTTGAAACAAAAATATAAACTCAGCTATTTCCCTTCTTTACTTTCTGCCATTCTCGTTTAGTAATTTTTTATCTCAACTGTTGGGATAATTTTTGGCTCCCTGTGAGCACGTTCTTTTTATTATTTATTACTTTTATGTTCAATATTTCAATATAATAAGTTTTAACGGCTTTAAATACATAAAAAAACTACCCCTTGCAACTCTCATTGACCTCATGTTATTTACAATTTTCATATTTGATGCAGCTGGCGTACTTGTAAAAAACAAACAAACAACAGTTATTGACCTTTACTAGAAAACATGTGACTTTAAAAAAAAAACATCAGTATAATATCTGGACAGGACGTGCATGACGGGGGAGTTGAAATTCAATAATATTTAAAATGTTAATATATTGACGTACACTGTGGTGCCCATATTGACGTACACTGTGGCCCATATTGACGTACACTGTGGCCCATATTGACGTACACTGTGCCCCATATTGACGTACCTTGTGGCCCATATTGATGTACCTTGTGGCCCATATTGACGTACACTGTGGCCCATATTGATGTACCTTGTGGCCCATATTGACGTACACTGTGACCCATACTGACGTACACTGTGGCCCATATTGACGTACACTGTGGCCCATATTGACGTACACTGTGGCCCATATTGATGTACACTGTGGCCCATATTGATGTACACTGTGGCCCATATTGACGTACACTGTGACTCTTATTGACGTACACTGTGACCCATATTGACGTACACTGTTACCCATATTGACGTACACTGTGGTCCATATTGACGTACCTTGTGGCCCATATTGACGTACACTGTGGCCCATATTGACGTACACTGTGGCCCATATTGATGTACATTGTGGCGCCCATATTGACGTACACTGTGGCCCATATTGACGTACACTGTTGCGCCCATATTGACGTACACTGTGGCCCATATTGACGTACACTGTGGCCCATATTGACGTACACTGTGGCGCCCATATTGACGTACACTGTGGCCCATATTGAAGTACACTGTTGCGCCCATATTGACGTACACTGTGGCCCATATTGACGTACACTGTGGCCCATATAGACGTACACTGTGGCCCATATTGACGTACACTGTGGCCCATATTGACGTACACTGTGGCGCCTATATTGATGTACACTGTGGCCCATATTGACGTACACTGTGGCCCATATTGACATACACTGTGGCGCCCATATTGATTTACCTTGTGGCCCATATTGACGTACACTGTGGCCCATATTGATGTACATTGTGGCGCCCATATTGACGTACACTGTGGCCCATATTGATGTACATTGTGGCGCCCATATTGACGTACACTGTGGCCCATATTGAAGTACACTGTGACCCATATTGATGTACACTGTGGCCCATATTGACGTACACTGTGGCCCATATTGACGTACACTGTGGCCCATATTGACGTACACTGTGGCCAATATTGACGTATACTGTGGCCCATATTGACGTACACCGTTACCCATATTGACGTACACTGTGGCCCATATTGACGTACCTTGTGGCCCATATTGACGTACACTGTGGCCCATATTGATGTACATTGTTGCGCCCATATTGACGTACACTGTGGCCCATATTGACGTACACTGTGGCCCATATTGACGTACACTGTGGCCCATATTGACGTACACTTGGCCCATATTGACGTACACTGGCGCCCATATTGACGTACACTGTGGCCCATATTGACGTAGACTGTGGCCCATATTGACGTACACTGTGGCCCATATTGAAGTACACTGTGACCCATATTGATGTACACTGTGGCGCCCATATGTACCTTGTGGCCTATATTGACGTATACTGTGGCCCATATTGATGTACATTGTGGCGCCCATATTGACGTACACTGTGGCCCATATTGACGTACACTGTGGCGCCCATATTGATGTACATTGTGGTGACATACATTGTGGCGCCCATATTGATTTACCTTGTGGCCCATATTGACGTACACTGTGGCCCATATTGAAGTACACTGTGACCCATATTGATGTACACTGTGGCGCCCATATTGACGTACCCTGTGGCCCATATTGACGTACATTGTGGCCCGTATTGACGTACACTGTTACCCATATGACGTACCCTGTGACTCATGAGCAGGACTGCAGAGAGAATTTCTTTGCCATGAAACAAAGAAGACGAAGGGGTCTTTAAGCGAAGTCCGACATATTAATGTGTGCATATTATACATTTACAGTTAACTCTTGAATAGTCCACTTGCAATTATTCGGGGCCATATTACCCGGCGTAGTAAACAATATGTATCCGCATCATATCAGTTTTCCTTATTACAAGGTTGTTGACATTGTACATCTTAAAACATATTGTAGGCCTACTAATATAAGATTGCTGAATGAGCTCTCTGCCGACTGGAATATTTGACTGATATTAATATTGTAATGGTTTATAATAGTTCAAAGGGAATTAACTTATATATATATATGTATAAATATATATATATATATATATATATATATATATATATATATATATTAGTACACAGTATACTAAAATATATCTAATAATATAATAGCGATTGGGGTTCTGCGTTAAATCGAAAGTAAAGAATAAATACAACAGTATTCCAGTTTAAAATTCAATCATGAAAATATCGGATCTGCCCGAAACCAAAAAATAACCTAGCCTAAGGGAATATAACTTATACCAAGGTTTTGTGGGGTACAGCTAGTATGAAATAATATACATAATATTTTAGTTACAACGGATTTAATTCATTGACACTCAAGCTAATTTCATTAAAAAATGTAATGGTGATGGAACGCTTTCAAAAATCCCACTTCTTATTTAGATGTATTATAAAATAGTCACCCATCCACGTCAACAGCAGCCAAACTTTTTCAGAACTCCCCTCCCTTGATGTAATTAATAGAAGAGCCTTTATATAATATTTTTTGTAAGAATTATATGATTGCTTCGAGATTGATTGTTTGTCTATATTCATTAATAGATTTATTAATTCATACATTCTGTACATTCATTTATAGACTTATTAGGTGATACATACTTCATTTTAAGTAGTAGACTTATTAGTCCATACATTCTTTTAGTTGAGGCTACATTTAACTTTGATTTTTATAGTCACATTTCAGAAAAATAAAGTAGCAGTAATAATAATAATAACTATTAGTCCCGCGGCGTACCCTACGCCGCCTTATCAATCAATATAATTAAATTATGTAATTTTTTTTAAAATAAGCAATAAAACAAAATAACAGGCTGACATATTCGTAGAAAATACATACTATGCAAAGATGAACTTTGACCTTTGATATGCAGACTTTATGGTCACTATCTGGTACCGTCCAAAAACTTGTTTTTTATTTTATTGTTTACAGATTTGTATTTAATTCTTTGGATGCCTTGATTGTCGATGAGCTGCCAGACTTAATTTTCTCTTTATTGGTTAGATATATTTTAATGCCTTTTTTAAGATCAGAATTTTTTTTCATTCAGTTTCTAACAAACATAATTCCGGGGGTGGGTGTTTTAATTTGCATTGCTTTTTTTTTTTTTTTCACTTTGTGTCTGCCTCAATCCACCCTTTCCCCCAGCACACTATAGTGTTATTTTGATGTAAGATTTCTTTTTCATTCAGGTGATGCCAGTCTCCATATTACCTGTTTTGTACTTTTTTTAAGACTTGCTCAACACAGCTTAAGATTCTTTTAATATAACCTTCATCCTACACTATTCAGTACAGATAGATGTTAGTTAATATTTTTTTGTAATGCGTACACACTCTGAAACAGTTAACATTTGTTTGTAATGCGCCATGCATATTTATAATTTACTTAATCGGGATTTTCCTCTTAACAGCTGCACAAAGATATCAAAACAAAAGATTTCACCATATCTAATATTTTATTGTCTACACTTCAGCTTTAAATGTGTTCTCTTGACCCACTTTTAGCCTAATGTTAGCGCCGGGCCCAGCCACAGCATTTTCACATCTTATCTATATTTATACACCATTTTTTTTAAATTCTAAAATTGGAAATTAGTTCAATATTACTTTATTCTTCACACATAATTGTATTATTAAATGTGTTTTTATTTTTATTTTTTTTTTACAATAATCAGTTGACAGATTATATCATTTTCCGCGGTTAAACAGCTACAGAATTTACCGCGACTGGGGATAAATGAGAAATTAAAATAATCTGGTTTTATAAAAGAAATTAGAAAAGAACGCGATTTGTCGAACGTTTTTGAACGCGTCTTGCTTTCTGTGACCTAAACGGGAATTCTACAAACGCGAGAAATCTATATATATATTGTTGAACGCGTCTTGCTTTCTGTGGCGTATTCTGGAATCATCGCAGGCCGTCGTCTCGCAAGGTTGAGCGAAGAAGAGAAATATATATATATATATAGATGTTATAATAATATGTATTAATGTTAAATTACACTTTTCATTATGAGTGAGAGTTTGCATCTGATACAGGTAAAAAAGGTTGACATAACATTAATACAATAAAACAGCGGTCCGCATACTAGATCACTAAATAATTTCTGTGTACATCCAATGTAGTAGATAACCATTGACTTATGTCAAATAAGAAAAAAAACACAAAACATAAATAATGAGTAATAATGAATTAGCACCTCGATAGGGCACAGAGTGTATTGTCACTTTGAATACATGTATATAGAAAAATGTATTAATATTAGATCTGATTATATTTTAGAAAAAAAAACATGATTAATGAATAAAAACTATTATTCTGCCAATCAGAAATATTATCTTATTGCTGACCACCGTATGCCGGACTCCTCTGTTTCCAAATTTGCCAACCACCGGTTTCCGAACACCGGTCGCTGATCACCGGTCGCAGTATGGATCGCAGCGATTCAGTTGCATCTTACACTATTTGTTCATTCTTTGAACCAGATAGTTTTAACAAAAAATGACGAAACTCATTAAGAAACCCACCAACAACCCAGATTAGTAAAACTGAATAAAAATGTCCAAATTAACTCCATTTTTATCTAAACGGTCATACTTTTTGTATTAGCGTTATATAAAGACTTGAATCCGCCATAAACTAGTCACCCCGCCAGTGAGTTAAACTTGAAACTCCTGCCTATTCCCGAAAGAACACCGCCCAAACTGACGGGCAACACGCAAATGTGGTAAATACGTTTTTGACATTCTCCGTGGCGATTCACCTTCTTGTTTGATAAGTTAAAAAGGTTTAACTATTGTATCCTTTAGTATATGTCTGTATAATGTGATATGTAAGATAGGCTTAACCATTGTATCCTATAGTATATGTCTGTATAATGAAGTCCTATTCCACACTTCTATAGATGATTTCTAAGTGACCGACAAATTCTATATGCACTTGAATTTTCTAGGTGCATCTGGGTTTTCTTAGTGTATTTAATACAAAAGTAGTTTACACTGAATTATGATGAGTCGATTCTTTATCATATTTAAATCACTTAGATATAACTTGTTAAACATTATAATGTGTACCAAGAATTCACCTCATAATATTTTCAAGCTGAAATTTTGGGGTGGTAGCGGGGGTGTAATATTTTAAAAAAAAAGTCATAAAGGAAATAGAACACCTCTCCTCACCTGGGATGACCTAGATGTCAAAGACCTAAAAGTACATAGCTGAATTTTTATTTTTTCTACACAATTTTTCTATGAATAGAGGTCTTAGTTCAGCAATGGGTTACTGGTCACACGACTACGTTGTCGACTGATTAAGAAGGTCAGTATCACTGTGGCTATTAGAGTGTCAAGTCAATACGTCATTAAGTACAAGATTAGTGATAACAGACAAACAATAATAGCAGTTAACCAAACATATTGATTGCTATTAGGAAATAAAGTTGTCGTGTCATCAATGACTGCAGGAATACATTTACATCAAAACACACCGAAATTTAATATAAAAGGATTTCGAGATAAAAGATTTTGAAAATACTTTGATCAGGAATCATAATGGGCTTAGGAATTAGATATTTGACACAAATTAAACAATTAAATTAATTTTTTTTTCATCTAAGATTTATCTGGTTGGACTATGCCGCATTTTTTTAAACGTAAAACTTATCTTTTTATGGGTAGAGGGGCTCGCTATACATAAATCATTAACCGAGATATGAGTTCGGACATTGCCATGTTCAATATGCGTAATGTTTCTTTTTGAGAGAGTTCGTTTAGCGCGAGACACCTACAATGTCTTTGTTATTATTGTATTATATATTACAATGTCTTTGTTATTATTGTATTATATATTACAATGTCTTTGTTATTATTGTATTATATATAACTGCGAATAAATAGCACTGGTTAAAAAAATGCTTTTCTAAGTAAATAGATGACAGACGAAAGTTTATTTTTAATTTTCGTTTTTCTACACATATGGGGCACGGTGAATAAAACACACTGGGGCACTGTGAATAAAACACACTGGGGCACGGTGAATACTGGGGCACGGTGAATAAAACATACTGGGGCACGGTGAATAAAACACACTGGGGTTCGGTGAATAATACATACTGGGGCACGGTGAATAAAACATACTGGGGCACGGTGAATAGAACGTACTGGGGCACGGTGAATAGAACGTACTGGGGCACGGTGAATAAAACATACTGGGGCACGGTGAATAATACATACTGGGGCACGGTGAATAAAACATACTGGGGCACGGTGAATAAAACATACTGGGGCACGGTGAATAGAACGTACTGGGGCACGGTGAATAAAACATACTGGGGCACGGTGAATAAAACATACTGGGGCACGGTGAATAAAACATACTGGGGCACGGTGAATAAAACATACTGGAGCACGGTGAATAATACATACTGGGGCACGGTGAATAAAACATACTGGGGCACGGTGAATAAAACATACTGGGGCACGGTGAATAGAACGTACTGGGGCACGGTGAATAAAACGTACTGGGGCACGGTGAATAAAACATACTGGGGCACGGTGAATAAAACATACTGGGGCACGGTGAATAAAACATACTGGGGCACGGTGAATAAAACATACTGGGGCACGGTGAATAATACATACAGGGGAACGGTGAATAAAACATATTGGGGCACGGTGAATAAAACATACTGGGGCACGGTGAATAGAACGTACTGGGGCACGGTGAATAAAACATACTGGGGCACGGTGAATAAAACATACTGGGGCACGGTGAATAAAACATACTGGGGCACGGTGAATAAAGTATGTGAACCGCTGACTTGGAGTAACTCTGGAACATCTATAATTAGCTGTCACTGAAAACTTAAGGTATAAGCAAGAAGTGCACCAAGGTCATCAAAACATAATCCTGCTGTTAAATAAACGTGATCTATATTAGGATATCGGTGTAGTTTTTTTTGTCTTTTTGACGTCATGGATCTGTTATATTATTTGTCAATGTAGATAATGATCTGCGAAGTGGGTTTGTAACTTTTCTTCTTTAAAAAGAAGTTATTAATGAGATTAATTACATATGTCAGGGCCGGCCTTACAAAATTGCGGGGCCCAATTTTTCAATAACAACTATTACTATTAATGCTCAATGTAAATTGCGGGGCCCAATTTTTCAATAACAATTATTACTATTAATGCTAAATGTATATTGCGGGGCCCAATTTTTCAATAACAACTATTACTATTAATGCTAAATGTATATTGCGGGGCCCAAATTTTTCAATAACAACTATTACTATTAATGCTAAATGTATATTACGGAGCCCAATGTTTCAATAACAACTATTACTATTAATGCTCAATGTATATTGCGGGGCCCAATGTTTCAATAACAACTATTACTATTAATGCTCAATGTAAATTGCGGGGCCCAATGTTTCAATAATAACTATTACTATTAATGCTCAATGTAAATTGCGGGGCCCAATCAGGAGCAATCTGTCAAATGGACCTAAAGCTGGGCCTGACACTGGTGGTTGGGTAGTTGCAGGACAAGGTATATTTATCACTTGTCAATATATTTAAACCAATGTTACGCAATTGCCTATTTTGTTTTTTCCTGGCATTTGTCTAATTCGGGTAAGCGTGTATGTGTATGTCTGTAGAGGGGGGGTAATTATGATTACACCAGATTTTGGTTTGAAAAGCTAACATTACATAAACGTAATGATGCGTTCTTATGGTTAGGCAGCATTGATTGCCGCCTAGGGCCCTCGATTGTAAGTGGGCCCCCAACAGACGTTGTTTTTTTTAAAGTCTGCAAGCATAATAAACGTTACGATTTTACTCGGTTATTTTCATAGTACACATTTCATGAAATATAAGGGTGTAGCCTATTAGCTGCTGGAAATTAACTCTTTTTGTTTGTTTCCATGTTTTCGGAACTAACCGTTACTAAATTTAGATCGGCCCAGTTACAAAATTATAGTCTACCATTATCTTGGCAGGTCAATGATTGACTTTTACTGGCGATCCATTTTTTTTACTTCATTATTTAATAAGTCTGGCGTATGACATAAAATTGGTGTTACTTTCAGGATCTTCCTTAAGCATAATATGCACTTACGGTCAAATAATCTGGGGCCCCCTTCATCTAAGTAAGGGCTCCATATTAAGTGACCGTTTAATTTTGTCCTTTTTAGTGGCAATTAAATTTGACATTTGTCAATGTTAGGTTTTTTTCTTAGGTGAGACAAAATTTTTTAAAAATATATTGATTAGATAGTCTGAGATTCAACGGAAATTAATTAAATTAATTTGTTTTCTGGCTTTCGCGGTTCTTTTAGTCAATATTTTTTTTTAAATATGTGTATAATCTTAACCATTTAACACAATTTAATGAAAGTTTATTTTTAAAGAAGTTTTTCTATATTATATTTTTTATATAAATTTTAGTGTCAAACTATTGTTTACCAACTAATCTTTTATTCTATGTTTTCTTATTTTTTTTTACTTCATATTATTAAAATAATGTCACTAAAAATAATACTCCAGCTTAAAAAGAAACAAAAAACTTCCGAACTCAGCACATTTATGAACTCGGACTAAACTTGAGTCTCCATAATCTCTTTCCGTTTTTTTTACTTTATATATTTAAACATTGTTTAAATATTGGCTTCGTGCTGAATAAGAATTAATACGGAAGTTTTAAAATAATGTTTTGTCATTTAGACTACACAAGTGTTCAAAATTTTAGTTCGATTGGGCTTTCAGAAGTTGGTGAAAACTGTTTTCTAAATTCCTAAAACAAATATTACCGTCTATGAGTGAATAATAAAAATTCCATAAAAACTAATGGACATCGATACACGATTTAAGGATTCATTCTTCATTGTTGATGAAGTAGAATTAATTACAGCACTCTGGAATCACTTAAAAATCCTATTCATGTTTTATAGAAGACTAGTTGCAAGTACCCGGCTTTGCCCGGGTTTGAAAAAAGGTTTTCTGTTTACCTTCTGTTTTCTCCCTACCCCCTCTCTCCCTTCCTCTCTCTCTCCCTCCCTTTCCCTTCCCCCTTTTCTCCCTCCCTCCTTCTCCCTCCCTCTCCCTCCCTCTCTCTCCTATTTCTCTCCCTCCCACTCTTCCTCTCCCATCTCCCCTCTTCGCCTCCTCTCCCCCCTGTCCATCCCCCTCCCTCCCTCTCTCCCCCTTCCTCCTTCCCTCTCTCCCTCCCTGCCCCCTCTCTCTCTCTTTATCTCTTCCTCCCATTTCTCACATCCTCTCTCCCTCTCTCCTTCCCTCCCCTCTCTCCCTCCCCTCTCTCCCTCCTTTCTCCCTCCCTCTCCTCTCCACCTCTCTCCCTCTTCCTCCCTCCCTCCCTCATTCCCTCTCTCCCTCCCTGACCCCCTCACTCTTTATCTCTCTCCCTCCCTCTCTCCCACCCTCTCTCTCCCTTTCTCCCACCCTCTCTCTCTCCCTCCCTCCAGTCTCTCCCTCCCTACCCCCTCTCTCCCTCCCTTCTTTCTCTTTCCTTCCCTCCCTCTCTCTCTCTCCCTCTCCCATCTCCCTCTCTCTCCCTCCCTCTCCCATCTCCCTCACCCCCTCGTTCTCTCCCCCTGTCCACCCCCTCCCTCCCTCTCTCCCCCTCCCTCCCTCCCTCCTACCCTCCTTACCTCTCTCCCCCCTGCCCCCTCTTTCTCTCTCTCTTTATCTATCCCTCCCTCCCTCCCTCTCTCTCTTACTATCTCTCTCTCTCTCTCTCTATATATATATATATATATATATATATATATATATATATACTTATTATTATGGTTTCACCCTTCTTCTAAATCCTTCTTCATTCCTTTACCTTCCTCAAACTGTACACATCAGAGAGCATGAAAAAACATCAACAATTCTTTGCATCACAAAGGCACAATACAGCACCAGCGCGCAAGTTCTATTCGATCATAGGGAAATGACGTCACAGAGGAATTTTATTTATGGCGCCGTCGAGATTACTTTAATATGGTAAAATACTAAAATAAAAAAAAAATTAATTACAATTAAACTACCCATCGATATGAAACGAAACCTGTCCTATAACCTTCCCCATGTAATTATGTGTATGTGTAACAAATTTCACGTTTTTTGGTTGACTGGATCTTGAGTTATAAGGGAACAGACAGACAGACAGACAGACAGACAACAAATGCGTCTTATAAGTATAAAAATGTGGTCGTGTTTGCAGACAGTTTTATTTATTTTACTAACGATGTCAACGGGCGGAGCCCGTCATAATGAAATGGGAACTGGAACATTTGTTATGTCACCTCCTAGATTTCAAGATAAAGGTGTAACCTGTCAATTACAGATAGTCAGAGGTCAACCAAGTATTAAAATTAAAGAAGGTAACCTGTCATTTACAGATAGTCAGAGGTAAACCAAATATCACAGTTAAAGGAGGTAACCTGTCATTTACAGATAGTCAGAGGTCATCCAAGTATCACAGTTAAAGGAGGTAACCTGTCATTTACAGATAGTCAGAGGTCAGCCAAGTATCACAATTATAGGAGGTTACATGTTATTAACTAATTAGTAATTTTATTATATGTGGAAAGGTGGAAGGGGGTGACACAAAATTGTTTGTACATGCACCACTTTATCTAATTTTTGTTTTATTTACTTTTTTTTAGTTCTGAGTTGAGTGACCACGACATACATATTCTTCATTGCTGTTTTATTTATTATTTGAATGGCTGGTGACACAAACAATTGTATATGACTGGTGGGGATTGAATGGCTGGTGACACAAAACAATGTAGGCGAGTGGTTGGAACTGAATGGCTGGTGACACAAAACAATGTAGACGACTGGTTGGAACTGAATGGCTGGTGACACAAAACAATGTAGACGACTGGTTGGAACTAAATGGCTGGTGGCACAAAAAAATGTAGATGAGTGGTTGGAACTGAATGGCTGGTGACACAAAACAGTGTAGACGACTGGTTGGAACTGAATGGCTGGTGACACAAAACAATGTAGACGACTGGTTGGAACTAAATGGCTGGTGGCACAAAAAAATGTAGATGAGTGGTTGGAACTGAATGGCTGGTGACACAAAACAGTGTAGACGACTGGTTGGAACTGAATGGCTGGTGACACAAAACAATGTAGACGACTGGTTGGAACTAAATTGCTGGTGACACAAAAAAATGTAGACGACTGGTTGGAACTGAATGGCTGGTGACACAAAACAATGTAGGCGACTGGTTGGAATTGAATGGCTGGTGACACAAACAATTGTATATGACTGGTGGGGATTGAATGGCTGGTGACACAAAACAATGTAGATGAGTGGTTGGAACTGAATGGCTGGTGACACAAAACAGTGTAGACGAGTGGTTGGAACTGAATGGCTGGTGACACAAAACAACGTAGACGACTGGTTGGAATTGAATGGCCGGCGACACAAAAAATTGTAGACGACTGGCTGGAATTGAATGGCTGGTGACACAAAACAATGTAGACGACTGGTTGGAATTGAATGGCTGGTGACACAAAACAATGTAGAGACTGGTTGGAATTGAATGGCTGGTGACACAAAACATTATAGACGACTAGTGGTGATTTTATCGATGAGTACTTTCAAATGTTTTCCTTAACAAACATTATTTTTATATACATGAAAATATAATCTACGTAAGTATAATAATCAGTATATAAACATGTATCATTTACTTAAGCTTCATCATTGTATTATTATCATTTTCCTACATCAATCTCTCTGCTCATCTGCCGGCCTTTCCAATATCTCACCTTCTCTCTTTGACTTAAATTTCATTTCTTCGCAGGTAATTTTTTTTTCTAGTTCAGCCTCACATTCAGCAAAAATTCAACAACCATGACCGCAAATTCTGGTGTTTTAAAGAAGTTCCAGATCATTCAGTCTCTTCTGTATTTCCAATTTTCAGCCATTTTATCAAAATGTATCTAATGTAATTAGCGTTATCTTTTTGCGCTCTCTAAGAGGTTGGCGTTCAACAGAATCTAATCTTCTAATCACTTGCATTTTAGTTTCTAGTGAAATGATATTTTGTTGCTTTATTTCCGTGTCCATGATAAAAACTAAAAATCATAATAGTGTCTTTATATCAATCGTTATATCACAGTACTTACATCATAGTGTCTTTATATCAATCGTTATATCACAGTACTTACAATAATGTCAACAAATGTTTGAAGCTATACAAATACATTCGTATAACACAGCAGGAAAGATGAAACAGATAAACTGCTTCGGATATCGGGAAGACTAACGCTGCGCGTGCAATTTCGGGGAACGCGATAATTCAAATAAAAGAGCGTTAAACCGAAACTGCGCTAAACGAAACAGCACTAAACGAAACAGCGTTAAGCGGGGTCTTTCTGATATTTGTTCATTTTTTTTTAATCTAATGGACAATATTTTCAATTTTGTTATTACTACTTCAATCATGTTCAGACACCGGCGGCGGAACGAAATATTTTAAGGGGGGCAAATTTAATAGTAAAATTAGATCAGAAAATTACTGATAATTATCATGAATGATGATGAACATGAAACTGAAACCGGAAAGGGGAAACACAATAAACAAAAAGTAATTTATGAAAAGATAATAAATAATTGTATTTTCTTTAAAAATTACATTTGCCTTCATTCGGTAGATGGCAATACTTCTCTATACTTATAAGACGCATTTGCTGTCTGTCTGTCTGTTCCCTTAAAACTCAAGATCCAGACAACCAAATAACGAGAAATTTGGTACACGTACACAAAATTACATGGTTTCGTTCGATCTCGATGGGTAGTTTAATTGTAATTAATTATTTTGGTAATCTATAGCTGGAGCCCGGATAAAAAATAATACGGAGTCCAGTTAGCTGGAATCGTAGCCACTGCGTTGATATGTATTGATAAAGTAATCACGGTATGGGAACGCCGTCGCTATAAATCCTCTATGACGTCATTTCCTGATGGTATATATATATATATATATATATATATATATATATATATATATATATTATTTGGTGCTGTATCGTGCCACACCAACTTGCCTTTGTGCATAATAAAGTAGTTATTATTTTTTACTTTTGGTACACGGACACAAAAAAAATTACATGGGAAAGGTTCTTAAACAGGTTTCGTTCCATCTCATTGGGTACTTTAATTGTAATTAATTATTTTGGAAATCAAAGACATGAAAATTGGCAAACTTTTATCCCGATTTTAGGTTTTACTAGCTTCTCTCCCACATAGCTAACTTACTATAAATATGATCGGTACGGGGAACCAAATATCACATTACTTACTACATTATTACATTCCATTCCTTCATCCATAGGAATTGTCATCTTTTGCTTACTATAAATATGATCGGTACGGGGAACCAAATATCACATTACTTACTACATTATTACATTCCATTCCTTCATCCATAGGAATTGTCATCTTTTGCTACAGTCATGCCTAAGAGAGAGAGGGAGAGAGAGGGGGAGGGAGGGAAAGAGGGAGGGAGAGATGGAGGGAGGGGGAGAGGAACTGCCAAAAATGTTGTGTATCACATTGCTTTAAGATAAATGTACCCTTTTATTGCATGCAAATAAACCCTTTTTTACGCGTCTTATGTCAAATCTTAATTAAACGTCAAATTACGCTTCTTAAATAAACAGAAAAACTTATTTTAAACCCGGGCAGAGCCGGGTACTTGCAACTAGTTTTAAAATATGCCACAACAACTATCAATAATGTGATTACTGTAAAATTAAGAAATAAATCAAATGAATTATTAAAATGAAAATGATACATATAAACTAAAATCAATTACAAAGTTAAAATTTTAGGGGGGGGGCAGACTGGAAATTCAAGGGGAGGGGGGGCGCCACCCCTTAGGGGGGCCGCTGCCCCCCCCCTGCTCCGCCGCCAGTGCGTTCAGATCAAACTCTTTCGCTGGTGTGTATGAGTGCGTGATATTATTAACACAATAGATTCGAGTACCAATAGCAACCCTGACAGTTGACACTGTTACAATTGGGTCAAGGATGCCTGAATAGCACGGAATGTTTACTTCCGAGAGTACAGGAAGGTCTCGTTATTAACGTGTCACTACGTGAGACTTGGCGAGATCTCAAGATAACACTCACATGTGACTAATAACTTCAACATTCTATTTTTAGCAGGTGAATAAAGGTACAAAGAGACGGGTCACAACCGGTTCATTGCTCCGGGCGCATTGTATTGTAAAAATAGTATTCAAATTAAAAAAAAACAACTTATTTACATGTTTTTCAAACAAAATCATATGCTTGAATCTATATACAAACATGTCTCGGATGTCTCCATATATTGCGTTGCTTATTTCGTTTGGCCTACTTCACAATGATTCTCTCAATCAGTTTTTGTTCCTATTTATACCATATATAGAAGGTTTCTAAATCAGCACATACATGTATACGGTTTTTCAAAAATATTTTGTGCATAAAACTGTCTTGATTTAAAAGCAATGTAAAATATTGAATGACAACTACACTACTGTGTTATATTTTTCAATATATATAAAAAGCATGAAGGTTTATCATTGAGGAAAAAAGTGGGGAAAATGTGGTCAGGAAGCTACGAAAAAGTTATCAGCAATTACAAAATAATGTAGAAAAAAAATAGCTCCACCCGTGAAGTTACCTCAGCGAAAAGAAAATATGCTAATGTTAACAAAATGCGGCTCTTAGAGTCACATGTGGCTCCTCGTTAAGTGCGGACCACATTGAATATATTTGCTTTAAATAACAGCGATCAAATAAACCAAATTATCACATAGATCTACCATAACTTTTTATTATGTCTCATAGTAAAATTAATGTAGGTCAAAATATTAAGGGTTAACTTATAAAGTATTTTAACATAGTAAATACTGCTGTCCATTGTTGACCTTTGTCTGTGTGAAGTCCCTGTAAGGATGACATGAAATCTCTTAGATCCTATGACGGCTTTTATGATGCAATGGCCATGGAGGCACCACGGGATATAATGGGAACTTGAGCCAAGACCTGACAAATTTCCTTGGTCCTTACCGGAGATCGAACCAGGTACCTTCAGGTCGACAGTTGAGCGCTTCACCGCATCCGTCCCTAATTTAAAAAAAAAACGCCCACCTAAATGGGACAATATTAGGTTGTGTAGTGCCCTTCTTTCATCTTGGTCCTCGCCGGGTACCAGGTACCCTCAAGTCGTCAGTCAAACGCTTTACCATACGACCATCCGTCTCCCTTTAGAAATAGGTAATTATTTTGAACTAGCTGTACCCTGCAAATCCTTTGCATAGAGCTATATTCCCTTAGGTTTGATCAGTCGGTTAGGTTATTTTTTGTTTTGGGCAGATCCGATTTTTTCATTATTACTATTATTTACGTCTGATGATTTTAAACTTGAATACTGTTGTATTAATTCTTTACTTTCAATTTAACGCAGAACCAACACAGCTATTATTTATATATATACTTCATTAATGAAAATCAGTGCTCGATTTAAGAAAAAAACCAGTGCCGGGGATGAAAAAAAATTCTGCATAGCCGGGGATAAATGTCTATGATTTCATCCCCGGCAGGGATATATTAGCTAAAGCAGAGCCGGGGATGACAGGTCTCAGTGCCGGGGATATCTCCGGCATCCCCGGCGGTAAATCGAGCCCTGATGAAAATATATAGGGTAAGATCGGTTTTATTGTGGTACCTTAGGTGTGTAACATGTATTCTTTTATCGCATGTTTCCCAAATTATCGGAAGTTTCGCGGGGGTTAAGGCTGCACTGGATGGGGAGAACATTTGGTAAAACATGCATGGCTAGAGCGAAAAGAAATGAAGGAAACAATAAACATAAGAATATTATAACTGTGGCGTAGTAAGAGGGGTGGGGGGCAAGGGGGATCATCATGCCCCGGGCGCTTCTCACTAAGGGGCACAAAAGGGTACATTTTACATATAATATTATATGGAGAGCGCTAAAAAGGTATTGTGTCCCAGGCATGGGTTTAAGCGCGCCACGTCACTGCATTATATGGACATTGTTGTTGTTGTTGTTGGTTTTACGTGAGGTTGGCCTACTCGTTATTACGAAAATATAGAAAGATGTCGAAAGTTTAGGAAACACTGTTTTATTGTAATGAAACTTGAACATTGGAATTAAAATATTCTTTATCAAAGAATTTGTTTTTTTTTTAAAACGCTCTCTTCGTCGCGCTTCAGTTGTCTCCACTTTACTAATTTTAGAAATGTTGGTTTACATTGTTATTTAGGTCATGTTCATGGATGACCTACAAAACTGAAATGTACTGAACATTAAACTACCGGCGATTGGTTGCTTTTGAAGTATATTTTGGGCGTTGGGCGTACATACAAAAACAAATTTTTTTGGTACAAATAGGTCATCATTAGCTCAGATAACTGATTTTGTACCCTACGGCGTTAATCTGTGGGGCGCCTAGGACAGAACTCGGACGACAGGTATTGTGGTAAAAGTTATATTTTAGTACTATACGACAAGTGATTAGTCGGCATTTTCAAGATGCATTACTGTCACTACCAAATAATTTATAGATAAGAATTGAACCAAGTTGATACTATCTCAAGGGGCTGTCCATTATTTATGTCAACACATTTTTGGCGATTTTTACCTCCCCCCCCCACTTGTCAACAACATGTCAAACTTCCAGAGACCCCCCCCCCCTATAAAATTACGTCAACATTTGATTACCGTCGGGGGGCTTCACACAGAGGGTGTATGGAGGGGGCCCAGTTTGAGGAGGGCCCCAACATATTTTTGAAACTAAATATTAAGTACCTCAATCCATGTCAAAATGTAGTGGCTCCCGAAGATGCCTAAAATCTCTTGGTTCGGCATTGGCTTCACAGAACTATAATGTTGAAAGCTTTGATATGTCTTTCTTTTTTAAGAGGCCTAATATTTTCTGCTTCTGTGGCCTCAACTGCATTGATGGAATACTATGTTTTTAATCAAAGGTCAGCTAAAAGCTATACAACGATTCTTTCTTCTCGGGACCAAGCTTGAGAAGCGTCAAAAAATTATATCATGTTAAAATGCAGGGGCAGCCCCCAAAGAGGCCAAGCCCACCGGGCCCCTAAATCCCTAGGTTCTGCACGGCCGGGTCGGCAATTTTTCTTAGTTAATTGTACTATGCTACAATGTGTACATCATAAAACATTAAATGAATAACTGTTTGGAAAGG
This sequence comes from Bulinus truncatus, assembly GCA_021962125.1. Classification (NCBI taxonomy): domain Eukaryota; kingdom Metazoa; phylum Mollusca; class Gastropoda; family Planorbidae; genus Bulinus; species Bulinus truncatus. The sequence continues at coordinate 1,185,900 of JAGDYQ010000044.1, read as the reverse complement.
AGTCCATTAAAATATTATGAAGGAATATGATTTTAAGAGTTGTTGTTTATGTTTACCCATAATGAGGATTATTTTCTTTGGGAGGAACTATTTAACATATGAACTTTATTTAATGTATTATTAGGTGTCCCTATTCTCAAATGTATTTTGGCTGCAATAATCTGTTCATGTCCTTGGGGCCACGGCAAGTTTATAGACTGATTGTTAACGCGCTAAAATATATATCACCATTTTCAACTCCAACTGTGTGCCTACTCGCCGGTCCGGGTACCGGGCCTTTGATAACTAGTCTATAATACAAATTTTACATCATATGTTCCGGTTTCCGTCTGTCAACGCTACTTCCGTCTGTCATCGCGACTTCCGTCTGTCATCCAACATGGCGGCAGAAACAATTCATCCAAGATGGCGGCATAAAAAATTCAAAGATGGCAGAAACATTTACTGTTTTCTTCTTAACATGCATGATCCGGCTACCAACTGGCCAGCCGAGTAAGAATTGTCTCCTACATGGCTGCCAGAAATGACATTGAACCAGCCATATGTTTAGTGCCGAGGTAACTACACCGTACACTATCATACGGCAGGTTAGATCATGAATTAAGTACCTTAATCCATGTCAAAATGTAGTGGCTCCCGAAGATGCCTAAAATCCCTTGGTTCGGCATTGGCTTCACAGAACTATAATGTTGAAAGCTTTGATATGTCTTTCTTTTTTAAGAGGCCTAATATTTTCTGCGTCTGCGGCCTCAACTGCAATGATGGAATATTATGTTTTTAATTGAAGGTCAGCTAAAAGCTACACAACGATTCTTTCTTCTCGAGACCAAGCTTGAGAAGCGTCAAAATATTATCTCATGTCAAAATGCAGGGGCAGCCCCCAAAGAGGCCAAGCCCACCGGACCCCTAAATCCCTAGGTTCTGCACTGCCGGGTCAGCAATTTTTCTTAGTTAATTGTACTATGCTACAATGTGTATAACAGTAAATAAACCACCTGTTAAACATGTAGCGTTTTGCTTAACACAAGCACTCACGTCTCTCTATTTTTTTAATTACGCCATGTTGAACATCATAAAACATTAAATGAATAACTGTTTGGAAAGGAGTCTATTAAAATATTATGAAGGAATATGATTTTAAGAGTTGTTGTTTATGTTTACAAATAGTGAGGATTATTTTCTTTGGGAGGAACTATTTAACATATGAACTTTATTTGATATATTATTAGGTGTCCCTATTCTCAAATGTAATTTGGCTACAATAATATGTTCATGTCCTTGGAGCCACAGCAAGTATATAGACTGATTGTTAACACACTAATATATATATCACCATTTTCAACTCCAACTGTGTGCCTACTCGCCGGTCCGGGTACCGGGCCTTTGATAACTAGTATGTAACAAAATTTACATCATTGCCCGTCACTCCAATCGGAGTATGGGCCACCAACTAAAGATCTCCAGCGACTTCTGTCCTGAGTAACTCCTGAGCCATTCATGAGCCATTCCCCCCAGCTGCTTCCAGCTGAACCCCATCCTGTTGATGTCCACTTCAAATTTTCGCCTCCAGGTGTTTCCTGGCCGGCCTCTCTTTCTTTTTCCTTGAGGATTCCATCTCAATGCTTGCCTAGTGATGCTGGCTTTCGTAATGTGTGGCCTATCTAGCCCCATCACCTCTTCCTGATCTCTTCTTCTATTGAAGCTTGGCCGGATCGTTCTAAAAGGCTGGCATTGGTGATGGTGTCAGGCCATCGTATTTGAAGAACTTTTCTAATGCAGCTGTTGGTAAAGGCCTGGACTCTTTTAGTGGTGGTCTTCGTAATCCTCCAGGTCTCAGCTCCATACAATAGGACTGACTTTAGTTTTGAACAGGCGAATTTTGGTGTTCATTTGGAATTCTCTTTGGAATTCCAGATGTTCTTGAGCTGGACAAAGGCGACTCTTGCTTTTCCGATCCTCGCTTTGACATCCGCATCTGTACCACTACGATGCTACCCAAATAGGTAAAGGACTCTACTTCTTCCAGCTGACTTCCGTTTAGGGTAACTGCATTCGTGCTGATAGAGTAAATTTTCAGGATCTTGGTTTTAGCTATTGCCAACCTCCTTTGCAGTAACATTCAATAGATTAGTTTTCTATTGCATCTGTTGATAGCTATGTGTAAGGAGAGCAAGGTCATCTTCAACGTCTAGGTCGTCCAGCTGTTTTAGCAAAGTCCATTGGACTCCATTTCTTCTTTCCCTGGTGGATTTCTTCATAATCCAGTCTATAGCCAGTAGGAAAAGGAATGGGGAAGGCAAGCATCTTTTAGCTGCCCTCCATGGATAACTCTGGACGACATACCCTCATATGATTTCTCGATAAGTTCAACTATATTTACGGGGACACCACAATGTCGAATGCGTTTCCAGAGAATCTCTCGATCTACACTGTCGAACGCTTTCTCAAAGTCAATAAAGTTGATGTATAGCGGCGAGTTCCACTCCAGGGACTGCTCAACTATGATGCGGAGCGTTGCAATCTGGACTGTGCATGACCTGTTTTGACGGAAACCTGCCTGTTCGTCTCTCGGCTGTGGGTCGACTGTGTCTTTTATCCTATCCAGAAGGACTCAGTTGAAGACTTTGCCTGGCACTGATAGCAATTTGATGCCCGTGTAGTTATTGCAGTCGCTAAGGTCACCTTTTTTAGGAAGCTTGATGAGATATCCTTCCTTCCAGTTTGTTGGTACATCTTCTTCCTCCCATATCCTTTCAAAGAGTGGGTACAACATCTCCACTGATGTATTGAGGTATTTAGTGCTTCTGAGGGATGTCATTTGGTCCAGCTGCTTTCCCATTCCTTATCAGAGTGATGAATTTCCTGATCTCCTCTTTGGTCGGCTTGTCACAGTTGATTGGCAGATCTGCTATGACTGGATCAATGACTGGGGGATGGAGTGGTGCTGGCCTGTTAAGGAGATCCTCAAAAAGCTAAGCCCACCTGTTTAACTGTTGATCTAAATCATTCATAGTTTTATCTTGCTTGTCTTTGACGGTCTTTCTGGTTTGTTGGTCTTCACTGAAAGTCTCTTTGTTATGTCATATATTATTTTCATGTTTCCGCTGTAAGCTGCTTCAGCTGCTAGTCCGTCCAATATTCTTTTTTGTCCTTCCTAATACTTCTCTTCACTTTTCTATGTGCTGCTGCGTATTCTTCTTGTGCCTTGCCTTTAGCTGATCTAGTTTTACTGTTGTTGACTGTTCCTTTCTTCTTCCTCCTGTCCTCTATCTTATTCAGGGTATCAGCTGTGATCCACGCTTTTTGATGGTGCTTCTTTAGCCCCAGTACCTCTTGGCATGCTGATCTTAATGACTCTTTCACTTTCTGCCACTCATTTGATACACTGCACTCCTCTTCCACCAGTTCATGGAGTACTCCATATTTGTTCTTCAGCAGCGACTTGAACTGTTCTTTTATCTTAAGATCTTTCAGAAGGTTAATGTTGTTTTCTACTCTTCTGTCTGCGTGCTTGTCTCATATCTCTCCAGTTTCCGTTTCACTACAACCAGATGATGATCAGACGCTACATCCGTCCCTTTTCTCACTTTTACATCTTGTAGGGATCTTCTAAATGTCCTTTCAATGCAAAAATGGTCTATCTGATTCTCTGTTACTTTATCCGGGGATATCCATGTATTCTTGTGGATTCTTTTTATGGGGAAAGTTTGCTTCCTCCGATTACCATATTATTGAGTACGCACAGCTCTGCTAATCTCTCCCCATTATCATTCATCATTCCCAGAGCATTTGTGCCCATGACTTGCTCATAACCTGTGTTTTCTGACCCAATATTTGCATTGAAATCTCCCATGAGGATGGTTACATCCTTTCTGGGGAAGGTCTCAAGTATCATATGTATTCTACTGTAGAACTGGTCTTTGTCGTCTTCATCGCTGTCGTTCGTTGGTGCGTAACACTGTACTATGTTAGTTTTAATCTTCTTCTTTGTACGGAAAGAGGCAGTGATGATCCTGGGACTGTGTGCTTCCCATTCAATCAGTGCCCCCCTGCGTTTTCTTGGACAGCATGAGACCAACTCCATGTGTGTGTGGACTGATAACAGTCGTCTCTGTCCAGCTTGTGTCCACCTCGTCTCGTTAATGCCTAAAATGGTCAGTTTGTTTCTCTTAATCTCTGCTGCTATCTGAGCCATCTTTCCTGACTCATACATGGTCCTGACATTTCATGTGCCGATAGTGGTTTTCCTGGTTGTCAGAAGGGTAGTCGGCTTTGTGGCTTCCTTACGGTTTTCACTACAACTAAGCTTCATGAGTCTTCGTGATGAAGAAACTTCTTCTCCAATGAATGAATTATCTGTTTTATCTTTATTTAGTGTTTCTGTAGCAAGGTTTTTTTTAACTGGGTGGGGTTGCTAGCCGCATGCCCAACCCTCCTCCCTTTTCAGCCGGGCTTGGGACCGTCTTTGGCGAGTTATTCATCAGTTTATCAAATCATTATGTTGTATCTTGGCGGTTGATGTTTAGAACATATGGTCAGTTAGTTAAAACGACGACTCTTGCACTATGTTAAGTAGGGACGATCCCAGGCCTATACTACTACAATTGGAAGTTAATTTTAAAAGTGAGAATTCTGCAATAGTAAAAATTTTAGATTAACATTATAAAAAATAAATTAAAATTAATACATGTATTTCCTTCTTTTGTGGTATTAAGACACTGGTTTTTCCTCAGGACCTTAAGGCTCTAAGAGGTCCCGTTACACTGTTTTTTCCTGAGGACCTTAATGCTCTAAGAGGTCCCGTTACACTGGTTTTCCTCAGGACCTTAAGGCTCTTTAGACGCCCCTGACAGTCAAAATTCTCCCCTTCCCTCTCTCTGACCTTTTTTTTTTCACCTCTAATGGCTACTTATAATGTGTAATGGTTTAAAGTTTTTAATAACCCATAACGTACATAAACCAAGACTTCTTGTTTTGTATTCATCAGTTTCTATCATCTCTTTGAGATATTTGAGAAGATGTCAGTTTTCTCAGGATCTCTTAAAAAAAAAATTCCAGTTATTTTTACTGGAATATATTCACAGCTGTATATAAGTACGTTTTCCTTAGAAGGTTATTTTTTTATTTAAGGGCAGAAAATCATTATTTAATAATTTATTTTGTAATTTTAAAGGATATTTCTTTTTAAATATAGCAATGATTGTCTAGTTAATAAGACATGGAAAATTGTCAGTCTTTGACCCTTTTATATTTGAGTGAATCTATAATATTTCCAAAGACATTTGTAAATAATCTTAATATAAAGGGGTTGAGATATGTGAAAAGAGTAAATGTATCGAGTTACTTAAAGAAACAAATTTTGATTTTTATCTCAGTACAGACACGTCTATGGAGTGAAGACCAATGGTCAGATCAGTTCTGAATAAACAAAGATTAAACTTCAGCAGGTACATTAACGGCCAATCAGATACCAGCATTTCCAAACAATCTATTGGATGTCACACATAGAGTGTGCAGTGAATGTAATATGCAGTGATCTCCTGCACTGTTTCATGTTTCTTTCCATTATTATTGTGTTAAAGGATTAATCTATCGATGTATTAGCCTGTCAAGGTTTTTATATTTCGCCAATCCTTTTGTCAGACTAGTAAGTATTGCTTTTAACAAAGTAATTTTGGATGTGTTGATTTAATTATTTGTATGTAATCTATGTTGTTGAAAAACTAATCTATAACACAAAACTCAGCTATAACACAAAACTCAGCTATAACACAAAACTCAGTTATAACACACAAAACTCAGCTATAACACAAAACTCAGCTATAACACAAAACGCTATAAAACAAAACTCAGCTATAACACACAAAACTTAGCTATAACACAAAAATCAGCTATAACACAAAACGCTATAAAACAAAACTCAGCTATAACACAAGCTCGGCTGTAACACTAACGAAAGTCGTTACACTTCAGTGTTGAGCTTATGTTGGATTATTTCTATATTATGTGGTGGATAAAATTAATAGTTACTTATCAATAACATTTACATTTATACAAAAATTATTATTATGAACGCTCCATTATTCTGCTTTTAGGCCGATTTGACAAATTGCATCAAATTGGGCCCTGCGATTGGCAGGGCCTCGAAATTTACCTTTAGCATTTATAGTAATAGATGTTATTGTAAAACAAAATTAGAAGAGGGGCATCGCAAGTATCCGTTAAATTGGCCCCCCGCAATTCGTACGGCCGGCCATGCCTTCAATCAAATTTAAGAACTCATTGTGGCCCTTCAGTTATCATAAATCTACACCTGTGATCTTTCACACTGCTGTACAACATCAAAAAAAACTTTGCATTATTCTCATTTGTACCAGGCAGATGAAATAAAAGAAAAATAAGTGATGATCTGTAGGTGTTAAACTGCAGAGAAGGTGAAGTGATGATTTAGCAGCTTGCCTTGGAAAGAAAAAATTACAATGACAATGGGTAATCTGTATTTATTCTTATTTCCCCATATTCTGCTTAGTGCTAAAATATGTAGAATTTCAATGCAATGCAATATGACTTATAATTATTTCCTGATAGTTTTGACCTCGAAGTGAGAAATGTTTATAGAGTCTTTAAAAGGATGGTTTGAAATTTATTTATAAATGGAATTACGTAAAATAGGATTATTGTAAAAAGTAGCTTATTTAGTTTGTATTAATTTCCTGCTTTTTCAGTCTACTGGATGTTTTAGCTGGAAGAAAGGGATCCAAAAGGGTTGGAAGGAACACTTTTGTTGGATGGATTACCTACACCTGACAACTTTAAATGTCTTGTGGGATATGTGGTTCACAGGGTAACAGTTGAATGACTTCTAACAAATAGCTTATGTGAAAATATACATGACTGACAGTTTATACTTAGATGAAAAATAAAGCTTATTTTTGGAGCATTTTTTGATTGAAAAGTCTTGGATAAGAGATAAAAAAAAGTGATATTACACATTCTGCAAAAAAATCAACAAAAACGCAACATATTCACCTTACAGAATTATGTCTTATTACATAACATTTTGCATGTTACTAACTCTTCAACGTTGTAAAGTATGCTAGAATTTTTCTCTGCAAATTTGAAGCTAATTAAAAAAAAAAAAGCAAAGAAGACAGGCAATTTTAGATAAATAAGAAAATGAGGAAAGATAGATTGCAAATGGAAAACATTTTAACTTAGGCAAATCCATTTACAAAAAATAAAGCCACAATTAGGAAATCTTTTTTGTAATACATTATGCTAAATTGGTATCATAATCAAGAAATCGCTTTGTTAAAAAGAACTGAAAAGGTCCAAGTGATTTGGACTGAGGATCACACTACAGGAATAAATTCCACTTACATTGTTTCTTAATTTAGGAAAAAGCTATCATTTAATGTAGAACTTTCAACTTTCATAAAAAAACCTTATACATGTATTACTTTTATTATCAGGATGATGCTGTAGTATGGGAACATTAACAGTCAGAGAAAACTTTGAATTTTCTGCTACACTTCTGTCTTCCATCAAGTGTGAAAAAACAGGAAAGGAAGGAAAGAATTGATCAGATAATATTTGAGCTCGGCTTAACAGGAGTTGCAGACTCAAAAGTAATTGCTTTTAATTATAGTATTAGCCTTTAATCTGTCTCTAACTACTGATTAATTGCAACATTTGATTGTAATCATGAATTTTTTCCATATAATTTTTAATACGTAATTGTTGTACCGGGCTTCAGCTAAAAGAAATAAATTTTATCTGATGTCTTACAAAATTGTTCTCAGAAAAAGAATATGTGATATGTGCTATTAATTTGTGTCTATTTTTTGCCAGGTAGGAACTGAATTTATTCGAGGAGTTTCTGGGGGTGAAAGAAAGCGATGTAACATTGGCATGGAACTGATAATTTCCCTCCAGTATTGTTTTTAGATGAGCCGACAACAGGTCTGGATGCCAGCACCGTTAATGCTGTCATGTTGTTGTTAAGGAGGTAAAAATTTGGGAAGTTGGGGGAAAGGGGGTGTGTGTGTGTGTGTGTCCCTGTAAGGATGATGAAATCTCTTAGATTTTATAAACCACCAATGGGACAGTTTTTATGGTGCTCCTTCTTCATCCCCACTCATAGCTGATAGTGCAATGGCCATGGAGGCACCACGCGAGATTGGGGGAGGGGTTAAAAATAAGAGATTGGAGCGGTGTTAGTGCAGTGGTGTCACAGCTCTGATTTTTTTTTTTTGGGGAATGATGTTACTTTTTCAGCATTGATATAAAATATATGATATAAATAATATAGCTAAATTTAACTCTTCATTTACATAGCTATTTGTTGCTTCTTTCAGTAAGCCTTTTATAGAGGCTAGCTAGCTGTTTGTTATTATTATTTTAACATACATCGTAATTACTGAAATTTTGTTTAATTTGTTTTGAGTGAGAAGAGGATTTAGGCTTCGACTCCATTGTTTACTTTAACATTCCAGGTTAACATCATTGTTCATGTCTGGACTAAATGAGTATTTAGCCGTTACCCAATATCAAACAAGAGTTTTTGGTTTATGGACATTTAACTGAACATTTAATTGTTTAAAAAATAGAGTTAAGTTCCCTTAGCCCTAAAAGGGTTGTCAGGGCAGATGAAGTGTAGAAATCATCTGTTTCTATAACCTGAGCATATGAAGCGATTGTATAGTTAGCACAATGCTCAGCCGCCTTTATTTCCCCACCTTAAGTCAGGTACCCATTAAAGTTGGGTGGACTTTATGACGACTTTGAAATGAATTTCACCTGGGAAAATTCCCATGGTTCTCACTCTAGGAACGAACCCTGACTCTCCGGTTGACAGTCGGGTATCTACACCACACAGCCATCCATCCCACTTTATTTAAGTCAATTAAGCAAGTTGATTTTGCATTTCATTTTCTATGATGTACATCATCATATTATCTATTTTTATTTCAAGTCATAGCAATTGATTTAAAAAAAAATGTGTTCTTTCAGGTTAGCAGATCGTGGGCGTAACATAATCTTCTCCATCCATCAGCCACGCTACTCAATCTACCGGCTTTTTGACACACTCATGATGCTTTCACATGGTGATGTTGCGTACCATGGTAAGGCAAGTGAAGCCCTGGACTACTTTGCCTCTATAGGTAAATCTTCCTATTTTATAAACTACATTGTGTATATTTAAATAATGATTTGTCTTTATTGTCTTTAAGTAAATACACTCTTGATACTTCCTATGAATTACTAGATGTAGCCTGTAGGGTTGAATTATTCAGAGCAGTCTGTATGCATGGTTTTTTATTACTTATGCAACAGAATACATTAATTACTAATCTCAGAACTGGAGTAATAATTATATATAAACTATTAGTAAACACTTCAGTTAATCTCATTTTTTAACTGACCACTTGTTTTGATATTGCTTAACATAGTATTTTGCCAGAGCATCATATTTTTTTTTTTTTGAATCATTGAAATAAACCAGATGCATTGAAATAAACGACTGTGTAACATGATCATTACTATTCTCACAGGTTACATTTGTGAAGAACACAACAACCCACCAGATTTTTTCCTGGATGTAATAAATGGGGACTCAACAGCTGTTTCATCCACTTTAGCAGCTCAGAATGGCAATGGAATTGTAGGTGACACCAACCAAACTCAAAAAACACAGACGGTAAGATTTTTAAAATTAACTTTCAACACTGTTTCTATTACAGTAGTATAAAAATAAACAATATAAAAACTTCTTGAATGTATTTAGTTTAAAAAAAAAAAAATCAGTGAGGATGTGGTAGTTTAGTTAGATTGCTGACTATAACATTTAGGGCAAAATGATTTCTAAAAATGCACTTGGTACAATTGTGAATTACCCTAATGAATAAAAATAATATTTTTGGGTAACGGGGACTCAAAGGATGCTCATATAACTATATAAAATTGTGAACGGGATGGGTGGGGATAATTGTTAAGCATTAAAAGTATTTTTGGGTAATGGCTAAGAAAATCCCTATGTCCATGTTTAACATGTTTGTCATCAAATTATATCATAATTCTCTCTCTTACCACTTATGAGAAAATCTGAAGAATAATTTTTTAAAGACTAATCGGCTTTAAGATGTTTGAGTTTGTATTGTATTGTTTTATTAATTTTATGTGAAGTAGTCCTCTGTGGTATATTTATATGATATTTTTATCTAATTATAGTATCAGAAGTTACCAACGATACTGTTGTTACAGTTGCAGGTAAGGGATTACAACACATGTAGCAAGTTTGAACCGTGGGATAAATTAAATTCTTTCATTCACAATTGATTGTAAGCATGTGATATACATAAACTGATACTTCCCCTTCACTGGATTCATTGTCAGTTTGTGACTTCATTGATTCTGTCATTTCTAGCGGAAGTAATATAGGGCATAAAAACAATTTTTTTGTGTGTTTAAACAAAAAATAATGGCACATTCTGTTTTTACTTATACATTTCTGTGAAGATTTTAAAATTTTGTAATACCCTCTTTAAATGTGTCTGCAACTTATGTAGATCACAGGCACTCACTAGGGCTTGAACTAGCGACTTTGTATTGACATCCATGCACTTTACTACCCCTTTATTAATAAGAATTCAGTGCAAGGATTAAAAAAAATTTAAAGGCGCACTGAAGTTACAAACAATGTGTGCTGTATTAAATAGATTATATAGGTCTAATAGTAAGGGTTTAAATATTTCTAACAACTGGTTTGCCTAACACTCTGAAATTTCAAGAACTGAAATTCACAACTGAGCACATTATAAAGGATGTTAATACTTATCCAATACAGTTTATTTAATTCAATTTTTATGCTGGTAAAATGTACCTCATTAATTCAACTCTTAAATTATTTGTTTGATTCAGAAAATAATTCTACTGGGTGACTTATTCAGAAACTCAAAATGGTTTACAGCGTAAGTATATATTTATTTATTTTTTTGAGATTTTTAAAAGTAAAAGATGAATTTGATAAAAGAATTTTGTAAACATTTTTGTCTGTTTTGTCTATTTATTTTCTCACTTTTTATCATACAGAGTACAAAATGAGCTGAAGCCTATCATGGACACCCACATTCGGGATGTCAGCAGTGGAGTGGCATTCAAATTGATGAAAGTGGAATATAAGACCAATTTCATGGTCCAGTTAGTCTTTGAAACTTGAGTAATGAATAGCAACGACAGATGTTAAATGCAGGCTGTATCTTATTGAAATCTGCTGTTCTTGTGTTTTTTTTAATGCAGGCTGTATCTTACTGAAATCTGCTGTTCCTTGTGTTTTTTTAATGCAGGCTGTATCTTATTGAAATCTGCTGTTCCTTGTGCTTTTTTTTTCTTTCTGAGGCGATCATAATTTGAAAAATTCTGAAATTCTCTTAATGTGGTTGCTGACTTTTAATTGATGTTTCATTGTTTTTAAAGTTGACACTTTTGCTTCCATTCTGTCGTAATGTTCGACACACATTTTAGTGCTCTAATTTTCAGCAGTCACATTCACTGCCTTCATTAACTTGACTTCACTATTTATTTTCTCATTACTTTTTGTTACCGAAAAACACCCTTGTGAACCTTGTTTTTAGCTTAGTCTTAGGAGAAAACAATGTGAGAGAGAGAGAAGGAATTGATGGGCTGTATGTTTATATATTTTTTTCTTGACACATCTTATCTTTAGAAAGAAAAAAAAAACTTAGCAAATTAACCTTTCTCATGTCTTCATTTTTTTCAGCTAATGACTTTGTCCAAAAGGTGTTAAAATGTTGCAAGAAATCCTCATGTTTCAATTATGCAAGTATCGTGTATATCTCTTGTATTATTTAAACTTTACATATTTAATTGTGCAGTTTTGGCTAAGACTATTTGGAAGAAAAGTTTAAAGGTTACTTGTCACACACGTGTACATGTATTCGGTTTCTGGCTGAACTTCATAATGGACAAAGTCCCCTTAAAGGGAGATAATGTTTTTCTGATAAGCGTAAAATCATGTTACAAATGTACTGATAGGATGCTGGGCTCTACAAACCTAAATTACAATAATGTATCATGAAATTCACTTGATGTCTTTATAGGATATGAACACATACTATATTATCATGTACTTTTTAAGACTGAATTTAATTAAAAAAGATAATTGGAAAAGAAGTGGTTGATTGCCTAGAGCCCCCCCACCCCCCAAAAAACAACCCATGATTGGCAGTGAATCATGTAACTGTACAATGATTTATTATAATGAACTGTACACAAGGCAGATGAACGTGCTGGCCCCATGCTACATCTAGAAGTCATTATTTTAACTCAACTGCTCTGTATTCTGTTTCCATTGGGTCCAAATTTTATACAAATAAATACACATAATTTTAATGTGAATAATTTGAACTCAAACCATGTTTTAACTATAAACTCCTAAAAGTTGAAACCAAGTCCTGTCCTTATTCAAGTGTAGCAATTACACTTGTGTGCGATTAATCAAGCTATTAAACATGGTTAAGGAAGTCGGTCTTTTATTAGGCCTGTGGAATTATTTATTTTTTCCCTGTTACATTGCATTAAGTTTGACTGAAAAGTTTGCAAGGAGTTTGTGCCACAAGATTTGACTATTTAAAAAAAAAAAAGGTTTTACATTTTATATTTCTTGAAAAAAAAAAAGATTTGCTTGATGTATCATCACAATAAGATGTTATTAAATTTTCTTTTCAAGTTTGTTGTTATTGCCATTTTTGCCCTTGCTGTTGGCGGTGTTTACTTTCAACTGAACAAATCAACAGAGTCTGAATACAAAACAGGTATGTGTATTTGTTCAGCAATACCATTTATCTTTTTCCGAATTGACTTTAGTTGTCTGTTTTTTTTTTAGTCACATGTCTAATTATAAAATAGTGGTCAAGCTAGCAAGTTACAGTTTGTGACTATTCTGTTGTAAGTGCAATTATTTCATCCCTTTGATGAATAAATTTATTTTTATATGACATTTTCTTTTTTCAATGTAGAGCTGGTGCATTTTTCTTCATTATCATGAACCAAGTATTTGGCAATATGTCTGCTGTAGAACTTTTCATCAAGGAGAGGGGCGATATTTATGTAAGTGATTTATTTTGTTGTTGCATTTCGCTAGTTATTTTGCAAATTAAAAAAATTAAATGAAAATTGAATATTTCTCTTAATCGTTTTTGAAAATGAATAATATTTTATTAAATGTAAACTTTTTTTTCTATTGACAGTCATGAAAATGTTAGTGGATTTTATCGTGTGTCAGCATATTTTGTTGCCAAAGTGTTTTGTGATGTCATACCCTTGAGGATGATCCCAGCAGCCATCTTCTCTTGCATCGTTTACTTCATGCTTGGTAAATCTGTCTTTTGAAATCTTCCATCTGTGGACTAATATTTAGACCTGTGCTCATTTTATAGATGATCTTCAGAGACTAGATAAATATCTGTGGAAAGATTTTAGTCAATAATTTATGGGATACCTCAAATCTGGTCAACTACATGATGTGTCAATTAATATTTTGATAATAAACATGTTATGATTTACTTACACTGTGATTTCTTTCTACCAGGATTGAGAATGGATGATGTGTGGAACATTTCTTCTTCTTCGCTCTGAATCTGTTCTGACAGCCATGTCTGCTTCCTAGCTCTCTCCTTTGCCATCAGTTCAACTGTCAGGATTTTTGCCCTGGCCAACTTGTGTCTGGCCTTATCTTATGTTTTTATGATGGTAGGTTGGTAATGCCTTTGTAGTAGCAAGCTTTTATGAAAGTAGGTTGTGATATGCATGACTTGGGCCAGGATAGGTGGTTTTGCCTTTGTGGTTGTTCGGTTGTGGTATGTTTGTTGATGGTTGGGTGATTGTGCATTAGTGATGCCGTGGTTTAGTTGAAATATATTTGATGTGTCTGGCATTGTCTTATGTTTTTATGACAGGGTGATGTGCCTTTGTGATAGTTTGGTGAAGCTTTTATAATGACTTTGTCAGGATAGGTAGTTGTGCCTTTGTGATGGTTGGTTATGGTTCTTTTATGATAGTAAGCTGTTATATGTCCTTGTTTTGGAAGCTGGCTTTGTTTACTTTTTAAAGACATTGATTAAAAAAAAAATAATAATGGTACTCTGAGGAAAATCTACATTTATTAAAGACTTTACAAGAATTTTTTTTGCATCATTACCTTGTATAAAAGAAGTAAAGTTCCCTTAACTTCAGAGGGCAGATAAGTGTAAAATTCATCTGTTTCTGTTACAGCGGCAGTTAAAGGGATTGTGTTGTTAGCACAAAGCCAAGCCACCTTTACTTCCCCAACTTAAAGTCAGGTAACCTCACGCTGTGTGGACTTGGGGACTTGAACCAACTTTCTCCAACTGCAAAAAATCCCTTGGTCCTCACTGAGGATTGAACTCAAGACTCTCAGGTTGACAGTCAAGCATTCTACAATTTCTGCAGAATCCCATTCTGCCATCTGTCCCACCTCAGCTTATATAAGCTGTGATTGAAATATTTACACTGCACTGATAGATATTTTTGTAGACACTGGCTTGTAGCTTGTCATTATATTTGACATGTTAGGTGTGTCCACAATAGCCGAACCCTACACAAAAAACTTGAATGAAACTTTAAATTTAGTTTGCTCTTATTTTGATTTTTTTTCTCCAGCTTTTTAGTGGACTCTTGATCAATGTTGGTGATTTGGGTGACTGGATCAGCTGGATCAAGTACTTGAGTATATTTCGTTACAGCTTAAATGTAAGCATTCTTGTCATCAGGTTAAGATTTAATTGATTTTATTTGCAGCCTGTCCAATCATTACTTGAAATGCTATTATATTTACATGTGACCTGTTTTAATGTGTCATCAGGCCCTACAGATCAATGAACTGAAAGGTCTTAAGTTCTGTTCAGCCAATGGTACAGATTGGTAAGTGGACTTTATACATCGATTGAGTTACTTGTCTGATGACTACTTCTCTTCATGACTGTCTATCTTCTACTTGTCCTTTATCTCTTGTAGCAGCATACAGTCTCAACTACTTTCCTCGGATGGACACTTTTTGGCAGTCTTCTGAAGTTTTATATTCTCTGAAAAATAATCACAAATCTAAACTAATCACATCATTATTCATTTACTGCCATACCATTTGCATTATTTCATAGTCCAATACTACCTATTTATTTGAATATTGTGTTCATGCTGTATTAGGCACTAAGCGAATGTGTTTCTTTTCAGTATGCTAGGTGATGTTTACCTGGAACGACAGAAGATTCCATACGAGACTCAGTGGGATCTGTGGCAGAATGAGGCAGCGCTTGGAATTATCATTGCTGTGTTTCTGACACTGGCCTATATACAACTGAGACGGATTAAAAACTCAAGTAGAACCAGAGTTGGAGATGTTGATCATCTTTGTTGTTGTTCTTCTGAACTGTTTTTGAAATTTCAACTTAGGCCAAATATTTATTCATGATATTTTTAACTCTTCACTCTGTTTGCCTGATTGTGAGATCCCGGTATGTTTTCGTTCGGGAACTAATTGAAGCTTATCTGAGACCATAATATTATATTTTTATATTTACAGTGTGATATTTTTAGAACACAATTCAGCACTTAATTTTTTTTTTTTTTTTTTTTTTTTACAATAGCTATAGCATTCCTGAGTGAATTTATTTGTTTAGTTTAAGTGACCTTATGCTTATTGATGCATGTCTTAAATTTGTGACATTGTGATTATTAGCATACCAAACATATAAATTATGTCACCATCTTGTGCCAAATCACATCCCAATAAAAATACTCGGCCCACAATGTTGTCATCCCTGTATTATAATTGTAATTTTTTTTTGTTTTCATTCGTCAGGTATGCGTAATATTTTATTTGAATTTTTAACTGGACAGTATTTATTTTCCGCATGACTCTCAACCATTCCAGAAACTTCTGGCTGTGTAGAATATAGAAATCCTAGACAACATCTGTGTGTAGGATTGTTGATGATGTTTTAGTATTTTGAAATATGCAATCATTTGTTAAGTGGTTTATAAAAGTTGCTGCTAGTCAATGTAATTTTTAACTGAGCTATTCCTTCTTATTTTGTACACTTTTATTTTTTCACTCTGTCCAGTGAAAGTGGACAGTATATATATATTTTCTTTGCATGCATTTAGGAAATGTTCGGAGTCTTTATTTTTTTTCATTCCCATTTTTTTTTCTTGTTCCCATCTTTTTTTTTTTAAATTCCATTTTTATTGTCACCTCTTCAGCAGAATTTTTAGACAAAATTTTTAAATCAATTTTATAAATGTCCTGTATCAAGACCTGAGCATGTATTAAACTTTTTGATTTGAGTGTTTAATTTTGTTTCATCCTTATTTACCCATCGAAAGTTTATTTCCAATTTTTTATTTTTTTTGAATTTTTAGTATCTTCTTTGGTTATTGAACTTATCAACACAGAGGAGACCTTAGCAATATGCCAGGAAGATTGTCAGTGTTCACAACTTCAGTTGTGATCATTTTTTTAGCTCCTAGTTTATAGTTTTTTGATTCATCATTGTGGACGACTGTTAATTTATTGCTTGCATTGCCTGGGAAATGGTTTTGATGTGGTACAAATGATCAAAACATTTTAAATTGTCTATTAAGCACAATAATTTTTTTTAAAACAGATATTAAGATCTAAGAGCAAACTACCATGAGATGTTGATGTAAAGTTTCCCATTTAAAGGGCTGGCAAAGACGGATCTATTTACTTAGCTGGGTTTGAAAATAAAACAGTTTGGGAATTGTACTGTTTGGGAACTGTACAGTTTGGGAATTGTAAAAGTCCACAGATTTAAGTTTTATAAAGTGGCCAGTAAAGTAATTATTAACTAGAAATAAAAATAATTTTTTTTAAGGTAAGTTTAAGTTTCCGTCCTTGTCTTAAGTGCTTAAGTTTTAATATAACATAATTATAAATTCTAAAATAGATTCAGTTGGAGTATTTGAGTGCCAGAATACCTGCCTTCGTAACTGACCAGCCAGTGAATAACTTATTTAATGGCTTTTGAGATAAACATTTTCTTTAAAGAATACATTGGAAAACATTTTTTTCTCTTACATTAACAGCTTTTTTTTAGAATTGCTCCTAAGGATTGATCCTTGTATTTATCTCAACGCGCACTACGGGGTCCAATTAGTGCAGTGAGATCAAGTGTACTGTGATTTTTTTACATTTGAGCTAGTCTGTTAAAAGAATTGTTAAAATATTATTAACGTTAAACAAACATTGTGGCAAAGATGAAACAAAAGTGTGAAGTCACTTTGATTGATGAATTTTCATCTCACAGGGTCAGTAGTAGGACAAAAAGTCACACTCACTATTCATCCCATTGATGAAAACCATACAGTATTAATTATTAGAATAAGGAAGGTAAATCATGTGTACATTTAAAAAAAAAAAAATTATTTACATATATGTCAACCTAAGTAGATCCCATTAAACATATTACAAATACTTTTTTTTTTTGTGTGTATTATTTCTTTTTGAAATGTTTGTTGTGAAAAAATGCATTTTAAAATTCTTACTTATGGCTATTAATTTTTGTTGGGGAGTGTTTATCCTCCCATTTAATGACACTTTTTGATATTGGGCATAACTGAATAAAAAATATTAGTTTTTTTTTGGTTGTTTTCTGACCTAATTGAATGTAAATTGCCTATTTATCTAACTTTTAATTCTAACATATTGTGGATATTTAACTTAAGTTTTTTTTTAATAAGGTATTTAAACAATAAAATAAATTTCCTTTATATTTACATAATCGTGACAGCCCCTCCCTCCCAGTAGTAAGGCATTATAAAAAACGGACCCCCCCCCCACTCAAATCTTTATATAATCTGTGAATGGTCCGTTATTTATTTCCCAGATAAGTAAATTGGTGATTCTTTGCATAGGACCCACACATTTTACTTTTCCCTAGGGCCTGTGTATGCCCCCTCCCCCACTATGTAAAGTTGTTTTTTGCATTGGGCCCCCCTAATTTAACTTCACCTAGTGTCCTTAATGTATCATTGCATTGGGCCCACCCTAATTTAACTTCACCTAGTGCCCTTAATGTATCATTGCATTGGGCCCACCCTAATTTAACTTTACCTAGTGCCCTTAATGTATCCTTGCATTGGGCCCACCCTAAATTTAACTTTACCTAGTGCCCTTAATGTATCCTTGCATTGGGCCCACCCTAAATTTAACTTCACCTAGTGCCCTTAATGTATCCTTGCATTGGGCCCACCCTAAATTTAACTTCACCTAGTGCCCTTAATGTATCATTGCATTGGGCCCACCCTAATTTAACTTTACCTAGTGCCCTTAATGTATCCTTGCATTGGGCCCACCCTAAATTTAACTTTACCTAGTGCCCTTAATGTATCCTTGCATTGGGCCCACCCTAAATTTAACTTTACCTAGTGCCCTTAATGTATCCTTGCATTGGGCCCACCCTAATTTAACTTTACCTAGTGCCCTAATGTATCTTTGCATTGGGGCCACCCTAAATTTAACTTTATCTAGTGCCCTTAATGTATCCTTGCATTGGGCCCACTCCTAAATTTAACTTCACCTAGTGCCCTTAATGTATCCTTGCATTGGGCCCACCCTAATTTAACTTTACCTAGTGCCCTTAATGTACCTTGCATTGGGGCCACCTAATTTAACTTTACCTAGTGCCCTTAATGTATCCTTGCATTGGGCCCACCCTAATTTAACTTTACCTAGTGCCCTTAATGTATCCTTGCATTGGGCCCACCCTAATTTAACTTTACCTAGTGCCCTTAATGTATCCTTGCATTGGGCCCACCCTAATTTAACTTTACCTAGTGCCCTTAATGTATCCTTGCATTGGGCCCACCCTAATTTAACTTTACCTAGTGCCCTTAATGTATCATTGCATTCAGCCACCCTAATTTAACTTTACCTAGTGCCCTTAATGTATCCTTGCATTGGGCCCACCCTAATTTAACTTTACCTAGTGCCCTTAATGTATCCTTGCATTGGGCCCACCCTAATTTAACTTTACCTAGTGCCCTTAATGTATCCTTGCATTGGGCCCACCCTAATTTAACTTTACCTAGTGCCCTTAATGTATCATTGCATTGGGGCCACCCTAATTGAACTTTACCTAGAGCCCTTAATGTATCCTTGCATTGGGCCCACGCTACTTAACTTTACCTAGTGCCCTTAATGTATCCTTGCATTGGGGCCACCGTAATTTAACTTTGCCTTTGGCTTCAATATATAACTTCGCCTAGCGCCTTTAATGTACCTTTGTAGTGGGCTCGAAAATACAAGAACGACTGCTACTTTCTATATAAGGGTTTTTGCAAAAACCACACCTCCTTACCCCCCCCCCCCATGTTATATACAATTTAAACGGCTCTTCATATTTTTCGCAGCTGGTTTTATGTTAAAAAAAATAACCAGCAATTATTAAGTTATACAGGACTACAGCTGAATTAAAAACATTAAATTGTTTAACACATTTCAAATTTACTACAAGTTAAATTACAAGATTACAATTTGAATTCACGAGCTAATCAAAACTTTATGTTCGAGACTTGCTGTTTCACTTCACCTTCCCGGTCTTGCATTGTAGAGCGCTCGACTGCCGACCGGAAGTCCTGGGTTCGAACTTAGTGATGACCTTGAGATTTTTTCAGGTCCAGTGTATTCCACAAGTCCACCCAGCTCTAATGGGTACCTGACTTATAGTTTAGGGAGTAAAAGCGGTTGGGCGTTGAGGTTATAGAAACAGATTAATTTTACACTTCATCTGCCCCTGTGAGCCCTAAGGAGCTTATGGGAACTTTACTTTTTTTTTAACCCCCCCCCCATCTCATCTTCCCTTTCCAATTTGCTGACGTAGCAAATGGACGACAACCTCCCAAGGAAGGTCTTGTAACCGCTTTGTTTCTTGATACATCTACAGGTTCATCAACATACAGGTCTATCAACATACAGGTCCATCAACATACAGGTCCATCAACATACAGGTCCATCAACATACAGGTCCATCAACATACAGGTCTATCAACACACAGGTCAATCAACATACAGGTCCATCAACATACAGGTCCATCAACATACAGGTCCATCAACATACAGGTCCATCAACATACAGGTCTATCAACATACAGGTCCATCAGCATACAGGTCCATCAACATACAGGTCCACAACATACAGGTCTATCAACATACAGGTCCATCAACATACAGGTCCATCAACATGGGTCCATCAACATACAGGTCTATCAACACACAGGTCAATCAACATACAGGTCTATCAACATACAGAGTCCATCAACATACAGGTCTATCAACATACAGGTCCATCAACATACAGGTCTATCAACATACAGGTCTATCAACATACAGGTCCATCAACATACAGGTCCATCAACATACAGGTCCATCAACATACAGGTTCATCAACATACAGGTCCATCGCCATACAGGTCCATCAACATACAGGTCCATCAACATACAGGTCCATCAACATACAGGTCTATCAACATACAGGTCCATCAACATACAGGTCCATCAACATACAGGTCTATCAACATATAGGTCCATCAACATACATGTCCATCATTTAGTGCAGTGAATAATTTGTGAACTGTAATTTTTGTGATTTCCAACATCGCTCTCTGGCAAGAGCCCCACTCTGCTATCTTTGTATGTGGCATCATAAGACGTAGCAGGAATAGGTACTCTCTCTCTCTCTCTCTCTCTTTCTCTCTGAAATATCTCGGTGATAACTGCGCGCTGAGACGCAGTCTTAGAGCCCGTGAGATCAGACTTGCTGTGTTCCTCAACATCTGGAGACTGCCATAAAGCCCAATGGCCAGCAAGATGCCCGACGGGTCCACCCTGTGGTCCGCCAACTCGGTGGCACTCAAATAACACGTGATCTACGGTTTCTCAACCTCTCTGGTACTAGCATCAGCCATTTGGCAGTGGGGACCCTAGGAAGGAAATATGTTTTCCTCAGTCTTAAGAGCGATTATATTCGCAACATTAAACATTTGTTGGGGTGAGTCATGCGCGAGCAGAGAGTATTTGTTTGCTGAATTGTAGATGGTGTATTCAGTTCTCATGTATTTTGGGGCCCTAGGTGTATACTTCCGGTGAAGTTTGGAAGCTATATGAGCAGTTACCTGTAGTGGCCCTCATAGTAGGAAAAAAGTCATTTCTTGGAAGGCTAAGACCTACAAAATGATATATACATCATGGGTCTAGGACTTATAGTTGCTGAGATATAGCGCTCCTTTATTAATATAGCTTATATAGTAAAAAACGGTACTAAGGCCCCTTTTACGGCCCTGAGAGGTCAGATCGCGAAATGGAAAAAGTCATTTCTTGACCTACAAAATGATATATACATCATGGGTCTAGGACTTATGGTTGTTGAGATCTAGGGTGTACACGGACAGACGGACGGACAGACAAAAACGGGACAATAGAGCATTTTTTTTTTCGAAAATGCTCTAAAAACAACAACAATACTACAACAATTAATTAATTCCCTCACATTTATTTTAATTATCAGAAGCGCTTCATTATCTGCTCGCTTCAAGAATAACAGGTTGTTGTTCATTCGTTCGAAAACATCACGTGATCAGAGAGTAATCACGGTCCTGACCTTTCAAAGGTGTTATTGTTGTTTTATCTCTGTAGATGTTGTCCCTCGTTGTCGTTTAACTGGAACAACGAAGCAAACAATTCAGCATTTGGTTTTCTGAACAAATACGAGTTTTGTACACTGCACTGGATTCAACGTATTGTGGCATATCAGAGTAATAAAACGCAATGTTTAGGGTTTTCCTGTTTTTGATGGATGTCAACCTAACGTCAGACACCAGTCGTTTCGTAAGATTTGGGCACTTGCATAGAGATCCGAATGGAGGAAGGGCATATGCTAATAGACATTCAATTATTGGAATTAGTGAGTGATTATTGAAGTGGCCCCTTATAAGCAGGCACGCCGAGGGGGGGGCAGGGGTCATTGCCAGGGGGCCGCATCTGTAAGGGGGCCCGGCCGCCCCGACCATGTCATTTTTCACAACGTTTATTAAGGGGCCCGCAATGATGTCCTGCCCTGGGGCCCGTGTTGGCTCGGCGCCACTGCTTATAAGTAGTGGAATCAAAGGGATGGCAATTTGGGTGATCGCCCCAAGCCACAGGCCTGAGTGGAGGGCCCGCGTTTGAATTTATTTTATTCTTCGTTGACTAACTAACAAAAATCAAACGATTATTTTGGCCACTCGCTGTAGACCCTGCAAATGAGTCTTACCCTTGGCGACGATGATGATGACGCCGCCTGTACAATACACTGGTCTGTACTGGAATCCACAACAGCTCTTTTGAATGGCATTGGCCCAATTACTCATCCAATTGATTCAGTCTAAATTCATTTGGTATGGAACAGTTGGTCATCCGCGTTGGCTAGAGGGTCACGCCTATACTTAAGTGACGACAAAGCAATGGCCAAGTACGCACAATAGTTCCAGGCTTGATTTCATATCTTTCTTGGCGATTCTTTGATGTTTGTGTGCGTGGGCTTGTGATGTTTTGGCGAATTGTTGATTTTTTTAATCTTACTTTTTGCAATCTAAACAAAACAATAAGAGCGAAGTAATAATTTAAACTATAAAACAACAATAACAAACACATAAAACACTATCCACACAATTTATTTTTTATTGAACTTTATAATAATAATAATAAAAAAAAGATGAACTTCAAACTGTTCTTCATTATTTACTCATTCAATTAATTAGAAGGAAGGAGGACATGACGAGATCAGGTTCCGAACAAGAAAAAACTCATTTACCCTTACTTTATAGATTTTATGCCAGAAAGTAAATAATCCATTTGACTTTTATTGTAGCTGGCTGCCTGATTCAAATAAATTGCATACTCAGATTACGGTGAAACTATTCCTTTAAAGCGTTTTTGTGAAACATGCTTCTTTTTGTGTGTGGTTTCCTCAATGTAAACAATTCATTTCATTTACTTAATCCATACATTCTGATCTGTGATCTACCACCTACAGCTATCTCCACATAAACGGTGGCTCAATATAGTTTTAAAGTTCTATTTAACTTTAACTGGAGATGAACTATTGAAAAAGAAACAAAAGCAGACAGTGACCATGGGGTCAACCTTAGAAGCAGCCCCGTAGCGTGAAAATTTACTGAGGAGGGGCCAGGCATTCTACAGCAGGGGCCAGGCAATACATAACAAATAAGCAGGGGGCCAGACAAAACGCAGGGGGGGCCCGGTCCTGGCCCCCGCACGCTACGGGCCTGTCTAGAAGACTGACAATAGCCGTGTCCACGGACGTGATTCAGTTGAGACCCTATGCTCATGCAGTAAAAAAGTAAAGTTCCCTTAAAACCCCAAAGGGCTCATCAGATGCAGTGTAGAATTCATCTGTTTCAGAAACCTCGGCATATGAACCGCCTTTACCCCAACTTAAAGTCGGGTAACCATTTAAAGCTGGGTGGACTTGGGGACTGTCACCAGGACTCCGGAAATCCCAAGGTTCTCACTGAGATTCGAACCTCGAGACAGTCCGGTCGACAGTCAGCTGTTCTACACCACTGACCACCCGTCCCCTTCACAATTGTGAAGCCGGGCTTGCCACAGTTTGTTATTGAGTGGCATTGTTGCACTGTATTCAGATCAGGTAACTTTAAGGCATTCGCGTGGTACTGTAAGGCATCGAGTGGTACTGTAACGTACGGATCTGGGGGCCTTGGTGGAGGGGGGGCTTGTTCTCCTTGGGGGCCCCTGCATTTTGATATTCGACATCATGACATGAGGTAATGTACTTAATATTTAATGTAAAAAAATTTATGGGGGCACCTCAAGCTGGGGCCCGGGGAAACTTTCGAATTCGGACCCCCACTCCTCCCTAGTTACGCCTCTGTACAGTATTACACACTGTTTCACTCTATGCGACTGGAGGCGGCGGTACAGGGAAACAAACGGGAGTACTGAAGCAGTCATCTGTGAGCCGACACCGGCTATGCTCCACGTGGATGTACCGGCGTAGTCCAAACTCATAAAATTTACAAACGAGTGAGTTTACAGGGAGACGTAGGTAGTTGGGGAATGGGGAGGGGGGTGGAAAGCGATAAAGGGAAATGTGGCACTGTTTTTTTTTGTTTGAAGGAAGAAAGTGTGTGTGTGTGTGTGGGGGGGTGGTTGAGGTAAAGAGAAAAAGAGCCATGGGGAAAGGGTGGGAGAGGAGTTCTTTTTTTAAACAAAAAAAAACGTATTGCCGAACTTTCCCGATTCTCGCTACAGGAGAGTTCTCTTATGTGACTTGACTATCTTGGTTTATTTTGTAGGATCATCAAACCTGACGGAGAGAGTGGGTATGTTAGTGGGAGAGGCAGAGAGAAAGAAAGAGGAATAATTAAATAAGGAACTGGAAACTAATACAAAAAAGAAAAGCAAAATAACAAAAAAAAAAAAAAAACTGAACATTTCTGTAGCTTTGGTAACATGGACTGAAACAAATACTTGAACACTTTGTATTTACGTGACCATCTGTTGACAGCAGACGATAAAAAGTAAGAAGTTCAAATAGTACGACTGATATATTATTTGTTCAATCACTATATATATATATATTCTTAATTTGTTATGTTCATCTGTAGACTTCGTTTTTCATCTATAGTCTTCGTTTATTATCTATAGTCTTCGTTTTTTATCTGTAGACTTTGCTTTTTAACTAAAGGTTGTGTATTTTATCAATATCACTTTGTTTTTCCTCTATCGGGCTTCGTTATTCATATGTTGTCTTCATTTTGTGTTAAAAATGTTTATACCCCAATATTCCGCTAGCCTCACTTTTTTTTTGAGAGCAAGAAAAGACAACTCACAAATATAAACTTTGACCTCGCCAGGTAATGTGTTCTCTCCCTGTCAGCCTCAACTTCACGTATACAATTTTTTTTTCTTTTTTTTTCCACTAACTGCTGTTTTTCTTTTTCCATGGACGAATCACACATCCACCCCACACTCATGCAGACACACACTCACTCACTCACTCACACGCCGAGTTTCTTGGAACAGAGTTGGCCGTGCCACCACCACCACCACAGAGTTCGGCAAATGACGACGGAGTTAATTTGAACTGTAGGTGGGGGAATTCTAGCGCTGTCTGTACACATGCGTGGCCCTCACTACCTGCAAGTAACACACCTCGGCCTGCAAAAAAAACAACTTTACAACAGACAAGATTTGTGTAGAGATGTTCCCTTCAGACTCGATTGTAGGTAGTCCTTCTTGTAGACAATTTTGGATGGCGTCCACTTTGAACTTAAACACGGTCTCAATGATCTCTATAAACAAACACTTATTAATTTCTCCCAAGGGGCGAAACAAGGCGGGATCACTTCCGGTCTCTACAGCTCTCTATTTTTTAAAAAAAAGTTTATTGTTCTAACTTGAATATTGTTTAATATATACGTGCATGCGGAGATTGCATTGCATGTCAGTATTCTTCACTCCCTCTTTCTCTCTAACACAATTTCATACTCTCTAGCACACACAATTTCATACTCTCTAACACACACACACAATTTCATACTCTCTAACACACAACAGTTTCATACTCTCTAACACACACAATTTCATACTCTCTAACACACACACATACATACTCTCCTTCTTTTCACTTACTCCAACACACACGCGTGCGCACTAACTATTCCCACACCAGAAAGTGGGGAATGTCACATGCCTATGAAAAGAATATGACAGTGGAAATGCGAACAGAAATATATTAATACTTCTTTCGTGGATAAACAACCAAAACACTGTCGCAGATAGTTAGGAAAAATCGAAATAAATAAATAAATAAAAATGCACACGTACAGGTATACATTTAATTTTTTTTACTCAGAGGCGAACAATTAGCGGTTAAGGCCTCGGGGCACAGAAGAAAATATTGGGCCCCTAAAGGAAGAGAGGATTTATGTTGATCTTTGAGAGCCTTTCTCGCAGTACGACCCGGGTGCGTGCCCAGTGCTACGGTCTTAAAATTCGCCTCTGTCATTACAAAAATAACTGCTGACATTTAATATTTAAGTAATTTGATTTTCAAAATCACAATATTCAGTGTTCCATCGAGTTATCGGTCATTTTGATTCAGCCATTAATTAGGCTTTTTTAAAAAATAACAACAAAAAAAAAAAAAAAACAAACAAACAATATCACTGTAAATCGAGTCTGGAAAAAATAAGTTGGCAACAGTTCGAAAATTAACAGCGACAACACAAAACTACGTAAGATCCATCAGCGTCAAAGAGAATCATTATGGCGATTCTTTTTGTTTAACAGTGAAAACATTCTCCAAATAAATAAATAAAATACTAATGAGTGGTCTGGGTTCAATCAGTGGTAAGGATTTCAACCCTATTCCCCCCCCCATTTAATGCCAGATACAGCAACATACGTGAATGCATTTAGACCAGCTATCGGCAACCGGTGGTCTGCGGACTAATAGTGCATAGGCGGCTTTAGAAGTACACGAGGGCGCCTTGGGGGCGAATGTCATGTGTGGGTCGAGTGTCATTCGAGGAGTCTAGGGTGTGTTTACGTTTAGTTTTGCTACAGTCTTGTGAAAAATTTTAAGTACGCCCCCACTACCCCTCACCTGCGGGGTGTGGGGCGGTCAACCAATTTAGTAGGTCCGTGGGATTAAACTCGTAAATTTTGTGGTCCGTGTGATTAAACTCGTTACTTTAGTGGTCCGTTGGTCGCAAATTTACTGGCCCGTGGGATAAACTCGTAAATTTAGTAGGTTCGTGGATTAAACTCGTAAATTTAGTAGGTCCATGGGATAAACTCGTAAATTTAGTAGTTTCGTGATTAAACTCGTAAATTTAGTAGGTCCATGGGATAAACTCGTAAATTTAGTAGGTTCGTGGGATTAAACTCGTAAATTTAGTAGGTTCGGGATTAAACTCTGTAAATTTAGTAGGTTCGTGGGATTAAACTCGTAAATTTAGTAGGTTCGTGGGATTAAACTCGTAAATTTAGTAGGTTCGTGGGATTAAACTCAAATTTAGTAGGTTCGTGGGATTAAACTCGTAAATTTAGTAGTTCCGTGGGATTAAACTCGTTAATTAAGCAACATTTTGAAGGAAGGAAATTTGGAAATATATTCTTGAGGTCTTTAAGCTTGCCGATGGCTAACTATACTTTTAAGCAAAACTTTAATTCAAGAGCTGATGAAAGCACTCGACTGTTGACATTAGGGTCCTGCCTGATCTCCGGTGAGAACCAAGGGAATGATCAGGTTTGTCGTGAAAGTCCCTCCAAGTCTCCAGTGGTGGGGGATGAATGAAGGGACACTCAAATAACAGTCCCACATAGCGATTTTTATTGGAACTTTATTGGACCATTACCATTTATAAAAAAAAAAATGACACCCAATCGCTTAGTTGGGTATTCTTTATTTATACATGTCTACTTGCATATTTGGAAAAAAGTTTTTTACGGCACTTCTATCTAATACATAATCGTCTAACCTAGGCGGTAGACTGACCGTACGTGATCCTGGCTAAAAATAGTTATGGGGAATTAACAAGCAAGTGTGAATTCCAAAATTTTCGTCTCACTCAAGGGGGAGTTAACTCGCAAGCTCGGCTAAAAATAGTTTGGGGGAATTCCAAAACTGGAAATCTAAACACAACAAGGACTTCTTATTATATCGCAGGTAGCAAGCAGCCAGCGTCAGCAGGCTTTCAACTAGTTTGAAATATCTTTACATGGGAACCAAATCACTGCTTACAACGGGATTGAGAAACTGTATAAATAATCCTTTTTGGTTTCATCTGTTGAATATAAAAGTCTTTTCAAAAAAAAAAAAATGTTGATATTTCATCTAATGTTTAAGAAATTGACCTGTTTTTTTAAAGTCATTTTCAATAAGCTGAAAAAAAAACAACAACAACAACAACCAGTGGCGCAACCGGGGGCAGGGCGGGGCTTGAGCCCCCAGGTCAAATCATCAATACATAATGTACGTTATAAAGTTACACAAAAGACTGTCAAACAGTCTTTATTCACTATGTGAGTCCCACCCCTCCCAGGAACTTTTGCTGGTTGCGCCACCGACAACAACAGACAATCCTGTTTTAGTTTGACTGTTTATTGTTTTAAATGAATGAGGCGCCCGTGTTCTAGTCTTTATTCCCATGAGTGTACGCCATGACTGTGTGGCCTACCTAAGGTCGGGTACCCCACCCACCACCGTGCTGCTTGTACTTGTAACACACACACACATACACACACATACACGGACTGACATATAGGCCTACACTAATGTTCTTTATGCATCAATAAACACACACATTTTGGGTCAAAAAGTACCCCATTCGTAGGTCAACAAAGTCCCTGGATTTATTTTTAGCCTAAAAAAATCTGAACATCATCTTTGAATGTGAGATAGCTGCCAGATTTAGGTAAGAAAAAGGCCAAAAAAATCATAAAAGTACTAATATATTTAGATCAATAACAAAACGCGGAGACAAAAAAATTCCACATCTTGCATTTGCCCATATGGAAAAAAAAATCCTTTGTCTGGGTTTATTTTCTCTGTCTTATGGGAATTTCCTTTTAGTCCTGTCTAGCCTACAAGGCACGAGGTAAACCTTGAACTTTTGGTTTGAGGTTTCTACCATGTTTCTACTAATATTCAGGACAGGCGAAAGAAACCTGGTACCCAAAAAAAATAGTTACCTTTACGTAAGGAGTTTTATACGCTGTATGCCACAGTCAGAGCAGGATCTGGCTACACCAAACAAACAAACAAACAAAAAACTGGGGAAACGCATTCCCGTATTACTAGTTACAATGAATGCAACATTTGGGTGGGATAAATTGATATATTGTTGTAGGAGTTGCCAATTAGCGCTGAAATGTATCGTGTAGAGTACACCAAGAAGAGGAGAACAAAACTGGGTTTAAAAAACTGAAGGAAGTATTTAGTATGGGAACGTATCCGTATTCAGGGAAACGTAGATTAATTTGTTTATTTTTTTTTTACATTTTGAAACGCAAGCACGGCGGCCTCACGTTTATACACGAATGAAGAGCCGTAATGGCTTCTCAGTTGTACTTTTAGCCCAAGACGATGCAATCCTTTATGATATATTTACAAATGGTGAAGTTGAAGGTTTTTCATTATTATCAGTTTGACTGTAATACATATTTTAAAGGAGAAATAAATGTAAGCTGTAAATGTAATGAAGCCAGGGCCGTTTTAAGGTCATCGTAGGCCCTTGGCACTTTCAAAGTCGTAGGCCCTCCCGATTTCATTTTTTAAATATTTTTCAAGAATGCACCGGCACTTATTTGCCATCCTGGCTTTCGTAGGCCCTTAAAAGTCCGTAGGCCCTAGGCACAGTGCCTACTGTGCCTATATGATACAGCGGCCCTGAATGAAGCACCAACAAATGAAGCAGTTTCATGTCATAGAATTGACTTTGAAAATAAAACTTGTCAGTATAAAATTATATATAATAATATAATTCTAATACATGTACACAATGATACATTTATTGCAAACAGATTGACCTCCGTGTGTGGTCGACTGTCTTTACCAGATACTAGCTGTACTCTGCAAAAACCTTTGCATAGAGTTATATCCTTAGCCTTGATCGGTAGACTAGGTTATTTTTTGGTTTTGGGCAGATCCGATTTTTTCATGATGGTATTTTAAACTGGAATAATGTTATATTAATTCTTTACTTTCGATCTAACGCAGAACCCAAAATCGCTATTATTTATAATATGTTTTGTTTAACAAGGGGTGACAGAGAGAAACACAATTAATAGCTGAACTATCTCTTTATCAAAAGAACTGAAAATCTCAGCTAGATCTGGCCAATCTGTTTGCAATATGTTTATTTTGCTTTGAAGTTTTCCCAACTATGAACAAGTTTTGTAAATGATGTTATTTCTTTCATTCCATCCAGTTTACGTCATTACTTCTCATCAATCCAATTGGTTGGTCTGACATCGGTTGGTGGTTAGTTAAACATTGGCGTTGAGAAATATATTAAACACTTATCCAGAACATGGAGACATTGTTATCCACACCATGGAGACATTGTTATCCACACCATGGAGACATTGTTATCCACAACTGTATCCTACGCTTAAAGTTTACTTATCCTACAATAAACAAGCACACATATATGTATTTATTAGTGTCAGGGACGAAGCGTGAGTATTGCCCGTTATAACTCTTAGAGTATAACATATTAATGTTTTATACTATATACAAAAGCACAAACGAACAAAGATCTATATATTTGTATAAATTATTAGACTAACAACCTATACGATTTATGTATAACTGAATGTTTTATATATTAAAACTTGTAGTCATTTTATTATGAATGATTATGCTAACTATATCCAATAAACATAATACCATTAGACTTATAGCAGTTCCTATAAAAATGACTATGACCGGCAACACCCACGCCTCGTCCCTGGTCAGTGTGTTTATTAGCATTATCACTGGTTGACATCACTATTTTAGCCTGTGAATGTGGAAATACTGGGGCAGTATCAGCTGTACCGGTTGTAGAAATAGCGTACGCTTGTGACGCGACCTCAGTGCACTTCTAAAACCGTGTTACACTTCATTAGTTGAGTGCAGGAGGAACTGGGATGGCCGACATCTGCAATCTTGGTTATCCAAGCGCCAGCAACCGCACAGTCATCCGTCCGTCCACCTGAGTTCTTTTCAAGAAATCGTTAAATCTTTGAAGCTAATTCTGGGGGAAAAAAGGTTTACTTTAAATTGTGTGTAGTTTAGTAAGTAATGGCTCGAACCGTTTCTATATATAGGCTGCCTACAGCCCCCGCTGGTAAGGGCTCCCCGTTTATAAGGAAGGGCTTTCGAAAACTTGCCAACTTAACAGTTGGGGAGGGGGGGTTCATCGGTGACCCAGTTGTGTAAAAATTATTAGGGGGCCCAACATTGCTAGCCGTGACATCCTCAGGATTTTTGTCGAGGATATCCTAAATGTACCTTTGAATTGGGGCCCCCTCATGTAAATGTGCCAAGGGCCTCCAAAAATTTCAAGAACGGCTTTTTTGGGTAATTTTATATTGTTATAATGCTACTGTATTGATGAACAATCCAGAGGTCTGGGTTCGAACACTCACAGGGACATCGGCATTTGATTAGCCTAAAGGTATGCGATGATTATCGGTTGATCATACACAATGTATATTATACATGATTTGTTTACCGCTCTTGGGACATTTCTTTAGTGTCCTTTATAATCTTCACAAAAAGATGAGTCTGTAGTGTGCATGGGAGAGGCTATTGGCTGGAGCCGGTGCTAGGTGTAGCTGCCAACCGAACTTATGTTGAATGCCTGCACCCTCACGGTTACAATAAAAGTAAGTCAAGTCCCCCTTAGCCCTAATAATCCACCGGGGCAGATAAAGAGGAGAATGAATCTGTTTGTATAAGCACAACGCCACTTCCACAACAATTACCCGCCCAACTAAAGTCAGGTAGCCATTTCAAGTTGAGTGGACTTGAGGGACTTTGAATCAACTTTCACCAGGACATGGGGAAAATTCCATCGGTTCTCATTGAGGCCGACACCCAAGCGATCTACACACGTTCAATTATCCGCCCATCTTGGGGTACAGTAGTATTGAATTAAATGAATAAGCAATTAGTGTTTGTTTGTACTAGACGAGGTACCCCCAGTTGGTGGATGATCTATTAGTACTCACAGGAGATGGTTAGGGGCAAGATTAAAGGGATCCCTGCTGTCGGGGCCTCCAAGATTAGAGGCAGCCCTGCATAAGTAACTGACGGCGTTGAGGGTCGAACATGATACATTTACGCATCGTACAGTTTCTAAGACATAAGGTGGAGAGCCCAAACATGTTCCCAGTTCCCAGGTCAAGACGTGCTCGGCATCACGATGGCCGTAGTGGGGGGGAACTAACGAAGTACCTGCACCTTGACCTTTTACTGTGCTTTCATAAGCAAAACAAAAAAATAACAACAACAACAACAACACAAAGGTTGGCGTGTAGGTATGACCGCGGTAAAACCTACGGGAATAAATCTGCAGTAAAGTACATCATCCAATTTGGCAACAATCAAGATGTAATAGAGGCCTGAAGTTGTTGTCATGCTCGGCGGTGTTTTTTTTTTGCGGATGTTTGTACAAACGAGGCAAGCATGTTTTGATTACGTCATCACCACTGGGACTCTTGTAGTGGTAGTTCATGCAGCCCGGCGGGGGGTCAAAGGTTTCTAAAGAGAGTCGAGATCTCGGAGTAGTGCCGAGATAACGATTGACATTTTGTCTTGGTCCCCGTGAGTGTTTTGCGAACTCTACGGCACACTGCGTGAGTCGAATGAAGAAAGAAATTCCATTATTGCAGAGGACATAGATATTATAATAAAAGTACGCAATAAGATGTTTTTATTGAAGATTATGAAAAAGATACGGAGCTCGGTGCAGCTTGGTTAATGAACAAAGAAATAAAAAAATATATTAAAAAAAATATCAAAGAATGTATTATGTGACTTTCATTAAACTGAGTTTTGCAAACTACATCTCCAATTTCATGAAATAGTGTAATTTTAAGACATATTTTCAAAGAACCAATTTTTTTGTTTTAAAATCTATTGTAGATATCATAAAAAAACTGTGCACAAATGCACGCCCAATTTTTTTGTAAAATAAACTGAATTTGTTACCTTGGTACACTCAAAAAAGTTAATTTTTTTCTGGGGGGGGGGGGGTAAAAAAAATTATAACAAAATTTCTATTTTATATCTCCAAAAAAAATTGGAGAACTGTGAGCAATAGAAATAAGAATAAGCTTGCAAAATTGTAAGCTTATATCTTAGGTAGTTTTTGTGAAAGTGTCGAAAAGGTACAATATTTCTTTTTTATGCGATTTTGAGAAAAACGCAAAAAAAGACTGTCAAAAACCTCTCTTAAACAAAATACATGGCCTAAAAATGATAGTTAATGATTGGACAGTGAAAGTAAGCCATATTGAATAAACAATTTTAAAACTATAAACATCAGCAGAAAAAAAATCGATTTTTTTTTATCGGGACTTCTCTGTGCTATTTATAGACACATGTAGTACCTTAACTGGCATAGAAATTCACACAACTCCTGTTTATTGAGCTAGCTACTTCCCCTTATTGAGCCTACTGGCCAAGGTATGTTCACAAACACAGCCGTCTTCAATAAGACATTAGGGGGTAGTACAACTGGACCGGATGTGCTGCTATTCAAACGCTTTAAGACGTTTTGGCCAAAAATAAGACAGGCAGAATTTAGTATATGCCACGATGTTCAACTTGAGCAAAATATCTAAGAAAGACAACTCAAGATATTTGCCACGTGAAGATTACAAAGAACTTCTGACTCTGAATCATATCTTCATTGGAGGAATTCCCCCTTGGGGTGCGTTTTCGTGTTCCAGGAGCTTATCACCATGCAAGGTGGATGTCTACAATAATCTACATCCTGAAGATTTATCTTCCGTCATCAATTCAAGCTGACTAAGCATGAAGACAGATCTATTGCAGAATTAGGTATCTTTGCATTCTAGGTTTACATTAAAGCTTGGATTCAATGTCCAATTCTACCATTCGCACCTCTGAATGATCTGGATTTCATCAAGCTTCTTATTGATTATAAGAATGTTTCTCCCTTCATTTCTCAGATTGCATTGAAAACGATTGGCCGACATCTCTGGTACCTTACTGCATAACCAATTCCTCTGGTTCTTTCTTCTCAACGTGTCTCAGTGGATGAGAAAAATAGACTTGCTGCTTGCTTGAGGCAATTTATGAAGAAATCTTCTGATGATCAGAAAGAAGAAAGGTGCATACACAGCACAAATGATCCTTCGGCACTTCCTAATGTGACATTAAATGATTCTGTGACCTCGTCATCATTGCTATTCTTTAATGCTCTTCTGCTTCCCATATGTTTTCTCATGACTGATGCTTCCACCTGGCAACAAACTCCATCCTTTCAGAAGGCAACAGCAGTGGTCTCTTCCTTGAAACTTGTCAATGACTGTGCCGAGCGGGAAATTGCACTGGTGTTATCGTTCAACTCATCTCTCACTAAAACAGAGGAGGAAAAGCAGTACTTGTTCCAAATTGTTGAACAGCATCGCAAACAGTTTCCAGATGCAAAAAAAAACTGTGCTGAAGAGATCGCAGCTTGAAGACCTTCAGGACTCAGAAAGCACAGACTAAAAAAGTGTATTTTTGAATGACGAACTTAGAACTACTCTGCAATACAGTCAGGCTAATGTGTCATGTAACTAGTATTATTTTACTGTTTAAATTATATTGTATAATTGTTCTTTGTATCTAAAAAACAGCATTTTAAACATTGCAAAATTTTCATTTAATGCAACTTCCGAATACCATAGAACACGAGATAACAAGTGCACTGAGGCAGTATTTATAGGAGCACAAATGGTGTTAAATTTGGTATATACATGTTTTAAATCACAGTGAACCAGAAAACTAAAATGTTCATGATAAAAAATCACTTTTATTTTTTTCCATTATAAAGTGACCCACTCTAATATATATATACTAGTTGCAAGTACCCGGCTTTGCCCGGGTTTAAAATAAGGTTTTCTGTTTACATTCTGATTTCTCCCTACCCCCTCTCTCCCTTCCTCTCTCTCTCTACCTCCCTCCCCTCTCTCCCTTTCCCTCTCTCCCTTTCCCTCTCTCCCTTTCTCCCTCCCTCCCTCTCCCTCCCTCTCTCCCATCTCTCTCCGTCCCTCTCCCATCTCCCTCTCTCCCCCTCCTTCTCTCCCCCGTCCATCCTCCTCCCTCCTCCTTCCCTCTCTCCCTCCCTGCCCCCTCTTTCTCTTTATCTCTTCCTCCCATTTCTCCCATCCGCTCCCTCTCTCCTTCCCTCCCCTCTCTCTCCTTCCCTAACCCCTCTCTCTCTCCTTTCTCCCTCCCTCCCCTTTCCACCTCTCTCTCTCCCTACCCCTCTCTCCACCTTCCTTCCTCCCTCATTCCCTCTCTCTTACTCCCCGCCCCCCTCACTCTTTATCTCTCTCCCTCCCTCTCTCCCACCCTCTCCCTCCCTCCCTACCCCCTCTCTCCCTCCCTTCCTATATATATATATATACTTATTATTATGGCTTCACACTTCTTATAAAATCCTTCTTCATTCCTTTACCTTCCTCAAACTGTACAAATCAGAGACCATGAAAAAACATCAACAATTCTTTGCATCACAAAGGCACAATACAGCACCAGCGCGCAAGTTCTATTCAATCATAGGGAAATGACGTCACAGAGGAATTTTATTTATGGCGCCGTCGAGATTACTTTAATATAGTAAAATACTAAAATAAACAAAATTAATTACAATTAAATTACCCATCGAGATGAAACGAAACCTGTCCTATAACCTTCCCCATGTAAGTATGTGTATGTGTAACAAATTTCACATTATTTGGTTATCTGGATCTTGAATTATAAGGGAACAGACAGACAGACAGACAGACAGACAACAAATGCCTCTTATAAGTATAGATATATATATACTAGTTGCAAGTACCCGGCTTTGCCCGGGTTTAAAATAAGGTTTTCTGTTTACCTTCTGTTTTCTCCCTACCCCCTCTCTCCCTTCCACTCTCTCTCCCTTTCCCTCCCTCCCCCTCTCTCCCTTTCCCTCCCTCCCTTTCTCCCTCCCTCCCTCTCCCTCTCTCTCTCCCATCTCTCTCCGTCTCTCTCCCATCTCCCTCTCTCCCCTCTCCCCCTCCTTCTCTCCCCGTCCATCCTCCTCCTTCCCTCTCTCTCCCTCCCTGCCCCTCTCTTTCTCTTTATCTCTTCCTCCCGTTTCTCCCATCCTCTCCCTCTCTCCTTCCCTCCCCTCTCTCTCCTTCCAAAACCCCTCTCTCCCTCCTTTCTCCCTCCCTCCCCTTTCCACCTCTCTCTCCCTCTACCCCTCACTTCCCCTTCCTCCCCCCTCATTCCCTCTCTCTCCCTCCCCGCCCCCCTCACTCTTTATCTCTCTCCCTCCCTCCCTACCCCCTCTCTCCCTCCCTTCCTTTCTCTCTCCCTCTCCCCCTGCTCCCTCTCCCATCTCCCTCTCTCCCCCTCCTTTTATCCCCCCTGTCCATCCCCCTCCCTCCTCTCTCCCCCTCCCTACCTCCCTCCCTCCTTTCCTCTCTCTCCCCCTGCCTCCCTCTCTCTCTTTTTCTCTCTTTAACTCTCTCTCCCTCCCCCCCTCTCTCTCTCTATATATATATATATACTTATTATTATGGTTTCACACTTCTTCTTAAATCACTCTTCATTCCTTTACCTTCCTCAAACTGTACACATCAGAGAGCATGAAAAAACATCAACAATTCTTTGCATCACAAAGGCACAATACAGCACCAGCGCGCAAGTTCTATTCGATCATAGGGAAATGACGTCACAGAGGAATTTTATTTATGGCGCCGTCGAGATTACTTTAATATAGTAAAATACTAAAATAAAAAAAAATTAATTACAATTAAACTACCCATCGATATGAAACGAAACCTGCCCTATAACCTTCCCCATGTAATTATGTGTATGTGTAACAAATTTCACGTTATTTGTTTGTCTGGATCTTGAGTTATAAGGGAACAGACAGACAGACAGACAGACAGACAACGAATTCGTCTTATAAGTATAGATATATATATATATATATATACTAGTTGCAAGTGCCCGGCTTTGCCCGGGTTTAAAATAAGGTTTTCTGTTTACCTTCTGTTTTCTCCCTACCCCCTCTCTCCCTTCCTCTCTCTCTCCCTCCCTCCCTACCCCTCTCTCCCTTTCCCTCCCTCCCTTTCCCTCCCTCTCTCCCATCTCTCTCCCATCTCCCTCTCTCCCCTCTCCCCCTCCTTCTCTCCCAACGTCCATCCTACCTCTCTCCTTCCATCCCCTCTCTCCCTCCATAACCCCTCTCTCCCTCTTTTCTCCCTCCCTCCCCTTTCCACCTCTCTCTCTCCCTCCCCTTCTCTCCCCTTCCTCCCTCCCTCATTCCCTCTCTCTCCCTCCCTGCCCCCCTCACTCTTTATCTCTCTCCCTCCCTCTCTCTCTCCCTCTCTTCCTTTCTCTCTCCATCTCCCCCTACTCCCTCTCCCATCTCCCTCTCCCCCTGCTCCCTCTCCCATCTCCCTCTCTCCCCTTTTCTCCCTCCCTCCCCTTTCCACCTCACTCTCCCTCCCCCCCTCTCTCCCCCTTCCTCCCTCCCCTCATTCCCTCTCTCTCCCTCCCTGCCCCCTCACTCTTTATCTCTCTCCCACCCTCTCTCTCCCTCCCTCCACTCTCTCTCCCTCCCTACCCCCTCTCTCCCTCCCTTCCTTTCTCTCTCCATCTCCCCCTATTCCCTCTCCCATCTCCCTCTCCCCCCATCTCCCTCTCTCCCCCTCCTTTTCTCCCCCTTTCCATCCCCCTCCCTTCTCTCTCCCCCTCCTTCCCTCTCTCCTACCCTCCTTTCCTCTCTCTCCTCCTGCCCCCTCTCTCTCTCTCTCTTTATCTCTCTCACTCCCTATCCCTCTCTCTCTCTTTCTCTCTCTCTCTCTCTCTCTCTATATATATATATATATATATATATATATATATATATATATATATACTTATTATTATGGCTTCACACTTCTTCTAAAATCCTTCTTCATTCCTTTATCTTCCTCAAACTGTACAAATCAAGGAGCATGAAAAAACAACAACAATTCTTTGCATCACAAAGGCACAATACAGCACCAGCGCGCAAGTTCTATTCGAATCGGGAAATGACGTCACAGAGGAATTTTATTTATGGCGCCGTCGAGATTACTTTAATATAGTAAAATACTAAAATAAAAAAAAAATAATTACAATTAAACTATCCATCGAGATGAAACGAAACCTGTCCTATAATCTACCCCATGTAATTATGTATATGTGTAACAAATTTCACATTATTTGGTTATCTGGATCTTGAGTTATAAGGGAACAGACAGACAGACAGACAGACAGACAGCAAATGCCTCTTATAGGTATATACATATATATATATATATATATATATATATATATATATATATATATATATCATACACATAGAACAACTAGGCACTGCCAAACAATATATCATACAGATAGAACAATAATTCTCTGCCACACAATCTATATATTAATATATATGTATATATATATATATATATATATATATATGTATATATGTATATATATATATATATATATATATATAGACTAGATATTAAGCCCGGCGTTCCCCGTTAAATCTAGATGTAATGTTAAACCCCCTCCTAATCAATTAAATTAATTTAATTAGGTGTTGATTTATGCCACCTTCCAAATGTGCAGCAATGACCTACATTTCATACGTCAAAAGATATGGCTGCCATAACCAACAAACCATCATCAAAAAGTAATCCATCGAGGCAACAATAACCTCCAGTACACAATGTTAAACTATAATAACTGAGCATGATTATCAAATGCGCAGCCGATTTACGTGAAATGCGTAGCCGATTTACGTGAAACCAAGTAAAAAGTAAAGTTCCCTTCTTAGCCCTAACGGGCCTTCGGGGCAGATGAAGTGTAGAATTCATCTGTTTCTATAACCTCGGCATATGAAGGGATTGTGTGGTTAGCACAACGCCCAGCCGCCTTTACTTCCCCAACTTAAATCAGGTACCCATTTAAAGCTGGGTGGACTTGTGGGACGACTTTGCACCAAATTTCACCTGGAAAAATTCCATGGGCCTCACCGAGGATCGAACCCAGGACTCTCAGGTCGACAGTCGAGTATCTACACCACTCGGCCATCCGTCCCACTGTGAAACCAAGTGCAGAATTATTAATTTTTTTATTTGACGTCACAGAGAATTTTTATTTATAGCGTTTTGCCCTGAATTCTATTTATATTTAAAATCAAAAGAAAGCATTAAAAAAATTGCACTGAAAAGTAAAAAAATAAGCGAAGGCACGATATACAGCACTAATCCATTCTGCACAAAAAAAAAATTGTACCATCGGGACGTCAATGGTCATAGGTTATTTACGAACTCGCTCGCTAGTGACCTAGTCTGATTAAAATGCTATCTGTTGTAATAAAAACTAAAATAATTAGAATGATATTATATATTACTATTATTTTTTAATATTTAGGACTTTTACATTTCATAATAAAAAACCACAGAAACTATTTAAAACTGTAGATTTGTTTAAATATAAATATAAATATCGAATCGATTCGGCGCATGCGCCATATCGAATTTTGTTTTCGTGACCTCGCTGGTCACGTGATTACTTAATCAAATACTATTGTTTTATTTATTTCTTGAGGTCGTTATGTATAGAACGGCTTCCCCACACGGACGGAAGCGTCCCGGACAAGCTTAGCTGTTTTATAAGTTAGATATATAATAGAGAAAGTACCATGCTATTTAAAAATGACCATACAAAAAGCGCATTGCTATTTAAAATGTGCACTAATAATAACTAAAAAATAGTCAGCCATTTAGGGCTCCTAAAAACCTAGGAGGGTTTTGCTTTCAAAATGATAAAAGAAAAAATAATCAATCAAACAATATTGAGAATGAGTTTGGTTTGTTCCCTCTAGGACTAGACCCTATGGGTTGAATCATAAATCATATGACAGTAGGAAACAGGGCATGGGGAGCCGGTGGCGGTGTCGGCATTTGTACTTTGCCCGGTGTCGGTGTCGGCATTTGTACTTGTCCGGAGTCGGTTCGGTGTCGGTGCAAAAACTCCCCCAACCCCAAAAAAAAAATACTAGAACTTTAATTAAATAATCCAGAACAACGTCAGAGAGTTCTTAGCCAATCTTTGATTTAAACTTTTCTTAAGTTCTTCTTTTCTTTTTAAATAAATACTTGGTAAATCTGTTTATCAACAAATGTATTATTTTCCAAAGCG
This sequence comes from Bulinus truncatus, assembly GCA_021962125.1. Lineage (NCBI taxonomy): Eukaryota > Metazoa > Mollusca > Gastropoda > Planorbidae > Bulinus > Bulinus truncatus. The sequence goes on along the minus strand of JAGDYQ010000044.1, from coordinate 1,145,818 downwards.
AGATTCTCTACATTACAACAACTTGTCAACATTAACAGAATTGGACTGAAAGCAGATAGGAAGGCTACTGGCTATGTTCACTCTGTTATTCACTCAATCATTGTAAATCACGAGAAATTGTTAGTTTCCACCTCTCTATCAATATCCATGTTGGAGAAAGATTACACAAAAACCTATTCAAGTCTTTTTAGAACTTCAAAGAAATATCACACTCTTTACATCTAAATTTCTCTCAGCCAGAATGAAACATTATCAATCTACGTCACAATGGCACTACATTAAAGTCCAGTCCGTAGCTGGAGCTGTTGAGGAGCCCCCCCCCCCCCCACCACCTATTACAATACAAACATTTTCAATACATATTTCAGGTATAATTCGGGTGTAAAATAACGATTCCTTCCTCTATTAACTGTTAAGTATGTAGAGTCTTCATACGTCTCTCTCTTTTCTAAAAAATAGGTCTGGAACAATCATCTTTTATCATGGTCTGTAGCCCTTGCCGTGATTTTATTTCAGCATTCTGCATTCTATGAATGGCCACTTATAAACTCCCAAGCATCATTGCTCTAGTGTTGTTGGATATGTCTGTACTTTGCAGTGATTTGGTGACTTAGGCAATCGTTAATAATAATCTTGACCAATATTTGAGCATAAGCCTACACATAAATGAGAAACTATTAAAAGTAGCGAATTGGCCGCTTCAGGTTTACTATAAAAATAACATCCCGCATCCCGGCGGTTGATGGAATGCCGAAACTGGAGTCGGTGTCGGTGTCGGCAAATATTTTGGCCGACACCCCACCCCTGGTAGGAAACATGTTGATTTGTGACAGTAGGAAACATGATGATTTGTTTAAAGTAGCGTATATGAAATTCTGAGTACTGTGTCTTGTTGGGTGGTGCTACTTATTGTTTAAATTTTGTTCTAATGTGCAGTGAACATATTTTAGAGAACAGACTACCTCTTGAATTTCCAACAAATTTCTAGAAATAGAAAAAACACAGCAATGTCAATTTAATATCATGATGATATAACTGACGACCTGGTCATGAATAGGAGCCAGATGCCAGCTGTTCATCTTACACTCCCAGGAGTGAGCCAGCTTATGCCGATAGAAGTTCCGAATACCTTAGAGAAATGTAAACTGGAAGAACTATTTCCTAATATGTCTGTTTGTATAATGTAAATAACTGTCAGACAGAGCACTAAAGCTGGTAAGATATGTTTCAAGACTTAAAATGTCTTACTAGCTAACAGTTGATTTGGCATGTCTGATCTGATCAGGCTAAACAATTTATTTGGATCGTAAAATACATTGTTCATTTTATTACGACACTTTTAGCTGTAATAAAATTCTAAATATAGCTATATCAAATTATTTTATTGGATAGATAAGTAGACTTTCTACCTTGAGACCTAATGTTGCATAATTGCAGTCCGATATTGCCAAAGCCGGATATCTCGTAGCTTTTTAGATAAATACCTGCTTACAAGTACCCAAAACATGGGCGTATTCAAGGGGGGGCAAAGAGGGCATTTGCCGCTCCCCCCCCCCCCTACATTTTGAAAAAAATGTCATAAAGTTGTTAAAATAAAACTGAACTAAATTTCCTGAAAGTTTATTACATTAAAGTATAATAACTAAACAAACATTAAATATACCCCAAACCTAACCTCTAACAGCAGAAAGTAATTAATGTGCAACTTGCTTGCTTTTTCCAGATTGTTCTAAATATTCCAGTTGCTTAACAATTGACGGGGTGAGTTCCAAAACCTGCTAAGTACAAAATTTTCAAAAATTGAGTTATCATACTCATTAGCTTATTTCCCTATATTGGCATATATTCTGGGAGTGGTTAATAATTAATAGCGCTGATATAAACAGTATTTAACAGTTGTTTTGGAATTAACCACTCCAAAACAACAAGCACAATTTGCAAAAGACACCTTTTAACATTTGCAAGTATACAACCCACGATGAATAGTTTGATAACCAAGCATATCTAAAGCCTCTGTTTCCGCTAATGTCAGCTTTAAAAATCACATTTTTATCAGGAGTCGAACAATCAAGGATCAGCAGCAATTTCAACTCGTTTGAATGGTCGTATGTCAAGAGATACCTTCCAATATCCAATTTAGGAAACGAAGTGACAGCGACAATCAAATTAGAAATAGTTTCTTCCGTTGTATCTGGCTGTTGAACTTGTACTGTTGTCCTCAATGCACGTGATAATTCAGATACTGCAAACGCCGTAAAACCTTCTAATAACGGCTTTTCGGAACCCTGCGATTGCTCTACTTTTCGTTTTATTGAGCCTGTACATCTATTTTCTGATATCCATTTTTTTCATATTAATTTAGTATAAATTTAAAAATTCACTCAGTTGCAGACGATTATAAACTAACAAGAGTTGACAGATTATTAAAAAAAAACCTTAATGTCAAAAACATTTTCGAAGGACTAATCAAGCTACAGAAGGCCAAATTAAACAAGAAAAATTAAAATCGGAACATGCTTGTGCTTGTAGTCAAAATGTTTCAATTTTCAAATACATTTATTTATGTCAAAATAAAAAAAAAATAATGTTATACTTAACTTGGATTTAATTGAGAAATAAACCTGTATGGCATTGTCAGTTGAATTAAAAAAACGTATTTTTTTGCCCCCCCTCTGGAAAAATTCCTAGCGACGCCCATGTACCCAAAGACACCCTTTTTTATTACTGAAACTCAATATAACATTTTGTATATATTTTAAATATCAATAAAACCATCTATAGTTCTTTATTTTATTACGGAAAAATATCTTTAACTAAGCCGGATAATGTGGAAGAATGACTATCGCAAACCTTACAGTATAGACCAGTGTTTACCAAATTTTTGACATCTGTGTACCCCATTTTATATTTTCGTAAAACTGAGTTCCCCTAATAAAAAAAAAGGTGCATATATTGTTTTTACGGTCATGATTTCCTCTCATTTCATTTGTTTTCACTTTAGCCGTGAACGTTTACCCCATGTTCTCAGTCTGGTGCACGACGTACCCCCCGCCAAACTCTTCGCGTACGCCCTGGGGTAATAGTACCACAACTTAGGGAAACACTGGGTTTTTTTCCGAAGAATTTCTTTCGGCAGCCCTGTATGGCCGAGATATAAATGTTGTACTACATCCTATTAACCAGGAATGGAACAGTTTCTAAATTAACTTCTTAAATCTCCACAATAGCCAAGATGGAACCAGTAATAAAGGCTGCATGCAAGCATAATGTTTAGCGGTCTTTACTTGTCTAACGTATGGTCTTATTTAAACTCTGGAACTTTCATGTCGACTGTTTTGCGCTCCACATTGAACGAACTATGTGACTCATTTTTATTGGCGATATTTTTTTAAAATTAAAAGCTCTGTGGAAGATATTCCTTTTTATTTGACGTATTAATAGCGTATAATTGTTTGTATTGAAACAATTCAAGTAATAACAATACTTTTATTTTGTTTTTCCAGCAGTTTATTATTAGAGAGAAGTAGTTTTATCAATCAATAATTGTTTAAAAATATTAGCATTTTTAGTTAAAATCATTACATACGTTATAGTAGTAAAATAGCTCATAAAATTTAACTGATACATGGGAGATAAGAGAAAGTCGAGAAATCCCGATAAATGTGTCAGTGATGGCGAGTGGTCGATTCATTTCTCATTACACAAAATTTTTAATTTATAAAAGTTCACAACACTTCCATCAAATCAATGAAAATCACTTTACTGAAATATCTATAACAATAACTATCCAATTCGTGAATATAAACGATTAACGTCTACACTGTTGAGTGACACCTTCATTATTTTACCAATTACTAGTTCCTTAAACACAACTAAACACTTCCTCACTAACTTCTTCATTTATTCCAAATCACAACCTCCTTCAAACTTAATTAATCTACATTATCCCCTCTCTTGCTGGGGTACCCTTTATCTGACCACGTCTGCTAAAACTAACTGGATCTGTCTTCTTCTCCACTCTTTCATCTCCCACCCCCCCCTTTTCTGATTAATTACGTAATATCTAACCATATACGATGCCGGTGTTGAACAACTGTCCAGACCTACTTTCACTGTCCTGACAAAGTGATTAGTCACTAAGTTGACAAACACGAAAGGCCACAACGATTAACATATGTCAATTGGTGATGTGACTAGGGAGCGACCGGTATGCCTTTTTACCGATAATCCGATACCGATATTTCCCCCCAGCATTTTTACCGATACCGATACCGATATTTTCTTTTAGGGGCTGTCCATTATTTATGTCAACAAATTTTTGGCGATTTTTACCTCCCCCCTCCCCCTTGTAAACAACTTGTCAAACTTCCAGAGACCCCCCCCCCCCATAAAATTACGTCAATATTTGATTACCCCCCCCCAAACAAAAAAGGTGGCTTCCAAAATGTTTATGTGGCAAAATTAGTAGGAATATAGTTGTGTAACACAGAACTACAAACGTTGCTTAATTTTTCTATTTATTAAGTAATTATATTAAATTTAAAAATGACCTCCCCCTTCCCCCTTGTCAAAATTTTTCTGACCCCCCCTTCCCCCTAATTTGTTGACGTAATTAATGGACAGCCCTTTAAGCAACAACAATGTCAAACACGTGTTTTTCACGTGCTGTATGACGTATGTCAACCCATGTTCACATATTTTGTAACACTTCGCCCACGCGTGTCTTGTTTAACCTCCCCCCCCCCCAACTTCCCATCCCAAAAAAAATACACACAGATGTTCACTAATTGTATCATTCAAGGTCCAGTGTTGGGTAGTAACTAGTTACAGTAACGCTAGTTACTGTAACTAGTTACAATTTGAAGTAACTAATGCTGTAACTAGTTACTTTTACTGAACTGTAACTATTCTAAGTAACTAGTTACTTTTATCAGTAACTAGTAACGCAAATTGCTAGTTACTTTACTAGTTACTTTGGTCGTTGTTGTATCATGTGTGCGCATGCGCATGTGTGTTTATTGGCGCCGGAACGAGCCTATGGCAATCAATAATATTTGTTAAGTATTTTTATGTTTATGGTTATAGGAAGTTCGAGTTGGTTGTGAGCGATAAAAAAGCTAATTTATTTTTTGACAAACTCAATGGCGGACTCAAAGCAAATTGAAAATTCTTTTGAACGTTCAGTGTTTACCGAATTTTTTACGAAAATTGAAGTAGATAACAAAAACGTTCGTGTACGTTGCAAGCTTTGTCCTCCAGCTACGAAACAGACTTATAGCTGCGCGCTCAATTCTACGGCCAATCTCAAAAAACATCTGCAGGTTAGCAATAATATGTTATTATATAATTAACAGGCTGAAGATGCCATTGTTTCAAAACATTTACATTTGTAAAAACCAATTTATTATTTTTTATAATTATATTTTTGTACTACTTTTTATTATTAGAGTGTTCATCCTGCTGCACATGATAAATTACCAACACTGAAGAGGTCTGTCACTTCATCAAATGGATTACCTGAACAGGTGGCGAAGAAACAGAAAACTTTAACTTCATGGACCAGTAATAGTGTGGCACTTCTGTCACAGCAACATGCTAACGATCTGATCATGAACTTTGTTATCGGAGACAAGCAAGCATTTTCAGTTGTTGAATCACCTGAATTCATTAAATTGGTAACTGGACTTCAACCCGGCAAAACTGTGATGACACGAAAGACTCTCACTGATTGGTAGTAGTATTTATAATATATTTTTTATGTTTTGTATCATTATTTAATTAGTACATTGTGTTGCTATTTGTGTTTGTATAATTTCGCTATCAACATATACAGTGATTTTAGATTTATTAATTTGTAATTGGTATTTAGATTTCAGATTTGAGCTTATAGGCATTATTTGCATAAAATGTCATTTATCTTATCTCATTACAAATTTCTTAAAATAATATAAACAAAAAATGTTTATTCTGGCAATTTAAAAAAGCTTTTGTTGTATAATTTTAATATACAGGCAACATTGAAGACGAATACAAAACAATGCATCAGGATCTTCAGCAGAAGCTGTCACTTGTTACTGTAGTCTGCCCGACAGCAGATATCTGGACAGCCCATAATCGAAGTTTTTTTGGAGTAACCGTGCACTGGATAGAGATAAGTACACTAGAACGAAAATCAGCTGCATTGGCATGTTCACGATTACGAGGCAGACATACCTTCGACTAGATTGCTGCAACACTTGAAGAAATTCACTCCGAATTCCGCATCACTGAAAAAGTTATATGCACAGTTACTGACAATGGATCAAATTTTGTAAAGGCTTTTAAAGTGTTTTCTGAGCTGGAGACAATGCATGCAGACTCAAAACAGGATGGAGCAGTGACCTTTACTAATGTTGCAGACATTCTAGAAAATGACAAGCAATCTTGCCAAGATGCTTCAGAGTTTACATTGCCACCTCATCATCGTTGTGGAGCTCACACAATGAACCTTATAGCAGTTTCTGATTCAGAAAAAGCAAATGATGATTTTAATTACAAAAAGTTGAACCGCAGCACTTTTGCTAAATGCGCTGCACTCTGGAACAAGGCAAGCAGAAGTCCACAGGCAGCTGAAGTGGTGCATGATTTATCCAATTTAACACTTGCTGTTCCAAATGCTACACGATGGAACTCATTTTATAATTCTGTTGGCAAAGTCTATTCCATTGTTGAGAAAAAATCTGAAGCTGTGTTAAATGACATATGCAGCAAACTTTCTCTAACAAGTTTCCGCCCAAATGAAATAGTTTTCATGGCCGAGTACATCAAGGTTATGCAACCATTAGCCATGGCTCTGGACACGTTGCAAGCTGAAGTCAACTGCTTCATGGGACTACTCCTACCAACAATTTCTTCCTTGCGTTCACATCTTTCTTCAATGAAGCCCTTATTGAAGTTTGCGGCTCCACTGGCTGATGCATTACTTAGTGGAATCAGTAAAAGATTTGGCACACTTGAAGGTGAAGATGATTTGATAATTGCAAGTGCTTCTCATCCACAATTCAAGCTCCGATGGATACAGTCTGACGCTGAAAGAGTTCGAGCTAAATATTTGCTGCTACAAGCAATGCAGGCCATGGCTGACTGTGATGCTGCAGGCAATGCTTCCAATATTACAACAGCAACGACTTCATCATCTCATGTAGGAAGTTTCTTCTGTTTTTATGAGTCTGATACTGGAGGTAGTACTGCTCAGTCCGAACTTGAACTTTTCCTAAACGATTCTTCAAAAGACATATCTAGTCTCCATCACTATCCACTTGTGAAACAAGTATTTGTTCGTAAAAATACAAGTCTTCCATCAAGCGCTCCAGTGGAAAGGCTATTTAGCATAGGCGGGCAAATACTGACACCACGAAGAAATAGACTAACGGATGATCATTTTGAAATGATCTTACTGCTAAGAGCCAATAAAAAACTGATACAGTGATTATCAATAGTTAGTTATACAACACAACAATTAATAGTTTTTAATGATAGGTTAATTTTAAACTTTAAACTGGTTGATGTTGCTTTGACTAATATATTGGTGAATGATTGTTTTTTTTTATAAATACTTATCATACTGTTTTTAATAAAGAATTATGTGACATATTATAACCGTTGTTGGAGAATCATACAACCCATCCTTGACAATCCCAGTAACTAACAGTAACTATCTAGTTACTTTGTGGAGTAACTAGTAAAGTAACTAGTTACATTTTGAATAGAGTAACTAATAGAGTAACTAGTTATATTTTATCTGTTGTAACTAGTAACTATAACTAGTTACAGTCTGACAGTAACTAGCACAGCACTGTCAAGGTCATACATTAGAATTAAGAAATGCCAATCCTATTGTTTCAAGGTCATATCTCTGATGTCGACGTGACAATTTCTGTGTACGGGTTTTTTTTTTTTCCTTTTTTTTAAAATCTTGTCTGATCTGGTTATATAATTGGGTTATTTACTGATTTTTTTTCTGCAACTCTGTTGTGAAAAAAAAAAACAATGTATCGGCAGCCAAAAAACGGCCGGTCCGATAGTTAACACATAGTGCCAATATCGGTTCGACTATCGGTCGCTCCCTACAACAATCGGCCGATCCGATATTAACCGATTGTGCCAATATCGGTCCGATACCGATCCGATTATCGGTCGCTCCCTAGTGATGACTAACATCTTCAAAATAGTACAAATGACTAAAAGCTCTTGGTTGCACCTCAAATCTATAGCAATATGTGTTACATTACAGAGCCGTCTGTCAGAGCACCGGGCACATATTATTATTATTTCTAATAACTTATCACCATCAGTTATTTACCCTATACACAATCTGTTATATACACTAGTAGTGGAAAAGCCTGCTGAAGCTGGCTGAACGAAATCCAACAGAAGGGATATCAAATAAATATACGAAAAGAACATGTAGCCTTTATTGCCATGAACAGAATACGATATGAACAGAAATAACAAAGAAATGTGCGAAATACTGCGGTAGAAAAGAACATTTATCTTTTACTAGTAAACAAAGCCCGGTACCCGGACCGGCAAGTAGGCATTCAGTTGGAGTTGAAAATGGTGATACATATTTGAGCGCGTTAACAATCTGTCTATATACTCGCAGTGGCCCCAAGGACATGAACAGATTATTGTAGCCAAAATACATTTGAGAATAGGGACACCTAATAATAAATCAAATAAAGTTCACGTGTTAAATAGTCTTTCCCAAAGAAAATAATCCTCACGATGGGTAAACTCTTAAAATCATATTCCTTAATAATATTTTAATGGACTCCTTTCCAAACAGTTATTCATTTTATGTTTTATGATGTTCATCATGACGAAGTTAAAAAAAAAAGAGAGAGACATGAGTGAGTGACTGTAAGTAAAGTAAAACGCTACATGTTTAGCAGGTGGTTTACTTATTGTTATACCCTATCTCGTTTTGGAGAGTTTCATAAAATATTTTGGCATGATATTTTATGAACTTTTCATTCCTGGTCTGAGAGACATACCATGATCCACGGGGGATGGATCATAGGGGTTCTCTAGTCAGGAAAAAAAACCCATCACTTGCGAGGGTGGTGGTACTGTGGTCAATGAGGACTACCCGAGACCGCAGTATTCACAGCTTGCGGTGGTGACGGATGTGGTCGGCACACAACACCCTTCCACTCCGTCCCACTCAAGCACACCTGCGCAGCCTGTCATTTCGGGCAGAGGGTACAGGCACACTACACCCTCTCCTCTGTCCGAGTGGCATGAAAAACCCCTTTTCTTGCCATTTTGACCGATCGGCAGTACACACACCCCGCTGGTCTGGCCAGTTTGAGTAAGGATTAAAACCCATCTTTCTGCCATCCCTGCAGATGATAGCGGGCACACTCACCCCGCCGCTCTGTAGGGATGGCAGTCGCGCATCAGCGCCGCCAACAATGCTGGTGTGTAAAAAAGTGATTGCTATTTGTCTTTCACAATTTAACCTGCCGTATGTAAGTGTAGGGTGTTTGGTCACCTCGGCACTATACATATGGCTGGTCAAATGTCATTACTGGCAGCCAAGTAGGAGACATCTAACTCGGCCGGCCAGTTGGGAGCCGGATCATGCATGTTAAGAGAAAACAGCAAATGTTTCTGCCATCTTTGAATTGTTTATGCCGCCAGACGGTGAGGATGGAAGTTAGACAAATTCATCTGTTGTGACTCTCCTATAATCAGATTTGATTGGAATTAATTCTTGAAAGAGGTCCACTTCGCCCAGTCTGCCGATTTATAACAAAGATTCTACATTGACGTCAGATGGGCTGAAGCGTTATAAATGTTCAAATATAGTGGAGACTCGACACACGAGAACTGAAAGACGAGATTTTTTTGATACGAGCTGTCGAGCGAGCGATGTTTTGCATTGAAATACGAGAAAAATATGAGATACGAGAGGGTCGGCCGGCTGCCCACGACTTAGTTGACTGTGCATCGTGCGACTCGCATTTTCCCGCGCTTCGCCTCAGTGTGTTTGTTTGTCTCGCTGTCGAAGTATATTTGATAAATTGTGCTCGCGTTTTGTGCTATTTGTTAGTTTACAGAACTTGTTCAGATTTCTCTTTATAACCACAAGGCCGAAGTTAACACGTGGAAATGTCCGTGCTCAGAAGAAGTGTGAAATCATAGTCACTCGCTCAGCTTGCTCATGTTTCTCTAACTTGTTGAGGAGGTACAGGCGTAGTACTTATACAATATGTGCTGTGATTCTTAAACAGGAGTCGATACAGTTCAACACAAGCTAGGGGCGTTGCAATAATTTCTAAACTCCTCCGCCTATCTCCTCCACCCTACACCTCCACCCTATACCTCCACCCTACAACTCCGCCTTTCTCCTCCACCCTACACCTCCACCTATCTCATCCACCCTACACCTCCACCTATCTCATCCACCCTACACCTCCACCTATCTCCTCCACCTTACACCTCCACCTATCTCATCCACCTATCTCCTCCACCCTAAAACTCCACCTATCTCCTCCACCCTACACCTCCACCTATCTCCTCCACCCTAAAACTCCACCTATCTCCTCCACCCTAACCTCCACCTATCTCCTCCACCCTAAAACTCCGCCTATCTCTTCCACCCTACAACTCCACCTATCTCCTCCACCCTACACCTCCACCTATCTCCTCCACCCTACAACTCCACCTATCTCCTCCACCCTACACCTCCACTATCTCCTCCACCTATCTCCTCCACCTATCTCCTCCACCTTACACCTCCACTAACTCCTCCACCCTACACCTCCACCTATCTCCTCCACCCTACACCTCCACCTATCTCCTCCACCCTACACCTCCACCTATCTCCTCCACCCTACACCTCCACCTATCTCCTCCACCTTACACCTCCACCTATCTCATCCACCTATCTCCTCCACCCTAAAACTCCACCTATCTCCTCCACCCTACACCTCCACCTATCTCCTCCACCCTACACCTCCACCTATCTCCTCCATCCTACAACTCCGCCTATCTCCTCCACCCTACAACTCCACCTATCTCCTCCACCCTATACCTCCACTATCTCCTCCACCTATCTCCTCCACCTATCTCCTCCACCTTACACCTCCACTAACTCCTCCACCCTACACCTCCACCTATCTCCTCCACCCTACACCTCCACCTATCTCCTCCACCCTACACCTCCACCTATCTCCTCCACCCTACACCTCCACCTATCTCCTCCACCCTACACCTCCACCCTACACCTCCACCCTACAACTCCGCCTATCTCCTCCACCCTACACCTCCACCTATCTCATCCACCCTACACCTCCACCCTACACCTCCACCCTACAACTCCGCCTATCTCCTCCACCCTACACCTCCACCTATCTCATCCACCCTACACCTCCACCTATCTCATCCACCCTACACCTCCACCTATCTCCTCCACCTTACACCTCCACCTATCTCATCCACCTATCTCCTCCACCCTAAAACTCCACCTATCTCCTCCACCCTACACCTCCACCTATCTCCTCCACCCTAAAACTCCGCCTATCTCTTCCACCCTACAACTCCACCTATCTCCTCCACCCTACACCTCCACCTATCTCCTCCATCCTACAACTCCACCTATCTCCTCCACCCTACAACTCCACCTATCTCCTCCACCCTACACCTCCACTATCTCCTCCACCTATCTCCTCCACCTATCTCCTCCACCTTACACCTCCACTAACTCCTCCACCCTACACCTCCACCTATCTCCTCCACCCTACACCTCCACCTATCTCCTCCACCCTACACCTCCACCTATCTCCTCCACCCTACACCTCCACCTATCTCCTCCACCTTACACCTCCACCTATCTCATCCACCTATCTCCTCCACCCTAAAACCACCTATCTCCTCCACCCTACACCTCCACCTATCTCCTCCACCCTACACCTCCACCTATCTCCTCCATCCTACAACTCCGCCTATCTCCTCCACCCTACAACTCCACCTATCTCCTCCACCCTATACCTCCACTATCTCCTCCACCTATCTCCTCCACCTATCTCCTCCACCTTACACCTCCACTAACTCCTCCACCCTACACCTCCACCTATCTCCTCCACCCTACACCTCCACCTATCTCCTCCACCCTACACCTCCACCTATCTCCTCCACCCTACACCTCCACCTATCTCCTCCACCCTACACCTCCACCCTACACCTCCACCCTACAACTCCGCCTATCTCCTCCACCCTACACCTCCACCTATCTCATCCACCCTACACCTCCACCCTACACCTCCACCCTACACCTCCACCCTACAACTCCGCCTATCTCCTCCACCCTACACCTCCACCTATCTCATCCACCCTACACCTCCACCTATCTCATCCACCCTACACCTCCACCTATCTCCTCCACCTTACACCTCCACCTATCTCATCCACCTATCTCCTCCACCCTAAAACTCCACCTATCTCCTCCACCCTACACCTCCACCTATCTCCTCCACCCTACACCTCCACCTATCTCCTCCATCCTACAACTCCGCCTATCTCCTCCAGCCTACAACTCTACCTATCTCCTCCACCCTACACCTCCACTATCTCCTCCACCTATCTCCTCCACCTATCTCCTCCACCTTACACCTCCACTAACTCCTCCAGCCTACACCTGCACTATCTCCTCCACCTATCTCCTCCACCTATCTCCTCCACCTTACACCTCCACCTATCTCATCCACCTATCTCCTCCACCTATCTCCTCCACCTTACACCTCCACCTATCTCCTCCACCCTACACCTCCACCTATCTCCTCCACCCTACACCTCCACCCTACACCTGCACTATCTCCTCCACCTACACCTCCACCTATCTCCTCCACCCTAAAACTCCACCTATCTCCTCCACCCTACACCTCCACCTATCTCCTCCACCCTACAACTCCACCTATCTCCTCCACCCTACACCTCCACCTATCTCCTCCACCCTACACCTCCACCCTACACCTCCACTATCTCCTCCACCTACACCTCCACCTATCTCCTCCACCCTAAAACTCCACCTATCTCCTCCACCCTACACCTCCACCTATCTCCTCCATCCTACAACTCCGCCTATCTCCTCCACCCTACAACTCCACCTATCTCCTCCACCCTATACCTCCACTATCTCCTCCACCTATCTCCTCCACCTATCTCCTCCACCCTACACCTCCACCTATCTCCTCCACCCTACACCTCCACCCTACACCTCCACCCTACAACTCCGCCTATCTCCTCCACCCTACACCTCCACCTATCTCATCCACCCTACACCTCCACCCTACACCTCCACCCTACAACTCCGTCTATCTCCTCCACCCTACACCTCCACCTATCTCATCCACCCTACACCTCCACCTATCTCATCCACCCTACACCTCCACCTATCTCCTCCACCTTACACCTCCACCTATTTCATCCACCTATCTCCTCCACCCTAAAACTCCACCTATCTCCTCCACCCTACACCTCCACCTATCTCCTCAACCCTAAAACTCCGCCTATCTCTTCCACCCTACAACTCCACCTATCTCCTCCACCCTACACCTCCACCTATCTCCTCCATCCTACAACTCCGCCTATCTCCTCCACCCTACAACTCCACCTATCTCCTCCACCCTACACCTCCACTATCTCCTCCACCTATCTCCTCCACCTATCTCCTCCACCTTACACCTCCACCTATCTCATCCACCTATCTCCTCCACCCTAAAACTCCACCTATCTCCTCCACCCTACACCTCCACCTATCTCCTCCACCCTACACCTCCACCTATCTCCTCCATCCTACAACTCCGCCTATCTCCTCCAGCCTACAACTCTACCTATCTCCTCCACCCTACACCTCCACTATCTCCTCCACCTATCTCCTCCACCTATCTCCTCCACCTTACACCTCCACTAACTCCTCCAGCCTACACCTGCACCTATCTCCTTCACCCTACACCTCCACCTATCTCCTCCACCTTACACCTCCACTATCTCCTCCACCCTACACCTCCACCTATCTCCTCCACCCTACACCTCCACCTATCTCCTCCACCTATCTCCTCCACCCTACACCTCCACCTATCTCCTCCACCCTACACCTCCACCTATCTCCTCCACCCTACACCTCCACCCTACACCTCCACTATCTCCTCCACCTACACCTCCACCTATCTCCTCCACCCTATACCTCCACCTATCTCCTCCACCCTAAACCTCCACCTATCTCCTCCACCTTACACCTCCACCTATCTCCTCCACCCTACAACTCCACCTATCTCCTCCACCTTACACCTCCACCTATCTCCTACACCTTACACCTCCACCTATCTCCTCCACCCTACACCTCCACCTATCTCCTCCACCCTACACCTCCACCTATCTCCTCCACCTTACACCTCCACCTATCTCCTCCACCCTACAACTCCACCTATCTCCTCCACCTTACACCTCCACCTATCTCCTCCACCCTACACCTCCACCTATCTCCTCCACCTATCTCCTCCACCTATCTCCTCCACCTATCTCCTCCACCTTACACCTCCACCTATCTCCTCCACCCTACACCTCCACCTATCTCCTCCACCTATCTCCTCCACCTATCTCCTCCACCCTACACCTCCACCTATCTCCTCCACCCTACACCTCCACCTATCTCCTCCACCCTACACCTCCACCCTACACCTCCACTATCTCCTCCACCTACACCTCCACCTATCTCCTCCACCCTAAAACTCCACCTATCTCCTCCACCCTACACCTCCACCTATCTCCTCCACCCTACAACTCCACCTATCTCCTCCACCCTACACCTCCACCTAACTCCTCCACCCTACACCTCCACCCTACACCTCCACTATCTCCTCCACCTACACCTCCACCTATCTCCTCCACCCTAAAACTCCACCTATCTCCTCCACCCTACACCTCCACCTATCTCCTCCACCCTACACCTCCACCCTACACCTCCACTATCTCCTCCACCTACACCTCCACCTATCTCCTCCACCCTAAAACTCCACCTATCTCCTCCACTTACACCTCCACCTATCTCCTCCACCCTACACCTCCACCTGTCTCCTCCACCCTACACCTCCACCTATCTCCTCCACCCTACACCTCCACCTATCTCCTCCACCCTACACCTCCACACTACACCTCCACCTATCTCCTCCACCCTACACCTCCACCTATCTCCTCCACCTTACACCTCCACTATCTCCTCCACCTTACACCTCCACCTATCTCCTCCACCCTACACCTCCACCTATCTCCTCCACCTATCTCCTCCATCTATCTCCTCCACCCTACACCTCCACCTATCTCCTCCACCCTACACCTCCACCTATCTCCTCCACCCTACACCTCCACCCTACACCTCCACTATCTCCTCCACCTTACACCTCCACCTATCTCCTCCACCCTACAACTCCACCTATCTCCTCCACCTTACACCTCCACCTATCTCCTCCACCCTACACCTCCACCTATCTCCTCCACCTATCTCCTCCACCTATCTCCTCCACCTATCTCCTCCACCTTACACCTCCACCTATCTCCTCCACCCTACACCTCCACCTATCTCCTCCACCTATCTCCTCCACCTATCTCCTCCACCCTACACCTCCACCTATCTCCTCCACCCTACACCTCCACCTATCTCCTCCACCCTACACCTCCACCTATCTCCTCCACCCTAAACCTCCACCTATCTCCTCCACCCTACACCTCCACCTATCTCCTCCACCCTACAACTCCACCTATCTCCTCCACCCTACACCTCCACCTATCTCCTCCACCCTACAACTCCACCTATCTCCTCCACCCTACACCTCCACCTATCTCCTCCACCCTAAACCTCCACCTATCTCCTCCACCCTACACCTCCACCTATCTCCTCCACCCTACACCTCCACCTATCTCCTCCACCCTACACCTCCACCTATCTCCTCCACCCTACACCTCCACCTATCTCCTCCACCTACACCTCCACCTATCTCCTCCACCCTATCTCCTCCACCCTACACCTCCACCTATCTCCTCCACCCTTACACCTCCACCTATCTCCTCCACCCTACAACTCCACCTATCTCCTCCACCTTACACCTCCACCTATCTCCTCCACCCTACACCTCCACCTATCTCCTCCACCTATCTCCTCCACCTATCTCCTCCACCTATCTCCTCCACCCTACACCTCCACCTATCTCCTCCACCCTACACCTCCACCTATCTCCTCCACCTATCTCCTCCACCTATCTCCTCCACCCTACACCTCCACCTATCTCCTCCACCCTACACCTCCACCTATCTCCTCCACCCTACACCTCCACCCTACACCTCCACTATCTCCTCCACCTACACCTCCACCTATCTCCTCCACCCTACACCTCCACCTATCTCCTCCACCCTACACCTCCACCTATCTCCTCCACCCTACAACTCCACCTATCTCCTCCACCCTACACCTCCACCTATCTCCTCCACCCTACACCTCCACCTATCTCCTCCACCTTACACCTCCACCTATCTCCTCCACCCTACACCTCCACCTATCTCCTCCACCTTACACCTCCACCTATCTCCTCCACCTTACACCTCCACCTATCTCCTCCACCCTACACCTCCACCTATCTCCTCCACCCTACACCTCCACCTATCTCCTCCACCCTACACCTCCACCCTATCTCCTCCACCCTACACCTCCACCTATCTCCTCCACCTTACACCTCCACCTATCTCCTCCACCCTACACCTCCACCTATCTCCTCCACCCTACACCTCCACCTATCTCCTCCACCTACACCTCCACCTATCTCCTCCACCTTACACCTCCACCTATCTCCTCCACCCTACACCTCCACCTATCTCCTCCACCCTACACCTCCACCTATCTCCTCCACCTATCTCCTCCACCTATCTCCTCCACCCTACACCTCCACCTATCTCCTCCACCCTACACCTCCACCTATCTCCTCCACCCTACACCTCCACCCTCACCTCCACCTATCTCCTCCACCTACACCTCACCTATCTCCTCCACCCTACACCTCCACCTATCTCCTCCACCCTACACCTCCACCTATCTCCTCCACCCTACAACTCCACCTATCTCCTCCACCCTACACCTCCACCTATCTCCTCCACCCTACACCTCCACCTATCTCCTCCACCCTACTCCACCCTATCTCCTCCACCCTACACCTCCACCTATCTCCTCCACCCTACCCTCCACCTATCTCCTCCACCCACCTCCACCTATCTCCTCCACCTATCTCCTCCACCCTACACCTCCACCTATCTCCTCCACCTACACCTCCACCTATCTCCTCCACCCCCTACACCTCCACCTATCTCCTCCACCCTACACTCCACCTATCTCCTCCACCCTACACCTCCACCTATCTCCTCCACCCTACACCTCCACTATCTCCTCCACCCTATCTCCTCCACCTATCTCCTCCACCCTACACCTCCACTATCTCCTCCACCCTACACCTCCACCTATCTCCTCCACCCTACACCTCCACCTATCTCCTCCACCTTACACCTCCACTATCTCCTCCACCCTACACCTCCACCTATCTCCTCCACCCTACACCTCCACCTATCTCCTCCACCTATCTCCTCCACCCTACACCTCCACCTATCTCCTCCACCCTACACCTCCACCTATCTCCTCCACCTATCTCCTCCACCTACACCTCCACCTATCTCCTCCACCCACACCTCCACCTATCTCCTCCACCCTACACCTCCACCTATCTCCTCCACCCTACACCTCCACCTATCTCCTCCACCCTACACCTCCACCTATCTCCTCCACCCTACACCTCCACCTATCTCCTCCACCTTACACCTCCACCTATCTCCTCCACCCTACACCTCCACCTATCTCCTCCACCCTACACCTCCACCTATCTCCTCCACCCTACACCTCCACCTATCTCCTCCACCTTACACCTCCACCTATCTCCTCCACCCTACAACTCCACCTATCTCCTCCACCTTACACCTCCACCTATCTCCTCCACCCTACACCTCCACCTATCTCCTCCACCTATCTCCTCCACCTATCTCCTCCACCTATCTCCTCCACCTTACACCTCCACCTATCTCCTCCACCCTACACCTCCACCTATCTCCTCCACCTATCTCCTCCACCTATCTCCTCCACCCTACACCTCCACCTATCTCCTCCACCCTACACCTCCACCTATCTCCTCCACCCTACACCTCCACCCTACACCTCCACTATCTCCTCCACCTACACCTCCACCTATCTCCTCCACCCTAAAACTCCACCTATCTCCTCCACCCTACACCTCCACCTATCTCCTCCACCCTACAACTCCACCTATCTCCTCCACCCTACACCTCCACCTATCTCCTCCACCCTACACCTCCACCCTACACCTCCACTATCTCCTCCACCTACACCTCCACCTATCTCCTCCACCCTACAAACTCCACCTATCTCCTCCACCCTACACCTCCACCTATCTCCTCCACCCTACACCTCCACCCTACACCTCCACCTATCTCCTCCACCCTACACCTCCACCTATCTCCTCCACCCTACACCTCCACCTATCTCCTCCACCTACACCTCCACCTATCTCCTCCACCCTACACCTCCACCTATCTCCTCCACCTTACACCTCCACCTATCTCCTCCACCCTACACCTCCACCTATCTCCTCCACCCTACACCTCCACCTATCTCCTCCACCCTACACCTCCACCTATCTCCTCCACCCTACACCTCCACCTATCTCCTCCACCCTACACCTCCACCTATCTCCTCCACCCTACACCTCCACCTATCTCCTCCACCCTACACCTCCACCTATCTCCTCCACCTATCTCCTCCACCTATCTCCTCCACCCTACCTCCACCTATCTCCTCCACCCTACACCTCCACCTATCTCCTCCACCCTACACCTCCACCTATCTCCTCCACCTTACACCTCCACCTATCTCCTCCACCCTACACCTCCACCTATCTCCTCCACCCTACACCTCCACCTATCTCCTCCACCCTACACCTCCACCTATCTCCTCCACCCCTACACCTCCACCTATCTCCTCCACCCTACAACTCCACCTATCTCCTCCACCCTACACCTCCACCTATCTCCTCCACCCTACTCCTCCACCTATCTCCTCCACCCTACACCTCCACCTATCTCCTCCACCCTACACCTCCACCTATCTCCTCCACCTTACACCTCCACCTATCTCCTCCACCCTACACCTCCACCTATCTCCTCCACCCTACACCTCCACCTATCTCCTCCACCTACACCTCCACTCCTATCTCCTCCACCCTACACCTCCACCTATCTCCTCCACCTTACACCTCCACCTATCTCCTCCACCTATCTCCTCCACCTACCCCCTCCACCCTACACCTCCACCTATCTCCTCCACCCTACACCTCCACCTATCTCCTCCACCTACACCTCCACCTATCTCCTCCACCCTACTCCTCCACCTATCTCCTCCACCCTACACCTCCACCTATCTCCTCCACCCTACACCTCCACCTATCTCCTCCACCCTACACCTCCACCTATCTCCTCCACCCTACACCTCCACCTATCTCCTCCACCCTACACCTCCACCTATCTCCTCCACCTTACACCTCCACCTATCTCCTCCACCCTACACCTCCACCTATCTCCTCCACCCTACTCCTCCACCTATCTCCTCCACCTTACACCTCCACCTATCTCCTCCACCCTACACCTCCACCTATCTCCTCCACCCTACACCTCCACCTATCTCCTCCACCTATCTCCTCCACCTATCTCCTCCACCTATCTCCTCCACCTTACACCTCCACCTATCTCCTCCACCCTACACCTCCACCTATCTCCTCCACCCTACACCTCCACCTATCTCCTCCACCCTACACCTCCACCTACTCCTCCACCTAAACTCCGCCTATCTCCTCCACCCTACAACTCCACCTATCTCCTCCACCCTACACCTCCACCTATCTCCTCCACCCTATCTCCTCCACCTATCTCCTCCACCTTACACCTCCACCTATCTCCTCCACCTACACACCTCCACCTATCTCCTCCACCCTACACCTCCACCTATCTCCTCCACCCTACACCTCCACCTATCTCCTCCACCCTACACCTCCACCTATCTCCTCCACCCTACACCTCCACCCTATCTCCTCCACCCTACACCTCCACCTATCTCCTCCACCCTACACCTCCACCTATCTCATCCACCCTACACCTCCACCTACACCTCCACCCTATCTCCTCCACCCTACAACCTCCACCTATCTCCTCCACCCTACACCTCCACCTATCTCCTCCACCCTACACCTCCACCTATCTCCTCCACCTATCTCCTCCACCCTATCTCCTCCACCCTATCTCCTCCACCTTACACCTCCACCTATCTCACCTATCTCCTCCACCCTACACCTCCACCTATCTCCTCCACCCTACACCTCCACCTATCTCCTCCACCCTACACCTCCACCTATCTCCTCCATCCTACAACTCCACCTATCTCCTCCACCCTACACCTCCACCTATCTCCTCCACCCTACACCTCCACTATCTCCTCCACCTATCTCCTCCACCTATCTCCTCCACCCTACACCTCCACCTATCTCCTCCACCTTACACCTCCACCTATCTCCTCCACCCTACACCTCCACCTATCTCCTCCACCCTACACCTCCACCTATCTCCTCCACCCCTACACCTCCACCTATCTCCTCCACCCTACACCTCCACCTATCTCCTCCACCCTACACCTCCACCTATCTCCTCCACCCTACACCTCCACCTATCTCCTCCACCCTACACCTCCACCTATCTCCTCCACCCTACACCTCCACCTCCATCTCCTCCACCCTACCACCTCCACCTATCTCCTCCACCTTACACCTCCACCTATCTCCTCCACCCTACACCTCCACCTATCTCCTCCACCCTACACCTCCACCTATCTCCTCCACCCTACAACTCCACCTATCTCCTCCACCCTACACCTCCACCTATCTCCTCCACCCTACACCTCCACCTATCTCCTCCACCCTACACCTCCACCTATCTCCTCCACCCTACACCTCCACCTATCTCCTCCACCTTACACCTCCACCTATCTCCTCCACCCTACACCTCCACCTATCTCCTCCACCCTACACCTCCACCTATCTCCTCCACCCTACACCTCCACCTATCTCCTCCACCTTACACCTCCACCTATCTCCTCCACCCTACACCTCCACCTATCTCCACTCCTCCACCCTACACCTCCACCTATCTCCTCCACCTTACACCTCCACCTATCTCCTCCACCCTACAACTCCACCTATCTCCTCCACCCTACACCTCCACCTATCTCCTCCACCCTACACCTCCACCTATCTCCTCCACCCTACAACTCCACCTATCTCCTCCACCCTACACCTCCACCTATCTCCTCCACCTATCTCCTCCACCTACACCTCCACCTATCTCCTCCACCCTACACCTCCACCTATCTCCTCCACCCTACAACTCCGCCTATCTCCTCCACCTTACACCTCCACCTATCTCCTCCACCTTTCTCCTCCACCTATCTCCTCCACCTATCTCCTCCACCTATCTCCTCCACCTTACACCTCCACTATCTCCTCCACCCTACACCTCCAC
Organism: Bulinus truncatus; assembly: GCA_021962125.1. Lineage (NCBI taxonomy): Eukaryota > Metazoa > Mollusca > Gastropoda > Planorbidae > Bulinus > Bulinus truncatus. The sequence continues at coordinate 1,124,104 of JAGDYQ010000044.1, read as the reverse complement.
CTATCTCCTCCACCCTACAACTCCACCTATCTCCTCCACCTTACACCTCCACCTATCTCCTCCACCCTACACCTCCACCAATCTCCTCCACCTATCTCCTCCACCTATCTCCTCCACCTTACACCTCCACTATCTCCTCCACCTATCTCCTCCACCTATCTCCTCCACCCTACACCTCCACCTATCTCCTCCACCCTACACCTCCACCTATCTCCTCCACCCTACACCTCCACCTATCTCCTCCACCCTACACCTCCACCTATCTCCTCCACCCTACACCTCCACCTATCTCCTCCACCCTACACCTCCACCTATCTCCTCCACCTACACCTCCACCTATCTCCTCCACCTTACACCTCCACCTATCTCCTCCACCTACACCTCCACCTATCTCCTCCACCCTACACCTCCACCTATCTCCTCCACCTATCTCCTCCACCTATCACCTCCACCTATCTCCTCCACCCTTACACCTCCACCTATCTCCTCCACCCTACACCTCCACCTATCTCCTCCACCTTACACCTCCACCTATCTCCTCCACCCTACAACTCCACCTATCTCCTCCACCCTACAACTCCACCTTTCTCCTCCACCTACACCTCCACCTATCTCCTCCACCCTACACCTCCACTATCTCCTCCACCTACAACTCCACCTTACACCTCCACCTATCTCCTCCACCCTACACCTCCACCTATCTCCTCCACCCTACACCTCCACCTATCTCCTCCACCTTACACCTCCACCTATCTCCTCCACCCTACACCTCCACCTATCTCCTCCACCCTACACCTCCACCTATCTCCTCCACCCTACACCTCCACCTATCTCCTCCACCTACACCTCCACCTATCTCCTCCACCCTACAACTCCACCTATCTCCTCCACCCTACACCTCCACCTATCTCCTCCACCCTACACCTCCACCTATCTCCTCCACCCATCTCCTCCACCTATCTCCTCCACCCTACACCTCCACCTATCTCCTCCACCCTACACCTCCACCTATCTCCTCCACCCTACACCTCCACCCTATCTCCTCCACCCTACACCTCCACCTATCTCCTCCACCCTACACCTCCACCTATCTCCTCCACCCTACACCTCCACCTATCTCCTCCACCCCTACACCTCCACCTATCTTCTCCAAATATCTCCTCCACCCTACAACTCCGCCTATCTCCTCCACCCTACACCTCCACCTATCTCCTCCACCCTACACCTCCACCTATCTCCTCCACCCTACACCTCCACCTATCTCCTCCACCCTACACCTCCACCTATCTCCTCCACCCTACACCTCCACCTATCTCCTCCACCTACACACCTCCACCTATCTCCTCCACCTACACTCCACTATCTCCTCCACCCTACACCTCCACCTATCTCCTCCACCCTACACCTCCACCTATCTCCTCCACCCTACACCTCCACCTATCTCCTCCACCCTACACCTCCACCTATCTCCTCCACCCTACACCTCCACCTATCTCCTCCACCCTACACCTCCACCTATCTCCTCCACCTACACCCTCCACCTATCTCCTCCACCCTACACCTCCACCTATCTCCTCCACCCTACACCTCCACCTATCTCCTCCACCTTACACCTCCACCTATCTCCTCCACCCTACACCTCCACCTATCTCCTCCACCTTACACCTCCACCTATCTCCTCCACCCTATCTCCTCCACCTATCTCCTCCACCCTACACCTCCACCCTATCTCCTCCACCTTACACCTCCACCTATCTCCTCCACCCTACACCTCCACCTATCTCCTCCACCCTACACCTCCACCTATCTCCTCCACCCTACACCTCCACCTATCTCCTCCACCCTACACCTCCACCTATCTCCTCCACCTACACCTCCACCTATCTCCTCCACCCTACAACTCCACCTATCTCCTCCACCTTACACCTCCACCTATCTCATCCACCCTACACCTCCACCTATCTCCTCCACCTATCTCCTCCACCTATCTCCTCCACCTATCTCCTCCACCCTACACCTCCACCTATCTCCTCCACCCTACACCTCCACCTATCTCCTCCACCTTCCACCCTACCTCCACTATCTCCTCCACCTACAACTCCACCTTACACCTCCACCTATCTCCTCCACCCTACAACTCCACCTATCTCCTCCACCCTACAACTCCACCTATCTCCTCCACCCTACACCTCCACCTATCTCCTCCACCTAACACCTCCACCTATCTCCTCCACTCTACACCTCCACCTATCTCCTCCACCCTACACCTCCACCTATCTCCTCCACCTTTACACCTCCACCTTAGCCTCCACCTTACACCTCCACCTACCTCCAATCTCACCCTCCACCCTATCTCCTCCACTCCACACCTCCACCTATCTCCTCCACCTTTACACCTCCACCTACCCTCCACCCTATCTCTTCTCCACCCTACACCTCCACCTATCTCCTCCACCCTACACCTCCACCTATCTCCTCCACCCTACACCTCCACCTGTCTCCTCCACCTCCCTTCACACCTCCACCTCATCTCCTCCACCCTACACCTCCACCTATCTCCTCCACCCTACACCTCCACCTATCTCCTCCACCTTACACCTCCACCTATCTCCTCCACCCTACACCTCCACCTATCTCCTCCACCCTACACCTCCACCTATCTCCTCCACCTACACCTCCACCTATCTCCTCCACCTTACACCTCCACCCCATCTCCTCCACCCCAAAACTCCACCATATCTCCCTCCACCCTACACCTCCACCCCATCTCCTCCACCCTACACCTCCACCTATCTCCTCCACCTTACACCTCCACCTATCCTCCACCTATCTCCTCCACCTATCTCCTCCACCCCTACACCTCCACTATCTCCTCCACCTTACACCTCCAAAACCTATCTCCTCCACCCTACACCTCCACCTATCTCCTCCACCCTACATCCTCCACCTATCTCCACCTATCTCCTACACCCTTACACCTCCACCTATCTCCTCCACCCTACACCTCCACCTATCTCCTCCACCCTAACCTCCACCACTTATCCCTCCACCTATCTCCTCCACCCTTACAACTCCACCTATCTCCTCCACCCTACACCTCCACCTATCTCCTCCACCCTACACCTCCACCTATCTCCTCCACCCTACACCTCCACCTATCTCCTCCACCCTACAACTCCACCTATCTCTTCCACCTATCTCCTCCACCTATCTCCTCCACCCTACACCTCCACCTATCTCCTCCACCCTACACCTCCACCTATCTCCTCCACCCTACACCTCCACCCTATCTCCTCCATCCTTAACAACTCCATTATCTCCTCCACCTATCTCCTCCACCTATCTCCTCCACCCACACTCTCCACCTATCTCCTCCACTTTACACCTCCACCTATCTCCTCCACCCCTACACCTCCACCTATCTCCTCCACCCCCCCCCCCCCCCCCCCCCCCCCTACAACTCCACCTATCTCCTCCACCCTACACCTCCACCTATCTCCTCCACCCTACACCTCCACCTATCTACCTATCACCTCCACCTATCTCCTCCACCTTACACCTCCACTATCTCCTCCACCCTATCACCTCCACCTATCTCCTCCACCCTACAACTCCACCTATCTCCCCCACCTTACACCTCCACCTATCTCCTCCACCTTACACCTCCACCTATCTCCTCCACCCTACACTTCCACCTATCTCCTCCACCTTCCACCTATCCCTCCACCCTACACCTCCACCTATCTCCTCCACCTACACCTCCACCTATCTCCTCCACCCTACACCTCCACCTATCTCCTCCACCCTACACCTCCACCTATCTCCTCCACCCTACACCTCCACCTATCTCTCCACCTATCTCCTCCACCTATCTCCTCCACCTATCTCCTCCACCTTACACCTCCACCTATCTCCTCCACCCTACACCTCCACCTATCTCCTCCACCTAACACCTCCACCCTACACCTCCACCTATCTCCTCCATCCCTACAACTCCAACCTATCTCTTCCACCCTACAACTCCACCTTTCTCCTCCACCTACACCTCCACCTATCTCCTCCACCCTACACCTCCACTATCTCCTCCACCCTACACTCCACCTACTCTTCACCTCTACACCTCCACCTATCTCCTCCACCCTACAACTCCACCTATCTCTTCCACCTCTACACTTCTCCACCTATCTCCTCCACCTTTACCTACCTCCACCTATCTCCTCCACCCCTTACACCTCCACCTATCTCCTCCACCCCACACCTCCACCTATCTCCTCCACCCTACACCTCCACCTATCTCCTCCACCCTACACCTCCACCTATCTCCTCCACCCTACACCTCCACCCATCTCCTCCACCCCCTATCTTCCTCCACCCTACACCTCCACCTATCTCCTCCACCCTACACCTCCACCTATCTCCTCCACCTTACACCTCCACCTATCTCCTCCACCCTTACACCTCCACCTATCTCCTCCACCCTATCATCCTCCCACCTATCTCCTCCACCCTACACCTCCACCTATCTCCTCCACCCTACACCTCCACCTATCTCACACCCTACCTCCACACCTACACCTCCACCTATCTCCTCCACCCTACACCTCCACCTATCTCCTCCACCCTACACCTCCACCTATCTCCTCCACCCTACACCTCCACCTATCTCCTCCACCCCAACCCCATCTCCTCCACCCCCCCCTACACCTCCACCCCCCTATCTCCTCCACCCTACACCTCCACCTATCTCTTCCACCCTACACCTCCACCTATCTCCTCCACCCTACACCCTCCACCTATCTCCTCCACCCTACACCTCCACCTATCTCCTCCACCCTACCCTCCACCTATCTCCTCCACCCCCCCCACCCCCCCCCACCCCCACCCCCCCCCCCCCCCACCCCCCCCCCCCCCCCCCCCACCCCCCACCCCCCCCTCCCCCCTCCATCTCCCCCCCCTCCCCCCTCCCCCCCCCCCCCCCCCCCCCCCCCCCCCCCCCCCCCCCCCCCCCCCCCCCCCCCCCCCCCCCCCCCCCCCCCCCCCCCCCCCCCCCCCCCCCCCCCCCCCCACTCCTCCTCCCTACACCTTCCTCCACCTATCTCCTCCACCCTCTCATCTCCTCCACCTATCTCCTCCACCCTACCCCCACCCTCCACCTATCTCCTCCACCCTACACCTCCACCTATCTCCTCCACCCTACAACCTCCGCCCCCCCCACCTATCTCCTCCACCTTACACCTCCACCTATCTCCTCCACCTTTCTCCTCCACCTATCTCCTCCACCTATCTCCTCCACCTATCTCCTCCACCTTACACCTCCACTATCTCCTCCACCTATCTCCTTCACCTATCTCCTCCACCCTACACCTCCACCTATCTCCTCCACCTTACACCTCCACTATCTCCTCCACCCTACACCTCCACCTATCTCCTCCACCCTACACCTCCACCTATCTCCTCCACCTACACCTCCACCTATCTCCTCCACCCTACACCTCCACCTATCTCCTCCACCTACACCTCCACCTATCTCCTCCACCTTACGACTCCACCCATCTCCTCCACCTTACACCTCCACCTATCTCATCCACCCTACACCTCCACCTATCTCCTCCACCTATCTCCTCCACCTATCTCCTCCACCTATCTCCTCCACCTTACACCTCCACTATCTCCTCCACCTACACCTCCACCTATCTCCTCCACCTTACACCTCCACTATCTCCTCCACCTACAACTCCACCTTACACCTCCACCTATCTCCTCCACCCTACAACTCCGCCTATCTCTTCCACCCTACAACTCCACCTTTCTCCTCCACCTACACCTCCACCTATCTCCTCCACCTTACACCTCCACTATCTCCTCCACCTACAACTCCACCTTACACCTCCACCTATCTCCTCCACCCTACAACTCCGCCTATCTCTTCCACCCTACACCTCCACCTATCTCCTCCACCTTACACCTCCACCTATCTCCTCCACCTTACACCTCCACCTATCTCCTCCACCCTACACCTCCACCTATCTCCTCCACCCTACACCTCCACCTATCTCCTCCACCTACACCTCCACCTATCTCCTCCACCCTACACCTCCACCTATCTCCTCCACCTTACACCTCCACCTATCTCCTCCACCCTACACCTCCACCTATCTCCTCCACCCTACACCTCCACCTATCTCCTCCACCCTACACCTCCACCTATCTCCTCCACTCCTACAACTCCACCTATCTCCTCCACCCTACACCCTCCACCTATCTCCTCCACCCTACACCTCCACCTATCTCCTCCACCCTACACCTCCACCTATCTCCTCCACCCTACACCTCCACCTATCTCCTCCACCTATCTCCTCCACCTATCTCCTCCACCTTACACCTCCACTATCTCCTCCACCTACACCTCCACCTATCTCCTCCACCCTACACCTCCACCTATCTCCTCCACCCTACACCTCCACCTATCTCCTCCACCCTACACCTCCACCTATCTCCTCCACCCTACACCTCCACCTATCTCCTCCACCCTACACCTCCACCCATCTCCTCCACCTTACACCTCCACCTATCTCATCCACCCTACACCTCCACCTATCTCCTCCACCTATCTCCTCCACCTATCTCCTCCACCTATCTCCTCCACCTTACACCTCCACTATCTCCTCCACCTACACCTCCACCTATCTCCTCCGCCTTACACCTCCACTATCTCCTCCACCCTACAACTCCGCCTATCTCTTCCACCCTACAACTCCACCTTTCTCCTCCACCTACACCTCCACCTATCTCCTCCACCTTACACCTCCACTATCTCCTCCACCTACAACTCCACCTTACACCTCCACCTATCTCCTCCACCCTACAACTCCGCCTATCTCTTCCACCCTACACCTCCACCTATCTCCTCCACCTTACACCTCCACCTATCTCCTCCACCTTACACCTCCACCTATCTCCTCCACCCTACACCTCCACCTATCTCCTCCACCCTACACCTCCACCTATCTCCTCACCCTACACCTCCACCTATCTCCTCCACCCTACAACTCCACCTATCTCCTCCACCTTACACCTCCACCTATCTCCTCCACCCTACACCTCCACCTATCTTCTCCACCTATCTCCTCCACACTACAACTCCGCCTATTTCCTCCACCTTACACCTCCACCTATCTCCTCCACCCTACACCTCCACCTATCTCCTCCACCCTACACCTCCACCTTTCTCCTCCACCCTACACCTCCACCTATCTCCTCCACCCTACAACTCCGCCTATCTCCTCCACCCTACACCTCCACCTATCTCATCCACCCCACACCTCCGCCTATCTCCTCCACCCTACACCCCGCCTATCTCCTCCACCCTACAACTCCACCTATCTCCTCCACCCTACACCTCCACCTATCTTCTCCAAATATCTCCTCCACCCTACAACTCCGCCTATCTCCTCCACCCTACACCTCCACCTATCTCCTCCACCCTACACCCCCGCTTATCTCCTCCACCCTACACCTCCACTATCTCCTCCACCTACACCTCCACCTATCTCCTCCACCCTACACCTCCACCTATCTCCTCCACCTTTCTCCTCCACCTATCTCCTCCACCTATCTCCTCCACCTATCTCCTCCACCTTACACCTCCACTATCTCCTCCACCCTACACCTCCACCTATCTCCTCCACCCTACAACTCCGCCTATCTCCTCCACCTTACACCTCCACATATCTCCTCCACCTTTCTCCTCCACCTATCTCCTCCACCTATCTCCTCCACCTATCTCCTCCACCTTACACCTCTACTATCTCCTCCACCTATCTCCTTCACCTATCTCCTCCACCCTACACCTCCACCTATCTCCTCCACCTTACACCTCCACTATCTCCTCCACCCTACACCTCCACCTATCTCCTCCACCCTACACCTCCACCTATCTCCTCCACCTACACCTCCACCTATCTCCTCCACCCTACACCTCCACCTATCTCCTCCACCTTACACCTCCACCTATCTCCTCCACCCTACACCTCCACCTATCTCCTCCACCCTACACCTCCACCTATCTCCTCCACCTACACCTCCACCTATCTCCTCCACCCTACACCTCCACCTATCTCCTCCACCTTACACCTCCACTATCTCCTCCACCCTACACCTCCACCTATCTCCTCCACCCTACACCTCCACCTATCTCCTCCACCTACACCTATCTCCTCCACCCTACACCTCCACCTATCTCCTCCACCTACACCTCCACCTATCTCCTCCACCTTACGACTCCACCCATCTCCTCCACCTTACACCTCCACCTATCTCATCCACCCTACACCTCCACCTATCTCCTCCACCTATCTCCTCCACCTATCTCCTCCACCTATCTCCTCCACCTTACACCTCCACTATCTCCTCCACCTACACCTCCACCTATCTCCTCCGCCTTACACCTCCACTATCTCCTCCACCTACAACTCCACCTTACACCTCCACCTATCTCCTCCACCCTACAACTCCGCCTATCTCTTCCACCCTACAACTCCACCTTTCTCCTCCACCTACACCTCCACCTATCTCCTCCACCCTACACCTCCACCTATCTCCTCCACCCTACACCTCCACTATCTCCTCCACCCTCTAAACCTCCACCTATCTCCTCCACCCCACACCTCCACCTATCTCCTCCACCCTACACCTCCACCCCCCCCCCCCCCCCCCCCCCCCCCCCCCCCCCCCCCCCCCCCCCCCCCCCCCCCCCCCCCCCCCCCCCCCCCCCCCCCCCTATCTCCTCCACCTTACACCTCCACCTATCTCCTCCACCTTTCTCCTCCACCTATCTCCTCCACCTATCTCCCCTACCTATCTCCTCCACCCCTACACCTCCACCCATCTCCTCCACCTTACACCTCCACCTATCTCCTCCACCCTACACCTCCACCTATCTCCTCCACCCTACTCCTCCACCTATCTCCTCCACCTACACCTCCACCTATCTCCTCCACCCTACACCTCCACCTATCTCCTCCACCTACACCTCCACCATCTCCTCCACCTACAACTCCACCTTACACCTCCACCTATCTCCTCCACCCTACAACTCCGCCTATCTCTTCCACCCCCCCCCCCCCCCCCCCCCCCCCCCCCCCCCCCCCCCCCCCCCCCCCCCCCCCCCCCCCCCCCCCCCCCTCCCCTCCCTCCCCTCCTCCCCCCCCCCCCCCCCCCCCCCCCCCCCCCCCCCCCCCCCCCCCTCCCTCCCCTACAACTCCACCTTTCTCCTCCACCTACACCTCCACCTATCTCCTCAACCTTACACCTCCACCTATCTCCTCCACCCTACAACTCCGCCTATCTCTTCCACCCTACAACTCCACCTATCTCCTCCACCTATCTCCTCCACCTTACACCTCCACTATCTCCTCCACCCTACACCTCCACCTATCTCCTCCACCCTACACCCCCCCCCCCACACCCCCACCACCCCCCCCCACCCCCACCCTCCACCTCCACCTACTCCTCCACCTCCCTCCACACTCCTCCTCCCCCCTCTCCACCTATCTCCTCCCCCCTCCCTCCACCTATCTCCTCCCCCCCTCCCCTATCTCCCCCCCCCCCCCCCCCCCTACCCTCCACCTATCTCCTCCACCTTACTTCTCCACCTATCTCCTCCACCTTTCTCCTCCACCTATCTCCTCACACCCCCCCCCCCAACCCCCCCCCCCCCCCCCCCACCCCCCCCCCCACCCCCCCCCCCCCCCCCCCCCCCCCCCCCCCCCCCCCCTCCCCTCCCCCCCCCCCCCCCCCCCCCCACCCCCCCCCCCCCCCCCCCCCCCCCCCCCCCCCCCCCCCCCCCCCCCCCCCCCCCCCCCCCCCCCCCCCCCCCCCCCCCCCCCCCCCCCCCCCCCCTATCTCCTCCACCTATGTCCTCCACCTTACACCTCCACTATCTCCTCCACCCTACACCTCCACCTATCTCCTCCACCCTACAACTCCGCCTATCTCCTCCACCTTACACCTCCACCTATCTCCTCCACCTTTCTCCTCCACCTATCTCCTCCACCTATCTCCTCCACCTATCTCCTCCACCTTACACCTCCACTATCTCCTCCACCTATCTCCTTCACCTATCTCCTCCACCCTACACCTCCACCTATCTCCTCCACCCCTACACCTCCACCTATCTCCTCCACCCTACAACTCCGCCTATCTCCTCCACCCTACAACTCCACCTATCTCCTCCACCTTACACCTCCACCTATCTCCTCCACCCTACACCTCCACCTATCTTCTCCACCTATCTCCTCCACCCTACAACGCCTATCTCCTCCACCCTACACCTCCACTGTCTCCTCCACCTTACACCTCCACCTATCTCCTCCTCCCCCCCCCCCCCCCCCCCCCCCCCCCCCCCCCCCCCCCCCCCCCCCCCCCCCCCCCCCCCCCCCCCCCCCCCCCCCCCCCCCCCCCCCCCCCCTACACCTCCACCTATCTCCTCCACCCTACACCTCCACCTATCTCCTCCACCCTACACCTCCACCTATCTCCTCCACCCTACACCCCCCCACCTATCTCCTCCACCCTACACCTCCACCTATCTCCTCCACCCTACACCTCCACCTATCTCCTCCACCCTACAACTCCGCCTATCTCCTCCACATTACACCTCCACCTATCTCCTCCACCTATCTCCTCCACCTATCTCCTCCACTTCCTATCTCCTCCACCTATCTCATAACATTCTCCACCCTATCTCCTCCACCTATCTCCTCCACCTTACACCTCCACCCCCCCCCCCCCCCCCCCCCCCCCCCCCCCCCCCCCCTCTCCTCCCCTTCTCCTCCCCTTCTCCTCCCCATCTCCTCCCCTTCCCTCCCTATCTCCTCCCCTCCCTCCCCTATCTCCTCCCCTTTCCCTCCCCTTTCCTCCCCCTCTCCCCTTCTCCTCCCCCCCCCCCCCCCCCCCCCCCCCCCCCCCCCCCCTATCTCCTCCACCCTACACCTCCACCTATCTCCTCCACCCTACACCTCCACCTATCTTCTCCACCCTACACCTCCACCTATCTCATCCACCCTACACCTCCACCTATCTCCTCCACCTTCACCTCCACTATCTCCTCCACTTACTCCTCCACCTATCTCCTCCACCCTACACCTCCACCTATCTCCTCCACCCTCCCCTATCTTCCTCCACCTATCCTCCTTCCACCCTACACCTCCACCTATCTCCTCCACCCTACACCTCCACCTATCTCCTCCACCCTACACCTCCACCCTACCCACCTCCACCTATCTCCTCCACCCTACACCTCCAACTATCTCCTCCACCCTACACCTCCACCTATCTCCTCCACCCTACAACTCCGCCTATCTCTTCCACCCTACAACTCCACCTATCTCCTCCACCCTACACCTCCACCTATCTCCTCCACCTCTACTCTCTCCACCTATCTCCTCCACCTTACACCTCCACCTATCTCCTCCACCTACACCTCCACCCCCCCCCCCCCCCCCCCACCCCCCCCCCCCCCCCCCCCCCCCCCCCCCCACCCCCCCTCCCCCCACCCCCCCCACTCCCCTCCCTCCCCACTCCTCCCCCTCCTCCCCTACTCTTCCCCCCCTCCCCTTCTCCCTCCCCCCCTCCCCACTCCTCCCCTCCCCCCCCCCCCCCCCCCCCCCCCCCCCCCCCCCCCCCCCTATCTCCTCCACCTTACACCTCCACCTATCTCCTCCACCTCTATCTCCTTCACCTATCTCCTCCACCCTACACCTCCACCTATCTCCTCCACCCCACACCTCCACCTATCTCCTCCACCCTACACCTCCACCTATCTCCTCCCCCCCCCCCCCCCCCCCCCCCCCCCCCCCCCCCCCCCCCCCCCCCCCCCCCCCCCCCCCCCCCCCCCCCCCCCCCCCCCCCCCCCCCCCCCCCCCCCCCCCCCCCCCCCCCCCCCCACCCTACTCCTCCACCTATCTCCTCCACCCTACACCCACCACCTATCTCCTCCACCCTACACCTCCACCTATCTCCTCCACCCTACACCTCCACCTATCTCCTCCACCTACCCTCCACCTCCACCTTACACCTCCACCTATCTCCTCCACCCTACAACTCCGCCTATCTCCTCCACCCTACACCTCCACCTATCTCCTCGCACCTACACTCTCCACCTATCTCCTCCACCTTACACCCCCCCCCCCCACCCCCCCCCCCCCCCCCCCCCCCCCCCACTCCCCACCTACACCATCTATCATACCTATCTCCTCCACCCTACACTTCTCCACCTATCTCCTCATCACCCAACAACTCCGCCTATCTCCTCCACCTTACACCTCCACCTATCTCCTCTTGGCACCATACTCCTCCACCTATCTCCTCCACCTATCTCCTCCACCTATCTTCTCCACCTTACACCTCCACTATCTCCTCCACCTATCACCTCCACCTATCTCCTCCACCCTACACCTCCACCTATCTCCTCCACCTTACACCTCCACTATCTCCTCCACCCTACACCTCCACCTATCTCCTCCACCCTACACCTCCACCTATCTCCTCCACCTACACCTCCACCCATCTCCTCCACCCTACACCTCCACCTATCTCCTCCACCTACACCTCCACCTATCTCCTCCACCTTACGACTCCACCCATCTCCTCCACCTTACACCTCCACCTATCTCATCCACCCTACACCTCCACCTATCTCCTCCACCTATCTCCTCCACCTATCTCCTCCACCTATCTCCTCCACCTTACACCTCCACTATCTCCTCCACCTACACCTCCACCTATCTCCTCCACCTTACACCTCCACTATCTCCTCCACCTACACCTCCACCTATCTCCTCCACCTTACACCTCCACCTATCTCCTCCACCCTACAACTCCACCTATCTCCTCCACCCTACACCTCCACTATCTCCTCCACCTATCTCCTCCACCTTACACCTCCAATATCTCCTCCACCCTACACCTCCACCTATCTCCTCCACCCTACACCTCCACCTATCTCCTCCACCCTACACCTCCACCTATCTCCTCCACCTTACACCTTCACTATCTCCTCCACCTATCTCCTCCACCCTACACCTCCACCTATCTCCTCCACCTTACACCTCCACTATCTCCTCCACCTATCTCCTCCACCTATCTCCTCCACCCTACACCTCCACCTATCTCCTCCACCTTACACCTCCACCTATCTCCTCCACCCTACACCTCCACCTATCTCCTCCGCCTATCTCCTCCACCCTACCCCTCCGCCTATCTCCTCCACCTTACACCTCCACCTATCTCCTCCACCCTACAACTCCACCTATCTCCTCCACCCTACACCTCCACCTATCTCCTCCACCCTACACCTCCACCCTACACCTCCACTATCTCCTCCACCTTACACCTCCACCTATCTCCTCCACCCTACACCTCCACCTATCTCCTCCACCCTACACCTCCGCCAGCATCTTTCGTAAGATCAAGTCGGCTAATTTCCAAGTAAATACACTTAATAAAACCAGTTGACTTCTTTACATTCTCTTTTATTATGTTTTTTTTTAATACATTATTTGTCATTTATAAATACATTTTTTTTTCAAAAACACTAACAAAAACAACTGGGCTGGCATTTTGGGGGCTGGAACGAACTAATGCCGTTTCAGTTCATTTCCACTGGGGAAAATGATTTGGTATCCGAGCTAATTAATTTATGAGCAATGTTACGGAATGAATTAAATTCGTATCTCGAGGTACAAGTGTAATTATTTCCCGAGCCATCTGTAACATGAAATCACTTTTTGTTGACAGAAGACAGCATGTGAGATTCACAAAGAAACAGAATGAAACGAACTCTTGTTATTATTACTCTAGTCACCAGTTTACTTTACTACTTGAAGACAGTTTCGGCAGGTACAAATGTTACTTAAAACAATCACTGAATACATGTATTATCATTGAACATATTTTTAGAAACATATTTTACCCCCATTAATATTTTCGATTGTTTCATTCTACTAAGAGATTAGCTTTAAAATGCGGTGTCCTAGTTGAAATTATACGCATTGGTTACTAAATGTTAAAAAATTTTAGGACAAGACTGGTGTATAGGAACATATGTAATGTAAAACAACCATATGATGATACGTTATAAAACAACTTTCCATTGAGAAATTGTTTTTATTACTTTTGCTTTGCGAAGATTCATAGAATTAACTAAACAAAATTTGCGCAAATCCTTTGCTTTGATAATGTAAAGCGAATAAACTTTGAGACAGACTTTTAAAATGTAATAAACATTAAGATTGACTTTTAAACAAAGGAATATTTCTAATAATAAAGAAACTGCGCGCTCAATTTTAAACTATTCAATAGCAATACTCACAAGCTCATGGTCAGGCAGATTGTGGTCATATAAAAAAAGAAAAATTATTAAATTGGGGAGGTGCATAATTTTTCTGTTTGACCATTTGCAAACAGTTTTTTTTTTTTGCATGAAACTTTTTCCTCTCATTCAGAATTGTTAAGATTATTAAAAATCGAATGTGAATGTTTGTATCTAATGTGAATGTTTGTTTGTTTTTAATCTTAAAAACGACATTAAGGTTTCTTCTGTCCACCTGTCGTGTATAATGTGAATTTCGAAATGGTCCTTGAGGTCCAAGACTTCCCAGTGAAATGTGACCAGTCCAGTAATATAACTATCGTAATAAACTCTGTTGAAGCATTTACTTGTAATGTCACAACATGCTGGTTCACGGATGAAATGAACTTTAATTACACGGTAAGTGTACATTTAAACGATTGCAAAATAGATCAACTGTAAACTTCTTGACAAAAATATGTAAAATAAGGAAATATAAAACCTCTGTAATTATTAATTTCATGGGTTGCGGTTTGTTTTGTATAAATGATACTCTGCAAACATTTTCAGCCTGATGTGTTGGGAAAGAACAGCGCTTTGCAATATAAATTTACCATGCATGAAGATAAAGTGATCAACTTAATACTGGGTAATTATACTGCCCGATGGTCTTGCCAGGATCAGATTAGGTCATACAACTGTGTAGTCAGAAAAGGAGGTAAACATTCAATTCATACGTATTTGTCCTGCCCCATCTAAAAGTCTGAAAATGTGTGACTGAATATCTAATTTCAGTTTTAGGAAAAAAAAAGGTGTTAAAAATGTAAATGCCACTTTTTTTGAGTGGAATTTCTGAAATGTTGAACTTGATACAAAATTTACCAGAGTTGTCTTTTCTTTTTATTGTTAGACCTATATAAATCAAGGCAGGGGTATCAGCAGGTATTTCGGCCCATACAAACACGAACATCGGTTTCGGTATTATATCAACTACTGACAGCGGTGTCGGTGTTCTAACAGCCACCGACACCGGAGGGGTGGGGCAAAGGGAAATAACTGTGTTATTATTTTCATAGCTTATACATTACACTATCTATATAAATAAAAATGTAAACATGATTCACGCTATTAGTCATAACTCCGAAAGTTCTTGCCCAATTGACTTAAATTGACTTAAATTTACACACAAAATTGCAGAAAATGACTTGGCGTGTTGATATTTTTATTTTATACAGACATCACATCTATAATATTTAAAAATAATATTTTATCGATCGGTTTTGTAAAACTATCTCTTTACTTCAATTTACATTTTTTAAAGCACGGGAAGTAATTCAAAAGCCACAAAGTGCTAACTTTTAAATTGTCAATATTTAAAAAACAAGCAATATAAGTCTTTTCCGTTTCGGACAAAGGACATTTTAGAGCATTTTCGTGTACGGTTACGCCGGACGAAATCCGTATTTTTTTCCGGGTTACAGCCATAGATAATATTATTTATTTTGATAAATAGAGAGGGAAGTAATCATGTTGAATAACTGTTACAAAAAAAATAATGATTACGCCCCTTTGATTAGCTTTTATTATTTATATTTAAAATACAAACAAAAACGGTAATTAGGAAAGTCTTTTTTTCGGTCCTGAGATGTCAGATCGCGAAATGGACTTTTGATGTACACGTGGCAGGCCAAGACCTACAATTTGATATATACATCATGGGTCTAGGACTTATGGTTGCTGAGATATAGGGCGCTCCTTTGTTAATATAGCTTATATAGTAAAAACGGTACTTAATACGCCCCCTTTTTCGGCCCTCAGAGGTCCTATCGCGAAATGAATTTTTGATGTACACATGGCAGGCCAAGACCTACAAAAACGATATATACATCATGGGTCTAGGCCTTATGGTTGCTGAGATCTAGGGCGCTCCTATGTTAATATAGCTTATATAGTAAAAAACGGTACTTTATAAGCCCCCTTTTACGGCCCTCTGTGGTCAGATCGCGAAATGGACTTTTACTGCACACATGGCAGGCCAAGACCTACAAAATGATATATACATCATGGGTCAAGGACTTATGGTTGTTGAGATCTAGGGTGATGACGGACAGACAGACAGACAGACAAAACGGGGACAATAGAGCATTTTTTTCGAAAATTCTCTAAAAAACATTCCGCCGCGTGCAAGCTAATAGTTCGTCATTAATAAACTGTATCGTAAAATATTTATTTTTAGTTTCGTTGGCAAATTATTATTTTTTTAATCAAACATGTAAACATGATTCACGCTATTAATCATAACACCGAAAGTTTATCCTAAAAGCATTAACAAAACATTAAAAATAGATTTTCCTTTGCTTTTAGTTATAAATGAATGATAACTATTTTTCTAAAATGTGTCTGTTTTTTTTTTTAATAAACAGAATTAGAAACAAGGGCTTTTTCAATACTTACTATTAAATCACATAGGGCTTAGCCAGGGCAATGATTGGCCGAGTACAGCTATTACGTTATAATTATATTAGTAAAGATTTTTACAATCATTGTAAAGTGGTTATGTTTAAAGATAGGCCTATATTGCGCATTTATTGCATGAAGCTAATATAACCTAAGAAGTTAATGTTATTATTTGTTATACTTTTTAGTAAGTGAAGGCTCTATCGTTTGTTCTCATAATGTGTAGTGTTGATATTATGTTCTTATATTGTAAAGATAATGTGTATTGTTGATATTATGTACTTATATTGTAAAGATAATGTGTATTGTTGATAGTATGTACTTATATTGTAAAGATAATGTGTATTGTTGATATTATGTTTTTATATTGTAAAGATAATGTGTAGGTTATTGTTGATATTATATTCTTACATTGTGAAGATAATGTGTATTGTTGATATTATGTTCTTATATTGTAAATATAATGTGTATTGTTGATATTATGTTCCTACCAAGCTTGTGGAGCCGGAGCCAGAGCCTTACTTTTTGAAGGAGCCGTAGCCGAAAAAATCTGGCGGCTTCACGGCTCCCAAATGTTTTTTTTTAAAGCAGAATTTTTTTTTAGCTTTCAAATTCCAAATTTGTTTGATTGTTTGCCGCCTACAATTTGAAACGTTGTCATGTTTTACAAACGCCACAACAGTAACAGCATTTATATGATAGCGTGCACGCACATCACCACAAGAAATCTTTAATGGGGAATCGTTTTGTGTTCGTTTTAAATCTTGTTTACTCACCGATTTTTTTTTTAATGTCATGCTATTTGTTATATATAAAGTTAAAACAGTTTTAATTGTATCAATCATTTAAAAATAAATTTTTACTACGACGACAAATAGAACGCGTCTTTTTGTATATTATTTGACCGCGAATTAGTAATAGACTAAAAACAAAATGGTCGCTTTCTGTATTGAACAATTTTATTATAAACAGAATCGCTGTAATAGAGTAGATAAATTTATAAGGCTATGGGTCCGAATAACAATCAGACTTTACTGGGACGGGGTCCGAATAAAAATCGGAGTTTATTGGTTCCCGGGTCCGAATAGTCACTTCGAATTTATAAATAATAAATATAAATACTGAAGTCTTTAAAATATTTTAAATAATGTTTCATTTTACTATTTGCTAATTTGATCATTGAAATAACTTTTTATTACTTATGAAAATGGCGACTAGTTAAACCTCGGTCGAAAATAATGATATGATTCTAGATGCACTGAAATGGTTTGTTTTTAGTAAAACCGACAATGCGTATATTTTTCAAGTTCCTGACTATGGGTGAACGCGGCAAATTTTGCATAACTTTTTATCAGCGGCATGTTTGCATGGCGCAATTACAAAAATGTTTGTCTCGTGTGATACTATCTTAGTAGGGAGCCATAGCCGAGCTGGAGCCGGGGCCTTCAAATCTGTGGGAGCCGGAGCCGGAAAAAATATGGCGGCTCCGCAAGCCTGGTTCTTACATTGTAAAGATATGTGTATTGTTGATATTATGTTGTTACATTGTAAAGATAATGTGTATTGTTCATATTATGTTGTTACCAGGGTTGTTAACAATACTAAAAAAATATTGGCAATACCAATACCAATACAATTTTAAAACAAGTATTGCAATACCAATACCAATACAATTATAATACCAATACCAATATTTATTTATTATTGCCAATACCAATACCAATATTTGGGTCATTCGATGAATAAAACGCAAATACGTAATTCATTGCTCTATATCACTTACATCGATAAACGATAACAACATTTTTGGCTAATTTAGATGATGTATTTTTAACAAAATTTTATTCAATAGTTAACACTTGCTTCATCAGTTTCACTCAAAGCATCCAAAAGTCGTTGACAACATAATAAACTACTATTAAATAAGTCGGCATACCTTAACGTCCTTTATCAACAAGATTTTTAATATGTATGATGTACACATATTGTGAATGAATGAATAAATCAATGGATGGATGGATGAAGCAAATGACTGTCATAGAAAAGCAAAGGATACATAAACAGTTAAACATCACACTATAGTAAAAGCAGTCAGACCGAGTCAGTGGATTGCATTACATCTGGAAAACTAACGATGAATTTCAGTAGAGTTCACAGGATAACGCCCCCTAACTTGCTGTTACCACTTAGCCAGGCGAAGAAAAGTAACCATTTCAAAATGCACTCTGCTCAGTCGTGAACAAAGAGGTGAAAATATTCGTCCTCCTAATGCAGCGGTCGGGGAAATTTTTTTAATCATTACCCCAAAATATTTTTGTGTAAGTTGATATTACCCCACAGCAAATTAAAAATATATACTTTTTACTCACAAAAGTTTCATTTTTACCCCCAAAATTTTATTTTTACCCCATTTGAGGTAATTTACCCCGGTTCCCCGACCGCTGTCCTAATGAAAACAGCCTTTCAACAGCAGCGCTTGAAGGAAGTCCTGTATTCAGGTATATTTATATTTTACGGATATGTGGATAGGCATCCAATGATGCAATACTGTCTGAAGTGTCTGCCAAGTAATTATTAATTTCTTGATTCACATCAGTGATTATGAAACTCGTCTATTCAGTACTTCAATAAGATGCAAACGCTGCAAATCATCATCCATCCAGTCCAACTTGAATTTGGGATGTACAACGGATGCCAGCTGAGCATCAATGCTGTCAAACATGTTTGCAAATCTTCTGTCGATGGCATTCAAAAGACATGAAGCTAATGGAGAACAAACTACGAGCCGATCATTCTTTCCTTGATCAAGAAACACTTTTAACTGAGCCTTCATCACGACAAGTGTCGGTAAAAGGAAACCAAGTCCAATGTCTTTTTTACTTTCACCCTGCAAAATATCTAATCCACAGCAAACAGGCTTCATAACAGCAACATACTCTTTAACAAATGTTTTCTATACAGGCTGTAGTCTTTTGATATCAAGTTCATCACAAAGTTTGTCAACAACTTCCATGTCACTTTTACAGAGAATGTTGTATTTTCTGGTGACAGCATCATACATTGAATTCCACTGGGTTTCACCAGGTGTTACCAACAGCATACCAAGTGATCTGCCTGACGATACTTTGCAATTAACAACAAACACTCAAGAAAATTATTTAATGCAACCGGAAAAAAGCTTGGAAAGAATAGCAAATTCCATAGAAATCAATTTACTTGAGTACTCACTGGTCAATGCTCATTGCCACAGATATCATATATGATTTCTATTATCATTCATTGCTCAGTCTCATTCAAAAATTGTTTGGCAATGTCACTCGCAAGATGGCGACACCAAAGAAAAATGTGTTATATTCAGCTTTATTCACAACCAGTGTTGTAGAGAACTTATTGAATATTGCTTTAAGTATTGGTTAAAAATCAATACCAATATCAAAAATATTTATTAGCAATACCAATACCAATATCAAATTTCAAGAAGTATTTCAATATCGTACCAATACTTAAAAAAGTATTGGCAATACTGCCAATACCAATACAATATTGCAATGTTAACAACCCTGGTTGTTAAATTGTAAAGATAATGAGTATTGTTCATTTTATGTTCTTACATAATGTGTATTGTTGATATTATGTTCTTATATTGTAAAGATAAAGTGTATTGTTCATATTATGTTTTTACATATGTATTGTTGATATTATGTTCGTACATAATGTGTATTTTTAATATTATGTTCTCACATTGTAAAGAGGAAAATGAATGTGACAAGTACACACCTTGTATGTACGGCAGTACATGTGAGGACCAAACAGTAGGATACAGGTGTCTTTGTCCTTATGGATACTCTGGCTTAAACTGTTCTGAAGGTAACCAACACTAGAAAACGAAATGATTATAATATGAAATTCCTATGTCAATTTAACTACATTGTTTCAATATTCATTATAGCTTTCCACTAAACAATCGAATCAGTGGTTCTCAAATATTTAAGCTGCGAAACCCATTATGAGTGCTATTTTGTTTTTGCAATTCACATGAAAAGAAAAAAACTACATAAGATTGAAAATAAATTCGTTATTAAATATTTACAAATATATTCCCAGTTTACTTTGAATTTCAATTAACTGTTAGACTTACTACACAGAGAGAAATGAAGTCATTATGTAGATATAGATTCTCAGACAATTAATGAAATTGTCCATTTTTTTTACCTACCTGATCTACCTGATCAACCAATGTGAATGTGATCCACACTTTGTGAACTACTGAACTATTTTTTTTGTCTAAATAATACATACGTTTTGTCAATATTGTGTCAATAATTTTAATTTTATAAAAAAAAAAAGAGAAACATGACTGCAAGCTTGTCAATTATTGACTTCATAGAAACATAGGCCTAGTTATTATAAGTATTATATTATATCTCAGTCCATAGTTAAGTAAAGACATGCATCAAGACATTTCAGAAAAGTTAATCGTTTCATTTCATTCTTGAAATTTACTTCCTGATTTCATCCTGTCAGGGGACCTAGAGCTTTACTGTAACACTACTGACGTCAGTTTCTCTTCATATGGTCAAGTGTGTAGTCAGCCGCAACCAGTGCATTGTTATTTGGCAGGAAGCCATATGACCACACCTTTACATTTGTCAATACCAGAAAACTCTGCTGAGATAAACGTCACTACGGATGCAATCAATGAAACAATCACTTTCAAAATTTGTTTCACGACTCTTTCTAGACCTGGAAACTACATTGTTAGTATACTCATTGAGTAGATAAGTTGTTTTTATGTAGAGCATTGGTGATGTCTGGTACTTTTACCTAGTTTGACGCCGAAAAAAAATCTGCTGTCACATATATATTAACTTGAAATAACTTTATTTAACAAAATCTGTGAGAAATCTGTTACATTTCATTTAGCAAATATTTCTCAAGGATTGTGTAATTAAAATAAATACTCTATAAACCGTTAAATGTCATTGCATTTAATTAAAAAAATTAATGAGTTTAATACATAATAATACATAAGTTGATGGATTCTAAGTTTGCATCAAATTTAAAAGAATTGTCTTCAAACAAATGCATGTATAACAGTTACAGTTACATAAATCTTGTCCAGTAATATACTTAAAGTAGGCATATGCTCTGATTATAATTAAGAGTAAAAAAGGCGATGTGTTGTCCTCCCTTATAATTGGCAACTACAATTTTATTAGAACAAAGTAAAGAAAGTAAAAATAATATATACTTGTCTGTCTCCCACTTTCTGGATTTCGAACACAGTTGATTCATATATGTAGTCATGTCATGTTTTAGCTATGTTTATGCTGATTTTTGCAAGTAGTTACTAAATAACAGGGTTGTTAACAATACTCTTAAATTGTATCGTCAATACCGATACCAATACTTCATGAAAATAGTATCGCCAATACCAATACAAATACTCAGGTAAAAATGTATTGCCAAAATCAATACCAATACAATACCGATACTTTTGAGAACAACAAACTATTTTTATTTAAAATATAATGAGTGCAAGTTTTTTCAAGTTAAAAAAAAAGCGAAAACAATAAAATACAATGTCAAAGCACAAATTTAATGCTAATCACTTTAGTACTTGACGGATGACCAAGTGGTGTAGCTACTCGACAGTCGACTTCAGAGTCATGGGTTCGATCATTGGTGAGAACAATGGGCGTTGTTCTAACCACACAATCCCTTCATATACCGATGTTATAGAAACAGATGAATTCCCGATGGCCCGTCAGGGCTAAGGGAACTTTTCTTTACTATTTCACCACTTGGCAGCACGTAAGAAGACCATCAATTCAAAACGATCATTCCTTAGCCTAGAACGTAATGGCATAAAAACATGCCCACCCAATGAAAACAGGCGCTTAACTCAGCACTAGCCGATCAACGCAGCAATATAGTTTCTTAATGCTTGGTAGGTTGGGTAGGGTGATAATGACATCATTTCTGATGAGTTATCTTCAATATATCTGTCTACTTCAGCAGAACTGTTACTATTAAGCTGGTTCTGCCGTCGTGCAGTAAAACTGCACTGCTGACTGTATTGGAGCTGCACCACCCTGCCGAGTAAGTTGAGTGGAAACTGCACTCAGTGCACTGCAAGCACGCTTTAATTAACGTTTGTTCAACTTCAACCTTGTGATCCACGTTGTCTTGTTGGGGAGGTGGGTGGTGTTAATAGTGGTATGGTTGATGGTTATCATTACAAGCAGTGATTGAATTTATGAAAATTACTTTTAAAACAATGTATTAAAATCGCTATTGTTTTTCTGCAATTAGCTAATAGTGGCAACAGAAAAGTATTGGTATCGAGTATCGAAAATTTTTCGTTTAAAATGTATCGGCGATACACAAATCAATACTTGATACAAAAAGGATCGGCAATACAGCAACCAATACTGAAAAAGTATCGCCGATACTGTATTGGCCAATACCGATACTTCGATACTAACAACCCTGCTAAGTGTATGGTTTTTATCGCTTAAATATTTTAAAGTAAATACTCTAAGGTCTAGTGCAGGAAAATTCGAAATATGTACTATTGATCATGGTGGAAGACTGGGGTGGGGGTGACACCCTGAATTTTCCACACCGGGTGACACCAACCATTGCTATCCAGTACAGTAAACAATTTTTATCCGCAATGAAATTAATGATTATAGATATTTTTAATGAAGTGGAAAATTAAAATTTCAGTAAAAAACATACTTTTGTTTTTACTAGTATACAGGAGCAAGCCGGGGGCTTACGCCTCCCCCCCCCCGGCCAAATCATCAACATAATTTACGTTATAAAGTTACAAAAAAGACTGTCAAACTGTCTATTTTCATAGCCGTGAGCCCCTCCCCCCCCCCCCAGTATTTTTTGCTGGTTGCGCCACTGCTAGTATATGTGTAAGGTAGTTAATTATTACTTATATCCAACGGCCCTTACCGGGTTGGGCAAATTAGAAAATTAATTTACAAAATGTGTCGTCCAGAGTTATCAAAATCTCTCTCCTCCTCTCCTCTCTATCCTCTCTCTCTCTCTGAACTCTCTCAGTTTATCCGTGAGCTGAGACCTAGTCTCTTGGAGCCTGAGAGATTAAACTCAATATGTTCTTCAGCATGAGGGAAGAAGCAGGGCTCGATTTACCGCCTGGGATGCTGGGGGTATCCCCGGCACTGAGAACTGTCATCCCTGGCCTCTGCTTTAGCTAATATATCCCGCTGAGGATGAAACCATAGACATTTATCCCCAGCTCTGCAGAAATTTTTTTCATCCCCGGCACTGGTTTTTTTCTTAAATCGAGCACAAAGAAGCCGCATCCTATGAGACAAGGCGTTACCCGACTGGTCTACCGTGTGACCTTAAACTCGGGGCACCCGTGCCAGGTTTCACAGTTTCTTCAACTTCCCTACAGCTGCGGCACTGAGAGTCTACACTAGGCCTCAACGTCCCAAATTAAGCAAAGATCGGGCAATGCAACCAGTGCGCAACTTGGCTATTAGTGCCCCCCCCAACGAGTCGGTCTTGGACGGCCGTTCCATTTGACTCTAGACATTCCTGCCTCTCCTTCAGTTGTCGCAGCTCGAGAACCACCGATTTCGTTCAAACTCTCATGATCTTATGTGCGCCCAACGGTACGCTTCTTTCATCACTCCAGGTGCGTCTGGGCATTGATCGACCTCGCTTAGCTGATGATGTAAACCCAGTGTGAGTGCGTTAGAGCACCCAAACCTATCAGCCAAACTACGACGTGGAAGTTACCACTTAGAAATTCAAAGTTATGGTTAATACACAATTGGAAGTTATGCAGAAATAATAGGACAGTGTCTACAAACTGTTGAGGTTGTCGCTGCGACCCCTCATTACGCCACTGCCTTTACGCATTGACCCCGCAAAAGACTCCCACTACGCGCTCGCCATAACTTGAGCCATCAAAGCCTTACCTGCAACGGCGCCTCTAAACAACTGAGTTGAAATTTATTGCTAAACATAATTTGAGTATTCAAAATAACAATAGTAGCAGTTGTGTTTTTTAACATTAATTGTTTAGACTTTCATAAGTTCGTAGAAGTCCTAAAACATAGTATCCATATGAGCCTGGACTGCTCAAGGCTGCTAAGTAGTAAAACGTAAGAGACTGTTTTACTTAAAAGTTTTTGGACTTGCCGTGGCTGCTTTTCTAATCGTGCAATTTTTCTTTGTGACCTGGCTAAGATTATCAGAACTTCTGGTCAACATAAAGTTAAATTTTAGATGCCCTCATCTACCAAAATTGGTTCTGTAATTGTTATTTATTTTCATGATTTTCTGATTTACATTAGATCAAACGTTTGGATAAGGGTTGTTCTCATAACGCATTTAGTTAACTTTAAGTTTATTTTGACTGCTACAGCACTGAACAATTAAAAAAAAAAGGAAATGCATTCTTTATTCACTCATCAGGATAATTTAAAGGATTGCATTACAAACAGTATCAGTCACGGAAACACTCTAGTATTAACAGACACAGAAAGTCTGTGCATTGTTCTCAGCTCGGTGTGGCGCGTTACCCGGCAAAAACTTTTCGAGTACCCTCTGGGTCTGGTGTACCCGGATTACGCTTTGGGAAACACTGGTCTACAGCGAAAAACTGCGTTCTTTTTTTTTTCTTACTGCATCCATATCTTCTGTCATAAATGTCCATAAATCACATGTTTATGCGAGTTATAATACGTAAAAAAATTGTCAATGAAAGCTATGGATAGTGTGAGACATAATATCGAAATGTATGTCATGATCCGAGCTTATTGTACAGGTCTTAAATATGGAGAGCCGGTATGCCGGGTTGGTGAATTTATAATTTGGTCAGAGAGGTGCCACTAAAAGTAAAAAAAAAAGAATGTACAGCTCCACAATAATCAAATCTTTTATGTAAAATTGTTCTTACTTTACGTGCTGTGTTGGATTGGAAACTGTAAGATAGACTGATAGATTAATAGATATGATAGATTAATAGATCTGATAGACCTGATAGTTTGATAGACCTGATAGATTGATAAATCTGACAAACTAGTTGGTCTGATAGATTGATAAATCTCATCGATTGATAGATCTGATAGATTGATAGATCTGATAGATTGATAGATCTGATAGATCTGATAGATCTGATAGATTGATAGATCTCACAGACTAGTTGATATGATAGATTGATAGATATGATAGATTGATAGATCTGATAGATTGACTGATCTGATAGATTTATAAATCTGATAGATTAAAATTCATTCTTATTGATAGATCCTACAGAGAGATCAGATTGTTAGATCAGAAATATTGATTTGGACAGTTCTTTAGAACAGACAGATAGGTTGATAATTCAGACATTGATTAAAGAGAAGATTAGTCATTCAGACAGATTGATAACCCAGACAGAGTGATTAATCAGAAGATCAATAATTCAGACAGATTGATAATTGAGACATATTAATATTTCAGACAGATTTATTATTCATATCGATTAAGTGTTTGTCAATGTAGATATGTATATGTGTTTTGTTTGTGTCTGTATATGCATGTGTGTGTGTGTTTGTGTTTTCTGAGTCCACTATAAAACAGTTCCTGTCATTACACATTCAAATCAAGCAATAAAAAATAATTTGCAGCATACATTTTTTTTTATAAAGTATTAAATGTAAGATTTGTTCTATTTACCGCCTGGTTAACTACCAAAACACATTTGAAATCAAACAAGGCCGGGGTGTCGGTGTTGGCACTTTTACCCGTTGTCGGTTTCGGCATCGAGACATTGAAATCCATATCCGTTTATAATTATACAAATAATTAAACACATTTTAATGCACAGATTGTTGTTTTATTTATTTATATATCTATGTTATTTATTATTAGATTACGAATTAGTGACAAACAAAAGTATTTCAAATTAGGACTATACACTACATACGGTAGCATTAATATTCACTACTATAAGAAGATATATAAATTATTCATGAATATGGTGTTGTTAACACTTTCACCCATTTCTGTGTCGAAGTCGGAAAATAAAAGTGCCAACAAACCATCCCTGTTTTAAAATAGCAGCTCAGTACACATGCATTTTTTTGTATGTTCAAGTTAAGTATAACACATGGGTACCATAGAAATGGTGTGTGTGTGTGTGTGTATGTGTATGTTTCTGTGTGTGCTGTAGGGGAGTGCCTAATAAGCCACCTAGATTAACTATTCATAGAACGGCAACTTACAGATGTTGAACTTGAAATATAGAGATCCGCTGCAAATGTACCGGTATATCATACTTGTATCAAACATAATAGATATATTACATGTATTCATCAATAATATCGATTTATTTATGCACTCTATGATTATAAATTATTTGACATTGCAAACAACTGATGAGGACGTGGAAATATTACCGGTACGCGAAAGTTTATAAGTTACTTTAGTTAGCCTTAAAGAGCTGAATGACCGTGGTCATTTGATAAACAATTTGACATGAAAACAGGTCATTTGATAAATAATTCAAAATATGATAGGGGTGGATGATAAATAGGTTGTTTAGCATCTGTACCACTGAAATATTATCAAGCTAACCCTGCCCGAATGTGTATATATTTTTTACTGAGTACATATTAACAATTGTTTTCCCTGTTTTGATCCAAAGAATACATTAATTTTAAAAAGATTCAGCAACAAAAAGTAATGAAATACTCATACATTTAGACAAGTATCCTGCACTATACATGTATTTTTAAACGTACATATTTCTATATGGTTTGAGATAAAGGATTTGAAAAGAATATCGTATTGTTTTCCCCTTTGTTCTACCCCCCCTCCCCCTATCCCCGGTGTTGGTGTCGGGACATAATTCAATCAACACCTAAGCCCCTGGATGTATCAGTTTCATCCTAGTGCTGTATTTAAAAGTAGGTATTGCTGGATGTACAAAAATCAATAAAATGGAAAGAAATTACACGTAAATAGATACATGTACTATTTTATATGGGGTGATCGAAAATATAGATTATCTATAGAGTTCTTTAAATTATTGCCATCCCTAAATTAAAAGTATTTGATTGTATAAATCAACCAATAAATAGATTAAAGCTAATCTATACATAAAAAGAAGCCCACGTGAAAATTGGGTCACACAAAAACCACACTAACTAAAGAAGAATTTTGAAAATATCGTCTGTACCAATTGTTTTGACAGTTTGGAACTTTTCAGCCTTTTTATATAACAGCCTAAAATGATTATTATTACAGAGACAGTTGGGGAAGGGTTTAACAAGGATTACGTCGTCTGAAATTTTTAAAACAGGTTTAACACTTAATTATATTACGCTAAATTATTTGTTAAATATATTGCATAGGTCTAAGAATGGAGGTTACTGTATTTTTAACAATCGGTTCGCCCCAAACTCATGAAATTTCAATCCCAGGTTCATGCGAACTGGTGCGAATCGGTTGTGTCCATCGAATGATTGGGAGATAATAAATCTTTATTTTCAGTGGTTCGATGGATCTTCTTTATGTTCCCACACATGGAGAACAATAGCATCTTGCAGAACTGAGATTCAAACACTTTACCTTCATATACAGCATATGACTCGCATGCCTCGTCACATGTAAAATTATCTTTTAAAACCAAACAAATTTAACTTCAACTCTACATTTAAAAAAAAAAATCTTAAGTTTGTTAATTATAAATTATATATAAAAGAGTCGACTTGTATGACGTCAAGAGAGTAGGGTGACCCGTCCCACCCCCGTTGGAAACTGTTGATTCTCAATTTGTCTTACCGATGGGGTAGACCGAAAAGAATCAATACAGCTCTACTCGGGTAATGGACTAGTAAATGATGTTAGATCTATGGTCTGTAGGACAAAAAAACCGAAAACCGAAGTGAAAAAATCAAACACGCAACGAAATTGACTTTTTTTTGCTTCCATATTCTGTGAGGTTTAGTGTGACACTGTTTTCAGGCGGTGCTTGAATAGTGTTACGTTTGGTGCGTCATTTCCTGGTTGGGCTTGTAGTGATGATGGTCCGTCGCTGTGATGGTACGTCATTAAGATGGAACGTTTTGTTGCGAATGAGCATAGTTGTAATGGACGTTAGCATGAAGCGTAGTTGGGATGGACCTTCGCTGTAAGTGTCTATTATTATCAATTTCCCAGGGCCTAGGGCCTTGACAAACTTGAACCCATGAGGTCCCTCTGCCTCATTCTTACTCAAAAAGGACCTACTTCGTTGTGGCTAGTTTAATAAATACAACAAAATTTCAAAAGCGACAAGACCCCAATACTTGGGGCTACCGTCATGTGTTCGGGTTGACTTCACCTAGCGGCGGTCTTAACTCTCCACTTTTGTCCATTTATGGTAAATATTTAGAAGGCAATAAAATACTATTTAAGGGTTAATTTATCGTTTATCTGTTAGTGCAGTGGTCCCCAACCCCCGGGCCGCTGACTGGTACAGGGCGTGGATCAAATGGTACTGGGCCGCCTAAGAAAAATTAAATTATTTCCGTTTTATTAATGTGGTGTATTTCTCTCGGGAAAAATCATATTTCCATGGACAAGAGGTTAACCGGGAGTTGAGCGGTGGAGAGCGGCAATAATACTGTAAATCAAAACAATGTTAATATAAATAATGTACGTCCCCGTCCCTTTTCCCCATACCCCCAGCAGGCCACGGTGATATCAAACGTTGACTCATCTGCGCCAAAAAAAGGTTTGGGAACCACTGTGTTAGTGTACTATACATTCATTGTTCGATATACGTAAAACGGTTGAATATAATATATGTAAACATGTACATTACATGAGTAAACATTATACAGTATATGCTTGTATGATATCTCTATACTTATAAGACGCATTTGATGTCTGTCTGTCTGTCTGTTCCCTTATAACTCAAGATCCAGGCAACCAAAAAACGTGAAATTTGTTACACATACACATAATTACATGGGGAAGGTTATAGGACAGGTTTCGTTTCATCTGGATGGGTAGTTTAATTGTAATTAATTTTTTTTTTATTTTAGTATTTTACTATATTAAAGTAATCTCGACGGCGCCATAAATAACTCTGTGACGTCATTTCCCGATGATCAAATAGAACTTGCGCGCTGGTGCTGTATTGTGTCTTTGTGCTGCAAAGAATTGTTGATGTTTTTTCATGCTTCCCTATTTGTACAGCTTGAGGAAGTTATATATATATATATAGAGAGAGAGGGGGAGGGAGGGAGAGATAAAGAGAGAGAGAGGGTGCAGGGGGGAGAGAGGAAAGGAGGGTAGGAGGGAGGGAGGGAGGGGAGAGGGAGGGAGGGGGATGGACAAGGGGAAGAGAAGGAGGGGGAGAGTGGGAGAGGGAGGGAGAGAGAGGGAGATGGGAGAGGGAGGGAGAGGGAGAGAGAAAGGGAGGGAAGGAAAGAAAGGAAGGGAGGGAAGGAAAGAGAAAGGAAGGGAGGGAGAGGGGGTAGGGAGGGAGGGGGGGAGAGGGAGGGAGAGAGAGGGTGGGAGAGAGGGAGGGAGAGAGATAAAGAGTAAGGCGGCAGGGAGGGAGAGAGGGAATGAGGGAGGGAGGAAGAGGGAGAGAGGTAGATAGGGGAGGGAGGGAGAAAGAAGGGAGGGAGAGAGGGGTTAGGGAGGGAGAGAGAGGGGAGGGAAGGAGAGAGGGAGAGAGAAGATGGGAGAAATGGGAGGAAGATATAAAGAGAGAGCGGGAAGGAGGAAGGGGGAGAGAGGGAAGGAGGAAGGGGGAGAGAGGGAGGGAAGGGGATGGACGGGGGGGAGAGAAAGAGGGGAGATGGGAGAGGGAGGGTGGGAGGGAGGGAGAGAAATGGGAGAGAGGGAGGGAGAGGGAGGAAGAAGGAGGGAGGGAGAAAGGGAGGGAGGGAAAGGGATGGAGAGGGAGGGAGAGATAAAGAGAGAGAGGGGGCAGGGGGGGAGAGGAATGGAGGGTAGTAGGTAGGGAGGGGAGAGAGAGGGAGGGGGATGGACAAGGGAAGAGAAGGAGGGGGAGAGTGGGAGAGGGAGGGAGAGAGAGGGAGATGGGAGAGGGAGAGAGAAAGGGAGGGAAGGAAAGAGAAAGGAAGGGAGGGAGAGAGGGGACGGAGGGAGAGAGAGGGTGGGAGAGAGGGAGGGAGAGAGATAAAGAGTAAGGGGGGCAGGGAGGGAGAGAGGGAATGAGGGAGGGAGGAAGAGGGAGAGAGGTGGATAGGGGAGGGAGGGAGAAAGAAGGGAGGGAGAGAGGGGTTAGGGAGGGAGAGAGAGGGGAGGGAAGGAGAGAGGGAGAGAGAGGATGGGAGAAATGGGAGGAAGAGATAAAGAGAGAGAGGGAAGGAGGAAGGGGGAGAGAGGGAAGGAGGAAGGGGGAGAGAGGGAGGGAAGGGGGATGGACAGGGGGGGAGAGAAGGAGGGGGAGAGGGGAGATGGGAGTGGGAGGGTGGGAGGGAGAGAAATGGGAGAGAGAGGGAGGGAAAGGGAGGGAGAAGGAGGGAGAGAGAAAGGGAGGGAGGGAAAGGGAAGGAGAGGGAGGGAGGGAGAGAGAGAGGAAGGGAGAGAGGGGGTAGGGAGAAAACAGAAGGTAAACAGAAAACCTTATTTTAAACCCGGGCAAAGCCGGGTACTTGCAACTAGTATTTTTATAAAAAATACGTATGGCCAACTGTCTATTAAGATGTAATGGTGCTGTAGATTAAAATTTTTAAAACGGTCCTAGTGTGAGACCTCAGTTGCCACCCCTAAGCCCCCAACTGGTGTAAATATTACTGCTCTCACAGTAGGTAAGTGTAAAGCGTATGACATGGGGTGGTGAACAAAGTAGGTAAGTGTAAAGCTTATGACATAGGGTGGTGAACTTACACAATTAGTATGCTGAGTAGGAATAGTGGAAACATGTAATATAGTTTAACGTTGATAGAGAGTCGAAAGAGAAGTGTAATGGAGAAAGACAAGGAGAGAGGGAGAAAGGAGGAGAAAGAAAGACAAAGAGAGTGACAGTAAGAGATGGAGACTGTGAGAAAGATGAAGATGTAGTTGCACGGAAAAGAGAGAGAACGAAGAAGGAGCAGGAATACTTGAGTTGACATAATTTCCCTAGTTGGTTGTCTGACACTTGGTGCATACGTCACAGAACTTCCTGCGCGGAAGTATGACGTCATTAGCGATTCACTTTTCAGTTTCAAAAATAGCCTCTACGGCAAATTGTTGAAAAATTTTATGAGTTCTTCTATTTAAAATAATATTTTGCTGATAGAAAAAAAATACTGTAAAAAAAGTGTATTTTAATTCAAGGGTGGCACACTGAAGTACCGCTGGAACAAATGATTTCTTTGGGGAAGTGACGTACGATATTGACTTCCACAATCCATCTTTGTCATCTCCTTAACGATCAGTGATGACAAGAGTTTCCGGGTGTTAGGGTGTGGCTAACATGATTGAATTGTCTTGTGTCATATGGGTGGTGTTTAGATATTCCCATAATTACTGAATGATCAAAGATCATATGCATATTTTAAAAACAAACATTATGTCATTAAAATCAAAAAGCAGTGATATCTTAATGTCTTTTGGTACAGAAAGTACACTATACGGCAGGTACAGAAAGTACACTATATTGCAGGTATAGAAAGTACATTATACGGTAGGTACAGAAAGTACCCTATAAGTTAGGTATAGAAAGTACATTATATGGCTAGATGTTGCTAAAAGTAGAAGAGTAATCTAAGCAGCCAGATATACATTCAAAAAATAAGAGCTCCAGAAGCAGACGCGGATTAAAATGTAAGCCCCGATTGTTTGGGGGCACCACTGAAGACATTTTTAAATCCTTTGGTAATTATCACTTTTCGATGTTGTAAAACATTCTTTTTTCTGCGGTCGGGGCCTCAAATGACCTTAGTCCGTCTCTGTCCATGAGAGAACCTCAGTAGTGGCCCTGAACTCGAAGATTTTTGTTTGTAACATTGTTTCAGGACCAATTAATTATACTCACACTAGGTTCCATAAAACCCACCCTCAGCCCCACAAAACCCACCCTCAGCCCCACAAAACCCACCCTCAGCCCCACAAAACCCACCCTCAGCCCCACAAACCCACCCTCAGCCCCACAAAACCCACCCTCAGCCCCACAAAAACTCTCCCTATGCCTCACAAAAACCCGCCCCACAAAAGGCCCCAGAAAAACTCTCTCTTAGATTAGTCAGACTAGATGAGTTAATACCAGATGGGCAAAGTATGTGTGTTTATAAAAGTCGGTATAATGTTGTTAAGACTGATGTTTGTGAATACTGACAAAAGTCCAACACATGAAATTGATACAATACAAAGTATTAGTTTCTAAGAATCTAAAAAACTAGTCTTTTTTTTCTTCCTCAAATTATCTCTCAAACTTTAATTCTTATTAATGTATCTGGCGGTTACCCTAGAGAACCTTTACCAAATTACTTCTGAGTTAGTGTATTTGTGAGTGTGTATATTTGTGTTTATCTGTGTTTAAGCATTTGTCTTGTCTGTGTTTAAGCGTATGTCTTCTCTGTGTTGTACATATAAGTGTAAGTAAACAACTAGTCCTAATATTGACTTCTATCTACTTAAATTATATCATTCATTCTTTTTTTTTATATGTTCTGTGTTATTACTACCTTCCAGACTCTATGCATTA
This sequence comes from Bulinus truncatus, assembly GCA_021962125.1. Classification (NCBI taxonomy): domain Eukaryota; kingdom Metazoa; phylum Mollusca; class Gastropoda; family Planorbidae; genus Bulinus; species Bulinus truncatus. The sequence goes on along the minus strand of JAGDYQ010000044.1, from coordinate 1,090,604 downwards.
TCTAACTGTGGCTAGGGATAGATAACTCTGTCATGGTGACATCCTTCCACCATTCATAGCCTCCCTTTCACTTCTCCCATCCACCAAGTCAGGCCATACCCTCCTCCCTTCTCCAGCACATCCCCTTTAAACCGTGCCTGATCACTTTCAGCTGACAATGGTCTTAACGAGACAAGCAAGTATCGATACCTCACGTATGTAGAGAAGAAAAAATCCCAGAGGTCACAAAAAGGGTACTTTATAATTAGTATTCGATTCCTTCTATCAAGATGCGTAAGGTTGTTTCTACTCCTCCGATTCAACTCTCACATATTTTCATCTCTCCTCACCCCATCCTAGAACGCATAAAACGTTTGTTTGCTCCATGAATGTTATTGCTATTGGAACAACCAGTAGCAATCATTGCTATTGGAACAACCTGTGGATTTCATTGCTATTGGAACAACCAGTGGCTTTCATTGCTATTGGAACAACCAGTGGCTTTCATTGATATTGGAACAACCAGTGGCTTTCATTGCTATTGGAACAACCAGTGGCTTTCATTGCTATTGGAACAACCAGTGGCTTTCATTGCTATTGGAACAACCAGTGGCTTTCATTGCTATTGGAACAACTAATGGTTATCATTGCTATTGGAACAACTAGTGAGTAACGTACACAGTTTGCGTTAAAACAAAAACAAGAATCTTTGATAGGTGTCGTACTCTCCAATAGATTGGTCGGATAAAGGAATAAACAAAACACGGGGCGCTTTTTAGTTTGTACTGATCTATGTTTAGACGGTCTGTGTAACTATGGTGAACTAAGAGCTCAAAGAAACTTATCTGGTCTTTGCATTCTGAAATGAAAGTATGCACATACTTGCATATAATTGCACATACGTGCATATACTTGCATATAATTGCACATACTTGCATATACTTGCATATAATTACCAAATAGTTTGTTTCAAAATACGCCATTTTTACATCAGTGATATTAATAAGTAAAAAAAAAATAATTAATTAGACTTTAATTCTAATGTACTTAAAATTGTATAGTTTTTATAAATTAATTATTTCGTTCATTTCTAGCTCCAACGCTTTTATTAAGTCTAAATATTTCATATTATTATTTGTATGATCTAAGCCAAAAGAAAATCTATTATTAATTTTTAGTACACTTAAATAAAATTCTACCCCCAGACAGAGTGTCTACAAAAAAAAAAGCCCTTATTTTTTTATTTTTTGCATGTTATGTTAAGAAATCATACATACTTTAGAATATGTTAAATTGTGTTAGAATATTCAGACTTTGGTTGCTTTTTTTTTGGATTGTTGTGTGCTGCTATAAAAACAATGACATTTTCAATTATGTAGCGAATGACATTTACAGGCGAGCATAAAAGTCTAATTATAGACTTAGAACTACAGCAATGTGACAAATTAAACAAAACAAAACCTAACTATAACCCTGCCTCCAGAATTATAATGACGTCCTCGGAGTGGATGATAAAATATATTTTAATTTATATAATACTAAAGAAACTTCCACAGAAATAAAATGAGTTTATCTTTCCAAGCTTTGTCTTCAATGTTGGATAATATAATTAAAGTTTGATTGAATTTATCCGGTCCTATTCAGTGCTGAATTAGTTTATCAAGGTAACCTATTGAAACATGCCCTTGCATTTAAGGACTATAGTGTTGAGTGGCTGAAAACCAACTAAAATACAAACATCCGTTTAGTTTTTCTAAATTTTAAAGTAATTTTATTCAGATACCAGATGTAAACAATAGTTGACGGAAGCAGACTATTAAATTGTATGTGGTATTGTCTTAAGAGACAGGATAGTAATAAAGTGTGGAAAAAATTAATTAGGTCAAGTAATATCGCCATGTTCCCCCATGTTCTCCATACTCCTTTGTCATTGGCCAATGGAAGGGAAATGCCCGCATATCATTGGCTAATGGATGGGAAATGCCCGCAAGTAATTGGCTGTTATTGATGTGGCTTTTTTTTTATCTGTTGATTTTTTTCTTCGTTTTGTTTGTTTTTAGTCTTCTTTTTATAAATCTTTTATGTGTGTGTGTGTGTGTGTGTCATTTGATGTTGTTGTGTGTGATGGATGCAATTGGTTGAAAACTGTAGCTAAGTAGTGGAAGACAAAATTACTTCATTTATTCTTGATGCTTCGTATTTTATTATGTTGTAACCAGAGATCAAAGTATTCTCAGAATATGTTTCTATAAATGTTTCTATAAATGTTTCTATATGGTGAAAAAAATGTTCAACCTCACTCACTTTATTAAAACCAAATATGTATTTTAAATAAATGTTGTATGATGAGCAGACAGATAGTGTGTCAGTGGTCTGTCAGTCAGATATTCTCTATGGGCAGACGGAAAGTCTATAAGTCGGATATTCTCTATGAGCACCCAGAAAGTCTGTCAGTCGGACATTCTCTATGAGCAGACGGAAAGTCTGTCAGTCGGATATTCTCTATGAGCACCCAGAAAGTATGTCAGTCGGACATTCTCTATGAGCAGACGGAAAGTCTGTCAGTTGGATATAATTTAGATTTAAACCATTTTATTAAGTGACACCAAGATAATATTTCAATGTAAAGTGAGATAATGCAATGCTCCAAGTTATTCCCATAGCAATGGTTCAGTTTTTCAAATATAGCTACATTCTCAGTACTTCTCAGTAAAAATGTCAAATGTTTCATGTAAAGAACGACAATGCTATCAGTGAATAGTGAATACTCCATCAAAAAGGGTTTTAAACAAATGGGTAAACATGATGACCTATCTTTCATTTCAAGGTCATCTTTCTACCACCTGGCCATTCCTTATGGTCCACACATTACTCTGCTATTCGCGTCTCTCCTAGTTTAGCACATGAGGACCGATTTACCATCAACTCGAATCCACTTCAGCAGTTTTAAGATGCTCAACAGTTCTTAGAGACACAGTGTGATTACACAGACACAGTGTATAACAAAACTCTAATTTGTACAATTACATTGCCTTGTAGTTTCAATGTTATTCAGCTATACTAATAAACAGCCATGGCTATACTAGATAGATAGACAATATACTTTTAAACAATCTTGCAGTTATTTAGCCATACTAATAAAGAGCCTTACAGTATATAGCTAGACTAGATAGCTAGACTGTATCATTTTAAATGATCTTGCAGTTATTTAGCCATACTAATAAACATCTTTACAGTTATAAATGTATATAGCTAGACTATATAGCTAGACTATAATCTTTTAAATAATCTTTCAGTTATTTATTAAACAGCTTTGCAATTACATAGTTAGACAATTTAGCTAGATAGTTTGACTATATACTGTTAAACAGTCTTGCAGTTATTCAGCTATATTTTTTACATTTAATGCTGCCATACAGTTATATAGCTAAATGTTAGAATGGTCATTTATATCATGGATAGATCAAGTAAATATACATACAGAGAGTGGGAAAGAGAGTGGGAGAGAGAGAGGGAGAGAGAGAGTGGGAGAGAGAGAGGGAGAGTGGGAGAGAGAGTGGAAGAGAGAGAGTGGGAGAGAGAGAATGAGAGAGAGATTTTTTGTATGTAGGCCTATGTTTGTGTACTAGAGTGTTTTCTACATTATTCACTACAATATGTGACTTCTGGGGTCAATTACTCTATCATACAAAATAATGACTTGGGAAATGGTGATTTCCGGTGAGATTCAAACCCCAGACATACATCATTCGTTATGTTAGTGTATCACGCCTGTCTTCTACCCATCTCTCTATTTGCGTTTGCAATTAGCCATTTTTCCTATCCTCATATCAATGTTTCTTTCCATCTGAATGTTCCTTTGACTGTCTGTACAATTGTACTTACATATTTGTTTATGAGTGTGTACATCTCACAATCTGTCTGTTGGTCTGGAGTAATTCTACGCCTTTCAACTGACTTTATTTTTCTCTTTATCATTTTCTATTCCTTGTAACTGTATATGTGTATGCATAAACTTCTCTCACATTGGCTTCTCTATCATTGGTCGCCCTATTATTGGTCGCCATATCATTGGTCGCCCTATCATTAGCCGCCCAATGACCAAATAACTGGTATCTCTTATCATTTGTCGTATTATCATTGGTCGCCCTAAAATTAGTCGCCCTATCATTGGTCACCCTATCATTAGCCGCCCAGTAACCCAATAATTGGTATCTCCTATCATAGGCCGTGTTATCATTGGCCACCCTATCATTTATCCTTCTATAATCATTGGGCGACCCATCATCCTACGCTCCAATCTCCGATCAAGAAGAAATGCTACACCAAAGTGTTAAATATAGATCAAACATAATCTGTTATGATTACACCTGGTGTATTGACACAGACTCTACAGGAAGTAAATAGAACAGGTATCCCGTACAAAACCAAAGTTCAGCTGATGGTTACACACTTGAAGATCTCTTAGCTTCAATAGAACTTGTTTGCCTTATGTTGAAGGAGCAGATAGGACATAGTTTTTTTTTGTCCCCTGATTTTATCGGAACATTACATTGATTCATCTTATTAGCAGTTTGTCATTCAGTTGAGCGATGTCTTTGAGAATACAATACTCATTAAAAGGAGTGATGGATTCGATTATTTCCTTCCTTGTTATATTTATTCATTGATTGATTGATTCTTTTTTTTAATAAATCTCTTTTAGTTAGTTGATTGACTAGATAATAATAGTAATCTATTTGATTTTTTTAAAGGGGAGAGGAGAGGTGTAGCATATTCAAATCTTACATTCTGTTAGTAAATATATGCACCACAATTTAGCGTCAATAAATATTACTTCAAATTTTCAAACGGTTTCTGTCATTTGCATCAGGAAGGCGTCAAGCAGGTCAAAAAAGATTCGATTGCCTCTTTACAGAAGATGGAGTGTCCACTGCACCTCACCAAACAACGCTCCTGTTTTATATTCGGGACGGCTAGGTGGTGACGTGTACAAAGATTGATCCACGTGATGCAGTACACAGAGTTCTAGCCCCAGCTACACCAGACAGACAACGTAATTGTCTTGTAAAACATTCAAATGTGGCGTTCGATCTATTATCCACAGTTCCAGGAATATAGTCATGTGTATGAATACCCCACGCTTTGTATGGTATCGATGTCAATAAGGGTCCTTAAAGTACTTATTCTAACTCAATCTTATGCTAAGAGGGCCTCCGACAGATACTTCAACCTAGGCCCCAAACAATATATGGATCTCCACGTGAAGGTCCTTTAAAATGTTTAGATTTGCATGGTAATACGTGTTACATGATCAAAAATTAAATGGACCCATGATTAAAATAATCCTGATTACATTATAAGTATTTCTACTTGATTTAGACATGCATGACACATCGACTGTCGTTGACCTCATTGTTTGTTGGCCAAGTTGGCTGATGTGCTGAGAGATACAGTTTAGTTTTGATGAAACAATGGAATAAAGTAAAATATTATCACAATTACACTTAATTCTCATAGAGACATGTACTTTATTGATTAATATATTCTAAACGTATTTCACTTAAGATTATTAATGAATTAATTATTAATGAAGTGATTTAAAAAAAAACGTCTCGGGTATTAATTACCGGAAGTTAAAGAGGTTTATTCCTTTTTTAAACCCATTATTGATTGCTGGCACAAGGCGTACAGGGAAAAAGGGGAATAAAATATGACTAAAATTTTCTCTCAAAAAATGACACTAGAAAAGAGAAAAGGTCAGCTGTTTGAAAAGAAACAAAACGAACTCCCCTCGTTCAGTGATAATGGCTTTGTTTGGTCTGAGGACTCTTGAAGATGTAGGCGTGTTTCCCGACTGTAAATCAAACACACGCACTCAGAAAAGGTTGTCAGTTATGGCGGTTAAACATCCGCATGGGTTCAATAACGAAAGCGTTTTTAGACATTGTTTGTGTGTATATAGTCAACGTTTTGATAGTTTATAGCACAGACTTTAATCAGTTTCATAGTTTACATCACATATTTTAATCAGTTTCATAGTTTACATCACATATTTTAATCAGTTTCATAGTTTACATCACAGATTTAAATCAGTTTCATAGTTTACATCACAGACTTTAATCACTTTCATAGTTTATATCACAGACTTTAATCAGTTTCACAGTTTATATCACAGACTTTAATCAGTTTCACAGTTTATATCACAGACTTTAATCCGTTTCATAGTTTACATCACAGACTTTAATCAGTTTCACAGTTTATATCACAGACTTTAATCACTTTCATAGTTTACATCACAGACTTTAATCAGTTTTGATAGTTTATAACATAGACTTTAAATAGATTCAATGTGATTTGTTCTCATTTTATAATACATAGCTTCACCGGTCATTGTGTTTGATTGAATTCAGTCTGGGATATATTGTAATGGTTAAGGTATACTGATTACATTTACACTGATTACATTTCTATTAAATGTTTAAGTCTTCCGAGCTTAGATCCAGTTCTTTTTTTTCGTGCAAGGATTTATTTTTTTATTTGTGGGATAGGTTGGGGGAGGGGGGAGTGGGGGGGGGCTGGACTGCTTTAAGGGTAGATGGAGAATGGAAAGTACTGATGGGAAAATGTAATTAGTATCTCAGCTCTTTTGTTGCATTTTTTTTTCAGATATAGTGAAATAACAAATTATTAAATTTTCATAGCTATACAACATGGTCGTTAAGTTTCTGAATTGATTTAAGCCTCTACATTGATTTCTTTTCTATGGCTATGTTTAAATAGTTCAATGACTCTTTAGACGGCATGGTTTTCATTTTAACCATTCATTAACAATGCATATCTGTTACTTCACAAAGAGAAATGTACAACATTTTTAATAAAAAAAACATTACGTCCTGAATGTGTGATTACTTTGTATTTCGAAATGAAAACTTTATTTTTCACAAAGGGGCGGACCTTGGTCAGTTAGAGGTGGACTGTGACAGACAAAATGAATAAGATAACCCGCAAGACTAGAGGTGGACAGCCTGACAGACTAGAGGTAGACAGAGTGTATGAGACAGCCCGCAAGACTAGAGGTAGACGCAGTTGGACAGCCTGACAGACTAGACAGTCGTTTGGATTGGAAAGAAACTTATAGAGTGTACAGTAGGGTGCATCACCAAAAAAATTTTTTAATAATTGATCTGTCTGTTATTTAAATTTGTTCCATTGATCAATAAAAGCATTGTGTACAAAAAATAAAAAATATTTGACAATATTTAGAGGTCCCCCGGACTTCAACAAAGTTTGCATAATTAAGCGAAAACTAGATCAAACCATCCTTCATGTAAAGTCTTACAGACTTGCATACAAAAAGTGAAGCGCTATATAAATTGTTTTATAGTCTTTGGTTTTATAATGTTTGGTAGCTATGATTGATTTTGATAAGCAGTTGTGCTAGAAATAAAATTTAAAATTCACATTTTGTTAGCAAAAACAACACTTTTCCTTACCGCATATTGATGACCAAGGCAAGCATTTTAATTTCTTTATTTATATTATTTTAATTTCTGATACACACGACCTATAAAATCAGAACATGGAAATGATATGAAAAACAACAATAAAATGTTTACACCTTCTAAGGAAATGCTGGCTGATCCTGGCATCACTTCAACAGTTGCATATTCAGTTATTACTGCGTCTCCTGCCTCGCGAACAAAGAAACCACAAACTCTTCTGAAAACTGAATTGTTTGGCATTGGCCCTGCAATCTGTGTCGATGATGCTATAATTACTGGAATTCTTCGACTACCAACTTTTACAAGTTTTGAGGTGCATGATGTATCACTGCAATGTAGCAGCACACAGTGAGCGTCCATGTTCTCTTGGTGCACCTTCTCGATTTACAACTGCCAAAATTGTGCTGAATCAAGTTACTGCTTTCTACGAAAAAGCAAACATTCCAATGGTGACAGAGAGGAGAGCTTGTGAGAAGATTGTTCAGCTTCTTGATGAATACAATAAACTTCTTTCAATTGATAAAAGTCGCCGAAACACACCAGCCACCAAACGTAAACTGGAACAAATGAAATCTATGTTGGAAACAACTTTTCAACTGTGGCCACCAAATGTCGAGACTATTATCAAAAATGCAGAAGATCTAGCATTCTTGAGGTCTATGAAAGGAGACAGGTCTTCCAGCTTTGGATCATTTGACAAAACACTTGCAAAAAAAGTCGCACGACGCCATTCACGAGATGTCGCAACTTTGGAACGTCAGAAACGCGCAAGAGAAGAAAATGCGGCATGTTCAACGATATCAGTGCCTTCCAGCGAGGGAAGCAGTGACGAACCCGATGATTCTACTTCTAAATCTGAAGATAATATGGAGTTTGTTGATAACTGTTTGGATGATATAATGCCATTGCAAAAGCGAAGAAAGCCAAGAGGAGCTTTGGTATTTGTACCTCCAGATGTTTTAAGCCGACCAAATCTTGTGTCACTAGCGACAAGATTAAAGATTACACCAACACAGCAGGCAGCTTTCACACAGGGCCTTAATAGCGAGTCTGGGGGTGATGTATCAATGGTGGCTTCTTCCTATGCCACTGCAGATCGTTCACGTCGCAAAGTTGTAAGTGAGATATCTACAAAGATCCACGACTCCTGGGAACCACCCAAACTCTGCACTCTCCACTGGGATGGCAAACTGACACCTTCTCTAAAAAATCATCGTTTCACTGAAGAACGCATTACTGTTGTTGTCGGTGATGCAAAGCAATTGAAACTTCTAGGAGTGCCAAATTATGCCAAGGCAACAAAGAAACCCGTTGGTGAAATAATTGCAGAATTAACCATGAAGCTAATGAAAGAGTGGCATTGTAATGATTGTATCGTTAATATGACATTCGACACAACAAGATCAAACACTGGTCATCAGACTGTTGCCTGCATTGCCATACAAAATATGCTGCAACGTGCTGTTCTGTGGTCAGGTTGTCGCCATCACATTGGTGAAGTTATCCTCTCGCATGTGTTTGCAGACATGAAAATAGAAGTTTCCAAATCTCCGGATATAACTTTGTTCACCAAGCTGCGAAGTAATTGGGAGTTGGTGGCACATGATTGTTGGTCTCACGTTTGTAGTTCGTTTACGTTAGCTGATGGCTCAAGAGCGGCTGACGATAATGAGAGATGCGGTAATTGCACATGCCAACTCTAGCAAACAAACCGAATTCTTGCGAGACGACTACCACGAATTCCTTAAGCTGTCCCTTGTTTACCTAAATGCTACAAATAAGGAGGTTAACTTTAAAAGACCATGTGCCCTGCACAAAGCACGATGGATGGCAAAGCTGATATTTTGCCTCAAGAATGCACTGTGTGAGAAACAAATTCAATTATTGCCTCCAGATACTATTACCACATGTGATCAAGTGCCAAAGATTCGTGCATTTGCTACATTTGTAACACATGTTTATGTCGTGTGGTGGCTCACTTGCAAAAAGAATGTGGATGCACCATGGAATGATCTACAGCTCTACAAGCGACTTTTGAATTACAACGATGTCAACAGAGACATATCCAAGTCAGCGATCCGTGCCCTGAATAGGCATCTGTGGTACCTCACTGCTGAAATGATCCCACTTGCTCTGTTCAGCAATGAAGTACCTGTGTTGGAAAAGCGAGCTCTAGCAGATGCTCTGCTAAGGCTTCGACCAGTGGTTGCCCTCCAAACTCCACAGAATCGATTTGGAAATGGTTGGGGAAACCACGATTCCAATCAATTGATTCTAAAACTCGGTTGTGTGATCTGGCTGGAGTTGACTCGTGGTTTACTATAAACAGACTTCAACTGGACACAGGATTCCTCCAACTGCTTGTTGATGATTGGTGCCAAACAGCTTCTTACATTGCCAGTACAGAAAATTTTGCTGCTATTAACGTTGTTAACGACTGTGCCGAGAGAGGAGTGAAACTGGCATCTGAATTTGTTGAAGCAGCGCGAACGGATGAAAATTTTCAAAACATTCTTCAAGTGGTAGAAATGGACCGCAAAAACATCTCAAATGTGCGTAAACCTTACAAACGTGCAACAAAGTGAGACTGAATTAAATGCAACAGTAATAAATAATTTAATACTTCAATGTAATTTTTATATAGGCTAGAATAAACTTTTTTTTCTTTACATGTCATGTTTTGAGATTTCTTGGGCGGGGGACCTCTAAATCAACTCTGATTTGAAAAATATTTTACACAAGTTATTATTAATGATATTAGAACAAATTAAAAGCATAGACAGCTCAAAAACAAACAATCAATTTTTTCCTCTATTGTGGTGATACACCCTAGTGTACAGTTGAAGTCAGTATAGAGTTTTTCATTTATATTGCGGGAGAAGATGTCGGAACTAAGGATTGCTTGTGAATATTTCAGTTTATAAAGTTGTACTAAGGTACTCGATTAACTTGTTAAAAATACACTGTATGTAGTTGTGATTCACTTTTGTAATTTGATCCAGAAATAGGGCGATGTAAAAAGTAATACTGTTGCTAACAAATCCCCCGCTCAAACTCTAAGACAAATAACTTGCAGTCACAATCCCCAGGCAGACAACGTGTACGGGTGGCACTTCACAGACGGACTGGAGTCAAGCACACAAATAGTAGCTAGATGAATTAATTGAACACTTTATTGATTAGTAGGTAATTACTTCCTTGAAATTAGTATGGTTTAGTAGTCGACTACTGAATGGAACACTTTATGCTTTAGTAGTCGATTACAGAACAGAATGTGTTATAGTTCAAATTCTTAAAGAGTGTGACCTTTAGCACTTCCAAGTAAATAAAGCAGCCATATTAACATTGTTATCAGAATAAAATCTTAGAATGAATCACAGGTGCACTAGTGTGTTAATGTCATAATGTCCAGTTTGTTTCTTGTACTGGGTGGCTCTGAATTCGGGCACAGTTTGTCATAACAGAATTATGGTCATTTGTAAAATATCTTATTTGAGAGATTGAGAATTGCTGTATTGTTGTTGTATATTTGTGTCTGAATATCCGTGTGTCTCTAAATATGTGTATATGTGTTCTTAAATATGTGTGTGTCTCTAAATATATGTATATTTGTGTTCTTAAATATGTGTGTCTCTAAATATGTGTATATTTGTGTTCTTAAATATGTGTGTGTCTCTAAATATGTGTGTGTCTCTATATGGTGTGTCTCTATATATGCATGTGTCTCTAAGTATGTGTGTCTCTTTATGTGCATGTGTCTCTAAGTATGTGTGTCTCTCTATGTGTGTGTCTCTATATGTGTGTTTCTCTATATGTTTGTGTCTCTATATGTGCATGTGTCTCTAAATATGTGTGTGTCTCTATATGTGCATGTGTCACACTGACCAGGCTTTTAATAACGCTACGTCAATAAGTAATGTTAACTACTCGTCTGCTACGTGTGGGTGCGAGCTTGTGCTCACTGTTATGTCTGGGTGTGCTTATCCAAATGCACCGTGCTACAATAAAATTGTGTAGTCTATGAAACACACAACACTGGCACAACTAAATGCCAAAAACTTCCAGCTGGGGTTTACGTGGAGAGGAACAGGGTGATAAAGGAGGCAATTAAAATGGGTCAACTGCAGGTCATTCTGAATAATTTAGCATTACGCGGTATTGGGTAAACCCATGAATCCTCATGAGAGCTGTTCCGTTGAACGATCGATTAAATCTGATGTAACGATTAATGACTAGTCAACAACACTACCTTCCTCTACTAGTCAACAATACTACCTTCCTCTACTAGTCAACAATACTGACTTCCTCTATTAGTCAACAATACTGACTTCCTCTACTAGTCAACAATACTACCTTCCTCTACTAGTCAACAATACTGACTTCCTCTATTAGTCAACAATACTGACTTCCTCTACTAGTCAACAATACTGACTTCCTCCACCAGTCAACAACACTACCTTCCTCTACTAGTCAACAATACTGGCTTCCTTTACTAGTCAACAATACTGACTTCCTCTACTAGTCAACAACACTACCTTCCTCTACTAGTCAACAATACTGGCTTCCTTTACTAGTCAACAATACTGACTTCCTCCACCAGTCAACAACACTACCTTCCTCTACTAGTCAACAATACTGGCTTCCTTTACTAGTCAACAATACTGGCTTCCTCCACCAGTCAACAACACTACCTTCCTCTACTAGTCAACAATACTGGCTTCCTTTACTAGTCAACAATACTGACTTCCTTTACTAGTCAACAACACTACCTTCCTCTACTAGTCAACAATACTGGCTTCCTCCACAAGTCAAGAACACTACCTTCCTCTACTAGTCAACAACACTACCTTCCTCTACTAGTCAACAATACTGGCTTCCTTTACTAGTCAACAATACTGGCTTCCTCCGCCAGTCAACAACACTACCTTCCTCTACTAGTCAACAATACTGGCTTCCTTTACTAGTCAACAATACTACCTTCCTCTACTAGTCAACAATACTGGCTTCCTTTACTAGTCAACAACACTACCTTCCTCTACTAGTCAACAATACTGGCTTCCTTTACTAGTCAACAATGCTGACTTCCTCCACCAGTCAACAATACTACCTTCCTCTACTTGTCAACAATACTGGCTTTGTCTACCTGTCAACAGCCATTCAGTTTAAACCAGATTAAGTCACAGACAAAGAAACAGTAACAGACACCGATACAGACATAGCCACAGACACGGTCACAGGCACAGAAACAGACACAGATACAGACAAAGTCACAGACACAGTAACAGACACATATACAGACACAGTTACAGACACAGAAACCGACACAGACACATTCACAGACACATTCACAGACACAGATACAGACACAGTCACAGACACAGAAACATACACAGTTACAGACACAGAAACAGTCCAAGACACAGATACAGACACAGACACAGAAACAGACACAGAAACAGACACAAATACAGACACTGAAACACATAGGTACAGAAACAGACACAGAAACAGACACAGAAACAGACACAGAAACAGACACAGAAATAGACAGAGATACAAACACAGACACAGATACAAACACAGACACAGAAACAGACACAGAAACAGACACAGAAACAGACACAGAAACCGACACAGATACAGACACAGATACAGACACAGAAACAGTCACAGACACAGAAACAGTCACAGACACAGATACAGACACAGAAACAGACAGAACCACAAACAGAGACATATATAGTCACAGTCTATGTATAAATATGGCTAAATAAAGCTCTATCTAGCAACTATTAGTCAGTATATATATATATATATATATATATATATATATATATATATATATATACCATAATACTATATATATATATATATTAGGGTGGAGTTTAAAAATAAAAATATTGAATTTTTGCTGTCTTACCCTCTGAAAGTGTTTCTGTCCGTGTAAAAACATTGTAAAAAAAATTTGACCTTCTTATCTCATCATTTAGAGGTAGCTCAATGATGTGAAAGTTGATAATAAAGTCAAATTAGTGCGAAAAACGAAACACGTGGACTTTTATTATTATTTGATCATTGATTCAACTAAATGCAATTAATACAAGTTACACACACTAACACTGCTTGGCAAATGAGTAAATGAATTTAAATGTTAATGTAAACATTTAGTAAATGAGTTTAAAAAAAGTTTGAAGAAAAATGTTATTAGTTGCTAAATTATGATACTACTATAGCTGCAAGTGTCTCCTTCTTGCTGTTAGGATACATATCTCGATGTTTCTGGACAACCTGTAGTAGAAACTGAAGTTGTGACTCATCATGTGTCATCAACCTTGTGAATTCCTGAATAAGGGCAACTCCGCGCAGGGCATGATCAATAACGACCTTAAGAGCGAGAACGGTTTCCATAGCCTGCTGAAACTCCTCCTGAAAACGCCAGAAATCTTGATCTGTTGTTAGAAATGTGTCTGGCAACTTTAGGATTTGAAACAGTAACTTTGACTTTGCAGAAACAAATTGTACAAGCGTTTATCTCGAAACAATGCCAAATCCACTGTGATGTGACTTTGTATAATTATGTTCAGGATTATCTTCATTTTTCATGGCATGTACCATCAACCTCTTGGTTTCAGAACTCACACAGTCATCAAAGAGTGCCAAAGCAATCAGTTCTGGAGATGGATACCATATCGAATGATGCATCAAAAAAAAAATTTGCTGGTCATCTATGGTATCTATCTCCGGAACTGATTGCTTTGGCACTCTTTGATGACCATGTGAGTTCTGAAACCAAGAAGTTGATGTTACATGCCATGAAAAATGAAGATAATCCTGAACATGATTATACATTAACATTTAATTTCGTTGACTCATTTGCCAAGCAGTGTTATTGTGTGTAACGTGTATTAATTGCATTTAGTTGAATCAATGATCAAATAATAATAAAAGTCAATATGTTTCATTTTTCGCAATAATTTGACTTTCTTATCAACTTTCACATCATTGAACTACCTCTGAACTCTAAATGATGAGATAAGAAGGTCAAATTGTTTTTATAAAGTTTTTACACGGATAGAAACACTTTCAGAGGGTAAGACAGCAAAAATTCAATATTTTTATTTTTAAGCTCCACCCTAATATATATATATATATATATATATATATATATATATATATATATATATATATATATATAAAGATAGGTAGGCAGACAAGCAGACGGACAGATTGACTGACAAATAGACAGATAGGCATAAAGATAGACAGACATAAACAGACAGACATATAGATAGATAGATAGATAGATAGATAGATAGATAGATAGATAGATAGATAGATAGATAGATAGATAGATAGATAGATAGATAGATAGATAGATAGATAGATAGATAGATAGATAGATAGATAGATAGATAGATAGATGACATGGTGTGGGTGGGTGTATTAACATGTGACATCCTGACCTGCGACATAGTGTGGGTGGGTGTATTGAACATGTGACATCCTGACCTATGACATAGTGTGTTGTATTGAAACGCGAGTTTCTTATGTAGAGCTGTAAACAGAATATTTAAAAAAAAATACAAATATTAATAGATCTTTAAATTTTAAAGTAATTTCGTTAATAAATGTGTGAATGTATAAGTGATGTGCTCATGGGTAGAAGCTATTGAAAAGAGTGACGTTCAACATGCATATCATAAAGTTCAAATCTGCCTGTGTCTGTAGTAGCCCCGTAGCGTGAAAATTCTACAGTAGGGACCAGGCATTCTACAGCAGGGGCCAGGCAATAGCAGGGGGGCCAGTAATACATTTTACTAAGTAGAACAAATAAGCAGGGGGGGTAAGGCCCCCTGCCGCCGCCCCCCACCACGCTACGGTTCTGGTCTGTTGTGAGATACTTTATCCAGTAGTGAGGTACTTTATCCAGTAGTGAGATACTTTATCCAGTAGTGAGATACTTTATCCAGTAGTGAGATACTTTATCCAGTTGTGAGATACTTTATCCAGTTGTGAGGTACTTTATCCAGTAGTGAGATACTTTATCCAGTAGTGAGGTACTTTATCCAGTAGTGAGGTACTTTATCCAGTAGTGAGATACTTTATCCAGTAGTGAGGTACTTTATCCAGTTGTGAGATACTTTATCCAGTAGTGAGATACTTTATCCAGTAGTGAGATACTTTATCCAGTTGTGAGGTACTTTATCCAGTTGTGAGATACTTTATCCAGTTGTGAGATACTTTATCCAGTAGTGAGGTACTTTATCCAGTAGTGAGGTACTTTATCCAGTTGTGAGGTACTTTATCCAGTAGTGAGATACTTTATCCAGTAGTGAGGTACTTTATCCAGTAGTGAGATACTTTATCCAGTTGTGAGATACTTTATTCAGTTGTGAGATACTTTATCCAGTAGTGAGATACTTTATTCAGTTGTGAGATACTTTATCCAGTTGTGAGATACTTTATTCAGTTGTGAGATACTTTATCCAGTAGTGGGATACTTTATTCAGTTGTGAGATACTTTATCCAGTAGTGAGATACTTTATCCAGTTGTGAGATACTTTATTCAGTTGTGAGATACTTTATCCAGTTGTGAGATACTTTATCCAGTTGTGAGATACTTTATCCAGTTGTGAGATACTTTATCCAGTTGTGAGATACTTTATTCAGTTGTGAGATACTTTATTCAGTTGTGAGATACTTTATCCAGTTGTGAGATACTTTATTCAGTTGTGAGATACTTTATCCAGTAGTGAGATACTTTATCCAGTAGTGAGATACTTTATTCAGTTGTGAGATACTTTATCCAGTTGTGAGATACTTTATTCAGTTGTGAGATACTTTATCCAGTTGTGAGATACTTTATCCAGTAGTGAGATACTTTATCCAGTTGTGAGATACTTTATCCAGTTGTGAGATACTTTATCCAGTAGTGAGATACTTTATCCAGTAGTAA
This sequence comes from Bulinus truncatus, assembly GCA_021962125.1. Lineage (NCBI taxonomy): Eukaryota > Metazoa > Mollusca > Gastropoda > Planorbidae > Bulinus > Bulinus truncatus. Next base: position 1,074,164 of record JAGDYQ010000044.1, on the reverse strand, counting down.
GATACTTTATTCAGTAGTGAGATACTTTATCCAGTTGTGAGATACTTTATCCAGTTGTGAGATACTTTATCCAGTAGTGAGATACTTTATCCAGTTGTGAGATACTTTATCCAGTTGTGAGATACTTTATCCAGTAGTGAGATACTTTATCCAGTAGTAAGATACTTTATTCAGTAGTGAGATACTTTATCCAGTTGTGAGATACTTTATCCAGTTGTGAGATACTTTATCCAATAGTGAGATACTTTATCCAATAGTGAGTTACTTTATCCAATAGTGAGTTACTTTATCCAATAGTGAGATACTTTATCCAATAGTGAGTTACTTTATCCAATAGTGAGTTACTTTATCCAATAGTGAGATACTTTATCCAATAGTGAGCTACTTTATCCAATAGTGAGATACTTTATCCAATAGTGAGTTACTTTATCCAATAGTGAGTTACTTTATCCAATCTCTTACCCAAATATAGCTACAGTACAAACCATTTTAAACGTAAAAAAGTGGTTAGTATATTTTCCACAAATAGGACCAATGCTCAGAAATGCTCATCATATGACACATGTGGTACACACGGCATACAAAACACAGCACCTACACACAGACAGGAGATAACCTTTCAACTTTGCATGACACATGCTTGTGTCAATACGACCGTACTGTGAACAGGAAATTTCATACTTGGCCTAGAACTGTCGCACAGGTTATCTATAAAAATACTATTTGTTAGAATGTTAGATGGTTCATTCTACAGGGTTCGCATTGTTGGGACTTTTTTTTTAACCACCATTTCTTCCGTCAACACCTTCACCAATACTGAAACGGTTGACGAAATAGTAATAAATACATCTTTTATCCTTTTCAAACCTAATTTAATCTTTCATTTATGGATATTTTACCGTCTGTGGACATTGTGCTCAGATGTAGCAGTATAAACATGTGTTGATGCTTTGTGGGAATTGCATCTCTGACCACGACATATTTATTTCCGTTATTAGTATTTTTACCATCGCCTGTGTCTGAAAGGCGCAAAGGTTCTAGTTTAGAAATGGGGCCAAATCGCCAAAATGTTAAAATGATAATCTAACACATAAATATTGTTAGTTGAGCAATATCAAGATGGGATTCTATTTAAGCACAATGGTCCAGTAAAAATTCACGGTCAATATAATAATAATAGGAAAAATATTTCACCTGAATACTATATAATACAATACCAAATTGAATTAATTAGCAAGTACTATACTTGTGGCATTCAATTCACTGCATTAAAAGACCTATGAGAAGTGCATAATCCAAATTTAAGTAATTTTCAGCTCATTATCAACCAAATACGAACTAGCGATTGGCTGTCATCAAACCCAGTCTTTCCAAAATGTTTTTCTCCCGTCAATGAAATTAAACAAATGACGTATGATTTTTTAATATAACATTGACATCATCACTCACATATTGTTTTCTGCAGACACATAATGTATTAGACACATAATGTATTAGACACATAATGTATTAGACACATAATGTATTTGACACATAATGTATTTGACACATAATGTATTAGTACGATAGCATCAAACATGCAGGCTGACATTGTCAATCATCTACAACAAGCAGGCTGACATTGTCAATCATCTACAACAAGCAGGCTGACATTGTCAATCATCTACATATCTATCCATCAATCTATCATATTTATGTGTATCTGTATTTCTGTATATTAGAAGAGTTTCGGGAGCATTTTTTTCAAAACTACTTTTCAAAATATTTTCTAGGACCTAGTGGTCAATAGTTAAATCATTGCAGGTTGACCTTAGCATATTCGAAGCAACTTAACACAGAGTAAATAAAGGAAATATAATTTGTACTAGGCATATCTCACATTTTTCGCTTGTGATAGTAAATGAAACCAACAAAAAATTATTTGTTTTCTTATGTATTCACAATGTCTATATACCTCTAAATTCGAAAGCTCCATAATCCGATGCACTTTTACTACCACAAACATATTTTTAGAAAAATACTCTCAAAGACCAATTTGCTGCCAAATCGGAAGGTCCGGCAAGGAAATGTGCAAAGTTACTCCCATACTAATAGCCAATAAAATCTTAGTTTGGTTTCTTATGCAGACATAGCTACAGTTTCAGGAACGGATTTTAAGGTGGAAGCACAAAACGGTTACTGGAATTGGATGGGTCCGCAGAAAAGAGAAAACACAGAGAAAGTTTCTAAGCTATCAATTTCTATAAATACTAAATTGTTGTACATACAATATGTTCATCATTTAAAAATTGTAAAGAGAAAGTCAAATATACGGTGATACCTACTCTAGATAATTATTAAATAACAGCAGAGAACTGTTGATAAAATAACAGCAGAGAACTGTTGATAAAATAACAGCAGAGAACTTTTGATAAAATAACAGCAGAGAACTGTTGATAAAATAACAGCAGAGAACTGTTGATAAAATAACAGCAGAGAACTGTTGATAAAATAACAGCAGAGAACTGTTGATAAAATAACAGCAGAGAACTGTTGATAAAATAACAGCAGAGAACTGTTGATAAAATAACAGCAGAGAACTGTTGATAAAATAACAGCAGAGAACTGTTGATAAAATAACAGCAGAGAACTGTTGATAAAATAACAGCAGAGAACTGTTGATAAAATAACAGCAGAGAACTGTTGATAAAATAACAGCAGAGAACTGTTGATAAAATAACAGCAGAGAACTGTTGATAAAATACCACTGACAGAAAAATGTCATCATTGACATTTATTCCGATGGTTGAGAGTAGGAAGAGGTGGCGGGGGGGGTGATATAAAGACAGGAAGTCTTCATTTTACTTTGACATTAAATATATGTCGGAATAAATAATAATTCAACAGTTACATAATCTGTATAAATAATAGCGGTGTGGGTTCTGCGTTAATCGAAAGTAAAGAATTAATACAACAGTAGTCCAGTTTAATTTGGTCAAACGTAAACAATAGTAATAAAAAATCTTTAAAAAATCAGATCTGTCCGAAACCAAAAATAGCCTAGCCTACTGATCAAATCTAAGGGAATATAAATCTATGCAAAGGTTTTGCAGAGCACAGCTAGTACAAAATAAAACCAATAATTGTCAGTTGGTAGCATTTAATATGACATACATAAAATGTGGAAAAAAACAGACAGATAGACAGATAGACAAATAGATAGATAGATAGATAGATAGATAGATAGATAGATAGATAGATAGATAGATAGATAGATAGATAGATAGATAGATAGATAGATAGATAGATAGATAGATAGATAGATAGATAGATAGATAGATAGATAGGCTATGTTTTAAATTCTCGAACTGAATTTAAAAAGTTGTATTTGTTTGTTCTTTTGTCATTCCTTCATGTATCTTTCTTTATGATACGTCATGCGTTTTGCACACTGGACACTTCATTCGTGAGCGGACATTTCCTATCCTAGCCCCACCACCCCATCGTTCAACACTAGCAAACATTGCAGACGTCCACTGTTGTCTTCATGGGGAAAAATACGAAACAATAAACCTGCATTAAATGAAAGCCATGTGTAACAGATGTTGGAGGCTTTTTATGCTAATTTACGATTTCTTATCAATGTTATCAAAATTGGCTTGTTTTATTTACTCTATTTTCGCCTATTTGTAGGATAGTTTTTTTAATATAAAAATATTTATTAACTTTGTCATGGGCCATATAGCTCTGAGTGAAAGCAAAACTAATTAAAAAAAATGAAAAGATATGGCTTGTATAGCTCTTGATGACGTCATTTGATTGAATTTTTTTTAAGAGAAAATTAGAAGATGAAGAGAAAAAAAGGTAGCCCCTTATTAAATTGGTGTAATTGATGAGCTTATGGGTAACCAGGGGTTCTAGACTTATGAGTAACCAGGGGTTCTGGACTTATGGGTAACCAGGGGTTCTAGCCTTGTGAGTAACCAGGGGTTCTGGACTCATGGGTAACCAGGGGTTCTGGACTCATGGGTAACCAGGGGTTCTGGACTCATGGGTAACCAGGGGTTCTGGACTCATGGGTAACCAGGGGTTCTTGACTCAATGATTTGTTTTTAAAGAAATTGTAAATTGTTTTTTTTTTGTTTTTAAATAGCGGAACATTGTTTTCAAATAAGAATATTAAATTTCTTCTGACACGTGAAGATAAAACATTTTTATCAAGACAGTAACAGATTTTCTTTTCTTTCAAATCTACATCTTCGAGTGATTTGTTGTTTTTATTGTCAGTGAGAAACATGATAAAAGTCAAAAGTTCAGCTCGGTCAGCGAGTACGATACTGCGATTCATGGTCTGATACATTTCTTATCACTAGGCTTAGTCCCAGTTCAGAACATACATTAGGTAAGAAGTTGGTGCTGATTAATTCGTTGGTTTTATATTGAAAGCTGCTACACAGATATTTAAGTTTCTCAACTAGAAACAATATAGAAAACAGGTCAATTTTTGTTTAATAAAGCGCTCAGTATAAAGTATTTGATGTAAGAATACTGTCTCAATGTCTCCATATTGATTGAATGAAAGTGTAATTATTATTTCCTCGGCATGATTTTCTAATTAATAATTTATACATAGCATCAGAAAATGTGGAACAGGCTTATCAAGCGTCATTATCAAAACGGAAAAGGAAATATTCCCTGGCATTAGGGCACACACACACACACACACACACATATATATATATACTTATAAGACGCATTTGTTGTCTGTCTGTCTGTCTGTCTGTCTGTCTGTTCCCTTATAACTGAAGATCCAGACGAACAAATAACGTGAAATTTGTTACACATACACATAATTACATGGGGAAGGTTATAAGACAGGTTTCGTTTCATATCGATGGGTAGTTTAATTGTAATTAATTTTTTTTTTATTTTAGTATTTTAATATATTAAAGTAATCTCGACGGCGCCATAAATAAAATTCCTCTGTGACGTCATTTCCCTATGATCGAATAGAACTTGCGCGCTGGTGCTGCATTGTGCCTTTGTGATGCAAAGAATTGTTGATGTTTTTTCATGCTCTCTGATGTGTACAGTTTGAGGAAGGTAAAGGAATGAAGAAGGATTTTAGAAGAAGTTCGAAACCATAATAATAAGTATATATATATATATATATATATATATATATATATATATATATATATATACTTATAAGAGGCATTTGTTGTCTGTCTGTCTGTCTGTCTGTCTGCCTGTTCCCTTATAACTCAAGATCCAGATAACCAAATAATGTGAAATTTGTTACACATACACATAATTACATGGGGAAGGTTATAAGACAGGTTTCGTTTCATATCGATGGGTAGTTTAATTGTAATTAATTTTTTTTTTATTTTAGTATTTTAATATATTAAAGTAATCTCGACGGCGCCATAAATAAAATTCCTCTGTGACGTCATTTCCCTATGATCGAATAGAACTTGCGCGCTGGTGCTGCATTGTGCCTTTGTGATGCAAAGAATTGTTGATGTTTTTTCATGCTCTCTGATGTGTACAGTTTGAGGAAGGTAAAGGAATGAAGAAGGATTTTAGAAGAAGTTCGAAACCATAATAATAAGTATATATATATATATATATATATATGTATATATATACTTATAAGAGGCATTTGTTGTCTGTCTGTCTGTCTGTCTGTCTGCCTGTTCCCTTATAACTCAAGATCCAGATAACCAAATAATGTGAAATTTGTTACACATACACATAATTACATGGGGAAGGTTATAGGACAGGTTTCGTTTCATATCGATGGGTAGTTTAATTGTAATTAATTTTTTTTATTTTAGTATTTTAATATATTAAAGTAATCTCGACGGCGCCATAAATAAAATTCCTCTGTGACGTCATTTCCCTATGATCGAATAGAACTTGCGCGCTGGTGCTGTATTGTGCCTTTGTGATGCAAAGAATTGTTGATGTTTTTTCATGCTCTCTGATGTGTACAGTTTGAGGAAGGTAAAGGAGTGAAGAAGGATTTTAGAAGAAGTGTGAAACCATAATAATAAGTATATATATATATATATATATATATTTATATACTTTTAAGAGGCATTTGTTGTCTGTCTGTCTGTCTGTCTGTTCCCTTATAACTCAAGATCCAGATAACCAAATAATGTGAAATTTGTTACACATACACATGGGGAAGGTTATAGGACAGGTTTCGTTTCATCTCGAGATGGGAGAGAGATGGGAGAGAGGGAGGGAGAGGGAGGGAGGGAAAGGGAGAGAGGGGAGGGAGGGAGAGAGGAAGCGAGAGAGGGGGTAGGGAGAAAACAGAAGGTAAACAGAAAACCTTATTTTAAACCCGGGCAAAGCCGGGTACTTGCAACTAGTATATATATATATATATATATATATATATATATATATAAACATATAACCCTGGTCTGCTGTTTCGTTGCCCTATGCATACGACAGGAAATAGAAAGATGAGATGTATTACATTTCGGTAAATATGTTTTATATGATGTTCTAAAATTGTTACACATTCAAGATATGTTTAACTTACCTTAATGCACTATTCCAATTCCAGAAAGTGATTCAGTTACTCCGATAGTTATTTGGATCCACACGGTGTTGCCTCATGGGTCACGTAAAAAGCCAGGACTCAAACAACAACAAAAAGACGCCAAAAAGCGGGTCACAGTTCTCCGCCCTATGAGAAAAACTTTTCGTCACTCAAACAGCAGACACTGGAGAAATGGTTGGGGTGAAGGGGGAGAGAGGGCTAGGTGGGCAGGTGAACAAAATAATACAGACTACTCAAATATTACAACAGCAAAAAAAATATTGCTCTAGTGTTTATGGAAAAAAAAAACCATTATGTTTAGATTGTATTCTTACTTTCAATGTAACACTCTTGGAAATTGTAGAAGCTGTGTTGTGTGATGTTCATACGGTAATTCATTTTAAGGAATATATTGTCGAGATTAATTGGCATTTTAAGATTATTTTTTTTTTCAATTTTCAACCTGTAATAAAGCTGGTAAGGAAACGCATACAACTATATGTATTATAAGTCTAACTATTAAACATATTAATGTCATATATTTAAGCGAAATTCAACGCAGATTAATGTATTTAATGAGCTAAAACTGAAATGAGAAAAGGTTTAACCTAAAAATAAATTAGACATTTATTTTAAAAAGACCTACTTGATGTCAGAAAACCGATTTTGTTAATGTGTCATAAGTCAAGCTTTGTATATTCCAGTGCAATGATAACGAACTTAAATGTTGCGCTATCCTTAAAAATTTTATCTTCATTAATTAAGACTATTTTTAAAATCAATGATAAATCTAACATGAATTATAATTTTCGTTTAGGTATCAATAGCCTTATATAATCAAAATGTCATTTATTAAAATAAATAAAAATGAAACTAAACAACAAATTATGAGACACATTTTTTTTTCCATTTAAAGGGAACAAAGAAAAGATTAAAAGAACTACTGAATCCTTTTAATTCTCAGCATTTTGTCTAGTGTAAAAATATGTTTATAAATGTATATGTGTATATCACTTCATAATGAATCGTCATGTATACTATGCTCACAAAATTTTACACAAAAATTTAATATCATACATTATTTTAAGGCGATCAATTAAAATACACCATGCTCGAATTCAGATATTACTTGTTACACAACAATCCAACATCCTGTATTTGCTACACCTAGTCAATGGAAGCAGATGAATGAATCGGTGTACAATAGAATGACGTAGAGCAAATAAATTGCAAAAAACAATAAGGAATATGGGACGGAGACACGGGGAGTGCTCCAATCAGCTGATCGGGCACAAGTTCTTCCCCCCTCCCCCTATGCGCCTCGCTCACCCTTCTTCCTCACCCTCACATCAACACAGAACAACGTCTTTCTCTCCACCCGCTCACCACAAAGCACGTCTCCATGCCCCGGGTCTGTGACTGCGCGGGACGTGAGATTTGAGCCGAGGGTCCGTCCTCTCTTCTTCTTACACCACATCCTTATCCACCTCCCCTGCTCTACACATAAACCTCTTCCCTGCGTCCCCCCTCCCCTTTTATAAGACATTATGATTTTGTAGGGGGCGGAGGGGGGCGGGAAGGTATTTATCAGAAAAGTGCACGTTCTTAAACTGAGCAATTCTCACATGGTCTGAATGTCTGCATCTAGCCGTGCATGTCTATGTACAGGTCCTATTGCATGTCTATATTGTGTCGAGTAAATGTCTTATTGAATGTGTAAGTAATGTCTATGTAAATATCTAGATACATTTCTAAGTACATGTCTTTGTTATTTTAAGTATTGTCAAAGTACATAAGGAAGTAAATGTCAGTCTAAGTAATTTTGTAATAGTATATGAAATGTTGCGTGTCTCAGTCATTATTTATATCAAATGAACAGACGCAACAGAAGTGCGTTAGCATCGCTGTCATTAGTGCACATATTGCTCTCATTAGTGCACATGTTGCTCTCATTAGTGCATACATTGCTGTCATTACTGCACATATTGCTGTCATTTGTGCTCACATTGCTGTCATTAGTGCACACATTGCTGTCATTAGTGCACACATTGCTGGCATTAGGCAAACATTGCTATCATTTGTGCACACATTGCCGTCATTAGTGCACACATGCATGTCTAAATACGATGTACGATTCTAAAACACTGTTGATTGCCTATTATGAACCTAACATTACCGCCTTAAAACATACCTACCAAAACAAACACAGTAACAAAAAGTAACATGCGTCAATGTTCTCAGCGAGTGCACTTGTAGGTACCTACTTGTCCAAGCGTACTCAGTCATTGCTGGAAAGTGGACCGAAAAAAACTGACCTCAATAGTAATTATGTGTTCAATAAAGCAGCATAAGATAAAAAAAATATAGTATCATCCTCACGGGGGAACTTTGAGACCAACCGCTACTGATGGCAACTTATCAGTGGGAATAACTTGGTTTGTGTTCGCTGACAATGTGGGCTGACACTGGGGGCAGTCAATTGACTCGAGCTGAGAGATGGGACGAAGAAGGCTATGAGACTGTCACGGGCTGACAAGACAAAAAAGAACAAAGTCATTTTCATTCAATTAAGAACTCGTTTTACTAACCACATTTTTTATTTATAACCAGAAATTATTGTTTATAATAATTAGCCCATTCCATAAAATACTGAAACGTTTTAAAACATAAATACATTTATCGGTATAGTTAGGGGTATAACATTAAGTTTATTGTCTAATCAAATAATGTGAATTATCGATACTTGGTACTAAACTACATCAACTTAATTTTCTGATAGACATTCCGAAACTCCATTTTCTGATAGACATTCCGAAACTCCATTTTGTGATAGCCATTCCAAAACACCATTTTATGATTGACTTTCCGAAACTCCATTTTCTGATAGACATTCCGAAACTCCATTTTCTGATAGACATTCGGAAACTCCATTTTCTGATAGACATTCCGAAACTCCATTTTCTGATAGACATTCCGAAACTCCATTTTCTGATTGACATTCCGAAACTCCATTTTCTGATTGACATTCCGAAACTCCATTTTGTGATAGCCATTCCAAAACACCATTTTATGATTGACATTCCGAAACTCCATTTTCTGATAGACATTCCGAAACTCCATTTTGTGATAGCCATTCCAAAACTCCAATTTTATGATAGCCATTCCAAAACTCCATTTTATGATAGCCATTCCAAAACTCCGTTTTCTGATAAATATTCCGAAACTCCATTATCCGACAATGAAATATGAAATTATATTTTTGGGCAGTGTCTCTTTTTTTTGTAACATTACATTTCTTATTTACAAGATAAACCTGTATTTTCCATTAACTTTCTAGAGACTAGATGACGTGTGTGGGAGGGGTTGGGGTGGGAGTTGAGATCAACTAAAAAAAAATAGATCATAATTTTGTATGAGGTCGGTAAATATGTTAGCAGCTTTCTCCTGTCTCCATTGAAACAAACATCTCACAGTGGCAAAGAAACATGGCGTCGTGGCATTGGGTACGTGTGTTGCAATTAAATCAAAATCATGGTAGATCAAGGAACTGGTCTTGATTTTAGTTTGGTCTTAGATAGATTACTTACTAAATAGTTACTCAGTGAGTTACAATTTTCAAATGTTGTTATGACTGTATTGGCTGTTGTTTGATTGGTTGTTTTAGTTTTTCACTCACTGTTCTGGCCCCTCCATAATTCAACGTCCACCATCGGCTAGAAATATGTTGGCACTCCATATGGGAGTCACTCCTTAGGTAATATTTAATAAAGCTCATATGACTGCTGTAACCAAACATAGGTCACTTTCTAAAACTACGAAAATTCTTAATCAACGAATTATTAAAACTTAGAAACACAACATGAATGACTGTTTTGATTGAACTGAAAATGACGAGTAATTTTTTTTTAAATAAAGTCTTTTGATTAAAAAAAATGGTATAGGATTAAAAAAAAAATGTTATTCAAATGAACTTGTCTCAGAAATACTACGTTTGATAAATACACACTGGTAGCAGTTCAATGACTATCAATATATTACGGTAATTAAAAAATTAATAATATTCACACATTGACTAAAGCCCATCGCCATATTTGTCCTAAATAGGGTTAAGATAAACCTGGACCTAGCATTGCAATAATTTACTTTGAGATAGGTCCTCACGCACTGCAATCTGAAGTGCAAATAAAATGTTCCCATTCGGGCGCATGAGTTTCTAAGTCGGGCCCTGATACAGTAATCTGGTAAATGTGTGCCTAGAAACTTAAATACCCACTGAGTTCCCTGCAGGGATGTTATATAATGATCCCTTATTCAAGCCGCAGTCGCTATTTGGGATTTTTTTTTCTATTGCCAGCTTGATCACGGGGTCACCATAGAAGACATGAGTGATTGGCTTACCTGGATTGCTATTGATTGCAGGATTCAAAAGAAAAAAGACGTCACCCATCATAAACACCGCCAGACAAAGAAATAAACATCATATATTCAACAATGGTTAGATAAATAATGAACATCATAGATTCAACAATCGTTTTATAGATAATGAACATCATAGATTCAACAAGGGTTATATAGATTTCTCTGGCAGTAATGAATAATGAAGACAATAGGTAAATGTGGTTCACTTTGTGTAATAGGATATGTTATACTTGATATAATTAATTTAAGAATTTTTCACTTTGTTTGTTTTTGCCTCTTTACTGAACGTGTCAGGAAATATGTTGCCTACGATTTTTACCGGATTCTTCTTATTTATAAAGTAACAATCAAAAGTCATCCAGACAATGTCACTTTTTTGTTTAATGCCCATATCAGTGACGATAAATACAAGTGTCACTAAAACTACTTGATTTAAAAAAAAATAATTTTACTTTGGCAAATACTCGAACAATTCTCCAACTAAATAAACAATCTCTATGTTATGCGACCCTTCCAGAGTCCCATTTGTTCTGTCATTTCCGTTCATCTCTATAACCAAAACCCAGGGTGTCCGTAAAAGAGTAAAGGAAGGTGGATAACTTCTTGCTTTCACGTTATATTTACTCATTAATTTCCTCTTAACATATTTTGTCGTTGTGGGAACATGTTGGAAACTGCAGTGGATAGCTCTGTCAGCACTTCTGTTGGTGGCACAAATACTGGTATGTTATACACTGTCCATTATTGAATATAATTCATCCAACTCATTGTGTGGCTCAAATACTGGTATGTTATACACTGTCCATTATTGAATATAATTCATCCAACTCATTGTGTGGCACAAATACTGGTATGTTATACACTGTCCATTATTGAATATAATTCATCCAACTCATTGTGTGGCACAAATACTGGTATGTTATACACTGTCCATTATTGAATAGAATTCATCCAACTCATGAACATAAAATGAGGCATATTTAGAGCTTCATTTTTTTAAAACCAATTTGCAATGTTTCGTCACTAAAACAAATAAAACATTGATATAATAGAATGTGTGGCAAAAAAACTTTTAAAAAAATATATGTAACGGTTATTTTCCATTGTTGGGTGCATTTTCATTAGAGCGTCTGTGGCGTAGTGACCTACTATATTCCAGCAAATAATAACACTGGTCTGCGTTTGAAACAATTTTTCTGAGGTCTGACTTTTTAAAAAATGTTTGTAGATTATTTTTTTTTTGGCTTATTTCAAATATGTAACTGGTTTTTTTTTTTTTCAATCAGGTCAAGTTTTTATTCTATATCAAATTAAAAATTACTTTTGTAATGTAAATTGAAGAGTACATGTATAAAAAAATCAAAGTTATTGTGAAAGAAATAGTTTTTTCAAAGATTTTTGTCGGTGATCTGCATCTGGGTCATCTCTTTTGAGGCACCAGCAGAAGTCAGCAAGCATATTTACATCCAAACATCCCTCGTATCGCTCTTCCATCACACGAATGTCTTGATGGAAATGCTCCCCCTGTTTTTCACTCATATCGCTGCAGTCGTCAGGAAAATAGTCTAAATGTGAGCTGAGGAAATGCATTCTCACAGACATGCGTGCTCCAAGAGCTTTGTCGCCAAGAAGTAGCTCCTCAACCATCAGTTCGTAGTCAGGACTTCTGTGATTACCAAGAAAATTCTGGACAATAGACTTGAATGCACGCCATGCATTGAGTTGATTTTTATTCAGACTTTTCCTCAAACTTGGCATCTTTTACCGACCATCAAAAATCCCTGCTTCCAATTCGGCCTCATTTATACGTTGAAATTTTTCTTTGAGGAATGCAAAAGCTTGGCTTTTTTTTGTCTAATGCTTTGACAAAGTTTTTAATTAGGCCAAGTTTGATGTGTAATGGTGGAAGCAAAATTTTCTGAGATTTGACAAGATCATTCGAAAGAACATTACAGGAACCTGGTTTTAGATGAGTACTTGCTGGCCAATTACGTTTTACATGGTGCTGATTGTCTGCCCTGCTGTCCCATAAACAGAGAAAACATGGGAACTTTGTGTAGCCACCTTGTAGACCCAGCAATAGCGCTATAAATTTAAGATTTCCACATACCATCCAGTTGTGTAGTTTACATTTTAGATTATTCAATAAGATGTCCATGTTACTATAGTTTTCTGACATATGCACTGAGTAACCCTCTAGAAAAGAAGCAACCTTATTGTCTTTGTGCAGAAGCACCGCTTTAAAGTTTATGCAGGAAGAATCGATAAATTCTTCAATGTGCAGGGCCATATGCTAAGCCCATAGTTTCAACAAGACTGTTGCCATTGTTGCAGTAAATTAAAGAAGCCTCCCTATCTTCTGTGAAATCCTGACGCAACTCTTTTTCCCGATTACGATACCAGAAGAATGTCGTTACTGGAGCTAACAAATGATTTTCTTTGACGCGGGATCCCAATAGCTGAGCAGATTCTTTCGATAAGCACAAATCTCATGTTAAATCATTTAGTTCAGCTTGATTGAGAGGTTCATATATTGCAGATTCATCCAAGATATCCATATCTTCACTTGACTCATTTGATGAATCGAGATTGTCAGGTGGTGTTGGAATTGGAATTTCTGGTCCATGAGGTACTGACCTTATTGCAGATGTAACAATGGGATACTTTACATGATGTTTATTTTTTCTGTTAATACCATCTAGATTTGTCATGCGAAAATAGCAATCAGTAGTGTGATCCTTTCCTTCCCTCCAAACCATTGGCACACCAAAAGGAAGAGACGGTTGGTTCCTCTTGCTCCAAAGTCGTAGACTCTCGACACATGTTTTGCAGCATATGTGGGGTGCAAAGTGTTTGTCCTGATCGCCAAGTTTTACACCAAAATAAGCATGATAGCTTTTTTTATCAATAATTGTGATCGGCGACTGCCTTGTATGACAAAGTGACTGAACCACATTTGTATCAGAATCTGTTTGGATCGTTTTTACACTTTCTTCTCATCATTATGATCACCAAACTATTGGAGCAAACAGTTTGTATGAATCACTTGCTGGTTTCCTTGCTTGTAAATAAAATTTACAAGATGCTTCTAAAAACAAGCAATTAAGCCTGTTCCAATCTGGACACAGGACGTGTTAGCGCATTTTCATGTTATGTATCAGTACGTTTGTTAGCTTTCAGTAAATATTTGTAAATTTTGGAAATGTTTATAAATTCAATTGTGTAATACATATATCTGTAAAAAAAAATATTATAAAGACGTTTCTTTATATTTGAACAAAAATTATTTTCTCTTAAATCTAACTACAAGTGGTTTGTGGTTACTGAAATAGGACTCATAATTGAAAACATTCGAAATTGTAGTCATTTAATCGTCCGAAAACTCCGTCAATTGTTGCATAGCTCTGATACTTTCAATTAAACTCAGAACACAAGCTTACTATTTCATTTGATGAGTTTCTTAATAAATCTTGGTGAAACTACGTGCTGCAGTATTTCGCACCAAAATGAATGGGTTATTGAACGTACAAGGTGTAGAATGGGGCTATATATATAATACTAGTTGCAAGTACCCGGCTTTGCCCGGGTTTAAAATAAGGTTTTCTGTTTACCTTCTGTTTTCTCCCTACCCCCTCACTCCCTTCCTCTCTCTCTCCCTCCCTCCCTACCCCTCTCTCCCTTTCCCTCCCTCCCTCTCCCTCCCTCTCTCCCATCTCTCTCCCATCTCCCTCTCTCCCCTCTCCCCCTCCTTCTCTCCCAACGTCCATCCTCCCTCTCTCCTTCCCTCCCCTCTCTCCCTCCCTAACCCCTCTCTCCCTCCTTTCTCCCTCCCCTTTCCACCTCTCTCTCCCTCCCCTCTCTCTCCCTTCCTCCCTCCCTCATTCCCTCTCTCTCCCTCCCTGCCCCCCTCACTCTTTATCCCTCTCCCTCTCTCTCTCCCACCCCCTCTCTCTCCCTCCATCCCCTCTCTCTCTACCCCTCTCTCCCTCCGTTCCTTTCTCTCTCCATCTCCCCTACTCCCTCTCCCATCTCCCTCTCCCCCCTGCTCCCTCCCCATCTCCCTCTCTCCCCCTTTTCTCCCTCCCTCCCCCTTTCCACCTCTCTCCCCCTTCCTCCCTCCCTCATTCCCTCTCTCTCCCTCCCTGCCCCCTCACTCTTTATCTCTCTCTCCCTCCCTTTCTCCCATCTCCCTCTCTCCCTCCCTCTCCCATCTCCCTCTCTCTCCCTCCCTTCCTTTCTCTCTCTCTCCATCTCCCCCTACTCCCTCTCCCATCTCCCTCTCCCCCCATCTCCCTCTCTCCCCCTCCTTTTCTCCCCCCTGTCCATCCCCCTCCCTCCTCTCTCCCCCTCCTTCCCTCCTTCCTACCCTCCTTTCCTCTCTCTCTCCTCCCGCCCCCCTCCTCTCTCTCTCTTTATCTCTCTCCCTCCCTATCCCTCTCTCTCTCTTTCTCTCTCTCTCTCTCTCTCTCTCTCTCTCTCTCTATATATATATATATATATATATATATATATATATATATACTTATTATTATGGCTTCACACTTCTTCTAAAATCCTTCTTCATTCCTTTATCTTCCTCAAACTGTACAAATCAGGGAGCATGAAAAAACAACAACAATTCTTTGCATCACAAAGGCACAATACAGCACCAGCGCGCAAGTTCTATTCGAATCGGGAAATGACGTCACAGAGGAATTTTATTTATGGCGCCGTCGAGATTACTTTAATATAGTAAAATACTAAAATAAAAAAAAAATAATTACAATTAAACTACCCATCGAGATGAAACGAAACCTGTCCTATAACCTTCCCCATGTAATTATGTGTATGTGTAACAAATTTCACATTATTTGGTTATCTGGATCTTGAGTTATAAGGGAACAGACAGACAGACAGACAGACAGACAGCAAATGCCTCTTATAGGTATAGAGATATAAGCCCCTTCGGAGCCCTGAAGCCCGGCCCTCAGAGGTCCTATCGCGAAATGAACTTTTGATGTACACATGGCAGGCCAAGACCTACAAAATGATATATACATCATGGGTCTAGGACTTATGGTTGCTGATATATAAGGCGCTCCTTTATTAATATAGCTTATATAGTAAAAAACGGTACTTTATAAGCCCCCTTTTACGGCCCTCAGAGGTCAGATCGCGAAATGAACTTTTGATGTACACTTGGCAGGCCAAGACCTACAAAATGATATATACATCATGGGTCTAGGACTTATGGTTGTTGAGATCTAGGGTGATGACGGACAGACAGACAGACAGACAGACAAAACGGGGATTATTCTTTTCATATGTATCATGGGTTCTTCTAATGAGAGGGATACCGAAATAACAAATGCGCACCAATATGTGTATTACAATCAGGGACGAGGCGTGAGTTACCGTTCGTTATTATATTTATAGAAAACTAGTTGCAAGTACCCGGCTTTGCCAGGGTTTAAAATAAGTTTTTTGTTTACCTTTTGTTTTCTCCCTAACCCCCTCTCTCCCTTCCTCTCTCTCTCCCTTCCTACCCCCTCTCTCCCTTTCTCTTTCCCTCCCTCCCTTTATCCCTCCCTCCCTCTACTTCCCTCCCTAACTCTCCCATCTCCCTCTCTCTCCCTATCTCCCTCCCTTCTTCTCTAACCACCGTCCCCCCCTCTCCCCACCTTTCTCCATTCCTCCTCCCCCTCTCTCCCTCCCTGCCAACTCTATCTCTTTATCTCTCACTCCCTCCCATTTCTTCCATCCTCTCTCTCCTTCCCTCCCCTTTCTCTCCCTTTACCCCCTCTCTCCCTCCCTCCTTTCTCTCTCCCCTCTCCCGTCTCCCTCTCTCCCCCTCTTCCTCTCTCTCCCCCTCCCTCATTTCCTTTCTCTCCCTCCCTTCCCCCTCTCTCTTTATCTCTCTCTCCCTCCCTCCCCTCTATCTCCCTCTCTTTCCTTCCCTACCACCTCTCTCCCTCCCTCCCTTTCCCTCCCTCCTTCTCTCCCCCTCCCTTCCCCCTCCTTCCCTCTCCCTCCCTTCCCCCCTCTCTCTTTATCATTCTTCCCCCTCCCTCTCTCTGTACAATTAAACGTCAAATTACGCGTCTTAAATAAACAGAAAACCTTCTTTTAATCCTGGGCAAAGCCGGGTACTTGCAGCATGAAAAAAAACAACAACAATATTTTTTTTTCCGTCCCTAACCCTTTCTTCTCCGTCCGTTCAATTACACATTCACTTGGTGCGCGAATACAGGGAATTCCCTGTGCATTGAATAGTAAAATACTAAAAATATTAATTACAATTAAACTACCCATTGAGATTGTATTAATAATGTTAATAATGTCACAGAAACATTTTAATTAACATATTTTGGTTTATTAAAGTGCACCTTTAATTTTAATCTTCTGAATACATAAAACGATAGGTAAATAGATATGACTATTTATTTCACCATGTTTACAATTGGAGTTTCCGGAAGTTACCCCTCTTTTAAAAAATTACGTCACAGAGGAATTTTATTTATGGCGCCGTCGAGATTACTTTAATATAGTAAAATACTAAAATAAAAATAATTAATTACTATTAAACTACCCATCGAGATGAAACGAAACATGTCCTATAACCTTCCCCATGTAATTATGTGTATGTGTAACAAATTTCACGTTATTTGGTTTTCTGGATCTTGAGTTATAAGGGAACAGACAGACAGACAGACAGACAGACAACAAATGCGTCTTATAAGTATATAGATGCTGTATAATGGTACTGTGTTTATTGAATACTATCTGTACACTAGTGTACACTGCAAAACCTTTGCATAGAGTTATATTCCCTTAGGTTTTATCAGTAGGTTAGGTTGTTTTTAGTTTCGGACAAATCCGACTTTTTCATGATTTTTATTACTATTGTTTACGTTTGACGATTTTTAAACTGGAATACTGTTGTATTAATTCTTTACTTTCGATTTAACGCAGAGCCCAAATTGCTATTATTTTATTAGATAGTTAGCATAATCATTCATAATAAAATGATTACAAGTTTAAATGTATATAACTTTCATGTTATTAGTCTAATAATTTATACAAATATATAAATCTATGTTCTTTTATTCTTTGTCTATAACTTGAAAACATCAATACTTTTTTCTCTAAGAGTTATGATAGGCAGCACTCACGCCTGGTCCCTGATTACAATACAGTAATAAGCCGATGTTTAGGAAATAATGGTTTCTCATAATCTCGCCCGAAGATATTAATATACATTTTCACTTAATTGCCAACAATAACAAAAAAATGGACTTCCTCTGGGCATTGGGTCAAAAACAAAAGTCCAACAGTCCATCAAAATCTCTACCGTGACGAAATGTTTAATGCACCTATGGGCCCAGAGTGGCCTCCCCTGTGACCCTGCAAGCACCGAATCACCCTGAATGTCTTTCCATAACAAACACTGTCAAAGAAAAACATTTTAAAACCTGAGCCCTGGCAGTCGGCCGTCAGCTCCTACCCCTGTCTCTCTAGGCCCGCCCACTTTTTCTTCTCTTGAAATTAATGAACACATAAAAGGTGCTAACAATGTTAGCCTTCCTTTGTTTTGGTTTTTTTTTCTCGCTTTTACGGGGAAATTTTCTTAAAAAAGAGAGATTCCAATGTGTCATGGGAAAACAAAAAGAAGATCAGGGACTGTCACTCTGAATATATTGCTGATTACTAAATGTGTGTAGAGTTCTTTACATCTCCCCAACACTAAGTTGGTTTCATGTTTATTTGTTGATTTTGTTGATTTTTATGTTCTTTATTCTAAACGTTTAGCGTCAGGGCGATACGTAACAATTGCATATTCCTTGCTCTAACTAAATCGAACTTGTACCTTTTTATATTTAATTAAACATTTATTTTGATTTTTTTTTCTTGATTTATTCCCTTAACTCTGTTATTAAAAGGGTTATTAAACAGAAGCATTTCATATGTTCAAAAATAATTAAAAGATAAACATTATTGCTGTGTTTAAGTTGTTTTCCTATTTGGTGTTTACTTTCATTACACTCTGCCGTCACAAAGATGCTATTTTAGGTGTAGCGTTAGTGGCAAGAAAATTTGACCAATCAGCTTAAAGTTTTATCTTCATTCATTTCATACTTGCGACATTATCCAAGGTCATTCAAACAGTAAACAAAAAAGATAACATACATTTAAATGATGTCTTAGTTTGAAGATGACTTAAAAAAAATGTATACGTCGATCTCCCCCCCCCCACCCATTTTCCCTTTATTCAACCTAATGGCTCATCATTAACCTCGAAATTGAGGTCAACCAGATTCCATTACAATACTCTTGATGCACTTCATTAACTTGGCTCCCACCTCTTCATTCCAATAACATCACAGCTGGTGAACACAAGGGAGGGTGCCGGGAGGGGAAGTAGCAAAGGAAGACCAGGGGTGAGAAAAAGGATGGGGGGGGGGGGATTCTTCGAGAAGCTCAGTGTCCACAAGAATTACATACAATTGCTTCCACTTCTTGGACCTCTCTTCTTCTGACGTGTCACTAATGGCCAGCATTTTTTTGTGTTGTCTTCCCGAAGTGACCGTGGTCAATTGAGTCTCGTTTAGAAAGAATGGTTCATTAGAACATGGAAGTATGATTAATATATTTCTGATCTTAAGAGCATGTAGAAATAGATTCATTATTTACAGATTGTCAATGCATGTAGGAATTAATTACAAATCTCATTACGAATAGATTCATATCTTTACTGTCTTTAAAAATATCAGAATAGATTGATAAATTTCAGATCTTTAAAATATATCGAAATAGTTTGATAAATTTCAAATCCTTAAAACATGTCAGAATAGATTGATAAATTTCAGATCTTTAAATATCTCGCAATAGATTGATACATTTCAGATCTTTAAAATATGTCAAAATAGATTGATACACTTCAGATATTTAAAATATGTCGAAATAGATTGATAAATTTCAGATCTTTAAAATGTGTCCAAATAGATTGATAAATTTCAGATCTTTAAAATATGTACAAATAGACTCATAACTTTTAGGTCTTTAAAAGATTTGTGAATAGATTTGTAGCTTTCTTCATAAAATATACAAAGAGATTCAAAACTATGTTTAGAACATGTTGTTGTAGACTGATAATTTATAGTTAGACATCTTGTTTTATTTTGCTACAATTAGAGTCTATTTCGATGTCGGCTGAGTGCCTGGTCAAATTGATAAAGAAAATTGTAGACATTTTTGTGCATCGTAAATAATTTCAAAAATATAAGTTTTTCCTAAAGACAGCATTCATCCAGATAAAGATAGCATTCATCCAGATAACGATAGCATTATCCAGATAAAGATAGCATTCATCCAGATAAAGATAGCATTCATCCAGATAAAGATAGCATTCATCCAGATAAAGATAGCATTATCCAGATAAAGATAGCATTCATCCAGATAAAGATAGCATTCATCCAGATGGTGTAAAAAAAAAAAAAAAGAACTGGAAAATAAGGAATCTGTAAAAATGCAAAGCTTCATTTAACACAAGCTTAAACAATGTCAAATAGCCTATATCTTCTTCCGAATGTGGTTACAAACTGTAGCTAAGACATCTTCCCGCGTAAACATCAACCCCCACTCCCTTTTCTTCCCTCGTTTACCCCCCCCCTTCCTCATACCCCCACCACAACCTCCTTGTTTATCTCTACACCCCCCCCCCCTTCACTATATTGGCATGCCCCGACTTGTCCGTAAAACCAATCGACCGTGAAGGTGGACACGTCTCCACCGGGCATCCATCTTCCCCCCCCCCCATGAGATTAATTCCTCGGACCAGGCTAGATGATAACTGAGCGGCCATGCCTTATCATACAGCACCGTTCATCAGCGCACCTGGACCTGACACGACGTTGATGTATGTTGGACGTGGATTCAGATTGAGGGCCCAATGATATAAAAGGAGATGAGTTTTAGTAATCGGGGAGCAGTACATCCCCTTGCGGAGACTGGACTGGACGCATTCCCCCCTTTTGCGGGGTACACGTCATACGAGTCTGTTTAGACTCCCGATTGTAACTTCTTTTTATACTTATGGTTTGCATATTGTAACTTAGCGGCCCAGCTAAGAGTTCTTTTTAGAACTATATGTTTATATGTATCTGCTTTGAATAAAGTCAAGTGTTTATTATCATATATCCTCCCGACTTGAGCCGTTCTGTATTTATTCGTCACGTGGCTGTACGAAAATATAAATTATTGACCTTACGTATTCAGTTCAGAACTAGATTACCCACAGACAGCGGCCATCGCAACATCCCTACAAAGGCGAGTTTGTGACAGGTAGGAAAGAAAAAAAATCATAAAAATAAACCTTCTTAAGACTAAAACATTCAAAAAGAAATTTACAATGATAAAAAATATGAAGATCTTAGTCTAAGAATATTGTGATACTTAATCTCTTTTGAAACTGAATATATTTATTCAATACCATACGCTCTTTTCACCATGTCAATGGGACCGGCATTCTGATTATTTTTACAGTAGAAACAATTTAAACAGCCGCACCGTACTCTATTTATAGAGAATTACCGAACAAAGTAAATTTAAAAAATAGAAATGTGTTGTCTCATTAAGAAACGAATAAAATTTAATGACGTCATTGTACTATGTTTGTGTTTATCATCAGCATCTTCGACACGTGATTGACACGTGTCATGTGATGCACACTGAAATAATCTCCAATGCCATACATACATGTAAGTAGAGTCACTGGCTCCCCATTTAATGTAACATTTAAGCAGGGTTGTTAACAATACTGAAAAAAATTATTGGCAATACCAATACCAATACAATTTTAAAAACAGTATTGCAATACCAATACCAATACAATTTTAAAACCAGTATTGCAATACCAATACCAATATTAATTTATTATTGCCAATACCAATACCAATATTTGGGTCATTCGATGAATAAAATGCAAATACGTAATTCATTGCTCTATATCACTTACATCAATAAACGATAACAACATTTTTGGCGGATTTAGATGATGTATTTTTAACCAAATTTTGTTCAATAGTTAACACTTCCTTCAACAGTTTCCCTCAAAGCATCCAAAAGTCTTTGACAACATAATAAACTACTATTAAATAAGTCGACATACCTTAACGTCCTTTAGCAACAAGATTTTTAATATGTATGCTACACACATATTGTGAATGAATGAATGAATGAATGGATGGATGGATGAAACAAATGACTGTCATAGAAAAGCAAAGATACTTAAACAGTTAAACATCACACTATAGTAAAAGCAGTCAGACCGAGTCAGTGGATTGCATTACATCTGGAAAACAAAACGATGAATTCCAGTAGAGTTCACAGGGTAACGCCCCCTAACTGGCAGTTACCACTATAACCAGGCGAAGAAAAGTAACCATTTCAAAATGCGCACTGCTCAGTCGTGAACGAAGAGGGGAAAATACTCGTCCTCCTAATGCAGCGGTCGGAGATCTTTTTTAATCATTACCCCAAAATACTTTTTTGTAAGTTGATATTACCCTAGAGCAAATTAAAAATATATACTTTTTACTCACAAAAGTTTCATTTTTACCCCCAAAATTTCATTTTTACCCCATTTGGGGTAATTTACCCCGGTTCCCCGACCGCTGTCCTAATGAAAACAGCCTTTCAACAGCAGCGCTTGAAGGAAGTCCTGTATTCAGGTATATTTTTATTTTACGGATATGTGGATAGGCATCCAATGATGCAATACTGTCTGAAGTGTCTGCCAAGTAATTATTAATTTCTTGATTCACATCAGTGATTGTGAAACGCGTCTCTTCAGTACTTCAATAAGATGCGAACGCTGCAAATCATCATCCATCCAGTCCAACTTGAATTTGGGATGTACAACGGATGCCAGCTGAGCATCAATGCTGTCAAACATGTTTGCAAATCTTCTATCGATGGTATTCAAAAGACATGAAGCTAATGGAGAACAAACAACGAGCCGATCATTCTTTCCTTGATCATGAAACATGTTTAACTGAGCCATCATCCCGACAAGTGTTGGTAAAAGGTAACCAAGTCCAATGTCTTTTTTAGTTTCACACTGCAAAATATCTATTCCACAGCAAACAGGCTTCATAACAGCAACATACTCTTTAACAAATGTTTTCTGTACAGGCTGTAGTCTTTTGATATCAAGTTCATCACAAAGTTTGTCAACAACTTCCATGTCACTTGCACAGAGAATGTTGTAAACTCTGGTGACAGTATCATACATTGAATTCCACTGGGTTTCACCAGGTGTTACCAAAAGCATACCAAGTGATCTGCCTGACGATACTTTGCAAAAAACAATAAACAGTCAAGAAAATTATTTAATGCAACCGGAAAAAAGCTTGGAAAGAAAAGCAAATTCCATAGAAATCAATTTACCTAGAGTACTCACTGGTCAATACTCATTGCCACAGATATCATATATGATTTCTATTATCATTCATTGCTCAGTCTCATTCAAAAATTGCATGGCAATGTCACTCTCAAGATGGCGACATCAAAGAAAAAATTATTATATTCAGCTTTATTCACAACCAATGTTGTAGAGAACTTATTGAATATTGCTTAAAGTATTGGTTAAAAATCAATACCAATATCAAAAATAATTATTGGCAATACCAATACCAATATCAAATTTCAAGAAGTATTGCAATATTGTACCAATACTTAAAAAAGTATTGGCAATACTGCCAATACCAATACAATATTGCAATATTAACAACCCTGCATTTAAGCTACAAATGATAATCAAATGTCGTCTGGTCAGTTGTGATTGATCATTGATGCGATGTCTTCAGACTCGAAGGACTGTCACAATTATATTTGACCAGAATACAATTTTTGTGACTGACTCAAAGATGAGCTTTCCCTTTCCGCTGCTGCGTGTTGAAGGTCAGGTAAGATGTGGATGATGATAGTGTTATCCTGAAGACCACAGCTAGGGCTGACAATATCGCTATTTCCCATCTACCGTTTGTACTGACACTTCAATTGTTCGTCATTTTTGGCAAACTGTAAATAGTGATCAGCAGGTTTTGGACGTCTTGAATATTTATTTAACACCACTGGCAGCAAGCTCATATTCATTTACCCTTCCGACATGAAGTATAAAAAGAATTTCAAAACTATTTTTAAACATATTGCTTGACAAAGTTGTTTTAAAGAGAAAGTTATAACATCTCTAGAATTAACTCAGGTTTCTATTTATAGATTCCATTGTGTTTAAGCCAACCCCCATTTTTCGGATAAAAATATCTTCAGCAAAAACATGCCTGCTTTGAAATCTCAATGTCCCCTCTCTCGTTACCTCCCCTCTCTCCTTACATCCACTCTCTCCTTACATCACCTTCTCCTTACATCACCTCTCTCCTTACATCCACTCTCTCCTTACATCCACTCTCTCCTTACATCCACTCTCTCCTTACATCCTCTCACTCCTTACATCCTCTCACTCCTTACATCCACTCTCTCCTTACATCACCTCTCTCCTTACATCCACTCTCTCCTTACATCCACTCTCTCCTTACATCCACTCTCTCCTTAATCCCCTCTCTCCTTACATCCCCTCTCTCCTCAGATACCCACTGTCCCTACATTCCTCTCTCCTACTATCCCCTCTCTCCCTACTTGTCCTATATACTTCTATCTGTCTGTTTCTTCATCTCTCTCCCTCTCATGCACGGATTTATGCAAATCAAGATAATCCATTTTCTTGCAGTTATGCAGAATCGGTGGGTTGCACAGGTCATTAATTTACCCCAGATGTTGATCCAGGCTCACTGTCTTAGTTTCAATGGTGGGGACTTTGTCATGTGCCTGCTCTGTCCAATCCCCAGACTGCCAGTCCACAGCGTCCAGTCAATCGCTCCAGGTTCCATTATTGCAGAATGTAGCCGCCTACAGAAGTATGTTTTCTATACTTGAGTGTATTAAGGCCAACTGTAAGCAGTGGCTGATGGCTGTGGTGATTGGTTAGACTGACATATTTTATCACACTGGCATTTAACCCTCCCTCCTGCTCCCCTATATCTAGAATTCAAGCTCATGAAAATGCTTTGCAGCTACATTTTTTTTTTACTTTTTTTTTTAAATGATCAAGTTAATCGTTAGATCTAGCCTCAATCTCTGGATGTTAAAAAGAAAAAGAATATAGGCTTAATAGTATATTTCAATATTTTGTTTAGTTTTTCTAGTACTAGTCCACCAAAGGCCGTGTTCAATGTTCCCTCTAACCAACAATAATGTATCACAGTCATACTTTCAGTGGCCTAACTAGCGTCAGGTGGTGATCATACATATATGACGTTTCATATATATATATATATATACACTCCAGTAATAAAAGCATTTAAATGGCTTTTGTTTATAAAGTTGATATATTATAGAAAAGAAAAAGAATTTTACTTAACATAGCTGGTAAAGTTTATATAACATATTTAAACTAGCGAGCCAGATGAGAAATACTTCACAAATTCACACGGTGAATATATAACTGTGCTCGACACCATAGTCTGTTCCCGCATTTTCATTCTTACATACTAATTAAGTTCATTGACTCGAACTGTTTGAAATAGTATAATGCCATCGAGAATACACAAGTGCTCAAAATTTGTAATGGATTTCACCTCGAATACCTAGAAAAAGTAGATTCTGAATTTTCCAAAACATGACCTTACAAGAGATTACAACAGCCAGACACAGTAAGCTAAATAAAAGCATATACATTTTTTAATGTGCTTTTATTAAAATGTTCTAAAATAAAAAAGAGAATACAATTTCCGGACATCTTAAAAAAATGTATAGAAATTATGGAAACATAAAATAAAAATGTCCAAGATGTAGCTCTGTGACGAACAAAATATCTAATAAAATAATAACGATTTTGGTTCTGCGTTAAATCGAAAGTAAAGAATAAATACAACAGTATTCCAGTTTAAAATACAATCATGAAGAAATCGGATCTGCCCGAAACCAAAAATAACCTAGCCTATCGATCAAGCCTAAGGAGATATAACTCTATGCAAAGGTTTTGCAAGGTACAGCTAGTTTAATAATAATAATAATAAAGTCATATCATTGGCTGAGTTTGCTTTTTAAATTTATTTACTCAAGTCTAAATTATTTTTAAGTCTGTGAAATGTTTTATAAAAGCTAGTCGAGAACTCATTGAAATTGTTGCGATCATTTTTTTTTTTTGGTATTTGTGTTACACTTCGTATTACAGATGTACGGTATGTAAGGAATTTATAACCAGCGTTAGTTAATACAAGAGCATCATAAAAAGATTATAAGACACCCCCTCCCCCCCCCCTCCAATAAGTAACAGTTCCGGGAGATCTCTTAACACATCGTCTTACTAGGGAAGCGTCAGACTGAAAGGGGTGTGTCATCTCTGAGCACTTAACGATATCCCAATTACGAGCTTGACCTTTAACCCAATCATGGAGAACTTCCATCCTAGCTCTGATCTTACGTCTGCCCTGGCTGTCGATAATGACGTTAAAGGCGCAGAATCTCTAAGTTGGAATACGTTTTATTTACAGAGCTAGATACACCCAGCGCGTTCTATTTTGATACCAAATTTTAAGGCCTATGTCTTAAAACTGAACTTTGGTGTGTACATCCAATAAAATAAAATCATTAAAATATGTCACTTTGATGTGTTAACAAAAAAAAACTGTGTAGCGCAAAATAATTCAGTGGTGATGCTGAAATGGCAAGTATTTCTCAAGGTAATGATTCTCATAAACATATACATTTTACAGGTGATACATTTCTCATGTTGTTCACAAAATTAGACCCAGTTTTCGGTAAAGGCCTTAGGGAGTCTACAATATACTTAATCCGGTACTGCGTGAGTGCAATAAATATGTTGAACAACTTGTGTTCTGCCTTTTTTCATTTTTTTAAACATATTTATTGATTTATCTCTTAACGTCATAGCTGGACAAACAAATTGATATATTTTGTCAATAGCACTGGACACTCCATCAATGGCGACCGATGTAGAAATGAAGAATGTGCAATTTATAAAGAGTGTGTGTGAGAGTGTATGTGAGAGTGTGTGTGAGAGTGTATGTGAGAGTGTGTTTGTGAATGTATGTGTATGTGTGTGTATTTGTGTGACAGTATATCTGTGTGTTTGTGAATGTATGTATGTGTGTGGCTGTGTGTATGTGTGTGTTAATATGCGTGAGTCAGTGTGTGTCTGTATGTGTGTGTTAGTCTGTGTGTTCGTGTGTTTGAGGGTATGTCTGTGGGTGTGAGTGTGTTTGTATATGTGTATGTGTTTTACAGGGTTGTTAACAATACTCTTAAATTGTATCGTCAATACCGATACCAATACTTCATGAAAATAGTATCGCCAATACCAATACAAATACTCAAGTAAAAATGTATTGCCAAAATCGATACCGATACAATACCGATACTTTTGAGAACAACAAACTATTTTTATTTAAAATATAATGAGTGCAAGTTTTTCAAGTTTAAAAAAAAGTGAAAACAATAAAATACAATGTCAAAGCACAAATTTAATGCTGAGCACATAAGTACTTGACGGATGGCCAAGTGGTGTAGATACTCAACTGTCGACTTCAGAGTCACGGGTTCGATCCTCGGTGAGAACAATGGGAATTTTTCCACAAGTTCACCCAGTTTTAAATAGGTACCCGACTTTAAGCTGGGGAAGTAAAGGCGGCTGGGCGTTATGCTAACCACACAATACCTTCACTAGCCGATCAACTCAGCAATATAGTTTCTTAATGCTTGGGTAGGTTGGGTAGGGTGCTAATGACAGCGTTTCTGATGAGTTATCTTCAAGATATCTGTCTACTTCAGCAGAACTTTACTATTAAGCCGGTTCTGCCGCTGTGCAGTAAAACTGCACAGCTGACTGTATTGAAGCTGCACCACCTGCCGAGTAAGTGGAGTGGAAACTGCACTCAGTGCACTGCAGGCACGCGATAAGGATTGTTCAACTTCAGCCTAGTGATCCAAGTTGTCTTGGTGGGGAGGTGGGTGGTATTAATAGTGGTAGGGTTGATGGCTATGATTACTAGCAGTAATTGAATTTATGAAGATTACTTTTAAAACAATGTATTAAAATTGCTATTGTTATTCTGCAATTAGCTAATAGTGGCATCAGAAAAGTATTGGTATCGAGTATGGAAAATTTTTCGTTTAAAATGTATCGGCGATACACAAATCAATACTTGATACAAAAAGGATCGGCGATGCAGCAGCCAATACTGAAAAAGTATCGCTGATACTGTATTGGCCGATACCGATACTTCGATACTAACAACCCTGGTGTTTTACTGCTGCCCTGCTGCCATCTTATAGTGACATCAGGATTTTTCTCTGTGGTGATTCACTGACGTTGCATCTACAAATATTGTGAAAATAAATCATGAGACATTTTAAAAAATTATCATAATGGTGGTTTTATATTTGAAATAGAATGACCACAAATTATGATTGAAATAGAATGACCACAAATGATGATCTTATTATCAGCTTAAGCTTTGTTGTTTTTGTTTTTCGAGGAAGTACTTGGTCATTTTGGAATGGTTTTGAACAAAAAAACAAGAAAGAGGTGCTATAATTTGACGTTGAAGTAAAATCAGACAGTGGAGGGCCGGGAGGGGGTGGGGGTAAAGAAAAAGCAATCTTTCTCAGCATTCTTTAACGATACTAAGTTTCCTCAAACACACACGATACTAAATTTCCTCAAACACACACGATACTAAGTTTCCTCAAACACACACGATACTAAGTTTCCTCAAACACACACGATACTAAGTTTCCTCAAGCTCACACGATACTAAGTTTCCTCAAACACACACGATACTAAGTTTCCTCAAACACACACGATACTAAGTTTCCTCAAACACACACGATACTAAGTTTCCTCAAACACACACGTATTTATGTGAAGCGTATGTCTTAACTCCTTAATGTGAAAATCCGCTACCGTTTCGTGGGGAAGGGGGGGGGTCGAAAGGGGGAAAATCTTTTTCAAAACTGTGGAATCTGTTAGAGTTATTGGGCTTGACATTTCTAGACTTTTTTTTGAGTAACAGAAGTGAAATTAGGAAACAATTGAACAATTCTATTGACACGGCCAAGAGTGAAGGGACATCTATGGTGAATGACAGTAAGCCGAGACATGTTTAACTATTGTTGAAACTGTTTGTGTTTTGTTTCATAACGTACATCAGTGGCCATAATTCTAATGGTTTTCTAAAAAATGGTTTATTGGTGTGGGGTAAGTGAAAGGGAAAGGGAGGTGAAATAAATAAGCGCGCACTGTGATCTTCTAGAGTCTGGCTGAATGGTAGTTTGTGAGTGCCCCGGGTATGTATGATATACCCCAGTTTGTGAGTACCCCGGTTGTGTATGATGTACCCCAATTTGTGAGTACCCCGGTTATTTATGCTGTACCCCAGTTTGTGAGTACCCCGGTTATGTATGATGTACCCCAGTTTGTGAGTACCCCGGTTATGTATGCTGTACCCCAGTTTGTGAGTACACCGGTTATGTATGATGCACCCCAATTTGTGAGTACCCCGGTTGTGTATGATGTACCCCAATTTGTGAGTACCCTGGTTATTTATGCTGTACCCCAGTTTGTGAGTACCCCGGTTATGTATGATGTACCCCAATTTGTGAGTACCCCGGTTATGTATGCTTTACCCCAGTTTGTGAGTACACCGGTTATGTATGCTGTACCCCAGTTTGTGAGTGCGCCGGGTATGTATGCTTTACCCCGATCCACATGCTTTGGGCTCAGCTCCTGGCGGGTCCATTCACCTGCACATGTCTCCATGGACTTTGCACTGTCGCCTATGGCCTAAGAGCATTCTAAAGATAAGATAACTAAATGACGTTATGAACAAAGATCTCAGGCAAGTAGCAAGCCTAGACCCCATAGATCTACATATCCAGAAGTAAATGGACATGGATTGGTTATTTACCCAGCAAGCCATCAGAAGACATTACAGAAATGACTCTCAGTGGAACCCTCAAGGCTAGAGAAAGGTTAGCCACCTAAAGGTCAGTTGGAGAAGGCCACCCGAATGCCACTTTAAGAAGGTATTGTTAAAATGAAATGAAATGTTGCAACCTTACTTGGGGTAAACTGAAATATGCGTCCCGAAAACTAACAGTGTAATGGAGAGCAATTGCTAAGGCTCTTTGGTTTGCAAGGAGTCTAGCAAGCTTGGGTGGGGATGAAATAAAGATACAACAACAAAAAGTCCATCAATGGCCAATTTAGTCTAAGAAATAACTATCTAACCTTTTCAGTGATTTAAACATTTCAATTAAGATAAATTTGCAGGAAAAAATGTAATTTTATTTATTTACGAGATGTAACGAATTTCAATATTAAAATAAATTTGAGTAGCAGCGATAATAGTTTCATTGTTGACAAACTTCAAGATACTTGTATCTCAATAAATGTCACGTGATGCCAAAACTACGCGTCATGGGTAAAGTCAAAGCAGTGGTACTCCATTTAGGTCCACGAATTCGTTATGTTGATATAACTATTGTGAAGAGTTTAGGTATACACTGTTGTTCATCAGCTCTGTGTTCGTCATAATGTTTACAACATTTTCCGACACCAACATTGAAACCCGAAATAACAACACTTCCAACACACAGATTTATACAAAACTAATACAAATAATATCAGCAAAGGTAATATATATATTGATTAAACAAAGTTGATACACATATTTCAAACAATATTGATTATATCCCTATAAATTTAAACCAAATAAATACATATATAAATAATAATTGACAGGGTTAATCCGACTGGGTTCAACTGTCCGCGGATCGAAATGTTAGGGTCAAACTGTTAGAGGTCGAAATGTCAGGGTCAATTTGTTAGGGGTCGAAGTGTCAGGGTCAAAATGTTAGCGGTCAAAATGTCCCGGTCAAACTGTTAGGGGTCGAATCGTCCGGTCCAGCCACTGACGGGATTCTGTTTAGAACAAAAGTTAAAATGAAACTGAAGAAGAAAGCTGGAATGAAGAGACCTGAGTCCGAGTAGACAACCAGATGTATGAAAACATAGACCAATTCTCTCACAAAATATTAAAATAATATAAATATATATATATATATATATATATATATATATAATATATATATATATATATATATATATATATATATATATATATATATATATATATATAAGTCAACAGTATTGTTGAAAATCCTTAAATACATAATCGTCTAACCCGTGTGTCTCCCTCATATCGTGCGTGTATGCGTTGTAACACTGTGTCTCCCTCATATCGTGCCGTGTATGCGTTGTAACACTGTGTCTCCCTCAGGTAGTTTTCATATCGTGCGGTGTATGCTTTGTAACACTGTGTCTCCCTCAGGTAGTTCTCATATAGTGCTGTGTATGCGTTGTATTTTATACATTTCTTTGTTATTTCTGTTCATATCGTATTCTGTTCATGTCAATAAAGGCCACATGCTCTTTTCTATTGCAGTATTTCGTATATTTCTTTGTTATCCATTCTGTCGGATTTCGTTCATCCAGCTTCATCAGGCTTTTGCATTAGTATCAAATAAATGTTCTCGAAACATTAAACTATGGTAAAACTTCATAAACTTATCGAACTTAATACAATACTTTTATTGGATTTTAAAAAGTAATTTTCAATCTTTTTTTTTTCGTTATTGAAATAATTTTTCAACTATTCAAAATATTGCAGGAAAAAAATTAACTCGCTGAAAAGATGAGATCAAAGCATATATAAAAGTGGAAATATTTTCTGTTTGTTTACACAGAGACGTGGTCTCTCTTACTCGTGTGTACAAGTCAATAATGGATAACTCGATATTCTTGTTTTAACTTCCGATAATGAACGCATGTTCAAGCTTATTTTTTTTCATGACTTTTTGTTCGATTTTTAGTTGTTCCAAATGTGAGGGACATGTTTTCACTTTTAATTAAAAAAAAATACTGCTTATTCTTCGCCCTATGTAAAAAGTATAAAGATGCCGCAATAGCTTCAGGTTTCATCGGAACCTGTATTGGAAGGAAACCTTTGGTTGTGAGGTGTCTGGGCCTAAGTTTCCTTTCCATCCCTGACTGTATTTAACTGGGCAGTAGGGTTATGACTTTTTTGTAACCTCATATTTACATGGCAAGAAAAGGTGACTTTTAATGAGTGTATTATGACACAAATAACCTTTTCTGAAAATATTTGAAAAACCTTCCCCACCAAACCATAAAACGAATATTATATATTAATATATATATAACACAACGCTGTAATGGAAAGTTACATAAGAACAACAAGTGCAATGCATGTAAGCATGAGTATAGAGATGTCCAACATATGAAATGATAATAAAGGACAGCATAGGAAACATAAATAAAGTTTTATGCTTCATCATTAGTGAGAATAAAACAGTTAAAAGTGTCTTTGAAGTCTCACAACGTGGAACAATATCTTGCTTTATTTGTATAGCTCTTTCTGCATAGCAGTTACTTCGTTCTATACCAGGTATTGCTTAATCTTCTTTGACCCAGTGCCTCAAGAAGCATCTTTCTGCTTCAGTGTATCTATGCAAAGCAGGTGGTAAAATCTCTTTTCCTATTTTCCAGTCCCTTTGATCTGAAAACCATACTTCAGACCATGCATGTCCTCGCTATGAAAGTACACACAAGTTCAAATTTCTCGTTTCTATTTTACGGAATGCCAGAAGTGCTAGTATTGCACTTGAATTCCAACGAGGATTACTTAAAGCCGTCAGTCTTTGGAAGTGAATTACTGGAAAGGTTTTATTTCATTCGTAATAGTGAAATACTTGCGTCAAATGATGTAAAAACTTCGTCATCTCTCCATCCTTTGTTTTCTCCCATGAGTTCTTGACTATTATCTTGAGAACCAAATTTCTCTTTAAGTGACTCGTAATTTGCGCTAATTTCAGCAACAAATGGATAAGAAATGTTTGGACTAGACGTTTCCCTGCCTAAAACAGAATCCATAGCATGCTTGAGTACTAGGCCTAAAACATGAAGCTGGCAGCATATGTACTGAGTGAATTGTCCACTGTTCTGTTGACAGTAATTTTGCAGCTTGCGTACCACACCATTTTTGCTGCCAGAATTTGTATTCCTTGTATAGCAAATAATTACTCGAATACATGAATAGAGTTCGTATTCAGCTAGAACAGCCCTATTCGATGTAAATATTGTCTATGCTTTTTCCATTTGTCACAGACAATATGGCTAATCGAATTTCTTTTTCAACGTTTTTCAGTAAAACAACTTGTTTTTCTCCTTCCATTCTTTTTCTGTCAAAATGTATGCACCGTTCAAAATTTTGTAAGCTGTTTTTATAAACTGCAACTTCAACAAATCTGCTTATTTATAGATTGCCTTATACACTCCTGACTGCGAAGGAGCTTCAAGTATTGGGAGAGTGTTCGCTTATTATTTTTAAAACTTTACATTTATTTGTTGACAAATTTGCTTTCCTACAAAATTAATTACAAACAGGCGATTACAGTTGAATGAAATTGAAATAAAAGAATACAATATTCTCAAATCAACCAAGCAGACTTTCCAAATTCCAAGCAGACCACTCGTGACAATTACCAAACAAAGGTATCATAAGATTTGATTATCTTTTTTACAGTTGCAGTAGACTCACAATACATTCAAACAGTGCATTTAAAATTTAAAATAAACTTTTTTGATTTGTTTTGTTTCAGACATGGAGGTAAAAAAATACCCTCTAAAGTTCCTGGATGTAATTAATGTAATCAAATATTTGTTAATGCGCAATCCATAAAGAAGTAATTTTATTGAAAAACGCTTCTTATTTGTAAACACAAGATGGCGCTGGTGAGCAACGTTTTTTTGAGTAAAAAATAAATTAATATTACTTTCATATTTTGTTGACAATTGTTCATTAAAAAATGCCATGTAAAATAAGATTCAGAAAAAAAATGTAAAAAGTACTAACCTTACTGGGAAGGTATAGGGCCACAATCCAACGGGATGCTAATTCTGAAACTTTAAAATGTTTAACTACTTTAATAAAGTCAGCTCACTACCAGTCTGTACTCACAAATGAAACATCTCCATTCATCTCTAGCAGTACATCAGACAGTCACACACAACCACGTCTTCAGTATATCAGACAGTCACACACAACAATGTCTACAGTACATCAGACAGTCACACACAACCATGTCTACAGTACATCAGACAGTCACACACAACCACGTCTACAGTATGACAGTCACACACAAACACGTCTACAGTACATCAGACAGTCACACACAACCACGTCTATAGTACATCAGACAGTCACACACAACCACGTCTACAGAACATCAGACAGTCACACACAAGCACGTCTACAGTACGGCAGAGAGTCACACACAACCACGTCTACAGTACGACAGACATTCACACAAAACCACGTCTACAGTACATCAGACAGTCACACACAACCACGTCTACAGTACGACAGACAGTCACACACAACCACGTCTACAGTACATCAGACAGTCACACACACCACGTTAACAGTACGGCAGACAGTCATACACAACCACGTCTACAGTACGGAAGACAGTCACACACAACCACGTCTACAGTACATCAGACAGTCACACACAACCTGGTCTACAGAACATCAGACAGTCACACACAACCACGTCTAAAGTACATCAGACAGTCACACACAACCACGACTACAGAACATCAGACAGTCACACACAACCACGTCTACAGTACATCAGACAGTCACACACAACCACGTCTACAGTACATCAGACAGTCACACACAACCACGTCTACAGTACATCAGACAGTCACACAACCACGTCTACAGTAAGACAGACAGTAACACACAAACACGTCTACAGTACATCAGACAGTCACACACAACCACGTCTACAGTACATCAGACAGTCACACACAACCACGTCTACAGTACATCAGACAGTCACACATAACCACATCTACACAACATCAGACAGTCACACACAACCACGTCTACAGTACATCAGACAGTCACACAACCACGTCTACAGAATGACAGACAGTAACACACAAACACGTCTACAGTATGACAGAGTCATACATAACCACGTCTAAAATACATCAGACAGTCACACACAACCACGACTACAGAACATCAGAAAGTCACACACAACCACGTCTACAGTACATCAGACAGTCACACACAACCACGTCTACAATACATCAAACAGTCACACACAACCATGTCTACAGTACATCAGACAGTCATACACAACCACGTCTACAGAACATCAGACAGTCACACACAACCACGTCTACAGTACGGCAGAGAGTCACACACAACCACATCTACAGTACATCAGAAAGTCACACACAACCACGTCTACAGTACATCAGACAGTCAGACACAACCACGTCTAAAGAACATCAAACAGTCACACACAACCACGTCTACAGTACGGCAGACAGTCACACATAACCACGCCTACAGTACATCAGACTGTCACACACAACCACGTCTACAGTACAGCAGACAGTCACACACAACCACGTCTACAGTACATCAGACTGTCACACACAACCACGTCTACAATATGACAGACAGTAACACACAAACACGTCTACAGTACATCAGACAGTCACAGACAACCACGTCTACAGTACATCAGACAGTCACACACAACCACGTCTACAGTACATCAGACAGTCACACACAACCACGTCTACAGTACATCAGACAGTCACACACAACAACGTCTACAGTACATCAGACAGTCATACACAACCATGTCTACAGTACATCAGACAGTCACACAACAACGTCTACAGTATGACAGAAAGTAACACACAAACACGTCTACAGTACATCAGACAGTCACACACAACCACGTCTACAGTACATCAGACAGTCACACACAACCACGTCTACAGTACATCAGACAGTCACTAAACCATGTCTACAGTACATCAGACAGTCACACAACCACGTCTACAGTATATCAAACAGTCACACACAACCACGTCTACAGTAAATCAGAAAGTAAAACACAACCACGTCTACAGAACGACTGATACTCACACACAACCACGTCTACAGTACGTCAGACAGTCACACAAAAGCACGTCTACAGTACATCAGACAGTCACTAAACCATGTCTACAGTACATCAGACAGTCACACAACCACGTCTACAGTACATCAGACAGTCAAACACAACCATGTCTACAGTACAACAGACAGTCACACACAACCACGTCTACAGTACATCAGACAGTCACACACATCCACATCTAAAGTACATCTGACAGTCACACACAATCACGTCTACAGAATATCAGAAAGTCACACACAACCACACCACGTCTACAGTACGGCAGACAGTCACACACAACCACATCTACAGTACATTAGACAGTCACACACAACCACGTCTACAGTACATCAGACAGTCACACACAACCACGTCTACAGTACATCAGACAGTCACACACAACCACGTCTACAGAACATCAGACAGTCACACACAACCACGTCTACAGTACGGCAGACAGTCACACAAAACCACGTCTACAGTACGACAGAGAGTCACACACAACCACGTCTACAGTACATTAGACAGTCACACACAACCATGTCTACAGTACGAAAGACAGTCCTACACAACCACGTCTAAAGTATGACAGAGAGTCATACATAACCACGTCTAAAGTACATCAGACAGTCACACACAACCACGTCTAGAGTACATCAGACAGTCACACACAACCACGTCTACAGTACAGCAGACAGTCACACATAACCACGCCTACAGTACATCAGACTGTCACACACAACCACGTCTACAGTACAGCAGACAGTCACACACAACCACGTCTACAGTACATCAGACTGTCACACACAACCACGTCTACAATATGACAGACAGTAACACACAAACACGTCTACAGTACATCAGACAGTCACAGACAACCACGTCTACAGTACATCAGACAGTCACACACAACCACGTCTAAAGAACATCAAACAGTCACACACAACCACGTCTACAGTACGCCAGACAGTCACACACAACCACGTCTACAGTACGACAGACAGTCACACACAACCACGTCTACAGTACATTAGACAGTCAAACACAACCATGTCTACAGTACATCAGACAGTCAGACACAACCACGTCTACAGTACATCAGACAGTCACACACAACCAAGTCTACAGTACATCAGACAGTCACACAACTATGTCTACAGTACATCAGAAACTCACACACAACCATGTCTACAGTACATCAGACAGTCACACAAAACCACGTCTACAGTACATCATACAGTCACACAAAACCACGACTACAGAACATCAGATAGTCACAGCAATGACGTCTAAAGTACATCAGACAGTCACACACAACCACGTCTACAGTACATCAGACAGTCACACAACCACGTCTACAGTATGACAGACAGTAACACACAAACACGTCTACAGTATGACAGAGAGTCATACATAACCACGTCTAAAGTACATCAGACAGTCACACACAACCACGTCTAAAGTACATCAGACAGTCACACACAACCACGACTACAGAACATCAGACAGTCACACACAACCACGTCTACAGTACATCAGACAGTTACACACAACTACGTCTAAAATACATCAAACAGTCACACACAACCATGTCTACAGTACAACAGACAGTGAAACACAACCACGTCTACAGAACGACTGATACTCACACACAACCACGTCTACAGTACATCAGACAGTCACACAAAAGCACGTCTACAGTACATCAGACAGTCATTAAACCATGTCTACATTACATCAGACAGTCACACAACCACGTCTACAGTACAACAGACAGTCACACACAACCACGTCTACAGTACAACAGACAGTCACACACAACCATGTCTACAGTACATCAGACAGTCACACACAACCACGTCTAAAGTACATCAGACAGTCACACACAACCACGTCTACAGATTATCAGACAGTCACACACAACCGCGTCTACAGTACGGCAGAGAGTCACACATAACCACATCTACAGTACATCAGACAGTCACACAATACCACGTCTACAGTACATCATACAGTCGCACAAAACCACGACTACAGAACATCAGATAGTCACAGCAATCACGTCTAAAGTACATCAGACAGTCACACACAACCACGTCTACAGTACATCAGACAGTCACACAACCACGTCTACAGTATGACAGACAGTAACACACAAACACGTCTACAGTATGACAGAGAGTCATACATAACCACGTCGAAAGTACATCAGACAGTCACACTCAACCACGTCTACAGTACATCAGACAGTCACACAAAACCACGACTACAGAACATCAGATAGTCACAGCAATGACGTCTAAAGTACATCAGACAGTCACACACAACCACGTCTACAGTACATCAGACAGTCACACAACCACGTCTACAGTATGACAGACAGTAACACACAAACACGTCTACAGTATGACAGAGAGTCATACATAACCACGTCTAAAGTACATCAGACAGTCACACACAACCACGTCCAAAGTACATCAGACAGTCACACACAACCACGACTACAGAACATCAGACAGTCACACACAACCACGTCTACAGTACATCAGACAGTTACACACAACCACGTCTAAAATACATCAAACAGTCACACACAACCATGTTTACAGTACAACAGACAGTGAAACACAACCACGTCTACAGAACGACTGATACTCACACACAACCACGTCTACAGTACATCAGACAGTCACACACAACCACGTCTACAGTACATCAGACAGTCACACACAACCACGTCTATAGTACATCAGACAGTCACACACAACCACGTCTACAGTACATCAGACAGTCAGACACAACCACGTCTACAGTACATCAGACAGTCACACACAACCACGTCTACAGTACATCAGACAGTCACACACAACCACGTCTACAGTACATCAGACAGTCACACACAACCACGTCTACAGTACATCAGACAGTCACACACAACCATGTCTACAGTACATCAGACAGTCACACACAACCACGTATACAGTACATCAGACAGTCACACACAACCATGTCTGCAGTACATCAGACAGTCACACACAACCATTTCTACAGTACATCAGACAGTCACGCACAACCCCGTCTACAGATCGACAGATAGTCACGCACAACCACGTCTACAGTACGACAGTCACACACAACCACGTCTACAGTACATCAGACAGTCACACACATCCACGTCTACAGTTCGGCAGACAGTCATAAAAAAGCACTTCTACAGTACATCAGACAGTCACACACAACCACGTCTACAGTACATCGGAGATTTACACACAACCACGTCTGCAGTACGACAGACAGTCACACACAACCACGTCTACAGTACATCAGACAGTCATACACAACCACGTCTACAGTACATCAGACAGTCACACACAACCACGTCTACAGTATGACAGTCATACACAACCACGTCTACAGTACATCAGACAGTCACACACAACCACGTCTACAATACATCAGACAGTCACGCACAACCACGTCTACAGTACATCAGACAGTCACACACAACCACGTCTGCAGTACATCAGACAGTCACACACAACCACGTCTATAGTACATCAGACAGTCACACACAACCACGTCTACAGTACATCAGACAGTCAGACACAACCACGTCTACAGTACATCAGACAGTCACACACAACCACGTCTACAGTACATCAGACAGTCACACACAACCACGTCTACAGTACATCAGACAGTCACACACAACCACGTCTACAGTACATCAGACAGTCACACACAACCATGTCTACAGTACATCAGACAGTCACACACAACCACGTATACAGTACATCAGACAGTCACACACAACCATGTCTGCAGTACATCAGACAGTCACACACAACCATTTCTACAGTACATCAGACAGTCACGCACAACCCCGTCTACAGATCGACAGATAGTCACGCACAACCACGTCTACAGTACGACAGTCACACACAACCACGTCTACAGTACATCAGACAGTCACACACATCCACGTCTACAGTTCGGCAGACAGTCATAAAAAAGCACTTCTACAGTACATCAGACAGTCACACACAACCACGTCTACAGTACATCGGAGATTTACACACAACCACGTCTGCAGTACGACAGACAGTCACACACAACCACGTCTACAGTACATCAGACAGTCATACACAACCACGTCTACAGTACATCAGACAGTCACACACAACCACGTCTACAGTATGACAGTCATACACAACCACGTCTACAGTACATCAGACAGTCACACACAACCACGTCTACAATACATCAGACAGTCACGCACAACCACGTCTACAGTACATCAGACAGTCACACACAACCACGTCTGCAGTTTAATTGAGTCACATGAATTTGTGGCCTCGCGTGTTGCATGAACAAAATGTAAAGACGATGACTTGTTTCTACATGGCCGTTGAGATTTGAGATAAGGTCAGTAACAACTTTTTGGTCGATCAGTGATACAGTCTATGATACAGAGTGTGATACAGTCTATGATACAGAGTGTGATACAGTCTATGATACAGAGTGTGATATATTTTTTAAGTGTTTCCGACTGGTTCCCTGTGTGTTAAAAAGAATCTGTATTTCGTTTCTTTGTTTTTTTTTTTGGTTGTTTTGTTTTAATAAGTAAAAGAAATTAACAAATATATCATGTGTCCTGCCGGTCATACGGTGTTTAATATATCATGTGTCCTGCCGGTCAGTACGTTTTTTAATATTTCATGTGTCCTGCCGGTCAGTACGATGTTTAATGTATCATGTGTCCTGCCGTTCAGGACGGTGTTTAATATAAACATATGTACTGCCGGTCAGTACGGTGTTTAATTTTTGATTAACATTTTTTAAACCCAATATCAATAGCTGAACTGCCCAAGTGAGGTAAATATTTTTTATAATGTTATTTCGTCATTAATTCCCTTTACAAACAGCACTTACAAAGGGAGGTTAACGCTCGTCTCCCCCTGCACCGAACGAGGAAAAAAAATTGAATTTTTCGCCCTCATCCCATTTCATCATTTGGTGTGGGTTTCCTTTTTTTTTTTAAACAGGCGTAGATTAGAAATCTGGCCAAAACGTCCAGCAGGAATCAATAAAAGAATGCCAGATTGGAAGATTAAAATACCATCTCTTCCTAATCTTTCCCAGAACGTACAAGGGAGTCAAGGGCAGATCACGTTATTAGTGTTCTTGTGATAGAGGTTTTCCCCGATGTACAAATTTGTCAGATTAGTCATGACTAGACACTACAGAATTATTATTGTTTCATCATATCCTATAAATATTATTTCGCTGCTAAATAAAAGGTTATTGTATGATTTTTTGTCAAATATTTATTTAAAAAAAAAGGTATTAATTAATTGAGAAGACCATGTTTTGAATGTTACCCTATATTTAAGTATTAATTAATTTAGAAGACTATGTTTGGAATGTTTCCCTATATTTAAGTATTAATTAATTGAGAAGACTGTCCTAACCCTTGTGATTAAGCTTTGTTTACGTTTCATATTATTGCCTTATTTGGTATTGTTCCATCCCTTGCTACCACACACTGTTGGTCACGGCGTATTTCCTTATATGGTATGGTAAGTGCTTGCAGGGTCAAGCATGCATGATGCAATCACGGAGTTTGGCGCGAATCGCCTACACATTGACCTCTGTGGTTTTGGCGGGAAAATGATGTAATATGCGGGGGTGATATATCCTATATATAGGGCAAGTTATAACGGTTGTTAGATTAGTGTTGTTTTCGTTGACGAAAACTAAAACTAAAACCTTTGTTGACGAAAATGTTGACTTTTCGTCAACGAGAACAAAAACTAAAACTAAAATTAGCAGCAAGACTAAAACTAGACGAAAACTGAAATTATTACAGAAAAACGAAATAAAAACTGAAACTAAAATATAGTGTTGCTTTCGTTGACGAAAACTAAAACTAAAACCTTCGTTGACGAAAATGTTGACTTTTCGTCAACGAGAACTAAAACTAAAACTAAAATTAGCAGCAAGACTAAAACTAGACGAAAACTAAAATTATTACAGAAAAAACGAAATAAAAACTGAAACTAAAATATGACCTGGGACTAAAACAACACTATGTTAGATAGACGGAGACACACACCCAAGAGAGAGACTAGAGACCCAGGAAGGGGATACTAGGTGTAACACGTGGACTAAGTGGACAGTGCAAACGGAATTAATAATAGTTATAGATTCGTGTACTGGTTTATAAGTTATAGCAGCTACATGTGATTTATTGCCACATCTCTCATCGAATATTGATCTTAGTATTTATCATGTGTGTTAAATTATAGAATTATACATGTGATTTATTGATTCATCTTCTCAAGTCTTTATATTGGATTATCATATTCTCATGTGTAAACATCACGCATTAAAAAGTTCAGTTAATTCTTTTACAATACAAGGAGTTGTGTCGTCTGATTTAATTAGAGCACAAGTGGGATACGACATAAACCTATGTATTATTTGGAAGCAGCTAAAAGCGAAAGTAAAACCAGTAGTACGTTACTGCAGTGTTAAAGGACTTCGTTATTTGTGCATTCCTTCATTGGACATACGCTACAAAGGAAGAATTTTCTGAAACTTAACGGTAAGAATAACATTTTATTCTTGATATATTTTTCGTCATATTTTGGATTCGTTATATTACCACGTGACATACCAACATTTTCATTTGTGGCCATGAGCTATAAGCACAAGTAAGCCCACAATTTGTTGTATAACATTACAACTGTATTTAAGTCCACAATTTGTTGCATTACACTGCAACGGTATTCAAGTCCATCATTCTGAAGAAACTCTGTTTCGTTTTTCTTTATACTTCTGAACATAACAATGGCTAGTACCCCAGAAGAAGAAAAATGGAGACAATAAAAAATTAGAGGAGAAGAATTAGGTCTCAAAGGTAAAGAATTGTTGGAATATATAGACAAAAAAGAAAATGACGATAGAGAAAGAGATGAGAGGATAAAAGAAAGAGAATTAAAAAGAAACTATGAAAAATTAGAAAAAAAAAGAAACTATGAAGAAAGAGAATTGGAAAGAAAAAGAAATCATGAATTAGAA
Organism: Bulinus truncatus; assembly: GCA_021962125.1. Lineage (NCBI taxonomy): Eukaryota > Metazoa > Mollusca > Gastropoda > Planorbidae > Bulinus > Bulinus truncatus. The sequence goes on along the minus strand of JAGDYQ010000044.1, from coordinate 1,030,948 downwards.
CTAGCAAGAATAGCTGCAACTAAAGATAATAAAACAACTGTAATAGAAGAGTCAAAAGGAAATTACTCGACTCAATTAAAAATGCAACCTTTCAATGGTAAAACTGAAGATATTGACACATGTTTACAATTCTTTGAACAACAATGTCAGCTGCAAAAAATTCCAATCAGTGAATGGAAGTCGGAACTTTTCAAGCTTGTAAAAGATGATGCAAGAAAAGCAATCATGACAATACATAACTATGCTGTGTTGAGTTATGAAGATATAAAGATGAAACTTCTAAAATATTTTAATAAAACATAAGAACATTATCGTCACCGATTTCATGAACTAAAAATGTCAAATAAAGAACAACCTCAACAGTTCATTGATTTAGTTATGAGTGATTTAAAATCATGGCTTATGATGGCAGAAGTTGACATAAACAAACCAACTGAGATTTTAGAAATGATGGTAGTCGACAAGATTCTTAACTTGTGCACTAGAGAAGTGTTTTCCTTCATTAAACAAAGGAAAGTAAAAACTGTCAAAGACTTAATAAAAGTTCTAAGTGACTATAAAGATTGCTATCCCAATGATGAAATAAGTATATCAGACATTTGTGCATCTATCGATAAATTCAAACAACGGAATGAAACATACAAATTAAAGAATGATATATACAAACCAAGATACATAAGTCAATCTAAAGATAATACTGTTTATTTTGAAAGAAGAATTTGTCATTATTGAAAAAAGGGCACATTTTGAAGTACTGCTACTTGAGAAAGAAAGAACTAAAACAACATAGACCAGAAAAATTTCACTTACGTCAAAACAGAAACAGACCAGAACTTAATTCTACGCAAAAGTATGCTGATAGAAAATATCCAAAACCGAAAGTTAAGGATAATGGTGAAACAGAACAATACTGTGCAAATATTATAAATACAAAAGGTCAAATAATATTTCATCCTGCTATCGTTAATGGTCAACAAATAAAATGTCTTAGAGATTCAGGTTGTACTACTGTAGTTGTTAAAAGAAGTCTCGTTAACAAAGATCAGTACATGTCAAAGAAAACACACATCAAGCTAGGAGATGGTACTATAAAGTCGTGTGACGTAGCAACCATTAAAAGAGACTCACCATGGCTAGCTGGTATATGTGAAGTTATTATACTAGATAATCCTGTATGTGACTTGATTATTGGTAATGTGCCAGGAGTATCGAAAGATAACACAGAAACTCTTGTAACTAACTGGATACAAAGAAAAAGAAATGAAGATATAGAAATTTGTTGTGTCTGCATCGATGAAAAGAGAACTTTCATTAATGACAACTGTATACATGATAAACAACAAAGATTGTTATTAGAACAAAAATGGAATGGAACAGAAGAAATATGTTGCTTCATACAACGCATGGAAGACAATATAGACAAATTAACCACGGAAGAAGAAAGGATTATGCTTCTTAAAAATAAAATAACAGTACACAAGAAAGCAAATGCAATAGCTACTAAGTATTCAGACTATTATAATAATATGAAGGCAAATCTTATTCACAAGCTTTGCAATAAAAGGGAACATTTAGAAGATCACAAAGAACAATTTTTAGCTGTGATGACTAGACAACAAACCAAACAGAAAGATATGATGCAGGAAAGTAATACAAATGCAGAACAAATTATCAAAGATACAAATAAATTGGTGCTGATGAACATAGACAAGAAACATTTTGTTAAAGAGCAAAAAAATGATGTACAGTTGAGGCAAATTGTTGAGAATTTAAAGAAAGGCAAGAAATATGATATGCAATATGAAGTGATGGCTGGTGTACTAATAAGAAAAGTACATTCAAAAAATGAAAACATCACACAATTGGTTATTCCAAAGACAATGAAGCTACTGTTGCTGCAAAGTGCTCATTCAAACCCACTGGCAGGACACATGGGAAAAACAAAGACATTGCAAAGGATTGCTAGACATTGTTTTTGGCCGGGATACAAAAAAGATATACATAGTTATATTGATGCTTGTCAAGAATGCAAAACACACAATCACATTGGTCCTAAACATCTGGCTCCAATTCAACCCATGGACATATCTCAGAAACCTTTTCAAAGAGTTGCAGTCGGTATCATCGGGCCTATGCCTATAATGTCGTCAAGAAAACATCGCTATGTATTAACCATAATCTGCATGGCTACACGTTGGTTAGAAGCGATTCCACTCACACAAATTACTGCTGAGAGTGTGTGTAGTGCCATGATGTCTGTGTTCACTAGATTTGGCTTTCCTGAAGTTGTACATTCAGACAACGGAACTCAGTTTCGGTCACAAATAACGGCAGCATTTACAAATCTTTTCGATATTACTCAAACATTTTCAGCAAGATACCATCCGCAATCCAATGGTTCTGTAGAACGTGCAAATCAAACACTGAAAGTTATGCTGAAGAAAGTTGTACAGGACAAAAAAGCAGATTGGGATTTATTTCTCCCAATGGTGTTGTTTGCATATAGAGAAATACCTCATGCAGCAACAGGATACAGTCCCTTTGAGCTTGTGTTCGGTGCTAACGGACCTATTAGTTTATTTGTTGAAAACATTATGCCAAACAGACAAAAGTTAACACCTTATGACTTAGTTACACAAACGAGAGAAAAAATTGTTTATGCGAATCAGATTGCCACAGAAAAATTGAAGGACAGACATGAACAAGATAGATTGCCAATCAACATTCACAGACATTTGAGATGCTTACAAACAGGTGATGAGGTGCTAGTATTGCTACCTACAAAAAAAGGTTTTAAGCAGGAGTGGCAAGGTCCCTATGAGATAATAGACAAGATTAATGACGTTGATTTTATAGTGAACATCAAAGGTAATCACAGAACATTCCATATAAATCGCCTTAGAAAACTGGACAGCTTACCTGAGCATTTGGCAGAACAGGTACTTCAGATACATTCAAAACATGAGGAAGAAAAGTTATGTGCTTTAACTATTAGTCAAGAAGACGAAGAATTAAAAGATATACCAGTGTTGGACATGAGACAACAATCAAAGAAACTAAGTATCATTTTGCCTCACAATGTACCAGAAGTTGTCAGAACTCGAGTAAACAATTTATTAATGAAATATAAAGATATCATAGACATTGAACCGGGAAGTACAAAGTGTATAGAACATAAAGTTAACAGATACCAAACCAATCAAAGTGAAACCATACAATATATCCCTGAAATATCAAGATCAAGTAGAACAAGAGTTGCAAGCCATGTTAAATAAAGGACTGATTGAGCGATCATACTCTAGCTATGCTTCACCTATCGATATTGTGAAGAAGAAAAACGGAGAACCGAGAATTTGTTGTGATTATCGTAAGATCAATCAACTGACTCTAATCGATAGAAAACCACTACCATAGCGGAAGATTTAATCAATGAAGTTGCAAAAGGAAAGATATTTACTCACCTCGACATGACGAGAGGGTTTTGGCAGATTCCACTAGAACAGAATTCGAAGCAGTATACTGCATTTCAAACAAAAGATGGCCTCTATCAATGGACAAGAATGCCCTTTGGCCTTGTTAACAGCACGGCTACATTTAGTAAAATGATGAGGCAGATATTCAGAGGTGTGAAGAACATTGTTCACTACGTGGACGATATATGTATTTTCACTGAAAACTGGGAAGATCATTTAACTGTACTAGAGACGGTATTTGGCAGGTTGCGAGAGAATGGATTAACTGTAGCACCAGAGAAATGCAAAATAGGTCACCAAGAAATAAATTTTTTGGGTTTTAAAATAGGACGAGGTGGTTGCAGCATGCAAGAAGAGATAAAAGAAAAGGTCTTAAACATCAAAGTACGAAGTGAGAGCCATCTTACGACTCTGTAATTTTTACCGAGGATTTTTTCACAACTTTTCTCAGCTACTGGAACCCTTGATAGTGTTAACAAAGAAAAGTCAACCTAACAAAATTATATGGTCAGAACAGTGTCAGAAGGCACTTAATTATATTATAGACACATTCAGAGGTGACCAAATACTGGTACCTTTTGATTTAAACAGACCAATAATACTTGCCACAGATGCTTCAAGGAAAGGATTGGGTGCTTGTATAATGATTGAAATTGATGGACAGAACAGACCCGTTAAATTTATCAGTAGAAAACTGAATTGTGCAGAGAAAAACTATTCTGTTATCGAATTAGAAGCGTTAGCCATAGTCTGGTCAGTACAAAAACTACAGAAATATTTACTAGGTAATGAATTTACCATACTTGTGGATCATAAACCATTAACGTCTCAAAAAGTAATAAATAATGCAAGAATCATGCGATGGCATTTGTTACTAACTGACTAAAAATTCCAGATTAAATACATAAAGGGTACAAACAATCATATACCAGATCTATTGTCGAGAATGATAATTGGGACATCTACAGACAATTAATGAATGTGTATTACTACTTAAATGGAGATATTTTATGCTGTCGTCATCGTCATTGAGATGTTCAACGATTTTGTCACACACAAATGTACGTTGATTAAGTTATTGTTGTTTGAGCTGATGTCACAAGACTGTTTTTATCAACGCAAGTTATCGTTGAGCACACTTTGCTCAATTTTTCGTCGCAGTTAATGGAGCAATTCATCGTTATTGTGAGCAGTCTTTGCTCAACTTTTCGTCGCAGTTAATGGAACAATTCATCGTTACAGTGAGCAGTCGTTGCTCATATTGTCATCCTGACAATTTTATACGTGAACACTCTGAAAACAATTTTGCCATGGACATTTATTATGTGTAGAGACTATTTTGTGTAGAGACTATTTTGTGTAGAGACTTTTTTGTGTAGAGACTATTATGTGAAGAGACAATTGATTTTTTTTGTGCTTAACTTTGACCTGACGTCATTGAAGCAAGACAGAGTGTAGTAAGAAACATGTTACGCATATCCGTCGTCGTCCTGATGTTGATGAGATGGACTACACATCTACTCAAGGAGAACCATATATATTTTTTTTTTCAAAGTTTGTTACACATTCGTTTATTATTGACATCTGTCTAGAGATGTAATTGTATTTATATTTTTTTTAAGATTGACATGTATTACATTTTGTTTTATTGAAAAGATTGAGAAAAAATAAAAACATTAATAATGATATATCATAAGCATGTAATGCTATAAACAATGGCAAGAAAGTAATATTAGATGATTTTATTTTAAATTGTTGCTATTGCCAAAATTTCATTAGGTAATGAAATTTTTTTGGGGATAATGGGGATGTCCTATCCCTTGTGATTAAGCTTTGCTTACTTTTCATGTTATTGCCTTATTTGGTATTGTTCCATCCCTTGCTACCACACACTGTTGGTCACGGCGTATTTCCTTATATGGTATGGTAAGTGCTTGCAGGGTCAAGCATGCATGATGCAATCACGGAGTTTGGCGCGAATCGCCTACACATTGACCTCTGTGGTTTTGGCGGGAAAATGATGTAATATGCGGGGGTGATATATCCTATATATAGGGCAAGTTATAACGGTTGTTAGATTAGTGTTGTTTTCGTTGACGAAAACTAAAACTAAAACCTTCGTTGACGAAAATGTTGACTTTTCGTCAACGAGAACAAAAACTAAAACTAAAATTAGCAGCAAGACTAAAACTAGACGAAAACTAAAATTATTACAGAAAAAACGAAATAAAAACTGAAACTAAAATATGACCTGGGACTAAAACAACACTATGTTAGATAGACGGAGACACACACCCAAGAGAGAGACTAGAGACCCAGGAAGGGGATACTAGGTGTAACACGTGGACTAAGTGGACAGTGCAAACGGAATTAATAATAGTTATAGATTCGTGTACTGGTTTATAAGTTATAGCAGCTACATGTGATTTATTGCCACATCTCTCATCGAATATTGATCTTAGTATTTATCGTGTGTGTTAAATTATAGAATTATACATGTGATTTATTGATTCATCTTCTCAAGTATTTATATTGGATTATCATATTCTCATGTGTAAATATCACGCATTAAAAAGTTCAGTTAATTCTTTTACAATACAAGGAGTTGTGTCGTCTGATTTAATTAGAGCACAAGTGGGATACGACAAAGACTATGTTTGGAATGTTACCCTATATTTAAGTATTAATTAATTGAGAAGACTATGTTTGGAATGTTACCCTATATTTAAGTATTAATTAATTGAGAAGACTATGTTTGGAATGTTACCCTATATATAAGAATTAATTAATTGAGATGACTATGTTTGGAATGTTACCCTATATTTAAGTATTAATTGAGAAGACTATGTTTGGAATGTTACCCTATACTTAAGGTGACCGGGGATACGCCCCAGAATCGCATCTCTTGATCTGGCGTTCCTGAATGGTCAGAAAATGTTCCACGATGGAAAGAAAATTTCTCGGCTTGTTCCGTTCTCTGACAAACTGCGTTCATTTTTCTCACATTCATTCTGACTTAAACTTATACACTTCTGCATTCCTTTTCTTCTGACGGAACGCACCGGAACGGCGTTCCGGCACCTGTTTTCGGTAGACTTTTGTTTACTGCACTATTTTCAGTGTTATTTCTTTATGACACGGCGGCGTTCCGGTACTTTCTTTTTAGATAAATAACACTACTCTTTTGTATTAAAAACATTTTAGTAAACAAATTGATAACTTTCGAAAATACGTAAAAACGGTTTTTTTTAATGTTAAAGTCATGAAATTTTTATTTTTCATTTCACAGTTTCATCTCTACATTAGCTGTAACTACGTCTTTTTACTTTTAACTACTTTTTTTTTACAATTCACTACTTCATATTTCTGACATACGTCTGTTGTAACAATTCATTACTTCATATTTCTGAGATACGTCTGTTGTAACACTTCACTACTTCATATATCTGACATACGTCTGTTGTAACAATTCACTACTTTATATTTCTGACATACGTCTGTTGTAACACTTCACTACTTCATATTTCTGACATACATCTATTGTAACACTTCACTACTTCATATATCTGACATACGTCTGTTGTAACAATTCACTACTTCATATTTCTGACATACGTCTGTTGTAACAATTTTGTTTTAATGATTAAAAAAACTATACTTAGTAGTTGGACTATTATGATGAACATGAAATGTTTTGTCAGCCTACATTACTCACAAAACACTTGAACGCGTACTTTTATCTACGCCCATACACTACATAACATAATAGTATTAATATTTTATCAAATACTTATTCTACTTACTTAAAGTACACAAAAAAATAAACGAGAAAGCACAATGAGTCTATTTTATAGTTTATTTATTTATGCTTGACTTACATAATGTAAAACACTGAGAACAGGAAAATAAAAGGTCAGAAATGGTTTCCACAAGTCACCACAATTCGCTCCTACCCCCCCTTACCTTTTAATGGCTGGGGGAACTTTATATGTGTAAGTAGATACGTTTATGTTTGTTTCTAAGTTTTTTAGTATGTAAGAATGTATGTAAGTGTTATACATATAACACATATTAATATATATATATATATATATATATATATATATATATATGTGTGTGTGTGTGTGTTATTGTGTGTGTGTGTGTAGTGGTTATATCTATGTATAAGACTGTATCTATGTATTTAAGTATTTTTGTGTGTGTGTATGTGAGTACAAACAAAAATATGTTTCGTGGCAACCTTCATGCATCACCGCCAAAACCTTGAACAGAGGTCATTGCCATATTCGCCATTGGTATTCAAGTCGAGAGATCTAGCTCAACTCACGAACTCACTAACACCCAGCCTGCTTGTTCATTTCTTCTATAAATGCCCCAAGAGACTACATCTTTAGCGTTATTTTAATAGGGAAAAAAAGAAACTAACAAAATAAATTGACAAATTAGAAGCAAATCTCTAAAATTGAGCTTTGCCCATTTAGAATAAAGGGAAGCAATTCAGCGAATAACGTCGTCAAATATCCAATCCCATCAGAACGAGGGCTGTGTGGTTATTGTTTACGTCACATTTCACCATCAATGCAATCACTTCCGCTTGACGTGCCATATCCCATGATTCCCGAGCACTGCCCGCCAATTCTGTCACATGACTAGAGAAAATGGCGAGGTCAGCGTTATTGTTGTTGGTGGCGTTGAGTTTTTTTTTATCTCTAGTCTTATCTATTTATTCTTCAATCAAACTGGTTGGGCTGACAGGCGAGTCAAGTAGTGTTGTTTTAAAAAAAAAACAGACTTAGGATCCATGTTGTATTAGGGAATGTCAGGACCCTGGCAAGTAGGTCAAGGTTGTGCATTTGTTCAGGGGGGAAGTGTGTGATGGTTTAGCTGAATCTGTGTGTCTTTTTGTTTAGAATGATTGAATGAAGATTACATTGTCAAACAGACAGACAGATGGGTTGGATGATTGGCTTGGTATACTGACAGACCTAAAGTCGGATAGACTGAATGACGGATGCACAGACGGATAGGTAGAAGACACACACCTAGATAGACAGACTGGCAGAATTACTGACGGACAGAAGACAGATAGATAGACAGACAGACAGACAGACAGATAGATAGATAGATAGACAGACAGACAGACAGACAGACAGACAGATAGATAGATAGACAGACAGACAGACAGACAGACAGACAGACAGACAGATAGATAGATAGATAGATAGATAGATAGATAGATAGATAGATAGATAGATAGATAGATAGATAGATAGATAGATAGATAGATAGATAGATAGATAGATAGATAGATAGATAGATAGATAGATAGATAGATAGATAGATAGATAGATAGATAGATAGATAGATAGATAGATAGATAGATAGATAGATAGATAGATATGGATGGATGGATCACTGAGAGTTTATATTTAGATCTTCAGTAAGATTATGGGCATTTTTCCTGCTGAAATTCGGTATAAAGTCGTTTAAGTCCAGCCAGCTTTCAATGGGTATCTGCTAGCCACACAATCCCTTCATCTGCAATTGGTACGAAAACTGATGAATTCTACACGTCACCAGGCCCGATGTAGGCTAAGGGAAGTTTACTATAGTTTCGTTCTGTACATGTATCTCGCACAACGAATACTTACCGAGTGTGACACAAACTATCTGTTTTATTAAAACTGTTCAATCTTCATTGTAAATGACGTAGAGATAAATATTTGGATCTTTTATCGATGGTTAAACCACAGAATTATCATTTTTTAAAAATCTTTATATATTGCTATTTTTACTGGGGTTTTTTTTTTGTATTCTGTTTCCTCTCCCCCCCCCCCATTTCTTTTTCTTTATCCCTCCTCCCTTTAATGCTTTCCTCCGTATTCTGTATTTTCTCCCTCCACCCCTCCTCATTGTTCCCCTGTCTATTTAGTTTCTCTCTTTCTAATTATTCTATAGTTTTTGTCTTCTACCCTTCCATGATGTATTCATTTACATCTGCTATTTCTGTACTCTCTCCCTCTCGTTTATATTAAGTATTCTCTTTTCCACACCTCTTGATTCTATTTTCTATTATCTTCCATTTTCTGTATTTACTTCTTCCACAGTCTATACTATTCACTCCCCTTCAAACTCTACATTCCCCTGTGTTGCATTCTCTCTCTCTCTCTCGCGCGCGCGCTCTCTCTCTCTCTCCCTCTCTTTCTCTTCCTCTCTCTCTCTCTTTCTCTGTCTCTCCCTCTCTCTCTCTTTTTCTATCCCCCCTCTCTCTTTCTCTCTCTCTGCTGTCAATTTTGTTTTCTATTCCGTACACCCCTCCATCCCATCCAGCTTTTACCATCTAACTTTGCTTCATTCATTGCTTCTATTGTCCCCGTTTTTTCTGTCTGTCTGTCTGTCCGTCATCACCCTAGATCTCAACAACCATAAGTCCTAGACCCATGATGTATATATCATTTTGTAGGTCTTGGCCTGCCAAGAAAACACTTTGGTCCATGTCGCGATCTGACCTCTGAGGGCCGAAAAAGGGGGCGTTTTAAGTACCGTTTTTTTACTTTATAAGCTATATTAACAAAGGAGCGCCCTATATCTCAGCAACCATAAGTCCTAGACTCATGATGTATATATCATTTTGTAGATCTTGGCCTGCCAAGTGTACATCAAAAGTCCATTTCGCGATCTGACCTCTGAGGGCCGAAAAAGGGGGCGTTTTAAGTACCGTTTTTGCTTATATTTTAAATGTAAATAATAAAAGCTAATCAAAGGGGCGTAATCATTATTTATTTTTGTAACAGTTATTCAACATGATTACTTCCCTCTCTATTTATCAAAACCTATACGCGTGGAGCAAAATCTATGGCTGTAACCCGGAAAAAAAATACGGATTTCGTCCGGCGTAGCCGTAGCCACTGCGTACACGAAAATGCTCTAAAATGTCCTTTGTCCGAAACGGAAAAGACTTAAATTGCTTGTTTTTTTACCTCTATACGAATTTCATTATTGACAATTTTATTTTATATCTGTTATAACCGGCAATCACAATTACGATATCAAGAATACAAAGGTCACATAAATGAATGGAGAGAGATAGTCTGTTGGTTTTTAAAATATCAAAATAACAACATTCCGAAAGTTTAATTGAAAAATTATGCGCCAAAAGCATTCTAATGGCCATAAATGAGTAGCAAGGCAAATTTGTGATTATTCTACATATCATTGATTTAAATAATTGTGATCTCTTAGGCTATATTGTACATTCAAATGATAGTCGTTTAAGAGCGCTACTTTGTCTTGTATCTCTTGACTCGTAAAAAAAATGGCACGCGTGCTATAGGTTCGCCACTACTGCTCTTGAGTCTAGACTACACATTAGGGTGGCCCAAAAAGTCCAATTTCGTGCCACAAACGGGGCACCCTTTTTGTGTTCCTTTTGCCTTAGGTAGTATACTGTTAAAATTTTACAACTAAATTCCAAGTAGAAGGGGATGCTCACAGACCTCGTTGTTTTACCTTTTACGGCATTTTACTCGATTTTGTTGAAAAACGACAGCAACAAACTATAGAAGGTGAATCAGGTGAAAATGAAACAGAGAGCTGTGAATCATCCCATAAATTTGAAGTCCTCGATGAATATGAACCAAGTCCAAACTCAAGTAAAAAAACGGACAAACAAGACGGAGATTGGGTATCATACTTCCTTGTTCACTAAGCATGTTACCAGTGCCTTGGGTCGCAACCAAACGTCTGATCGTGAAGCTTTGCGATTGATGATTCCTATTGCTGCAGCGCTGGGACAGGATCCTTCATCTTTGACAGTTTCACGAAGCACCATACAAAGATCCAGATAGAAAGCCAGGTGTAAACAAGAAGCAGATATAAAGGTTTCATTCCAGCCTGCCTATCCTCTAGTTCTACACTGGGATGGAAAAATCTTACCTGAAATCCTGGGTCTTGCAGAAGTTGACCGCTTGCCGGTGCTGGTTTCTGGTGATGGCAGTGAAAAATTACTAGGTGTCCCTAAACTAACATCAGGGACAGGACAGAATGCTGCTGATGCTATTTATGGTCAGTTAGAACAGTGGGCACTGGTAGAAAGCATCCAGGCTATAAGCTTCGACACCACTTCTGTCAAAACTGGTCGTTTCAATGGAGCTTGTGTACTGCTTGAGAATCGTATTGGTCGAGAACTATTGTGGCTGGCATGTCGTCATCATGCTCTTGAACTGGTATTGGCAAAGGCTTTCAGTTTGTGTTGCGGTCCCTCTAACTCACCAAACATACCTATCTTCAAAAGATTTAAAGAAGTTTGGGGACGCATAAAGCTTGACAACTATAGTAAGATGGAACTGCCTTCAAGCACTGATATTTTCCGAGAAAACACGGTGAGGTTCCTGACAAATTTCGTTGACTTGAAGTCCCAGGTCAGAGATGATTATGAAGAACTTATTGAACTGACAATGATCATCTTAAGAGATCCATCAAAAATCATTCACTGAAGAGCACCAGGCCCTGTATATCATGCTAGGTGGATGACTAAGCTGATCTATGCCATCAAAATTTACATCTTCCGTCATCAGAGAGAAATTTTCAGTCTTACATCCAAGGAAGAGAGCCAACTCAAACGATTTGTACAGTTTGGAACCTTGTTGTACACAAAGTCCTGTATTCAAGCACCCTGTGCAGCGGAAGCACCTGGAGATCTTTTGCTCTGGGAGGACCTTCAGCAATATCAGTCTGTTGATCACGACATCATTATTGCAGCACAAAAAATTCTCCAGAATCACATGTGGTATCTGTCTGACGAGACTGTCAGCCTGGCATTGTTTTCATTGTATAGATGAAGTGTCACCAATTGATAAACAGAAAATAATAACAGGTTTTGGAATAGAACCTAGTGAGCGACATGTTCATCATTGCTCCAAAATGAAGGGTCACTTTCCCCCAAGGCGTTCACAGAACCTGCTTACAAAGCTACACAGGCAACTCGTTTCTAGTTCTTCCTCCAGAACAGTGGAATGATAATATTGAATACCAGGAGGGTAATCAGCGCATTAACGACTTGCGTGTGGTCAACGATACTGCAGAACGTGGAGTTAAACTTTTTGAGGAATATAATAGACAGCTAACAACAAACGAGGAAGAAAAGCAATTTATTTTGCAAGTTGTTGAAGCCAACAGAAAAGTCATCCCTACAAAAACTACAAAGAAGTCTGCCATCTGTGCTGTTTCGGTGTAGACAATGTTTAGACAATGTACTCTGACTCTTTAGCACTCTACAATTTACATTTTATGTTGACATTTTCGTTACTTAACAGTTACATTACAGTAATGACATGATTTGAAAATGTAATAAAAAAAAATTCAACGAAAATGCATTTTTTGTATTATAGATAGCAAAACTTTGTAACTCTTGAGCATTCCCTTCCCATAGCAGTAGGAAGCTGAAATTGTTGTCAGTTACTAAGTAAGACAAATGGAACTCAACAAGAGGGTGCCCCGTTAGATGTGAGAAACTTTATTTTTTACCATATGATTTTGGGCCACCCTACATGTACTACACATTGCTTATGAACGATTTTGCTAAAAATAAAAGTATGAAGTGCAGAACCGTTTTAAGGTATGTTTGAGACCCTAAATACAAGTAATAGGAACTAGTACATGAAGGGTCCCCTTTTGCTATGTGGTTGCATAGTTAGCCAATCCATAGGAACGGACCTTCGTGAATGTATGTGTAGCGTTAAATAAGTTAGTGAGGCAAGGGAGAGAACGAATAAAACTACGTCTTGCCTTTGAAAATAAATTATCTGAAAATGCGTAGTAGTTCCGCAGATAATTGAAACGCAATATTATTGAAAAAAATATTATGTGGCATTTCAAACGTTCTTTCGACGGAGGCGATTTTTAAGTTTTTCTTACGTTCATCATAACATTTTTGTATCTTGCTTCTTTTAAAAGAAGTATTTTAAAATAACTGCGGATATATTTTATCTTTTTTATTTTTAATGGCGGCAATCTTGTTTTCCAAACAATAGCGTTTATCACCGGTAACTTACGTATATTGTAAATAAAACACCTAAGCGTCGGTAATAATTTAAGGTAATCTATGCTTGAATTAAATAATATACCTTTTTGTAAAAACAACAAAAATAATTGTTAATGTGTAATGCAGAATAGTATAAAGCAATTATTTAAAAGTCAATCAACTACCAGTTATCGATAAAGTAGTTTGAATGTTTAATAAATAACTAGCTCTCTCTTTCAAAATATAATTACAAAAAATCTTTGATTAATGATAATGTTAGCTCAGGACTATTCGAAAAAATCGCAATTTCCTTTATATTATAATTGTAAACCACAGAGTTCATTTGTTACATTCAGCTCACTATAAGTTTCTTTACAAATAGGTTACAATCTAAGCCAGTTAATATTGGCAGCATAATTTGTGGCAATGATGTCTACAAAAAAAAAAGAATAATAATATTGTTAAAAAGTCATGAATAATGTGGCTTACTTAAGTTGTTTTATGATTGTTTAACAATTCTTAAACTATGTTTCAAACCACTTTTTATAGCAGGAAAACAAGATAAAAGAATATTATTATATTATTTATATTATTATACAATCTTGATGAACAGCATTTGGACTATGGACAAATACTATTTGCCCCAACCTTTTTGGTGCAAAAGTGCATCTTTTAGCCCAAAAAATACTATATCATTGAAATGCTATAATAGATAAAATATGAGCTGAAAAGTACATTTTCTTGAGGTGGGGGGGGGATCTTCTAAATTGGAACGATTTGCGACATTATTTTTCCTGATTCCCTCAAAGATATTTTACTTGATTGGAAATCATTCGATGCTTTATCCATTAGATGAACTGCTATAAAAAAAACAATAGTTTATAAAATATCACACTTTTTTTATTGTCCTCACTTACATATAATTTTCATTACACTTTATTGCTGTAGTTAAAAGTATCTTCCATAATAGCAGCCTATTTAACTTTGTAGGTTTCTAGGTCATTTAGTTCTTTTATTTAGAATAATTTAATAAATTAAAATAAGGAATGTTATCTAAGTCTTAAATACAGAATGAAATAAAAAATAATTGCAGGCATTTATAGCTGTAATCCTTTCTTTTCCGATTAATAAAAAAAACTAAAAAAAAATTACCAATGACATCAAAAGCCATAAAAATATTTTTTAAAAATCCAGTTATATTTCTTATATGATAATTTTCTATAAGTTTATGATGATGTCAGTTGTTTATTCCATGGGTAGCCACACATCTGGTCAATCATAGTTGCATCCTGGTTTATTAAATAGTAAAAATACTTAAAAGAGCAATATAAGTAAAGTTCTCTTAAGCCCTCTGGGGGCCGTCGGGGCGAATGAAATGTAGAATTCATCTGTTTCTGTAACCACTGTATATGATGGTATTATTAGGGCAGTAGATAGTATATACTGTGGCTACAGAAACATATGATGTGGTTAGCACAATGCCCAGCTGCCTTTTCTTCCCTAACTTTAGTCAGGTGCCCAATAAATGCTGGGTGTACTTGAGTGACTTTTAACTAACTTGAACCTGGAAAAGTAAGAGCTGTAACATAGTCATATAAACATAATTTAGTTAAAAAAAAGATATAGAAAGAAACTGATTTATTGAGGGGAGGCAGAGGGGTTGCGCACAAACTTAAGAGCTGCATGCACTTTGAACTGCATTTTGCCACCATTGGTCTGTCAGATTTATGTCACTTTTTAGTCAGAATCAAATTCTTGTTAAAGGTAGTGGTCATCACACTTTGGTTCTGGATTTCTTGTGTGGCAGTCTATTCAGGCCTCACAATACTTAAATGTGGCTCACATACCCTTTTAAAAAAAAAGGAATGTGTCGACAATAGCTGATAAAAGAAATGTTAACTGAGTAGCCTTTTACTACTCCTCAAGCAGTTTTAAATCACTGGTATATGGTTATTCTTCGTGGCTTTATCAGTGGGCTGAATTTTTTTTTCCTTATTACATTTTATATTTTCCTTATTACATTTTATATTTTCCAATGTGTGAGCATTAGTGATGGTATGATACATTGGAAATTTATAGTTTTTGTGTATATGTATCAGGTAATTGTAGGGTGATTTCAATTTCTTAGGATTTTAAAGCTTACAGCAATATTAGAAACAGTATCGAAACTAAGCCTGTAAAATGGGTATCATCATATCACTAATATATTATTTGTGTTTCTGTGTGCATTTTATATTTATTTATTAAAGTAACAATATTTTGCAATATTAGATGCCGAGGCTTACAAGAAGAAGTGCGGCTTCCAAAGAAGAGGTGACTCCAGAAGCTGACGAGAACTCTAGAACCACCAGTAGAAGTAGGAGGTAGAAATCTGTTTTTAAATTTGCTTCACTGTTTGTGTACATCCATATTTATGAGACATTTTTTATTAATTTATGGCTGCTGATCAATATTGTCTGTTTATATTTATCAAAATGTATTTAACAGAGAACTGCCATTATCTGCTGAAAGAGTGATAGAATGGCTGGATCATTCTTTCTGCTTTTGGTGTTAGACTTT
Organism: Bulinus truncatus; assembly: GCA_021962125.1. Classification (NCBI taxonomy): domain Eukaryota; kingdom Metazoa; phylum Mollusca; class Gastropoda; family Planorbidae; genus Bulinus; species Bulinus truncatus. The sequence continues at coordinate 1,014,895 of JAGDYQ010000044.1, read as the reverse complement.
TTTCATAGACCATTTATATTACAGTTTAACTCTATCAATAATTCTCATTGTGGACTGTCTGGCCTTGACTGATTTTGTTTTCACTTTATATGTCACTACCAATCTATGACTCTCTCTTTAGACCAGGTTTTTCTTGTTATTTTCCAAGTTGTAAATAGTAAGCAATACTACGTAGTTTGACTTAGTATAATAGACTGGTAGACTTTCTGATCTCTTACACACTCTTGTTATTAAATGTTTGTACTAGAATATTAAAAGGGACATTTTTTACTGCCATTTTTACTCTACAACTGATTATCAGAAACATTATATGTTAGTCACCTACATGTAGCTAGGAGTATCTTTTTTCTTTTTTTAGTAAACATCAATCCGTGTGAATAGCTGTAATATAAAATTTATTAGTCACTAAAGTTAATTGAACATTTTCTATAATACTAATTGACACTTCCTCCAAATCTCAAAAATGCATCCTTATAATCTTTTTTTTTTCTTTGAATAACCATTTTTTTTTAACAGGGGAGCTAAAAAAGAAGAACCTAAGCAAGAAGAAGTTGCTGTTGGTGAACCCCAAGAAACACCAACAAAAAGAGGTGGACGGCAGACAACTAAAGGTTTGATGATCCTTGTAAAAATGTTGTGTGCTTTTATAATTACATATTTACTAGTCTTTTAATAAAGTTCAACATTTTTATGTATATAATTTTACAATGTATATCTATAAATATTGGAAAGTATGATTACTACAATCTTGTGAAATACAGATAATTGTATTGTGATTGAAAGTGTTTGTGAAACTTAATTTCTATTTTAAATGCTCTGTTCAAAATAAAAGAAACAACATTGGAAATGCATTTTTATTATCTTTATCTCTTCATTAATGGACTTTTAAATCAGAGTAATTTTTTTTTTAGTTTATTGGCTTAGAATAATATGTTTATGCATTTATTAAGATGGCTTTTACTGATGTTTAATAGCAAAACAGACAGAGCCGAAAGAAGTAACTCCCAAAAAGGGGAAATCACCAGCAGGTGGAAGATCAACATCTCGGTCTAAAAAAGGTAACAAACAGGAAGAGTCGGAAGAAGAACCTGAACAGGAACAAGCAGATGAGGAAGTTGAGGAAGAGCATCTAGCAAAAGGTGGATCCAGAAGCAGAGGAAGAGGGTCTAAAGGGACAGCAAAAGGTGGCCGTGCTACTGGAGGAAAAGCTGAGGAGGAGATAAAGGAGACAGATAAGCTAGAAGAGGAAAAAGAAGTGGAAGACACATCAGATGCTGCAGCTAAAACGCCGGCTAGTAAAAATAAGGGTAAGTCAGCAGCTACAACAAGAGGAGGTAGGAAACCTCGGGGCAAAGCTGGGGCTGAACCAGCAGAGGAGGAAAAGGAAGAGCCTAAGGAAGAAGATTCTAAAGGTGAAAAAGAAGAGTCTGAGGCTGTTGCTGACATAGATGTAAGTGCTGAGCCAAAGGGAAGGCTAAGGCGGGGTCAAAATCAAACCCCTGAGGCAGTAGGTGTCACCCCACCCAGTGGTGGCAAAAGGGGGAGAGGACAAAAGCAGACAGAGTCTTCTTCAAAAACTCCACCATCTCGAACTTCTCGCCGAGGTGTTGCATCAGCTGCTGAAGATGAAAGTAAAGAGAAGGAAGAAGTGGGAGAACCAATGGAGACTACAGAAGAGGAGTTGAAATCTCCAGAAGAGACTGAACCACTGAAAGATACCACAGAGTTGAAGGTAATCTTCATTTTGATATGGTGTAAAATTTAAGGTCTGAATTGGAATTAGAATTATGTTTACTTTAACCTCATATAATTTTATGGTATATTAAATTTCTCCTGATTTAAACAGCCATTTTATCTTAGTGTGGCATTGTTTTTCCCATAGTTGGCTGTTTTATTAGAATGCTGTTTCAGTGTTTCGAAAAGTTTTTTTTAGAAACATTTAGAACTTGAAGACTGACTAAAATCCCTTCCCCAACCTTGAGTTAAGAAAGATAACTCTGTCGAAATAACAGGTTCTTTGTTTTAAAAATTAATTTTAATAAATCTGTACCTAATTAAACTTGATTTCTATCACAAACATACAAAGAAATGGGTAACATATCTTCAGAAAGTAAAATGAACATGTTTATTATTAAATGAATTCCAAAAAAAATTATATACTGTGGCACCACCCTTATTTTTCAATAGTTTTCCATAGTGACGTCACAAGACCGTGTCATTTCATTCATACTTTCCTTTAAATCATTTTCCAACTAACTATTTTTCATAAAATGCAAATAAAAATGCATTTTAAATCTATAACAATATCACTTTAATGTTCAAATCAAAATGTATCTTCAAGTTATTTATCAAAATATGCGTGGAATTTCATCCAATTTTTCCTAAACATGTAACAAAATCAACTAAATTAAAAAATTTGCAGAAAAATAAATTATTGACCTATTTTTAAACTGTAAACACCCAAAAATAGATCGTTTTCCACTCTTTAAGGAAGTTAAACAGTTATAGCTAAATATAGTTTATAGAAAACACTGAATCAAACATAGCGGAACAAGTAAAAAAAGCGGCGATCGGCGCCTACAAGACGCTATCAGTAGAGGCGGCGGTCAGCGACTACAAGATGTAAAGGGTAAATTAACAATATATGTATGATATATATATCATCAAAATACTAAAAAAAATGTAATATTTATTATTATTTATACATTTTATATTTCTGCAGAAAATATCTTTGCATGTTGATAAGATTCCCTTATAAAGCCTGTACAGACCATTTGGTTCTGATGAAGTAGAGTTCACTTATTTCTGTGCCCACATCTATTTAATGGGGTTGTGTGGCTAGTACAATGCACAGTCACTTTATATGTCAGGTACCCAACTTTAAGCTGGGTGAACCCCTAAAAAGTTACTAGATCTCGAATCTTAGTCTGATTCTCTATCTGCCAACTCATCCCTCATATATTGATAAACTTTGTTTCGTTCTTTCTGAGTGTAATGTATGTAAACTTTGTTTCATTCTATATATGTGTAAAGCATTTGATTAAGTCTATTGTAAACTGTTCCATTGATTTGCTTATATTTTTCCATCTCATTAAATTCACATGTCCAGGAAGCTGAAGAAGAGCCAAATAAAAAACGAAAGCTTGAGGTGGAAGATGACAGACAAGTAAAACGTTCAAGAACTGAAGAGGAGGAAAATGCTGAAGAGAGTAAAAAAGAGGATTTAGAAGATTTTGTTGTAGTCAATAAAGAGGAATTACCTCCACCAGAGAGTAAAGAGGTGAGGTTTTTTTAATCTGTCTAAATGTACAGTCATTACAGTTGCTTCAATAGAAAATTTATAGAACTCCTGTTGAAATGAAAAAGTAACTTCTATTGCATTTCTCAGCCATGTCAGTCATACTGTGTCTTGTTAGTATGCTGTTTGTTCATGTCATATTGTTTTCTCTTATTTGTTTACTTAGGTATTAAACTGTTTCGGTGGTCATCTTTTTACACTTACCCGTCTTCTATCTTGGAAATGAAGTTTTCGAAACTAAACATGCAAAAATGATGAGATATTAAGGAATTCTTGATTTTTGTTTGTTTCTTGTATAATTTTTGGAAATATCTGTGTGGTGCACAAAATTGAGTATTTTATGTTATACATGTAATAACAATATAATTGCTTCCCTTTAAATAAAAAAAACCAATAAGAATTCAATAGAATTCACAGCTATTTAATTATTTTACCCTCTTTTTTTTACGGTTTTTTCCTTTAAATGAAAATAATAGCTAAATTTGACAATAGACCAAAAATGTTCTCATCTTATAACACAGACCATTGGTTAGAATAAAAGTTAGTTTGAATTGAAGAAAAATAATCCAATTGGCTTGTTTATATTTTTCACAAAAACAAAACTTGTTTTGTTAATATTTAGAGCAAATTTATTTAATCATTTTTTTAAGGTTTCTCTCAAATATGGTTACCATAATTTTCCAGGAAGGTCATGTCTTCAAATCCTAATTTAATCCATTCCTAAAAATCAGATAAATTAAAATTTTTTGAGTTATGAATCAGTTTTTCCTACGATATATTTTTTTTTTTTAATCACCATTTCATAATCAAGGCTAATGCAAATCCTAATTCTAGAGCATTTTTTTTACCAAAACATTATACAAGATTCCACTTTTTCTAGTTTAGGGCATTTGAATTTACTTTCTTTCAAACACAGTTTACTTGATTCTCTCCCCTCCATCTAAAAACACATGAGGTCTTGACAAGCGCATGTAGTTGTGGGATCACATTAAATCATTAGTAAATGTGATTTTCTTTTACTTCAGGTTTTAGACAGTTTACCTCCACCTGTATCTTCTGTACCTGAATCCTCCAAGCCTGCAGAAGATGAGCCTAAGCCCCCTTCTGCTGATGTTCTTTCTCCAATAGAAACATCTGACAGCTCTTTTGTTGTTCCACTTACTGAAGCTGAGCTAGCCAAACAGTATTCTCAACGACAGAAGGTCAGTTCTGTAGAAATAATTAGTGCACATGGAATTTTAGCTTTATATATATATATTTTTTTTTTTATTGCATATTCAAATGAGAAAATCATTGTTTAGAAAGACGATAATCAACCGATTATAATTTAGATTATGTGTTAAATTTTATTATTGTAAATTATATTTGTTCTTATATAATGTATTCATCTGATAAACAATAATGGTTGTCTGTTAATAGCTGCAGGATGTTGATGAGACATCATCTACTCTTGTAGAAGTTGGAAGTGAGGCAGCTTCAGATATCACTGGTTTGTCTCGAGGGCTAGATTTTAGTGATACAGTTTCACAGGATGCCTCTGTAACTGCCGAGCAGTCAGATCAGCCCATGGAAGATGTTTCATCAGAAGACCCTCTAGACAATCTTAATAAAGATGGTGAGGTATCAAAAGAAGGAGCTGTGGAGAAGCAAACCACTGTTGAAGCAGAATCTACAGATCCTGCAGTAGAACAGGTAGCCAGACTGCTTACTACGAAAAAGGATACATGCGTGAACGAGGTTGCCTTCAACTATAATGTAAATTTCAGCTAGTTAACGTTCCAGGCAGTTTTATTTTCGGTTGATTTTGCGTTATTTCTTTTTCAAAGTGAATTATAATCTTTTATTCATTGACTGTTTATTCTTACAGTGAAATGTTGCTATAACGTAACTGATGGGAACTCATAATTTATTCATTATGCTGAGGGGCGGGGTTGGGGCGCTACTTTTTTTCATGTCTTTTTTGTTCATTTTATTCATGATAGGTTTTGATACAGGATATTTAGATGATTTTACTGTAATAGTCCGAAATCATTTGTTTAGTGTTTGACTGTGACTTTATTTTCTGAAAATATGTTTGTATAACTGAATTACACCCCCCCCCCCCCACCGGGATTAGAATTTCATAAGTGTATAGCAAACAACGATTTACTAATTAAATACATGGAATTTAATGATTAAAATATATATTTGAAACCTGATAAGTTTTTAATTTCAATTAGAAAAAAGGTGATGCACTGCAAAATTTCTAAATAAATGAATACCTAAATAAGTCAACTTAGTAGTCATTCTTATCTGGATTTTAAATACCAGTTTCTATTTTTTCTCTTCTGATTAAATATTTAATTGCCGTCTTTGCAAATTACTTCAAATAGTTTCCCTAACCCAAACAAAAAGATCTACATTTATAAAACGTTAATGCTAATTACCATCTTTGCAATATGAGACAATTAGTTTTCAAGTACCTTAGTCCGTACTTCATGATCACAGGATCACATTTTACTGAAGCTATACCTTAGCAGGCAAACACAAAAACACTCCTCATATGGCAAATTGTTTTGGCTGGTAATGATGACTAATTTTAAAGCTTGAATGTCTTTCTTAGCTGTGCCTTAACACTATGACATTATATAATAATTGAGCCCCCCCCCCCCCCCCATTATTGATTTTTTTTTTGGCAATATAATATAAGGTATGATAGAGGCTTTTCCCACCCCAAGTCTACCCCCTTAAACTGCCTTTCATCTTGCTCAAGGTCAGTCTCTCACCGAACTAAAGTCAGAATAGATTATCAAAAAGACAAAAAAAAAATTGATAAACTGATACACTTTCTTATTCTATCATCCATCTCTCATAAATGATATGCATTTCTTTCCTTGCTGAACCTAAATTGATCTCTCTGCCTAGTTTGGAGAATTTTTGCCCATCGTGTGGACTGTAACAATAACAATTTCTTAAATAAAATCTCCCCACTTTCATATATCCTGCTCATCATCTGTTTTTCACATGCTGAACTCAAGCAAACTATTAAAAAACATTCAAATTTAGCAAAAACATATTGGCATTAGGCTTAATTTTTTGCTTTACTGAAAGTAAGGAATTCATATCCATAACGTTGTTAAATAAGCTAAGGTTATGGGATGGCAATGAAATTTAGCAATACTGAAAAATCTGTTTCACTGGCATTCGTAATAACAACATTTCACTGTAATAACTATAATTACAAAGGAAAAAAATGTATTCCATTGATAAAAAAAAAAATAGCCAGTTAGAAGTTTTAAAAAAACTTTCAGAGATAAATGGAATGCCATCAAAATTAATAAATATATTTAAAGCATGGACAGCTCATGAAACCATTTGTGTAATTTAACATGTTTTATTTCGCATTTGACATTAAATTGTTTCACTAACCGCAGTGCAGTATTTAATTTGTGTTCTTGCAGTTTTTTTATTTAGTCTTTCACAATTTTGTGTTTTTACTCAAAGCAAGTATTTTTAAGATTATTTGTTAATAGTTAGTATATGTTAATTAACATTGCTTTATTATCTTGAAAAAAAAATTATCTAAATTTACTGACATTTAATAAAAACTATTTCAGAGCTATATCTTAAAGTAAAAAAAAAATCCAAACATTCAACTCTATTGTGTATGGATTTCTTTCTTTTTTTTTTTTTTTTTTTGTTATTGTACATTTTTAAGTTGTAATTTTAAATCTTTTTTTATTAAATTTTTTGCCTTTATTTTTTTTAAGAATTCTGGTGCTTTAGATCGCTACACACCCTCATCTCCTGACATTCTTAATCGTAAATTTATTTTAAACCCTCTTATTCCACCGGACTTAATGGACCCAGCTTATTGCTTCAGTCTTGTTAGTTACAACATTTTGGCAGACTGTCATCTACAGAGGTAATAATACTTTACTCATTAGGTTAGAGGCTGTTCACATATAGCGTTTTGATGGGGTGGGAATCCGGACTTCTTTATATTCCATTATAAGGGGAGGGAGGCAAACTTTTATTATTTAATAAAAAAATAAATACAGTAAAACATTACTTTAAAATTAAATGGCCACCGAATAATGCAATAACAATTCACTTAGACCAGAAAAATCAAAACATCTGGGGTTTTACAGTCATTGCAATAGAGTATGTCTAACACCTTTGGTGATTATCTGGAATACTTCTGATCACTAATTGACAAACGTTTGTCATAAGTGACCAATGGTTTAGCAACGTTTCACCATATACATGTATAAATTTTCAAAAATAAATTTGTTTTAAAGGTATCCAGACTAAACCCTCAAGGACAAATCCCCTAATATGAATATAAATGTAATATTTAACTGAGGTATAAAAAAAAGTTTCAGGTGACTTTTGTTACAAAGAATTCAAATAAGGTGAAGTTTTTTTATTATTCCATGGTTAGAAACCATTCCATAATTATATTCACATCTAAGAATGCTTAAGATATTTTCATCTTATGACTGTTTGAGCCATGCAGGCAGTCTGTTGCATGAGGTAAAACAAAAAAAAAGTGAATAGCCCACTTACTGACACATCCCTTAAATCAAGACAGGAATTTAGATCTAGCCCAAGGTTATGATCTTTATCATGTGGACTCAGCGAGCACCAGATTACAAATTTTAAACGCAGTGGCTACGGTTCGGTCCGACCGATGCCGTTTTTTTTTTTCCAGGTACCAGCCATACTTATTATTGCATATTTTTAGAGCATTTTCAAAAAAAAATGCTCTATTGTCCCCGTTTTGTCTGTCTGTCCGTCATCACCCTAGATCTCAACAACCATAAGTCCTAGACCCATGATGTATATATCATTTTGTAGGTCTTGGCCTGCCAAGAAATGACTTTTTTCCATTTCGCGATCTGACCTCTCAGGGCCGTAAAAGGGGCCTTAGTACCGTTTTTTACTATATAAGCTATATTAATAAAGGAGCGCTATATCTCAGCAACTATAAGTCTTAGACCAATGATGTATATATCATTTTGTAGGTCTTGGCCTGCCATGTGTACATCAAAAGTTCATTTCGCGATAGGACCTCTGAGGGCCGGGCTTCAGGGCTCCTAAGGGGCTTATATATTATATATACACCTTGTACGTTCAATAGCCCGTTCATTTGGTGCGAAATACTGCAGCACGTAGTTTCACCAAGATTTATTAAGAAACTCATCAAATGAAATAGTAAGCTTGTGTTCTGAGTTTAATTGAAAGTATCAGAGCTATGCAACAATTGACGGAGTTTTCGGACGATTAAATGACTATAATTTCGAATGTTTTCAATTATGAGTCCTATTTCAGTAACCACAAACCACTTGTAGTTAGATTTAAGAGAAAATAATTTTTTTTCAAATATAAAGAAACGTCTTTATAAATTTTTTTTTACAGATATATGCATTACACAATTGAATTTATAAACATTTCCAAAATTTACAAATATTTACTGAAAGATAGCATACGTACTGATACATAACATGAAAATGCGCTAACACGTCCTGTGTCCAGAATGGAACAGGCTTAATTGCTTGTTTTTGTTTTCGGGCATATTTTTTTGTTTTCGGGGCTAGTGTTAGGGTTAGGAATAGGGTTAGTGCAGTGACTTATATGTTGTTATATAGCTCAGTGCAGCGACTCGGTTCCTATATTTAGATATCTATATTATAGCTGGACCCTAACCCTATTCCTAACCCTAACCCCGAAAAAAAAAATATGCAATAATAAGTATGGCTGGTACCCGAAAAAAAAAAATACGGGTTCGGTCGGACCAAACCGTAGCCGCTGCGAATTTTAAAACTAACAATAGGGGAACATTCAGATTGAAACATCCCCTACTGACATACAGTTTGCCTAACACAGAGGCAGCCTTGGGCATGTGCATAGGACTGATAAACCAGAGGAGCTGCCACGCCAATAAATACTGAATATAAACAAAATATTAAACTGAGATATGCAGGCAAGGAGCCACCTAGAGACACTCTTGCACTGGGTCAAGACTGGCCAAATATAAAAGAATATTTAAATAGTTAAAAAATGCTTCAATTGTTCAGACATAGTGGATTCAAAGTTTTGTTTTAAATTAGGGGTTTGGTCCTACACTCTGTTTTCTTCAAAGTATAAAATTTGTGAAGCTTATTAGCTAGATTTTGGATTTTTTTCTAGAGAACTGAATTAAATCTATGGGGGAGATTAATATTCTGATAATTTTATACTAAACTGCCAGCAGCATCTACGTCTCCCCTTAGTTTTTACTGACTGCGCTGTCCTATGTATTGCTAGTAGATGATAAATAGCCAAACATTTTATTCATTGGTAATTTACTAATTAAAGTTGATAGATAAATGCAATTACAATGTAGGTTATAATGTTGAATGTAAGAAATGCTTCTACTGTGTGTTTATCATATTACAGTTTTCTTTTTATTGTTGTAATTCATAAAATATTTATTAACTTTATTATTTGTTACTTATTATGGCTATTGAAAAATGTTCATCTACCTTGTTATGTGGGGGGAGGGGCCCTAAATTTGTAGGAGGAGGTCAATTTATGGCTATTTTGTATTATATAATATGTGAACTGCCTCTTTGAACTCGGGCCAAACCAGGATCTCAAAAGCTAATACTTGTTTTTTATTTCTTGGTAAAGTTAAAAAAAATTTTGTTATGGACACCGTTTAACTCATTCATCCTCTGAAAAGAATTTTTTTTACCTAAACTGTATTAAAATTAGTTTTATTATTGTATTTGTTTCAACTCATATCTTGCTTTGCATATCTAGGGGTGATTACTCCTACAGAAAACCTCAGTTTTTGGAGCAAGATTACAGGCATTTTGTTCTGATGAAAGAAATGGATTATCTAGATGGGGATATAGTTTGCATGCAAGAAGTTAATCCTAAATATTATCATGATGTTTTACTCCCAGCAATGGCCAGGTAAGTTTTTAGAGTTAATTTAGATACTCATCTTTTGCCATTTCAGTAATAAGCCTTTATATTGCCTTTATACTCTTTTATTAGGTTGCAAAATTCATTTCATTGTGGTAACCTTAATTTTATTACTAAGCTTTTCTTTGTTTTTTTTTTTCTGATCATTTATAAATGATTTCACCTAGCCGAGGCTACGAAGGCTCCTTCATGAAAAGGACAAAAGATTACTGGGATGAAGGTGCTGCTACATTTGTTAGGAAGAGTAAATTTACTGTTGTCTCATCCCAGGGCCTTTCATTACGGGACCTTGCTTACAAAGTAGGTTTATGGGTTTTTTCACTGAAATTATTTGACATTGTATTTCATGTATATTTTGTTAAAATATAAAAACCGATGCGATCTTTTTCTTAGGATTTATATTTAAGTATTTTTGGTTAACCTTAACATTTTTTTTTATGAAACATTCAAAATATAATAAAAAATACCAGTGAATTTGAAACATATTTAATAATGAAAAATAGTGACTATTCATTATACAAATTATTTAAACAAAAACAGGTGTAAATGCACCATTAGTTTAGTTTTTTCCTTTCAATTCAGCAAGGTTTGTGAAATTTAAATGCCACTTACCTTTTTTTTAGGGTGTGGATAGCTTTAACTTGAGTGCTGAAGTGAGTGAAGCTGCTAAGAAATACTTAGACAGAGCTGATGTTGTGTTGCTGACCCAAGTCAAACTTAACAAGACATCACAAGTCATCACAGTCTGCAATATTCATGTTGTGTATGACATACACGCACTTGATGTTCAATGCATCCAGGTAATATTTTTTGTTGGTTATCACTTATAATCACATCTTTGTATCTGGTCTGATCTTAAGTATGTATTAAATTTTGTTAAGAGGCTGCATGCAGCCATTGATGTGTTGGATGAAATTTTCATACTCTACTTATATATTCTTCAAACTTTTATTAATAGTTAGACAGAATTCTAGTGTGAGAATAAATTGATTGTAAAATATATTAGAGTACTGTCAGTCTTAATTTAAAATGCTAATTTCCATAAGAAATAAGGCAAATCCATAATAATCAGTGTTCAAATTTTACGGCTAGATTGATTTTGTTATTGTTAATTGTTTATAATCTTTTTAAACAGCTAATCTTATCCACTCAAAATGGTAGCAGAGGTGCTATGGTATTTGAATTAGTATGTTTTTTTTACAAACTTTACTGAGATTTAATTAGTCTAAATAATATACAGATTCAAAAATTGTAGTCTAGTGGTTATTCAAAGCATCAGCTGTGCTGAACCATTTCTTTTAACTTTATTAACCTGTCACTGTGTGCCTTCTCAGACTGTCTTCCACATACAATGAATGAAATTCTCAACAATCTTGGGAAAAAAAACTACTATGAGTTTATCACATACATTACTGAGCATCTCAGCAGATTGAAGATACACTTTCAGGTTGAACATACACATTCAGGTTGAACAAATACTTCAAGGAAAAGAGAAAAAAAAAATCACACATATTCATAGCTATAACAGCTTCTGACAACAAACTTGGTTTTGTTAATTCAATTTATAAAAAACCAACTGGAAATACCATTCACTTACCGAGAAAGCCATCTTTGCTAAATGATAAATACACTCTCAAATCTTTGGATGCATTCTCTGATACCTCACTCCTCTTCATGCTGAGAAAACTTATTTCTTGAGTTTCTTTCACAGGAAATAATCTTTTCACTGGTAGCCAACGCATGGCTTGTTCTTCCCATTGATACTATTTGTTAGTCCCCATTCATTTCTCAAGAAAATCTTGGAGACTGTAAGCAGAACCTGCATACAAAGGGTATGATGACAAAGCAACATGTTTGTTTCGGAATTTTTTTGGAAAGTATTTCACCATGCAAACACACGTTTTCCATCTTGAATAAAGTGAAGAGCAAACTGAGTAACAGACTGTTATGTAAACACACATCTCAACTGATCAAAATCTTTGTTACTAATTATGATTCTGACTACAACACACATCTCAATCAATCAAAACCATATCAGCTGACTACAACAGCATTGCTGCAAAAATGCAATAACAATTGTCACATTTACAAACCCATTTCCTATATTGTTCATTTTAATCTGTCAATTTATATATCCTCTTCTGATTTTACTTTTTTATTCTGTCATAATCAGGACATAACAAAATATTCTAAATTTCTTAAAACCTCAAATAGCTGGTCGTGCCATAGTAATTTCCTGTAATGGCCGGTAAGGAACTTAAGTCTGCAGAACACTGCCATAGGATTTTGTTTTTGCTAGTATTATACCTTTCTCAAAACATTAATTAAAATTAGCCAAATAAAAGGGATAATTCTGTTGCTTCATTGAAGGATTGTGTTTTACAGATTTGTTGTGCAATTAATAAAGTGGTGAGGTTGATCTTTTATTCTATTAAAATATTATTTAAAAAATAAAGCTTGAATTTAAATGCTAAGCAATTAATGTTTCTTTTATTGTGTTGATACTAATACATGTTTTATTAATGATAATGTTCTACTCTCAAAAGAAAGTTTCATTATTTATGATTAAATTGTTTATATTTAAAAATAACACCCAAGCCTCCCTTTAGCAAGTGTTTATAAAAAATATTCTTTTCTTTTAAAATACTTTTCACAGTTTTTGTTTCTCTTTACTATATTGCTAGTTATTTATTATGTGGTATCCATACTGTCAAATAACATATAGCCATTTTTTAATAAATTTTTTGGATTCACTATGATCATTTTATCTTGTGTTAGAAAACATAATTTCTAGATATCATTTAATTTTTAAAACTTAGGAATCATGATGTTAGCGAAGAGTTCTTATTATGTTTTTACTAACTATTTGATTTTACATAATTGTTTAATTGCTTAAAAAGTATAGTATAAAACTGTTGAATGACATCTATCTCCTGTTTCTTGGCTATAAATGTACTTTCCTACTCAGCATAGAATTTTTAAGGATTCAGTGGTATGTTTAATGCAGGAAACATCTTTGCCCATGATAGTTTTTTTTAAACTTTTAAACCTTATATTTTAAAAACCATTACAAATAGAAATATACACATAATTACTCAGACGTTAAAACAGCTCAGGTTCATATTAGTTACTGTTAAAACAGCGACTGTCACATCAGCGACCACAAGATAGTGAATGTATTAAAAGAGCGATTGTCATACAGCGACGAATCCATCAGACAACTGGCAACCGCTGAACACACGCAAACAACAAATCGTTTCGACTGCTCATTAAAAACATTCAAGGCAAAAGAAATTAAAAATTACATTTCGTTTATTCTCGATTAATTAAAATTAACATTTAATTTGAATTAGCTACATACGAAGGCACATGATTTAAAAAGCTGATTTAAAACAGGATAGAAATAGATCAAAGACTGTACAAGAAAACCTACATGGCTTATCATGTCACTTCCTTTTCTTGATTTTATAAACTCCATTGTAGGCCATGGTAAGTTTTTCAAAACTAAAAACTCTCGACTCTATCACTTAACTCTTCATCTCTTTCAATATCAATATTTCCCAATCCAGCCGTATTTATACCTCTAACATCCGCTCCTTAATTACTATACTTATGTCACAGTCTACTTCTGTATTGTACTTTCTGTTCTAATCTCTCTAAGGAGCGTCACCTAATTGACACTCACTTAGATTGTCCGACCCCCCCACCTCCCAGTCTACTTCTAGACTGTTTTGCAAGTCTATTGTTTTCCCCCCACCTACTCTTAAGTCTTCTATTTTACCATTACTCGTCTTAATCCTAATTGCTAGACATCTTTTATATCACAACATCAAAGGGAGTAGTCTTCGGTCTCTTAGCAGTGAGTGTATCTCATTCTGAAGTTGACAGTAAAGTCGCTATTATAAAGGGGTTGCTATTTAGACAGTCGCCGTTTTGAAAGTCGCCAACCTGATTACATCACTCTTGTGAATTCGCTGTTTTGACAGTCACTATCCTGCCTGAACACCATTAAAACTTGTTAGATGGATAGACAATGCAGTCAATTTTTTATTTTAATTTAGGTCTCAGTCATTTTGCTAGTTTTATTTTTTTGTTACTAGAATGTCTTGTAAGTCAATTTATTATGAATTTAAAAAATCACAAATTAAAGCCACCCTTAATATTTGTATTGTTTTTTTTTACTGAATTTGTTGTTTATTTGTAAATGTGGCCATTAAAATGTGCATGTGACTTATTATAGGTGGCCTGTGCAGTTAAGGAACTGGTGTCCAAAGCCGGAAGTGACCTAAACCCTCATATCATTTGTGGCGACTTCAATTCCCTCTTCAGTTCACCAGGTTATCAATTGGCAAGAGATGGTTACCTTGTGGACACCAACATCAAAAAGTTGCAAGCGATCCAAGCTTTAGAGCTAACAGATGACTCAGCGGTATGTCAGAAAAGCTCATTGGTAATTCTGAGTGTTAAATAGACAACCCTTTGAAAATAACTTTTCCATTGAAATGTCATTATTATGGATTCCAGTGTAACAAATTTAATCATTACTGCGGGAAACAATTCTATCCTTTTCCCTTTGCTTATAAAACCTGTTAAAAAACATCACTATAGGATTTTCTTACTTTAAGTTTGGTGGGAGTGGGGGGGGGGAAGCCCTAAGTCAAAAAAAAATGTTTCCCGTATTCTAAATTTTTCTTTAAATTGGCTTCAGTTTGACATACAAGAAACACGGTTTTACATTTAAGAGATGATGGGAGAAGGTTAGGGAGAGATTTCTCACATAAAATTATGCTATTGGCTGGCCAGGTGTTTGTAATTTACAATCAACCACTGAGCATTATTGTTATAACATACCACTAGGCAGAGGTCAATTTAAGTTCAGCATTTAAATAACTGACAGCAGTTGGAGCATCTTTCAAACCATGTGTTGCCAGGGAAAAAAATCAGTAATGGGAGTTGAAGTGTTGACACACTGTGTTAAGGCTTAAGGATTGGTTTTAAAATGGGATTACTGGAGGAGGGTAATGAAGAAAAACTTGCACAATATGTAAATGACCCCAAAACAGATAGCAAAATTACATTTACTAAACTGAGCTGTGGGGGTTGGGATGCTGAGAAGCTTTAAAATTATAGATAGCATTACTAAACAAGTAATGTGCCATACAAGGCGTTCTTGACCACTATTAATTTTGAAACTGTACTGCTTTAAAATACACTATCTTATTGTTTAACTTAAAGGAAACTGACGTTTGTATTTTGCAAAAATGATAATTAACTGTATAGTTTAAAAAATGGTGATCTTTTTGTTTGGGTTATGGAAACTAAGTATTGTAATTTACAAAAGTTGATACAGTGTATTAGAATATATAATCAGGAATAGAAACTGAAATTTAAAATACCTATGAAAAAAATATTTTTTTAATTATTTAATTTATGGAGGCATTTATTTTGAAATTTTCAGACATATAATCTTTTAAATGTACTTAAAAACTCATGTTTTCAATAAATATTCTATTTATTACATGACATGAAAATGTATTTGTAATTTATACAGTTTTTTTTAATCTTACAAATACAAAATTCTAATGCAAGAGATGTGATTCAGATGTACAAACATGCACAAAAATTTAATATGGTTTATTCTCTAGTTTATTTAAATTATTTTTGTGAATTTCATACACAAATTTCACATGAAAAAAGTATTTCATTAAATGCAGTTACAGTTCAACTTAGTTGGTAAAGCCTTAGGCTTAATAAAAACTGAAGACTCCATATTCTCTTTCCCTCTTTATATAAACATTATGAAAACAGTAATAAGCTTTGACTCAATAATAATCTAATTAATAGACGTGACCGTTTTAAAATATGGTATTGTCATCGAGAATACATTAGTGTTCAAAATTTCAAATCGATTGGGCTTAGAGAAGTTATCGATACTTAATTTAAAATTTCCCAAAACAACCTTCTCCCTCCCCCCCCCCCACCCTCATAAGGTGACTTTAATAAAAGTCTAAAAAATAATTGCAGTTGATTAGAACTTCAACAAACAGTTCATAAATATTACTTAAACTATTTTTGTCTCAACAAAGTACATGTAATACCGTATTTAATTGCAATTACTGAAGGTCAGTCAGGGGAAAGAACTTATTTATTTAAATATAAATTTCATGAGTTATCTTTCCTGATTCCATGGCACATTATTCATGTATTATCAGTACATGTATTCAAGAGTCAGTTTATTATAATTCTTTGGATTTAAAAAAAAAAAATTTTAATTATTGTGGCTAAATACAACTATGACATAAGTTTTAATTTGAAATATCTAAAGAATTTTTTCAGAAATCTACTTTTTTAAAAATGTTTGACTTTTTTATGCAATTATTTGAAGTTATGCAATAGGAGAACATTTAGGGAAGCATCTCCTTTTTTGCAAGGAAAATATAATCTTTTGTATGTGGAATTTTCTTAATTTTTACATAACATATCCCCATACAGTAATATATCAATTGTGCATAGGTGAAGTGTACTCAATTCATGACCAAAAGGAGGGGTGTATATAATACTTTTTTTTTTTCTAAAATTCGGTACTGCTAAGCCCCTTTGAAAATGAATACCACCCACATTTCTATACAAAGTGGAAATTTTCCGCTTTTTTATTTATTTTTTTTATTTAAAATCTTTCACTTTATGTTTTGTTTAAAAGGAAAAAAATTTTGAAAATGGCTGACAATCTACACAAAGCTTTTTTTATATTTGTATATTAAACGTGTATGTGTATGAGTGAATACAACTTAGTACATGTAATTTACTAATTAATTCTTATCTAGTTTAGTTAAAGTTTTCATATCTATGAATTGAGAGGTTAAATAATAGACATTTTAATTTAAGTAGATTAAACCCTTAATCTCGTTTTTTTACTTTCTTTCCTTTCTTAGTCTAAGGCAATTGTAAATCATATGTGGGGAGCATTTCAGCATACATCATCAAATCTTCAAAGTGCCTACCAAGCTGTAATGGTAAGTTTTAGACAATCTTAAAAATACTACTAATTCGTACAATTTCTCGGCTGTGAATGTTTCTAAAGCTTTTTTTTTTAATTCAAGTCAAGAGAGCCATTGTGCACAACATATACAAAATCGAGCTATGGAACCTTGGACTACATTTTCTATTCATCCTTGTCACTGAATGTGATTGGTGTTCAGGAAACTGTTGATGACTATGTTGTGAGGAATTCTGGAGGTTTACCTACCAGTTCAATTCCATCAGATCATCTTTCTCTCAAAGCTGTGTTTAGACCAAGGTAAATAAGTATGGGGTGGAGGGTTAATATTTTTAGTGCTTTGGGATTGATATATTTTAACCGTCAATTTACTTGCTTTACCAGAAAAAAAACGTTTATTTATTTTCTGTGATTATGGTGGGTAGTAACTTGAATTAACTTTTGTTTTTTTTCAAGAACAGAAGCAACTTTTTCAAGAATTTATATAATGTGCATTTCCAAAGGTTAAATGAATTCACTTTAATTTGATACCTGACAAGATCAGCAATACCAAAAGAAAAAATATAATTTTACAAAAATTAGTTGCAGTATACTGCTACAAACATGGGGATAATTGAAAAAGGCCTCCCAAAACAAGAGTGCTCTGGAGAATGATTGCAGAAGCCCTTTGCTCCGCAAGGAGTTCAAGGAATTAAGTCAATAAGCCACTTGTATAATGCCCTGCTTTGCAAGGGAAGTAGTGGTGAATCTGGGGTACCAAGACTTCAATAATTGATTGGTTCTAACAGATTGTCTGTATGAATCCTATTTTCATAACTAGACTTTTAAGACCAAAGGCAAATACATAAAAGGTTGCTATTATACAGGAATTTAAAAAAAAATGAGTACAAATAAAAATCAAGATGTTTAAAAATAAAAGCCTGTGACCTGGGGTAAATGTACTTGAACAACACTCTGGGTATTTTGGGTAACAAAACAGACTGAATTTAGTAGATTTTTTTTTTTTTAATTTCTAAGAGTTTGATTTAGAAGGTAGAACTAGTAGAAAGATTGTTATAAATAATGGTTAAAAGCTTCCCCCCCCCCCCCCCCATCTACTTAATATTTTTTATTCTTTGTGCTTTCTTGTTGACTGTCATTTTTTATTCTGCTGTTAATAGGTCTGTTATGTATTTTTGTCATTGCATTACTATTTTATCGTTGACCTATTTAGGAGTTTTATATCAGTCAGTAAAGTTTTTTTTTTATTCTTTGCAGTATTAATATTATTTTATGTATGTACGAGCCCAGAAGAAGAATTTTTAAAGATGCGTTTTAAGCCAGACTAGCCTAGCCCACATCTCGGGTTAGACCAGTATGACTTAAATCTCCTTTTGCTTAAATATAACCCTTATTAGGCTGCAGGTACAGAATTATTTCATCTTACCTGATGGCTCCCAAGAGCTATGTAATCTTTACTTACTTTACTAAATGAAGAATGTTAGGCTAGTCTAGCTTAAAACACTTCAAATATGGCAACACTAGAATCTTGATAATAAAAATTTGAAATAATTTTAGGGGAAAATCAATGAATTTCGGAGCAACATCTTCAATTCATTGTCTGATTAAATTTTTTTAAAAACAAACAATTAATATACTTAGACACTATCACAAAATTAGCTCGCTGAACCAAAGTTTAAGTCGATGTTTTTGTTTAATCGGGTGTATTTTATTTCATGTATTTTCAAGACAATGAGGCTACTGTTTTCTGATGTTTACATTTATTCCATTCTATCATCAGCTCTGTGATTGCTGCCAGTAAACAATTCCCCATATTTCTCATGTGTATTTTGTTTGTGTTAATTATTATTGTTCATTTTCCTATAGCCGTTATACTTTATGCAAGTTATGAAGAAGAGTATTAAAGAGTTGACTGTTTGTTCCTCAGTTTAGTAGTTGTTTATTTTTTTTCAATATCTGGATGGGCAGGCAATAAATATACCAGTGATAAATTATTGAACTTGAGATAAAAACATTTATTGAACCACTTCAAAATAATTCACTTGTTTTTTAAATTTTTCTTCAGGACAATTCTATCCTTTTTTTTTATTTTCTATATTTAAATTGGATTCTTATTTTTATTGTTTACCCTACCTTAGCCAGATTTTTTTTTTCATTGAGCATATTTATTATTTCAGGGAGGAGAAGAACTGAAATTCTTTATAAATTTGATTTGTGTCCAGGAACAGGAGCCACATTCATCAAAAAAAAAAATTGTCCACTATCCAGAAATTTATATAGTGAAGCCAGCTATAAACCAGGCATGAAAAGATGGAAAATTGTTAAACATACGCTCAGAATAGAAATGGTTAGAAAATAATTATTTAGTAATTTATAAACTTTTATTTACTATTTTTAGAAAAAGAAAAAAAAAATTTAGGTGTTAAGAGCAGATGCATGAGTGTGTGGCGGCAACATGTTCTATAAAAGAACGTTTTGAATAGTTCCCCTTGTAAATAGAAACCTGTAATTTCCTTGTCCTTACACAGTTGACAATCTGAATTCAAATTCACTTGTGTATTCATGTGTATTTTTGTGTTTATTCAATATGTTACTTATTCAGTTAAAACGTTTTGGTAAACAGCAGACCAACAGAATGAATTACACAATTTCCTTAGAAATGTTTTTTTTTTTCTGTCATTCTCATATAACATAGCCTCTAGTAATTCATTTCTAGTTCCTCTGAATTATTTAGGTGACATAAATGTAACATAAAGAATAAGCACAGTGTAATAACTGTTCCAGTGTATATAACTTTCATATTTGGTATAAAACATCAAAAGAGCTTTTTGAAAATAGCTTAATTATTCATGGCAGATTTGAATTTTTCTTTTTTATGAAACTTAAATAATTTGTTAAAACCATTAATTTTTATGAATGAAATTTCTTTTCGGCCTTTTCCTTCTCTTTATTTCAATAAAAAGAATTATTATAAAAAAGTTCATACCATGTTTGTTAGTGTATATAAAAGATGTTTTGCTGAAGTGAGTATTAGCTAGCTCTGCTCTCATCAGTACATTTTTAAGAATGCCCATCCAGAGTGTATTTTGTTTTGGTTAATTTCTTGAACTGATTTATTAATAAAACATTCTTTAAATAATTTACATGAATGAAAAACTAGCTCTACTTTTTTCTTCATTATTGGATTTCATTCTTTAAAATAAAATTAGTAAGTCTGAGTTTCATTTTTAATTAAACATGGTTATTTTAGAAACTGGTTTACATAGATCTATCTATAGGCCAGGGTATGAAAGTTCATCCAGCACACTTAGGCATCTGTTTCTTTTTTGGACTTTTTCAACTATTTTCTTGTTTTCTCAGAATATATATTATACAGAATGTGCAATTATAGTTAAAAATCCTCTACCATTGGCTAAAAGAGAAAAGCCAGTAACTCAAATAGCAGGACTATTAGTCATGGACTTTATCTATAACAATCATAGTAAAACATCTGGCTTTTTAATAAAAAAAAATATTAATAAACAATTATCGGTTTGTTAAAGAAAACAAAAAGTCTTAATATATTTTAAGATTTATAATTTCGGGCTTTAAGTTTTATTCTTTAACAATATCTTTAGTTAAATCGGATGTTGAAATTTAATTAGTGTAGCACGATATTATTGTTATAAAATAGTTTTATTAAAAAGAACAATGAATTTTGGAAACAACTTTGTGAAATCTGTTTTAAAAACTGATTGATAGATTGCTCATAATACTGTTGTCCATCTTTTAGCCTATTAAGTTTTAGGAGATACTAGATAAACAAGGTTAGAGAAAAAAATAATAACTTGCGTTTGAAATGAGTGATTCTAACAAAGGATCTGTATAATATGTATTCTGGGTTGTTTACCTTATTTCCCTTTTACGTTGGTTTTTTTTTTTTTGCATGTGTGGAAAAGAAATGAAAATTTTTAAACAAATGTGAAATTGGCTGAGCTTTTTAAATTTTATTTAGATGGAAAAAGAATTTAGTATGGCAGCAAAATTTGACTTCAGAGCATATTTATGAGATTATCACATTGTGCAACTTGAAAAACTTCTGTGAAGATTTTTAACTTTTGTCATTTTTCTAATTGCTAGTTTTCAAGGCTCATGAAATTGTACACATTTTTTAAAGGCTATAGTATGTAAAGTGAAAAAAAAAAAATTCTAGGACTTGTGTGTTTTATTGTCATAAATATACTGTGTAGAATTTAAAAACTGTCAATTGTTTGTTTTATTTATATGTTTTGTGTCACAGTATTGATGAAATGTTATCAGGCATTTATGTATTACATTAGGCTTTAAATGTTCAAGTTTTGAAAACAAAGAAAGATGTCCACACAGTATGTTAGGTAAAATTGATCTGTAATCATGAAACTTTAAACTAACTCATTAAAAAACACTTGTTACTTATGTATTGTTGTATAACGAAGGCATAACTACTATTGTTCCTTGATCCTGAAGTTGAATCATTACATCATTGATCACCTGTTACCTGCATTTTTTTTTTAAATACATTTTTATTCTTTCATATTTTTTTTAATCAGTCAGATGTTGATCTAGACTTGGAATCATATTATGTTTAGTAACACTCTGTCATAACTCCAGCATTCAAATTAACATATGTTTTTCTCCAAAGATCTATAAAATCACACCAGTTTAGGTCGATAGTATTTTTAGTTATTTTTATTGATTATTTTCTTATTAGGTCTTTCATTTTTTTTTTTCATGTCAGAAAATCTTAGTCTAAAACTACTAACATTTTTACCTAATGAAGAAAAGATATATGTTTTTCAAACAGTTCACATTTCTGGTGTTCTAAAAAAAATAATAGGGCATCTCTATTTTGTATGTTAGTCAAATGTTGTTGATTCTGTTCTTTAGAAATTGAATTCGTACAATTTTGTAGTCACATGAAATTCTCTTTCAAATTTATTTTTTTTAATAAATAAAATTCTTATCTTGAACTTGGCATGTTTTCTGCTTTAATTTGTTGCTATGTAATTAGAATGACTTGGGAATATTCAGTTTACTTTGTGAAATACCATTGTGGTCGTAAGGGATTTACTTTTGTATGACAATAGTGCCCTCCTTGTGTCCACTTGAATCACACTTGCTACAGATGGTCATGTGATACAGCGCTCGACTGTCAACCTGAGGGTCCCTGGTTCGATATTCGGTGAGGACCAATGGATATTTCAGGTCATGGCTATATCTCCTGTGGTGTCTCCATGGTCATTGCACTATTCACTATGGTGGAGATGAAATAAGGGCACTGCAAAACCGTCCCATTAGTGGATAAAAGGAATTAATAGATTTCATCTCATTCCTACAGGGACTTCTCATACAGCCATGGTCACTGATGCCTTAAATCAGTGGCTAGCTAACTATATCACTCATGGTCACTGATGCCTTAAACCCAGTGGCTATCAAACTATATCACTCATGGTCACTGATGTCCGTATCAGTGGTTATCAAACTATCCTCTTATTGGCATTACGTGCACTAGTTGAATTATAACTTTTGCAAGAGATTTCTCCAGCTCCCTGAATATATCACTACCACTTACTCCACTATTGTGGTATCTCAAATACTTCACCACATAGTGTCTTATACCAGAGACCAAAATACTTTTAAGTTATGTTTTATAGACTTATATATATATATATATAAAGAGAAAGACATATTTATACCTTACTTAAATACATTATACATGTGTCATATATTTCAAGATCCTTTTAAATAATTTTTATAATAAAGGACTGTTTAATTTGGATGTTGGAAACCGCCGTTTAAATTTTAAATTAAAAGCATAATAATTACATTTTTCAGAAACAAAGTACATAAAACTATATAGGCCGATGTACGTGTGACCTTATATCTATGAAGTCAAGTATGAAGTAAACTACTGTGCACGAAATGTTTTAAATAAGATAGCGTGCTAATTGAGGAAGAAAAAAGAACTTTGTTGGCTTTTGTCTTTTTTTCTTCCAGCCGTCTTCGTTTGTTTCGCATTCATCTGTATCAAAGTGTCGCATCTATTTTGAAATGGGGGAAATCCCGTCACCTGAGATGTCTGTGGAAAACTGAGAGGCCTTTAAACTTGGTGTTATTGATCTAAATTCTAAATCATTCTCTTGACAGTTCGGGGGAAGGGACGAGTGGATACTATAAATATGGAATTTATCGCATGATAACACGAAAAAGATATGTACTTTAAAAAAGAACTTTTACATGTGTGTGTGTGTGCGTGTTTGTTTATGTATGTGAGTGTTTGTGTGTGTGTGTGTGGTTAGCTTTTACGTTACATTTACAGGGGACAGACGAGTGTAAGGGTGAAATGGGTGGTTAGTTATTGTTTTACAAATGGTCATTTATTTTACATGCTACGGATTCCGCTGGCTGGTTTGACGTTTCAGTTTGTGATACCTCGGAGATGCCATTGTTAGAGAGTTGGCATTGTGTGGGGAACTCAGCGAGACACACTTCAATGCGTGCACAGAAGAACAGAACAGAATAAATAGGAACAGAATAGAACAAAATGGAATAGGTAAAGTTGAGCTGGTTGTATTTATGATCGCCTTTCTTCAAGGCATGAGTTATATCTATACTATACTAATTTTTTGAACAGCCACACTTTCGTGTAAATAGAGAATTTTATGAAATAAATAACAAAACAACTGTCGTGACAAAAACTCAATAAAATCTACAAATAGAAACATCCATTGTTTTTTTTTAAAAAAAACTCATAGATAGAAATCAAATGACGTTATTTAGTTTTACTTTCAAATGACTCATCTGAGCTTATTTGTAGATAATATGGGTAGGCTTGGAATCACTATGTAGCCACTGTGTGGGTAGGCTTGGAATCACTTTGTAGCCACTGTGTGGGTAGGCTTGCAATCACTTTGTAGCCACTTTGTGGGTAGGCTTGTAATCACTTTGTAGCCACTGTGTGGGTAGGCTTGTAATCACTGTGTAGCCACTATGTGGGTAGACTTGGAATCACTATGTAGCCACTGTGTGGGTAGGCTTGGAATCACTATGTAGCCACTGTGTGGAAAGGATTGGAATCACTATGTAGCCACTGTGTGGGACAGGCTTGGAATCACTATGTAGCCACTGTGTGGCTAGGCTTGGAATCACTATGTAGCCACTGTGTGGGTAGGCTTGTAATCACTATGTAGCCACTGTGTGGGTAGGCTTGGAATCACTATGTAGCCACTGTGTAGAAAGGAATTGAATCACTATGTAGCCACTGTGTGGGTAGGCTTGGAATCACTATTTAGCCACTATGTGGGTAGGCTTGGAATCACTATGTAGCCACTGTGTGGAAAGGAATTGAATCACTATGTAGCCACTGTGTGGGTAGGCTTGGAATCACTATGTAGCCACTGTGTGGGTAGGCTTGGAATCACTATGTAGCCAAAGTGTGTGATTAGTGGTGCATGTATATTAGGGTGGCCCAAAAAACTCAACTTTCACCTACAGCAAGACACCCTCTAACTTTTTTCCTTATGGCAAACCTTTAATTAGGGCAGAGTTTCAGCCTCTTGTGCCAACTGCAAGGTGATGCTCAACGACCATGGATTTTAACAATTTCATCGAAAATTGCCGAACTTTCATGTTCTTTACATTTTTTTGCATATTTACTTACTGTATCATGTTCTTTGTGTTAAATTTTACTTACTTAGCGTTGTCTGTTTAACTATTCTATGCCATAACTTCCTGTTGATGATGACTGTGCATTTGCAAGCAGTTTTCTTGACGATGAAAATAAATATGACGATGAGTATATACCGACCAAAATTAGCAAATCAGATAAACAGCAAGACAAGATAACTCATATAAAGAAAACCTCTCGAGACCAATTGTTCAATCCAAGTGCAACAAGTGCCTGTTACCGTAGTAAAACATCTGATCGTGAAACTGTTTGACTACCTATTTCTATTGCTGCAGCCATTTGTCACGATCCAAACACACTTTCTATTTCACGTAACACTATTCAACGAGCGCAGTCAAGTGCTAGGCATGAAATTTCTAAAGCAATGAAAGATAATTTTGAGCCAACTTGCCCATTAGTAATCCATTTGGATGCAAAGATACTTCCAGCAATATTTGGGGAGGGCTCAGTTGACAGGCTACCAGTTTTAGTTTCAGGGGATGGGATGGACAAACTGTTAGGTGTACCAACGGTGAGCTCTGGATCTAGCAAATGCTGTTCACAAATTGTTGGTGGAGTGGCAGCTGGTTGAGAATGTTCAGGCTATGTGCGTTGACACAGCCTCAGTAAATACCGGCAGAATAAATGGATTATGTGTTGACCTTGAAAACAGGATAGGTCGTGAACTTCATTGGTTAAGCTGTCGTCATCATGTAATGGAGATATTTTGTCAAAGGTTTTCACTATCGGCTTTGGACCTTCAAACTCCCCAGATATCCCGCTTTTCAAACGATTCAAAGGCTGTTAGAGTGTCATCAACAGGGGGAATTTTTCAGAATTCCAAGTGACACCTGAAGCTTCCACTTTATCACATGCAACCATTTCAGTCCTGATCAAAGAGCACCTTAAAGGAACAAGTCAAAGATGATTACATGGAGCTTATTGAGTTGACGCTGATTGTTTAGGACATCCACCGTGTACATTCCACTGGATGACTCCAGGACCAGTACAACGTGTTCGCCGGATGGCAAAATTAATTTATGCCATGAAAATAAATCTCTTCCGCAACCAAACAGATGCATTAAAGCTTAATAAGAAGAAGCCCAAGTTGAGCGCCTAGTAGTTTGGTACACTAATTTACATCAAGAATTGGGTAACTGGTCCTCGTGCAACTGAAACTCCATCCAGTGGTTTAAACTGTGGACTGATCTCACAAAGCTACTAGATCATCGATCCTGACATCAGTTCAGATGTAAGAAAAGTCCTTGATAATCATCTCTGGTATCTTTCAGACGAGCTTGTTGGATTAGCCATGATCTCAGATCATGAGACGGCAGCTGCAATGATGGGAATTGTGCAGGGAATCACCAGTGAAGCTGGTAAACGAAAAGTGCGTGGAGATTCATCAATTCTAAAGAAACCAGATGTATGTTTAGGGGACTTTGCAACTACCGGAATGGGAACCATCTTTGTTGTTATAACATTGACAGTGCATTTCTTGATTTGCTATCACAAGAGTGGCCTGCACGTTAACAGTATCGATATGGCCAGACAAGATTCAGGTCATTAAAGGTTGTGAACTACACTGCAGAGGGAGTGGTGAAGATTTTTGAAGAATACAACACACTGCTTACTAACGACGAAGAAGAAAAAACAACTCTTATTGCAAGTTGTGGAAGCAAACCGAAAGGCTGCTCCAACACAAATCACCAAAAAGTCTGCTGTTCAGGCCTTATTGTCAGAATGACAATAACATTGACTGATAATGCATGCTTTTGTGACTTGATTTTGAGTAGGTTAAATTTTTAAGTTTTTTGATAGAATAACACATTTTGACCTTTTAATTGTGGCAAATGCCAATAGTCATATGTTTAAGCTAGATGGTTGGGAGGGTGTCTTGCTCTATAGCACACATTTCATTTTTTGCCATATCTAAATTAACCACCCTAATGTATATGCAACAATGTATTTGTTGTTGGTTTAAAGGCCACTCAACAATATGTCCTGCTTATCTTATAAAGGCCGCAATATTTTTGACCATCCTTGAGCGATATTGTCGGGTGGGAGGGTAATTGGTGGCCTTAGGGATCGACCGTTTACTACGTAACACCTTGGGGGCGGAGTGCCAAATTGTGACGGGCAATCATAAGGAATGGTCAAAAAGGATTACACCTGGGGGAGGGGTCTACTATCAAGTAAAAAAACGTGACGCAATATGTGAATGGCTCCTTAACTTCTGAGGCAGCCATTCAGGAGTTGGGACCCGGGATAGGAGATATTTTAGGGACCTAATTGAAACAAAGCAGATCATTTGTTCAAGTGTAAAGAAGGAGAGATTACAAAAAATGATGCCATAAAAGATGTAAAGTGTTAAAAACCGTGTGAGCTTGTGGTTAGGCAAGAAGCCTACACTTACTGCCTACGCTTTCTGCCTACACTTACTGCCTTCTGTTCCGCGTGACACTCGGCACAAGTACTGCAAGTAACAATCGCTTTAGTCCCCGTATACTGCTAAGGCCACGTATGTGGTGGGGGGGGGGGGTGGGCATGCAAGTAGGATGGTGGATTCGTCCGCCCCGGACGGGATTTACTTTTCCGCTAGACAGCGATTACATCTGGCATAGTTTAGTACTTTTAGGTAATGGGAAAGGGAGGGGGGGTAAGCATTTTCAGGGTACATCCGGGCGCCTCTTACACTATTTAAGACACTATGGCGTGGTATTGAATGTGTAGGTCTTTCCACTGTATACTTTATAATAGTAGCGAGGACATATAAGATATACAGTAAATAAAACAACCAACAACTGTATGTGGTGAAACTTATGAATATTTATAAAAGGGAGGCTACTTTTAGAGTAGTTTTTTTTCATGGATTGTGCCCCTTGGACTATTTTTTCTGTACAGTACGATCAGCAAATTAGGTGGCTCAAGCTGGCTCAATTTTATATTGTTTACAAATTAAAAACATAAATACGAGATCAATTGTAGGTCTAGTCTAATGCTAGTTATCAATGTTTTGTAAAAACAATCCTTTCGTTGATGATCTAATTCTTCGTTTTTAAGTTATAAACAAAATTACAGCGTTCAATGTTCACAAACAAACCAAATGAGCCGCAATCCTGTTATGTCGTGTCGGTGGAAAGTGATTGGTGGATTGAATTGACAATTGGCGCAGAGACAAATAACTTCCATATTTTATGGCTGGGGAATGTGACGTGTTAATGCCCCTCTGCTAGGACAGTCGAACCAGGGTCTGTCTTAGGCCGGTAGGACAACCAGGGCCTGTCTTAGGCCGGTATGACAACCAGGGTCTGTCTTAGGCCGGTAGGACAACCAGGGCCTGTCTTAGGCCGGTATGACAACCAGGGTCTGTCTTAGGCCGGTAGGACAAATTGCTTTTTAATGGGCCCCACTCTCGAATGTTTATTCCACAACAAAAAAAATCTCCCTTTTTATGACAAGTTTCGATCGTGCATTGGGACATTGCTATATAAGGAGAGGGGGCATAGGCAGATGGGGGGGGGGAGAGAGATGGGGACATGGGAAGATGTCTACCAACATGCTCCCAGTATAGACCCGGCACTGAGTCAAAAATATCTGCGCAGTATGAAAAATGCAAAGTTACTGTACACTGGTATACACGACCCTATTGTACACTAGTATACACGATCCTATTGTACACTGGTATACACGATCCTATTGTACACTAGTATACACGATCCTATTGTACACTGGTATACACGATCCTATTGTACACTGGTATACACGATCCTATTGTACACTAGTATACACGATCCTATTGTACACTAATATACACGATCCTATTGTACACTAGTATATACGATCCTATTGTACACTAGTATACACGATCCTATTGTACACTAGTATACACGATCCTATTGTACACTAGTATACACGATCCTATTGTACACTAGTATACACGATCCTACTGTACACTAGTATACACGATCCTATTGTACACTAGTGTACACGATCCTATTGTACACTATTATACACAATCCTATTGTACACTAGTATACACGATCCTATTGTACACTAGTATACACGATCCTATTGTACACTAGTGTACACGAACCTATTGTACACTAGTGTACACGATCCTATTGTACACTAGTATACACGATCCTATTGTACACTAGTATACACGATCCTATTGTACACTAGTATACACGATCCTACTGTACATTAGTGTACACGATCCTATTGTACACTAGTATACACGATCCTATTGTACACTAGTATACACGATCCTATTGTACACTAGTATACACGATCCTACTGTACACTAGTATACACGATCCTACTGTACATTAGTGTACACGATCCTATTGTACACTAGTATACACGATCCTATTGTACACTAGTATACACGATCCTATTATATACCAGTATACACGATCCTATTGTACACCAGTATACACGATCCTATTGTACACTAGTATACACGATCCTACTGTACATTAGTATACACGATCCTATGTACACTAGTATACACGATCCTACTGTATTTTAGTATGCACGATCCTACTGTACATTAGTATACACGATCCTATTGTACACTAGTGTACACGATCCTAATGTACACTAGTATACACGATCCTATTGTACACTAGTATACACTATCCTATTGTACACTAGTATACACGATCCTACTGTATTTTAGTATGCACGATCCTACTGTACATTAGTATACACGATCCTATTGTACACTAGTGTACACGATCCTATTGTACACTAGTATACACGATCCTATTGTACACCATTATACACGATCCTACTGTATTTTAGTATGCACGATCCTACTGTATTTTAGTATGCACGATCCTACTGTACATTAGTGTACACGATCCTTTTGTACACTAGTATACACGATCCTAATGTACACTAGCATACACGATCTCACTGTACACTAGTATACACCATCCTACTGTACACTGGTATACACGATCCTACTGTACATTAGTATACACGATCCTCTTTCATTTCTTAATGCTGCAACATTCTTCGTAAACACCCTTGATGAAATGTCTTTGTTGCTCTCTCTAGCCCATACACAACACATGAACTCAACATACACAAAATACGAACTCAACATACACATTACATGAACTCAACATACACAACACATGAACTCAACATACACAACACACGAACTCATTCAACTGGAGATAATTAACTTCATTATAAACTTTCTACACGAAAGGGGGTGATGTCCCTTGTTACTTGCGTTCAATTTGGAATCTTCTCTTATCAGAAGAAATGACTACAGGACAATAGATTCAATAGCTATGTCTTATTTCACTCCCTCCTTCACTTTACAACAGTGTGCATTGATCACTAAGGTATGTGCATTGATCACTAAGGTCTGTGCATTAATCACTAAGGTATGTGCATTGATCACTAAGGTCTGTGCATTAATCACTAAGGTATGTGCATTGATCACTAAGGTCTGTGCATTAATCACTAAGGTCTGTGCATTGATCACTAAGGTCTGTGCATTAATCACTAAGGTATGTGCATTGATCACTAAGGTCACCACGGAAGTCCAGGGCCGTATTTCTCACAGAAATAAAGGAGCATATGTTTATGTTCTATTAGGGGCTCAATTAAAGGTACCTTTTGGGATCCAGGGCAAAGTTGCATTTGGTGCCGCTGAAAGAAAAAAGACCACCCTTTCAAGGCCGCTACATGCACATTTCGGGGGCCCCTAATAATATTTAATTTCTGAGGCCAATGTGATCTTTTAACTGCCAAGTCATATTATAACCGCAGCACCTCACACATGCTCATGTGACCCTGCCCTGTGTTGGGATCATTAGAAGTCTGCTAAATTGTGAGACTCTCCCAGGACATTTCTTTAAATCTTGTCGCCGTCTCATGAACAGACCAATGGTTCAGAAAATGTATACTTTTAAACTATCACCAGATTTAGCTTGAAACCTATACAATGAGTGACCGTGGGGGTGGTGAAGGCCGAGGGGAGGCCCATTCTCAATCATGGCTTTGATGCCAGTAAGTACTATTTGTAATGAAATGACCAGATTACATGGATACAGGGGGTAAAAACTACGACACCGGCCACACGTAGTTGACCAACATCATAACTATGACACCCGGCCACACGTAGTTGACCAACATCATAACTATGACACCCGGCCACACGTAGTTGACCAACATCATAACTATGACACCCGGCCACACGTAGCTGACCAACATCATAACTAGGACACCCGGCCACACGTAGCTGACCAACAACATAACTAGGACACCCGGCCACACGTAGCTGACCAACATCATAACTAGGACACCCGGCCACACGTAGCTGACCAACAACATAACTAGGACACCCGGCCACACGTAGCTGACCAACATCATAACTAGGACACCCGGCCACACGTAGCTGACCAACATCATAACTAGAACACCCGGCCACACGTAGCTGACCAACATCATAACTAGGACACCCGGCCACACGTAGCTGACCAACATCATAACTAGGACACCCGGCCACACGTAGCTGACCAACATCATAACTAGGACACCCGGCCACACGTAGCTGACCAACATCATGTACAGTAGGTGTGATGAACGTTCTTTACTTCTCCACTCCACTCTCCTCCCGCACCCCACCGGCTCTACTCAGACTGACTGATTATACCCGAGGGTATCTGTATAAATCACCCACTTATCATGACCTGTCTAAACCCCCCCCCCACCCATATTTCCTCCTTAGCTCACATGTTAGCCATCCCCAGGTATGAGGTCAAGTTCCGATTACCCTTTAACTGGTACATCCTCCCACCTCCCCGGGCCTTATAGTCTTCCTACCTGTTTTGTCCCCGGCTATCACGGTCATAATGCCCCGCCCGTGCCATGCTATGATACCCTGCAGGCCATTGCTTAGATCCGGGCTCTACACTGCCGGGTTGGAAATAACAAAAAAAAAATGAAATAGTAGAATAATTACATAAAATAATTTGACTCTATGCACACTCAATTTGACTGGACTCAGGTCTTTTAAGTTTTTGAGTGGACTCAAGTCTTTTAAGTTTTTGACTGGACTCAAGTCTTTTAAGTTTTTGACTGGACTAAAGTCTTTTAAGTTTTTGACTGGACTCAAGTCTTTTAAGTTTTTGACTGGACTCAAGTCTTTTTAGTTTTTAACTGGACTCAAGTCTTTTAAGTTTTTGACTGGACTCGAGTCTTTTAAGTTTTTAAATAAACTTTTTTCGTTAATTGTAGATAATAATTTTTCTCTTGAGATCAACCGATTGCATTTAGTTTGTTAATCGCAGGAAAGAAGGAAAAACCCAGTTAGATCAAATAAAAAAAAAACTACAATTAAAAGATTTCCCACGTGAGTCCTATTTGGTAATAGCACCATTTCTGAAAGCCGATAACGTCAGACTTAGCAAGGTGTAGGAAAGAGATTTGAATCCAAGAAAGGCAACTCACTTTGTCATCTTCTTGAGGATCTTTGATATATCCATTAGTTTGCGCTGCAAAGTGGCTTCTACTTTATGGACAAATACATGCATTTACTTTATGGACAAATGCATGCATTTACTTTATGGACAAATACATGCATTTACTTTATGGACAAATACATGCATTTACTTTATGGACAAATACATTAAATGTTGCATGCACTTAATGGACACATACATTAAATGTTGCATGCACTTAATGGACACATACATTAAGTGTTGCATGCACTTAATGGACACATACATTAAATGTTGCATGCACTTAATGGACACATACATTAAATGTTGCATGCACTTAATGGACACATACATTAAATGATGTATGCACTTAATGGACAAATACATTAAATGTTGCATGCACTTTATGGACACATACATTAAATGTTGTATCATCTACGTATGACATGAACGAATACAAAAAGTAAGCATGTCCAGCTCAAATACAATAAGTTTGTGTTATTGACAAATACATCAGAAGTTCGTGATTGTATCACAAGGTCCAGTCTATACACCTTTAACTACCTCTGGTCCACAAGATGTAATCCAACCAGCAGACCATCACGTATTGTTGTTTTCTGACCCTCGGTCTGACCAGATAACTGCCGCCCCCATCACCACCCCTAACCAGGGACTGTAGTGTGTATATGTGTGTGTGCGTGTTTGCGGCCATAAAATATAAACAGGAACAAGTGGACGTTGTACTGACCCCGGCCTGACCAGTGTTATATCATGAACTTAGCCGCCAGGGGAAGTGGGAGATCTTCCTGTGATGTATACACATGATTAGCAGGTTGTGGTGAGGGGTGGGGGGAGAAAGTCACTGCGACCTTTGACTCTAGTAAGATACCCTTCATTTATAAACTTAGTGCGCCAACATGTCACTAAGTGTAAAATGGCTCTACACTAGCGGCTCTCAACCTTTTTCGCGACTGTACCCACTGTACCCTACATGGTGTCAAGTTATGTCCGCGGGTACTCTCACACGTACTTTTGCGAATAAATGTACCGGTACTTAACTTCATGATGGTATGTGCTTACCTTTCTAATGCGATACTTGGTCACGTGATTTGGTGTTGAGTTACGCAACAAACAGTCGACTAGTGGCGACTTTCTTCAAACTCTTGATTCTTTTAAACAAAATAATATGTCGCTGCATACTCCTGCATAACTTTTCCCGTACCCATCGTAACACTGGCTGAGACCCTCGGCTCTACACTGTTCATTTTGAACAAGCTGTTCAGTTGCATCTAACACGATATACTACCATTATTATTTGTTGCGTGTGTTTTCATTGTAGACATCTTTAGTTGTAGAAATGTATTGTAGACATCATCTTTAGTTGTATTGTAGAAATGTATTATAGACATCATCTTTAGTTGTATTGTAGAAATGTATTGTAGACATCTTTAGTTGTATTGTAGACATCTTTAGTTGTATTGTAGACTTCTTTAGTTGTATTGCATGGAAAAAAGGGTTGTTGACAGGAGTGTTCATTTTTTTTTGGGGGGGGGGGAAAGGGGCGTGGGGCTTGGCTAAGTAACATTTTGGGGTTTGTACGCAATAACTGATATTAAGCTTACTGATTGCAAATGTTGACTCTCATTCATTTTTAACTTTAATCGTTCTCTGACATTAGCTGTTAATTCATTTTATTTATTTTAGATTAAGACCATCATAAAAGACCAGACAGAGGCCCTAGTTCGTCCTGTCTGTCCTTAAAAAACGGTTCTGGTTGGCGAACAACGCCCCTCCCCCACCCTTAGAAAAATTTTTCTCCTGAGATTTCTTCGTGCCTCAAGAATGATTAAATGTACCAGTTAAATTGTTTATTTTCAAAGTGCAAAGTTCACGAACTTTAAAAAGTGTGACTCATTTTTTAAAGACATGCTATATTAGAAATTATCTCTGTAAATAGGGCTGAATGCTAACGACGATATGCACTAACTAAATGTAGATAGACCCAGTCAGGGCCGGCTCTGGGCATAGGCGATACAGGCAGCTGCCTAGGGCGCCAAATTGCTAGGGGCGCCAAATTTTAGAAAAAAAAAATTCAAAAATAAAAAAATAACAATTTATCATTAGGCTATGCCTGTGTACACTCATAACCTTATTTGGAAGGCTTTACTGGAACCAAAACCTGAGCAGATACTCAAGCGATTGCTGGGAAAATATCGGATTTCAAATTTCTCGTTGGTGTTGTAATATGGTACAAAGTACTTTATGAGGTCAATGTCACTAGCAATATGCTACAAGGTGTAGCACTTGACTTATCAGAGGCAGTCAAGCAACTCAAGAAAACTGAAGAATTTTTACGTAGATGGCGTTCTGATGAAGGTTTTTTGGAAACCATTACTGATGCTAAAGAATTAGCAAAAGAAATTGATTTGGAGAACACAACTTTCCCAGCAACCAAGTTCGGAAGTTCGGAAACAGAAGCGTTTGTTTAATTATGAATCACCAGATGAACCTGTGATAAATCGACAGGAAAATTTCAAAATCAAGTTTTTCTTTGCGGTTTTGGATACAGCTATACAGTCTGTTGCAGCTGGTTGATCACAATTCTAATTTTGGATTTCTGTATAACATCAATAGTCTTTCAAAAGAATTGCAAAAGAATTTACTGAAAAAATGCCAAAATTTAGAGAGAGTATTAACACATGGCAATTGCAAAGATATCGATGCTATACAACTCTGTGATGAACTTATCTGTATTTCCCATCGGACAGAAGGAGAAGGAATAACTACTCCAAATCAACGCACTCCTGCAATATGTCTGAAAAAATGGATTATGTGAATTCTTTTTCAAATTTGACTGCTGCATTGAGAATTTTGCTGACACTTCCAGTAACGGTTGCATCAGGAGAACGCAGTTTTTCAAAACTTAAAATCATAACAAATTATGTGAGAACGACGATGACTAAGAATCGTTTGGTTTGTCTTTCAAATTTGTCGATTGAAAAAGAAATTGCAGCAGACATTGACCTCGAACTAGTTGTTCAAGAATTTGCAGAAGCAAAAGCCAGACGAGTTAAATTATAAAATATAAACTAAAGAATACACAAAGTGACAAAGATCTTGGAGTTGGACTCATTTTTACCAGGCTACACATGCACCTAAATTATATGATAGTAACAGCATGACTGCATGAACTAAGTTTTACCATTTGTCATATCATACTACAGGCACTGTATAGATATACCTCTTATTTTTTTAAATGCTACAATTAATTCTAAATTTTATTAGTTTTATTACATTAACAGTTACTAAATTATTAACAAAAATTATTAATTTATAAAATAAAATTTTGTTTCTCTCAATTTTCATATGAATTATCTGAGGCCCAGAAGCATCTGTTGCGAAAATCGTATCCTTATTTTTATGTCTTCCCTGTAATATGGCTTCCAATTTTTCCCTCTTTACTGTTCATGCAGAAGGGGCGGGCGTCCTAAAAGATGACTGCCTAGGGCGCCAGATTGCCTGGGGACGGCTCTGGACCCAGTTATGTAAATGTATATCTACACGTACCATTACCAGTGGACCCCCGAAACCCTAATAGCGTCTCTGCGTGCATTTATGATAAACTGGATTCACCAGGATAAAAGAGGTGGAATTATTGTCGGGCGCACCAGGTACACCCCTGCTTCTCGTCATTTGATGACCCCACCCTGCTAACCCTCAAATTGTCACTTATTTTTCTATAGACGAGTTTTTCCAAAATAACAAAAAAAAAAAAGGTTAAGTTTATATTTATACATTACAATAAATGTAACCATTGCATTAGTATTCATTTCGATGTATTTTATTACAGATATAATGTATAGAGGGGTGTGTCAGGCGTGCTGTGATTGATCCCAACAGGAAATGCCCATCACTTCCAGTGTTATTAACCAGTAGGTCAGTTTTGTTGTGCACAGTTTCGGGTCTAAGACTCCTGCGGTACAAACACTGTTAAGAGGAAAACAAACCAAGTTTGGAAAAACCCAAAAGTTATTGTGTCCCCCCCCCTCCCCCACCCCCACCCTCCTCGCACATTTCACTCTAATCCAGAGGTCCCCCCCCCT
Organism: Bulinus truncatus; assembly: GCA_021962125.1. Lineage (NCBI taxonomy): Eukaryota > Metazoa > Mollusca > Gastropoda > Planorbidae > Bulinus > Bulinus truncatus. The sequence goes on along the minus strand of JAGDYQ010000044.1, from coordinate 978,393 downwards.
CCTCCTCCTCTCACTCATCCATTGTCTGCGTATATTGACAATTGACTTTGACGGATTTAGACCCCCTTCCTTCTTCCCACCCCCTCCATCAAGCAACGACGGAAAGGGGGGGGGAGGGGAGGGTTAACTAGCGCAGCTTGGGAAGAATTATGGGAGCCACTTGTTAAAACAATTTCTCAAGCTCCAGTCACAAGCTTCAGTACAGTGACGGCTCGGTGGAGGAGTCACAACCTGGCTCCTGACTTGAGCCAGACGAAATGGGAGCAACTTTTCCCTGACGTGACCGAATTACCAGCGTAGATTGACTTCAGAATGTTGATAATAGTTTGCTTGACCCTGTAATATAAGATGAAGGTCTCAACCATGGAAATCTAGATATAGCATCAGGAAGGACAACCAATATTTTAAAAAATACGGTTTAGGCTGACACACAATCAAGTGTTTAGCGTTAGTCTTCATGTTTAATAGCAGTTTTGTATATTTGGTACTTATGTTTTTATGAAATAAACACAAACGCAATTAAAGTTTGAAAACTTTTGATAACAAATTTTTTAATTTAAAATCTTTATTTTGTCAATTTAATTATTTTTCGTTTTTTCATTGGTTTTTCATGAACGGTCTCATTCAATTGCTTAACATAATTTTTAGACGAACAATTAAAAAATTTAACATAAACAGTCTCATGAATGACTACGATTGTAACATTACAATACTGTCAGGCTGAGTAATATTATTACACTTACAAATGACTATTAATACGTTAATGGTATATTGCGTGGAAGGGTTTTTTATGAAATAAAAAAAGTAATAATATTTGAAAGAAGCGTGATTTTTGTGGACTTCTTGTTGGAAAAAGCTTATCTGTACTAGAGAGATATTCGGGGATGGGTTTAGCGCGGGGATAGAGCAATAATTTGAAGATAACCCGCCGGGGGCAGTTAAAAACTTGTGGAAATCCTGCGTGGACGAAAACACCAATCATTAATCATTTGGTAGCTGCTATTCAAGAAGATTAGATAAGTGTCCATGAGCTCTAGACACGACACTCTTTTTTGATGGCATGCTGTAAATAATGTGTTTAGTAAGGGCGCTATTGGTAGTTAAGATACTTGCAGTCAATCATCTGGTAACATTCATCTGAACTTAAATCTAAAACCCTTTTAGTCATTAGACATCAACATTACATCAGATTTATATCACAGTACAGTACATTTTTCGATTGTTTGTGAATTAACAATTTGTACGAATTGACTGATTAAGTTATATAACTGGGAATACAAGGAGATGACGTGAAACTTAAAGTGTTACTAGTTTTTCTGGAGTTATTCAGTTATAGGTGTATTGTAAAATATATAGTGTTATATTTTGTTAGTAGCCAGAGCAGTTTATTTTTATGATAACAGTTTTTAAATTAATGTTGTACATTAGTGTTATGACTTTTTACAATTTTGTTCAATCTAATATATGTATTTAAATGAACATTAGTGCAAAAAAAGTAAGGTAAGACATTCATTTATTTTTCACTCAAAAAAAAACCTTTCCCATCAGTCTATCTTGTGTTTACAAAGACAAGTTGCTTCTTTTCAATATTTTTTTTTCTTTAATGATAGCAATAATATGTATTTAATTACATTAATTACATCCTGAAACTTTAAAGGTTATTTTTTTACCTCCATGTCTGAAACAAATAAATAAAAAAAGTTAGTTTTAGCTTAAATTGCACCGTTTTAATGTATTACTGCAACTTTGCCCAAATGGTCAAATCTTATGATACCAAGTTGTTTGGTAACGAGTGGTCTGCTTGGAATATGGAAAGTTGATTTGGGTATATTGTATTCTTTTATTTCAATTTCATTCAATTGTAATCGTCTGTTTGTAATCAAATTTGTATTTTGTGTCCTGTTACAGAAGAAGTGTAAAGAAAGTTTTATACCGAAATAATATCATAAAGTTTGGCATTTTCTGTGCAGAAAAATAGTGTAGTATAGTCAAGAAATCTTCAGTCACTGAAGTCTACAAGGAAAACGTGGAGAGTGTGCAGTAGTAGACGAATATTTATCAAAAGTATGACAAATATCTTAAAAACCTGTTGCTAAAGTCATATAATATTTATCTTCTACCTTATTTGACGAAAAACTGGATATGCAGAGAAGATAAAGAATTTTGTCAAATAATGTTTTGCTGCAAGGATATGGTAAGGAAATTGCCAAAAAATATTGGAATCATCCATAAAAAAGAATCAAGAAATCAGTTGGGAATTAGTTATTGGACAGATCACATTGTGGATGATTTACACAGCAATAGTGATAGCAATGGTAAATATGATGAAGATGTTGAGGAAACTACAAAAGTATGGAAGACGTATTTGATGAAGAAAGAGGAAGAAATGTTACAGTTCAAAGTGTGGTAAATTAAAGTTAGAAAGCAACAACAGACAAAGCTCAAAATATACAAAGCAATCAGCGAACTCTCTCACTTCAAATTTTAAGCTCCCACGCAGTCAGGGTGTATAAGGCAAACTATAAAGAAAAATAATTGTTGAAGTTGCAGTTTAAAAAAGCTTTAAAATTGTGAATGGTGCATACATTTTGACAGAAAAAGAATAGAGGGAGAAAAAACACGTTGTTTTATTGAAAAACGTTGAAAAAAGAAATTCGATTAGCCGTATTATCTCTTGACGATTGAAAAAGCAGACACAATATTTACAGGATTAGACTGTTCTAGCTGAATACGAGCTTAATTCATGTAATCGAGTAATTATTTGTGATACAACGAATACCAATTCTGGCAGCAAAAAGGTATTGTACGCAAGGTGCAAAATTACAACAGAAACAGTGGACAACTCTGTAGATAGCTGCCAGCTTCATGTTTTAGATCTAGCACCTGCCATATGGATTCTGTTTTAGGTAGGAAACTTCTAGTCCAAATATTTCTTATTCGTTTGTTGCTGATATAGTGCAAATTACGAGTCACTTAAAGAAAAATTAGATTATCAAGATAATAGTCCAGAAATCGAGAGATAACAAGGATGAGAGATAATGACATGAAGTTTTTACATCACATGACACAAGTATTTCGCTATTACGAATTAACAAAACCTTTCCAGTTATTCACTTCCAGAGACTGCCGGCTTTAGCAAGGTTTAGTTAATTCACACGACACTTGCACTTCAATTCATTTTAATTCTGGACATTTGAAATGAGAATTTAGTAAAATGTGTGTGCTTTCATAGCGAGAACATGGTCTAGCAGAAGGTTTTCAGATCAAAGGGACTGGAAAATAGGAAATGAGATTTTTAGCATCTGCTTTATGCATAGATATCCCGAAGCAGAAAAATGCTTCTTTGAGGCGCTGGGTTTGTGAATCAGCAATACCTGGTATAGAACAAAGCAATTGTTGAGCAGAAAGAGCTATAAAAATAATGCAAGACATAGTTTCACGTTGCACGACTTCGAAGACATTTAATAACCGTTTCATTTTTCACTAAATATAAAGCATACACTTTGTTATGTTTTCTATGTTGACAGTTTTTATCATTTCATATTTTGGACATCTGTATACGCACGTGTTGTTCTACGTAACTTTCCTTTACAGGGTTGTGATACGTATATTAATATATGATATTCTGTTTCATGGTTTGGTGGGAAGGTTTTTCAAATATTTTCAGAAAAGATTATTTGTGTCATAATACACTCATGAAAAGTCACCTTTTCTTGACATTAAATACAGAAGTTACTGTCATAGCTACATTTTTGTAGATCAGTTGTATGTATATAATTTTATATTTTACTTCTGTTTCTGGTAGGTGTATATTTAATTCTGTCTCTTAGAGTTTCTTGTTGACTGCTTGACTTGGGTGTATATTTATTATTATTTGTAATTAAATGTTCACAGATCGTAACACATGTAGAGAATAGATACAAAGCACTGAGCAGATACATATATATATATTATTTATTCTTCTATATTACATACATGATCCAATGATAATTGATGTGAAAACCAAGTCACGTCATTCCAGTCAAGAATGTAAAGTCAGTCTGGTCTCAAAGGGTTCATAGAAATCTATCGTCTGCTCTAACTAATATTTTCACTCCTGCTATGCTAAGTGGCCAGATAATTAAAACCCTCTCTGAGCCAAATGTAAATTGTCTAGCCTAATCTGATTATTACAGTTAAAAAATTTTAACCCTCTTGTACATTTATACTGTTTATGACATTGTTTTTTTTTATTTATTTGATTCAGCCTTTTTTTTGTTAAATCTGCTGATTTATTTGTTTTGAAATAATTTATTTTGTTCATTTGTCAAAATTAATCCATTTTTTAATGTATAGCTAGTGTTTGTAAATAGTTTTTCATGAGTCAAGAGGTTATTTTTTGTTAAGTTGGTACGGCTTTACGTGGGTGATAAAGAGTGGAGATAGACCAGACTTTGAAGAGATCGAGTAGAGTGGTTCAAACTTTTTTTGGGGACAGTGTGGTTGGATGAAAATTACATCGCCGTGCTGCTCTCTAATTTGCACATGCTTTCCAAAAAAAATTAAGTCAAATACTAAAAGCATTACAATATTTGTAATACAAAATCGTACGCATCATTTTTTCAAGGCATGCAATAATGCACAGGAACTAAAAATCTGCTTGACAATCCCTGTAAGGATGAAATAAAAAAATCTATTTGATCCGGTAATTAAGCAACTAGATCCATTTTTATGGTACTCTTCTTTCATCTCCACTGTAGCCAATAGTGTAATTACCACTGGAGATATAGCGGGGAATAAAGCCATGTCCTTAAATATCCATTGGTCCACACCAGAGATCCAATGAAGGACCTTCAGATTGACAGCCAAGCGTTTCAACACACGACTACTTTATCCACCTACAAACCAGCTCAAATTTCATTTACCAAAGTTCTACAAAGCAATTAAAAAATAAATCCATCATTATTTTTAGGTATATAAAAATTCAGGTAAAAAAACATTAATTGAACTTAATTCAAAATTAAATATTGTATCTACTATCTATCAAGCGATAATAGATGATATTTCACAAAAGCATACACATCTGATATAATGTTTGCACAACAAAATCCTATATGGTATTTCATTTAATATTGTTCTACAAAATAAATAAAAAAAGCACAACAGTTAAGTCTTAATAATATAGCCCAGAGTAATCTAAATGCACCAACTCAGAGTAATACATTTATATAGGCTAGTTCACAAACGCATGCCCCTATAGGCAAATATAAATGCCACAGTATAATGAGTCACATTTTGTACAACAGTAATATAAAGAAATTATTCATTTATTGTTTGTAATAGTTAATATTGTATGCATAAGTGATATTTGAAGATTTATAAATCAGTATTTAAAAATGCATTGCTTAACTCATACAAAATATTTCATTAAAACATCTTTGAGTAAAATAAATTATAATCAATCAAAATTGGATGTACTGTGATTCTTGAAGCACTTTTGAATGTTTGTTTTTTCATATCTGGAAACTAGATTTCTGGAGCTATAACTGAAAGTCACATTAAATATAGTGTGATGTTGTCCCATATTATGAATCAAATTTCACATGGACATCAATAATCCTAATTGACTTGGTTGCTGGAAACTTACAGTTTTGATGTATCTTTTTATCCAAATATAACAAATGACACAAACTATTTGGTAGATCTAAAGCCATCACCATTTTTAAAGTTATGTAAGTATTAATATATTACATTAGTTAGAAAATAAAGGGATTATATTATATATATATATATATATATATATATATATATTAGGGTGCATCACCAAAAAAAAAGTTTAAGATGATTCGTCTGCTATTTAAATTTGTGTAAAAATAAAAAAAATATTTGACAATATTTAGAGGTCCCCGACTTCAACAAAATTTTAATTAAAGCGAAAACGATAAAAACCACCCTTACTTGTAAAGTCTTACAGACTTACATGCAAAAGGAACTGCTAAATAAATTGTTTGTATATCCATTGTTTTATGAATGTTTAGCAGCCATGATTGATTTTGATGAACAGTTGTGCTAGAAATTAAATTTAGAATTCACATTTTATTTCCAATAACGACACATGTCCTTACCGCACATTGATTACCAAGGAAAACATTTTAATTTCTTATTTTTTATAATTTTAATTTCTGATACACATGACCTTCAAAATCAAAAATAAGGAAATAATATTATGCTTTGCAGTGTCCTTTCCAGTATGTTATTTCTGTTACTTCTGTGTTGAACAGAATAATATAACTCATTAAACTTAAGATTAAATCTAACAATAAAATATTATATTTGAACTCCAATAGAATATTTTGAATTAATTAATTTAAAGTGTATGTTTTTAAGGTGCTGTTTGGGTGATAAGGAACATAACAATACGTTTTTTAAACCTTCAAAAGACATGCTGACTGACCATGACAGCACTTCAACAGTGTCATATCCTGTTAATACCGTGACTCCTGCCTCGCGAACAAAGAAACCACAAACTCGTCGGAAAAGTGAATTTTTGGCATTGGCCCTGCAATCTGTGTTGATGATGCTACAATTACAAGAATTGACTACCAACTTGTTTACAAGTTTTGAGGTGCATGATGTACCACTGCATCGTAGAGGCACACAGTGAGCGTCCAGGCCCTTTGGTATACTCCTCTTGATTTACAACTGCCAAAATTATGCTAATTAAGTAACTGCTTTCTACAAAAGCAAACATTCCAATGGTGACAGAGAGAAGAGCATGTGAGAAGATTGTTCAGCTTCTTGAAATTGGAAAACAATAAACTTCGTTCCATTGATCAAAGTCGCCGAGACACATCAGCCACCAAACGTAAACTGGAACAAATGAAATCTATGTTGGCAACAACTTTTCATCTGTGGCCTCCAAAGGTCGATTATTATCAAGAATGTAGAAGATCTAGATTTGAGGTTTATGAAAGGAGACAGAGTTCAGTTTGTATCATTTGACAAAACACTTGCAAAAAGTCGCTCGACGCCATTCACGATGCTGCAGCATTGTAACGTCGAATGACAAGAGAAGAAAAAACAGCTATTTTCAACGATATCAGTGCCTCCCAACGAGGGTAGCAGTGACGAACCCGATGATTCTACTTCTAAAACTGAAGATAGTATGAGTTGGTTGATAACTGTTTGATGATAGTGGTTTATTGCAAAGCAAAGAAGTTTACAGAACTTTGTTATTTGTACCTCCAGGTGTTTTAAGCCGAACAAAAACTTGTGGCACTAGCGACAAGATTAAAGATTACACCAACACAGACGGCAGTTTAACACAGGGCCTTATTAGTAGAGTCTGGGGGTGATGTATCAATGATGGCTTCTTCCTATGCCAAACGGCAGATCGTTCATATCGCAAAGTTGTAAGTGAGATATCTACAAAGATCCACGACTCTGGGAGAACCACACAAACTGCAGCTCCACTGGGATGGCAAACTGACACCTCTTTCTAAAAATCATAGCGTCACTGAAGAACGCATAACAGTTGTTGTTGGAAGATTCAAAGTGAATTGAAAATATAGGAGTGCCAAATTATGCCAAGGCAACAAAGAAACCTGTTGGTGAAATAATTGCAGAATTAATCATAAAGCTAATGACAGAGTGGCATTGTAATAAGTGTATCGTTAATATGACATTCGACAAAACAAGGCCAAACACTGGTCATCAGACTGCTGCCTGCATTGCCATACAAAATAAGCTCCAGCGTGCTGTTCTGTGGTCAGGGTGTCTCCATCATATTGGTGAAGTTCTCCTCTCTCGCATGTGTTTGCAGACATGAAAATAGAAGTTTCCAAATCCGCGAATACATCCGCTTGCTCATCAAGATTCGGAAGTACTGGAATTGGTGGCACATGATTGGTCTCACGTTCGTAGTTCGTCTACGTTAGTTGATCATGATCTGAAGGCTCAAAAGCGACTGACGATGAGAGATGCGGTGATTGCTCATGCCAACTCTAGTAAACAAACCAATTCTTTCGAGATGACTACCAATGAATTCCTTAAGCTGTCCCTTTTTTACCTGAAATGCTACAAATAAGGAGGCTTACTAACAGACCACGTGGCCTTTCGCACAAAGCACGATGGATGGAAAGCTGGGATATTGCCTTAAGATTGCACTGTGTGAGGAACAATTTTAATGATGCATCGGTACTATTACTACACGTGACCAAGTGCCAAAGATTCGTGCATTTGCTACATTTGTAATACATGTTTGCGTCGTGTGGTGGCTCACTTGCAAAAAGATTTTGGATGCACAATGGAATGATCTACAGCTCTACAAGCGACTTTTAATACAACGATGTCAACAGAGACATATCCAAGTCAGCAATCCGTGCCCTGAAGAGGCATAGAAGTAGATTCACCAAATAGCTATCCCACTTGCTCTGTTCAGCAATGAAGTACTTGCGTTGAAAAAGCGATCTCTAGCAGATACTCGCTAAGGCTTCGACCAGTGGTTGCCCTCCAAACTCTACAGAATCAATTTGGAATGGTTGGGAAACCCCGATTCCAATCAATTGATTCTAAAACTCTGGTTGTGTGGATCTGGCTGGAGTTGACTCGTGGTTTACTATATACAGACTTCAACTTGACACATAATTCGCAAGAATTCCGGATTGTTTACCGAGTTGGCATGTGCAATTACCGCATCTCTCATTATCGTCAGTCGCTTCTGAGCCTTCAGATCATGGTCAGCTAACGTAAATGAACTACAAACTGCGAGACCAATCATGTGCCACCAACTCCCAATTACTTCGCAGCTTGCGAACAAAGTTATATCCGGGGATTTGGAAACTTCTATTTTCATGTCTGCAAACACATGCGAGAGGATAACTGCCCAATGTGATGGGGAATAACCTGATCAAAGAAGATACACGTTGCATCATATTTTGTATGGCAATGCAGGCAGCAGTCTGATGACCAGTGTTTGATCTAATAAGCTCAGAATGTTATATTAACGATACAATCATTACATTGCCACTCTGTCATTAGCTTTAGTGGTTAATTCTGCAATTATTTCACCAACGGGTTTTTTTGTTGCTCGGCACACTTCAGCTCCTAGAAGTTTCAATTGCTTTGCATCACCGACAACAACTTGTTATGCGTTCTTCAGTGACACGATGATTTTTTAGAGAAGGTGTCAGTCTGCCATCCCAGTGGAGAGTGCAGAGTTTTTGCGGTTCCCAGGAGTCGTGGATCTTTGTAGATATCTCACTTACAACATTGCGACGTGAACGATCTGCAGTGGCATAGGAAGAAGCCACCATTGATACATTACCCCCAGACCTAATAAGGCCCTGTGTGAAAGTTGCCTTCTGTGTTGGTGTAATCTTTAATCTTTGTCGCTAGTGATACAAGATTTGGTCGGCTTAAAACATCTGGAGGTACTAATACCAAAGATCCTGTTGGCTTTCTTCGCTTTTGCAATGGCATTATATCATCCAAACAGTTATCAACAAACTCCATTATCTTCAAATTTAGAAGTAGAATCATCGGGTTCGTCACTGCTACCTTCGCTGAAGTAAATGACATCGTTGAACATGCTGCATTTTTCTTCTCTTTGCGCGTTTTTGACGTTCCAATGTTGCGACATCTCGTGAATAGCGTCGAGCGATTTTTTGCAAGTGTTTTGTCAAATGATCCAAAGCTGGAAGACCTGTCTCCTTTCATAGACCTCAAGAATGCTAAATCTTCTGCATTCTCGGTATTCCGACATTTGGTGGCCACAGTTGAAAAGATGTTGCCAACATAGATTTCATTTGTTCCAGTTTACGTTTGGTGGCTGGTGTTTCGGCGACTTTTTAACAATTGAACGATATTTATTATATTCATCAAGAAGCTGAACAATCTTCTCACAAAGCTCCTCTCTGTCACTCATTTGAATGTTTGCTTTTTCGTAGAAAGCAGTACCCTGATTCAGCACAATTTGGCAGCGGTAATCAGGAGAAGGTGCACCAAGAGAACCTGGACGCTCACTGTGTGCTGCTACATTGCAGTGATACATCATGCACCTCAAAAAACTAGTAATAAGTTGGTAGTCGAAGAATTCCAGTAATTATAGCATCAACAAGATAGATTGCAGGGCCAACGCCTAACAATTAAGTTTTCAGAAGAGTTTGTGGTTTCTTGTTCGCGAGGCAGAGATTGCAGTAATAACTAGATATGCAACTGTTGAGGTGATGCAAGGGTCAGCCAGCATTTCCTTAGAAGGTGTAAACATTTTTATTGTTGATTTTCATATCATTTCTATGTTCTGTTTTTGCTAATAAATGTGAATTTAGAATTCTATTTCTAGCACAACTGCTTATCAAAATCAATCATAGCTACCTAAACATTATAAAACCAAAGACTATAAAACAATTTATATAGCGCTTCACTTTTTTGGGACAAGTCTGTAAGACTTTGCCATATAGGGTGGTTTTATTTTAGTTTCGCTTAATTATGCAAACTTTGTTGAAGTCCGGGGGACCTCTAAATATTATTAAACATTTTTTTTATTTTTTTACACAATGCTTTTTTTAGATCAATGGAACAAATTTAAATAGCAGACAGATCAAATTTAAAATTTTTTTTAAGATGCACTTAACAGGAGAGAATATAGAGATACATATATATATATATATATATATATATATACTTATAAGAGGCATTCGTTGTCTGTCTGTCTGTCTTTTCCCTTATAACTCAAGATCCAGATCAAATAAATAATGTGAAATTTGTTACACTTATACATAATTACAGGTTATAGGACAGGTTTCGTTTCATCTCGATGGGTAGTTTAATTGTAATAAATTATTTTAGTAATTTTAAAATATTATCGATAATAGGAACGCCATGTCATTTTCCGATGATACATTTTTTAATTTCCAAGTGATACATTTTTAAAAGAGGGGTAACTCGGAAACCCAATCGTAAACATTATGAAATCAATAGTCGTATCTATTTACCTATCGTTTTATTTATTCAGAAGATTAAAAATTAAAGGTGCACTTTAATAAACCGAAATACGTTAATTAAAATGTTTCTGTGACATTATTAACATTATTAATACAATCTCAATGGGTAGCTTAATTTGTAATTAATATTTTTAGTATTTTAATATTCAGCACAGGGAATTCCCAGTATTCGCGCACCAAGTGAATGTGTAATTGAACGGACTAAGAAGAAAGGTTTTGGGACGGAAAAAATATTGTTGTTGTTTTTTTTTCATGCTGCAAGCATCTGACTTTGGCCGGGATTAAATAAGGTTTTCTGTTTATTTAAGAAGCGTAATTTGGACGTTTAATTGTACAGAGAGAGGGAGGGGAGAGAGATAAAGAGAGAGGGGGCAGGGAGGGAGAGAGGGAAGAGGAGCAGGGAGGGGGGAGAGAAGGAGGGAGGGAAAGGGAGGGAGAGAGGTGGTAGGTAGGGAGATAAAGGGGGAGGGAGGGAGAGGAGGGTTGGAGAGAGAGCGAGGGAGAAAGGAGGGAAGGAAAGAGAAAGGAAGGGGGAGTACGGAGGGAGATAGAGGAGGGAGGGAGAGATATAAGGAAAGAGGGAGGGAGAGAGAGGGAGAAGGGAGAGGGGGAGACGGGAGAGGGAGAGAGAAAGGAGAGAGGGAGAGAGGGGGTAGGGAGGGAGAGAAAGGGGGAGGGAAGGAGAAAGGGAGAGAGAGGGATGGAAGAAATGGGAGTGAGGAGAGATAAAGAGATAGAGGGGGCAGGGAGGGAGAGAGGGGGAGGAGGAATGGAGGAATGGAGGTAGGTGGAGAGAGGGGGACGGGGTGAGAGAAGGAGGGAGGGAGATAGGGAGATAGGAGAGTTAGGGAGGGAAGGAGAGAGGGAGAGGGATAAAGAGAGGGAGGAAAGAGAGCGAGAGAGGGGGTAGGGAAGGAGAGAGAGGGGAGGGAGGAGAGCGGAAGGGAGAGAGGGTAGGGAGAAAACAAAAGGTAAACAAAAAGTTTATTTTAAACCCGAGCAAAGCCGGGTACTTGGTAACTAGTATATATATATATATATATATATATATATATATATATATATATATATATATAATATCTGTATCGTGTTTACATTAAAATTGCTTTTATCCATAGCTCTTCCAAATTTGGCTTTCTCACGTGAATGTTTCAATGGCCCAAACACGTTGAAGGATACATAAGGCCTGGTGCTACTGTTTCATGTACATGTTTAATAGACAACATTGGATATCCTCCAAAGCTGCACAATGGTCCAATAGCACAAATCAAGATATTGGGAAACCTTTGCATGATACGGCCACAGAGATAAGTATTTGTAAGTTACCTGGTTAGTAGTAATGTAGAAATGTATTAATGTTTTATTTTAGTGTTGATAATTAGCAAACTCTCTAGGTAGGCATTAAAGAGACGTGGGTTCGTTAGTTGCACAATAACATTATTTATTCGCAGTCTACAATGTACAAATTATAATAGTCCAGGCTAAAACAAAACACCACAGTCCATCATGCGTACAAATAATCCAGTTGAAACGAGTCTACATACTATCTATCGCCTCTAATGTGATGATAACGAACTCGCGGCATCGACAGACTTGGTCTCTCGTTGTCCATTCCTCCTTCCTTGATCGTCGCTCGCCGTACCGACTTTCGTTCGTCCATCCTATGAATCACATCAGCAGTTCATTTTTAATAGGAAGCTCTCACCCACGTTGAATTCATCGTTTTCCCGCTAAAATGGAGGGGAAGGTCATTGCGTACAGTGGCGCAACCCCGAGGGGAGGGGCAGGGCGAGGGTTTGAGCCTAAATCATCAATACATAATTTACGTTATAAAGTTACAAAAAGACTGGCAAACTGTCTTTTTTTTCACTATGTGAGCCCCCCCCAGCACTTTTTGCTGGTTGCGCCACTGATTGCGTGGGAGTGCAGGTGGCAAATAATATTTCTTCACTTGTACTAAGTTGAGGGTGAACGAACGAATTAAAAATGTGTAGGCGTGAATGAGTCGTGATTGCATCATTCATCTCGGGGCAGGGGTGTGACAGGGGGATGGTGAAGCAGAATTATAACAATATGTTATAATTAAAGTATCATAGTCCATAGTACTTTTTAATTTCAAATTATGTGACATTTTGAGTAAATATAACACTTCATACTTTTATATAAAGGTTCCATATTCCTTAAGCTCCACGGTCTATATTTAAGCTATTACATGGTAGATATTTGGATTCTTGACCAACTCGTGAATGGTATAATTTTTTTAACCAGATAAATACAGCCATAATTTAACTTTCATCGGTTAAATTTATACTATTACAATGGAATATAATAAGATATAACTTCTAATTACATATTTTCCGTTTAAGTCTGCCTACACTTCTTTAGGATCGGAGGCAAAGATCAAGAATACTGTTTTCAGTTTTAATGTCTTATTGTCTACGTCTTAATTTGATAAATGATTCTAAAAAATCTTCATCTTAAATATTTTTACTGGTCTAAATATTAGTCGAAAATGTCTAAAAATGTATAACACTGGGCAACAGCCAGAAAATCATCATGTTTTTTGAACCGATTTAGACTAAATTGTGTTCTGAGTCCGAGTATCACATTGATTTAGCTCGGTCTGGTCAACTTCTTTGAGATATAGCCAGACCAACGAGTACGTATTCTAATATCAGGGGTTTTGAGTTCAATCATTTCTAAATTAGCTGCATAAATATTAGCAGCAAAATAATCACAATTATAAAACAGATATAATTATCTTTATTTATAAATCATCAGTCTGGATATTCACTTGATTATTTAATGTATCAGCACTAGATTGGCACAGCCTCCATTACCCTGACCTACCATCTACCCGTCGTCCAGCTGCTCACTGCTAGAAATTCTGCAAATTGGCGACGATGAGGCCACCACTTTAGACGAGGGAGGAGATACGGAAGAGGAGTATAAATCACCAGATGGTCCGCAGCCGTTCTCACAATGTGAGATCTCAGCTTGTCGAATAATTCCTCCGAGCCGTTGGCCTCAAGACTGAAAGAGAAAATCTACTTGGCATGGACGCGAATATCACTTTCTTTCCTAGAAGGCTACATGGGGTACATCTGCAGGAAGACGACCTTGTGTTTTATTGATATGTCGCCGGTCTTCAGGATAAACTCGGCGGTCCTCTACGATCCGAGAAATTGGCGACTCTTCATTGACAGCTGCAAGCTGCTCTTGAAATTTTCTCCACAACGGGAGCCAGTTCGCCCTCTAATCCTCTTGCGCACTCCACAACTCTTGAAGAAAAATATGAAGCAGTGAAGTATGTGGTCGACAAAATCCAATATGAGCAGCAGCAATGGATCATCTGCGTCGACTTGAAGGTGGTGAACTTTCTCATTTGATTAGCAGTCCGGGTTCACGTGAAGTAACCATGCTTATATGTATGTGGGACAGTCTTGACAGATCTCAAAACTATGTAAAGAAAGAGGACCGGAAGAAAGACAGTTGGTACCTAAGCGAGAAACACCATAAACAAACCTCTTGTTGACCTGGAGAAGACATTTATCTCACCGCTACACCATGAAGCTTGGGGTAATGAAACAGTTTACGCGCGCTCTGGACAAGGATGGGAGGGGCTTCTACTACATGTGCCGAGCATTTCCTCATCTGACCATTGAGAAGTTGAAAGCCGGCATTTTCTACGGCCCACAGATACGGCAGCCTGTATAAAATACACAGGGTTCAAAAACTCAATGAACACGCTTGAGTGCACCGCCTGAAAATCGTTTGTGCAGGTGGTGAACAACTTCTGAGAAATGAGGAAGCAGTAGAAACCATGCCAGGCTCATCAGCAGCATGATAGAGGACTACCGAAAAAACTCGAGTGTTTGATGAGTATAAAGATGCACCCTTCTCACACATAGAGAAGTTTCCTAAAAATCTTGGGGCATTGAGCGATTAGCAGGGAGAAAGGTTCCATCAGGACATCCGAAATGTGGAGAAAAGGTACCAGGGGAGGTGGGACGCAGTCATGTTGGTAGCTGGAAGAGAGACAACCCAGTAGCTGCTCATGGGAATCAAGAAACGATTTTGCTAATTGAACTCTGAACTTTTGTTTCACATAATTCGCTCATTATACTAATATTATGATTATTATGCTTACCAAAATTGTGGATAAATAAAACTGAATGAATTTGAATACGTTGATTTTTATTTCTTGAGTAAATCGGAAAATCTTCAGGGGTTTATCAGCTGATGATCCGCAAAAATGTGTTTTTTTACAAAAAAAAACATTTTTTTTTAAATTTTCAGAGCAAAAAATTCCTGACCTGATGAGAACCAAGGTCATTTTTGATTCATAGCATATAATTAGTCTAATTGAACGGAAAACCCAGGACGATTTTCAAAAAATATTTTTTTTGTTGTGCCCAGTGTAATTAATAATATTTTATCCATAATTTTTTTTTTTTAATTCACAAATAAAATATTTTTAATATCTGGGATCAAGGTCGATTCATGAATGATAAAATAATACGTCATTGTAAGGGCTTGTTGATATTTTTTTTTTTTAAATTACACTAAAAAAAAAGAAATGATGTTATCATTATTTTTATTTTTTAAATTAAATAGTGCTTTAATTTGTTTTTATACTACAAAGAAGACTATGTTATTGATAATAAACTTACACCACTATTTGTAAGTTTAAAAAAGCGAGTAATTTTCTTTAATACAAACGAAAAATGTGTCCAGTCGTAGGATTTAATGGCAGAATGGTTAATGGCAGAATCTCATATAATGGCTATCTAGGTTGAAATCTTAATTGTTTTATTAAATAATTAATCATCTAGGCTGTGAAAGAAAAAAATAACAAATCATTTTTTTTCAATTTGGTTCATAATATTAAAAAATTGAACTGCAATGGTTTTGCAGAGTACAGCTAGTAAATGGAATCTATGAAAAATAAGAAGAAATAAACATAAAAAACTAACAATATTATTTGCACTATGAATTCCGATGAGCATTCGTCATTAGTGGCATTTAATATTTAAATTTAATATGCAACAAACCAAAGCCAATCTTTAGTGATGCACCTGCCTGTAGATTTTAAATACTGCAAAAATGCGAAAGTTTCTACGTAAAGGCACACTCAGCAAACGAATGATGCAGACATGTTTAATTGGTAATGATTGGTAATGATCTTCATTGCATTTTAGTTGTTGATTGTCAAATGGCAATGGAACCAATAGTACACATAATTAATAATATCTAACACAGGTGATAGGTACTAACTGATTTTTTTAGTTAAACTTTAACTAAATTTCGTCTAAAATCATATTTAAAAAAAGGTTACACACATCACAAAAAGAGTGGTTAACTTTTTTAACTTTCTTTTATTTTTTTTTCAATAAATTTAGAAAAACATTTATTACATCAACATCTGTCAAAAGTAAAAGAAAAAATATTTAACATTGAACATATTTAAAATGTCACAATAAAAAAATTAAATGTAAGAAAACTGCAATTTGTATCCATAAAACATAATTTAGGCCTACTGTATTTATGTAGGTTCCACTAGTTTACAATAAGATACTTTCTGAGCTAAATTTTTGATTTTCGAAGAAATCAAAATGTGATAATCAGCAGTCATTTTTGCTTCTGAGCTGTTTCATTACTACATGTAAGTCTTTTGGCGAATTAAATTTTAATAATAATAAAATGGTACACAAAATAAACTATATCAAATGTTATAAAAATGAGTGTTTAAAGTGTTTTATACAGACATCATATTGTGCATTGCCGATAATAATAATTTATCTTTGAGCAACTGCAGTTAGTAGTTGTTTTCTATGTAACCAAGAAAATACTTTTGTTTAACCTTAGTATTTTTTTTTCCCAAAGAAGTACGAACTTCTCTATCCTGTATTTCTGCCTAGTTTTTTTCCTTTGCTTATTTAAATCCATATTATAAAGCCCAAAAATGCAAATTAATTAAAGTGCAAACTGTAAAACTATTAACAAACACTTTATTCATATTTTCCAAATAAAAATGTATCCTAAAAAATCGATTCCTAAACATATTTTCTTAAGCCATCATGACAGCACTTTCAGATGTCTCTATACAAATCTCGCCTATACCAAACGTACATGATTGTATTTTACAAAAGTTTGTATTTCTGCTTTTTAGAGGCTTTTAATTATAACAATAAATGATAGAGTCAATCAATTAATTATGTCTAGATTAGGAAGACGATTACTTAAAAGGGATAAATTTGAAATCATCACGTTTAAAATAATGCACTACAAGTCTTCCCGCGTCATAGCATTCTCCGCCTTATCAATCAATTTAATTTCTTTTTATTTTTTAATTTTTTATTAAAGAATCAAACAAAATAACACCCTGATATATTCGAAGAAAATACATACTATGCTAAGTTGAACTCGAATTGCATTTGGCTGCAGACTTTTGCGTTCACTATCTGGTACCTTCCAGCAACTGGATTTTGTTATTTTATTGGTTACAGATTTTTATTTAATTTTTGAATGACTTGATTGTCGATGAGCTAGATTTTAATTTTGATGAGATATTTTATTGCTATTTTTAAAATCAGGATTTTTTTCATTCATCTCAACAACATATTTCCGGGGTGGGTGTTTTAATTTGCATTACTTTTTATTTTTGGTTCACTTTGGGGTCATTTCAATCAACCCCTTCCCCCACCGCATTCATAGGTTATTTTGATGTAATTTTTTTCATTCTGACCGTACAGTCTCCGATATTACCAGTTTTGTATATTTTTTTTTAGCTTAGACTTGCTCAACACAGCTTAAGATTCTTTATGAAACCTTCATCCTACACTATTCAGTACAGATAGATGTTATTTAATTTTTCTTTTTGTAATGAGTACATATTCTCTGAAACAGTTAACATTTGTTTAATAAACGCAATACAAATTTATATTTACTAATCGGGATTTTCCCTCAAAACTGCAGCACAAAGAAATCAAAACAAAAGCTTTCACCATATCTAATATTTTTATTGTCTACACTTCAGCGTTGAATGTGTTCTTGACCCACTTTGTAGCCTAATGTTAGGCTCCGGGTTCAGCCCAGAGCATTTCCACATCTTATCTTTATTTATAGGTCATTCCATGTCAACTCAATCAGTGGTGTTCACCCGACCTCTCAGATCTTCCTGAAATTTTCATAGCTTGCGATACATTCAAAAGTGAGTGATTCCAAGGTAAAATTTCAGACCATTTGGTCAAAACTTTGGTAAGATATGATTTTTAAAGTTTTATGTATAGGTCGTAAATATTTCTAAACTAATAGAGGTATCAGGCTGAAATTTTTAGTATTTACTCATTGTTTTAATGTTGAATGATGTATTTATCTCAAGTGAATTGCACACAGAATGTCCTAAAAAATTCCAAACATTGCACTTCAGACAGTTTTCATCAATATTTTACCCGGTATGGCCAAGAACCTATAAGACATGAAATGATGTTTGTTATACAATTAGTAAGTACCATATGTTTTTATTATTTTGATAGAGAATTTTTGTTAATCAATAATAGGTGTACTCATGGTGGGCCCCTTTTTAGCATCAAGGTCGTCCATTTTTGCACGCATTTCAAGTGAATCCTGTGATGACCATGTGGACAGTAATTGACACTTTTCTATATTTTACACTTGCTAACTTTGGCAAGTACTAGCTATGGTGAAAATTTCAAGGTTGGTGTATTAACGCCTTCTTGGTGAAAAATATGCATGAATTTAGTATTTCACAATATCGTGAACCGTAGTAATTTTGAATGTTTGAACTGACATCTTTGATGGACTGGGTTTTCTTATTGTGACTTTCATTTTTTTACTTGACAAATATATTCTGATATGTTTTTAAGTAATATACTAAATGAATTTTTGTGTATTATTTGCTTGCAAAAACATCATGTATGTAATGCAAAAAATATCAAATTTTTTTTCAATGGTTTCTAATTATTTCATTTTATATCACTGTATGTTCAGATTTCATGTAATGTAAATAAAATTATGAATTTTTTATGTTATAAGAAAGATTTACTTTTATAAAAATGTATGACAATTTATTAATATTTGATCTTTAAGCTTGTTAATAGGTCACATGAGTACTCATTTCTTTGTCTTTATCTTATTATTGGATATAACTTATCTCTCTATGTGACGTCAGAATTTATAGAACTAATATATATATATATATATATATATATATATATATACATATATATATATATATATATATATTATATATATATATATATATATGTATATATATATATGTATATATATATATATATATATATATGTATATATATATATATATATATATATATATATGTATATATTAGGGCTGTTGATTAAACTGCGTTAATTTATGATTAACGCGTCAAAAAAAATTTGCGATTAAAATTTAACGCAATACCTATGCTAAATGCGTTAATTTGACCAAAATGATGAAAGTTCACCAAATCGATAAATAACGAATTTCACGCTACAAGTTGCGTTCACTTATTAAGTAGATCTACCAATTCCCACCCAGTCACAATTCTACACACACCCTACCCCTAAAATGTCGACAAAAGCCCCAATTGTAATATAAAATGAAGATGTTTTGTTATATAGCCCTTTCGGCAAGTAAACCTCCTGCTCCCTTGCTATAACCAAAATAAAAACGAAAGAAAGAATCTTTAACAAGAGATGTACGAAAGAAAGAACAACAGAAATGAAAAAATGAAAAAAGCCGACCTTTTCAAAATTTTAGCTTTGAAAGTTTGAAAATTGCCATACGGTAACATGGAAGAGTCTCATTTTACAAGATATTTTTTTTATTAATATAACTGACAGACCGATAAAAATAAAATTTTCTTTTCTGTTGTTCACTAAAACATTGAAATTATAGTTGATAGTGTAAGAAAGTAATAAATGAAAGAATAAAAGAGTAACATCGACGCACAAAACAGAAAAACTTCAAATGAAGATTAAAATAAATTTGTCCTTAAACTCGGTAACCGTAGTAGTATTGGTGGGGTGAACGTCACGTCTACGTAAAATCATAGCAGCTGTATGACCTTGAAACAAGAGGATTGTCATTTCTGACGCGCGCTCCTAGTTTGAACAATGGAACCGGTGTCAAATTGTTTTGGTACATCTTAAGTGGGGAGAGAGCAGGTTAAAAATGTGACTTGTTGGGAAAGAGTGGGGGTGGAATAAAGAAAACAACGCGTTAATAATAAGTGAGCGACAACTTTCTGGCTATGGTATTATTTTATGAAAGAAAAGTTACATTTGAGATATAAATGACGTCTGTATTTTTTTTTTTTGGATGGGTGGAGGAGGTAGGGGTAAACAGACTTACGTGTGGGCGATGAGCAAAATATGACAGGAGGGAGGGAAGAGGGGTTGACATACGTCATTAGTCCGGAAACTGCGGTACAAAAAAAAAGGTTAGGCATTGTTGTTAAATAAAAAGAAAAACAATTCATGTCATTGACGTGATTGATACATGTCCATAAACTGGTTCAGATAGTAATTCTAATAGACTTATATGCTGATGCTTAATAAATATGTTATAATTCATTAAACTTCTTCGTAAATTAAAATGACTTGTTTATTATGCAAATGTTATGCTTTGCTATTATGACATATTAGTTTGAATACAAACAATTGTATTATATTGTGTCGATTAAAATATGCGTTAATTTGCTATTAAAATTTTTAATCATGCGTTAATTTCGGTCAATTTTTTTAATCGAACAGCAGCTCTAATATATATATATATATATATATATATATATATATATATATATATATATATATATGTATATATATATAATGAACCGAGTGTGCAATAATAATATAACAAATACTTTAATACAACTATAATACAGCCTTGCTTATTTAAAGATCCTATAATCCATTTACTATGACAGACTACAAAACCTAAAAGTCTATTCTAAGCCTGTCAGCGCTATACTCACTAAATCTCTCTCATCTAATGATATGAACTTATTCTAACTGGAACTTTATAAAGGTCGGGGTAGGTGGTGATCATGCTCTATATGCATGTGTCATTACGGCAACAAAGTAAATTGGGAGCTTGACCATAACCTTGGGTTACGTAACATGGCCAACTAAGTTACCAGTAATGGGGCAGCAAGTTAATAATATAAAAACTGCAAAAACTTCAAGAACCTGCACGCATAAAACAGATTTTGGCAGTGAAGGCAGAGGAAATATTTTGCTATCAGTCATTGAAAAAGTCCTTGGGATGGTATTGGTGGCACAGTAAAGAGGCTAGTAGCAAGAAGCGCAAGTCAAACTCTGCAACATTGAAACTAAAGCCACATCAGGTGTGCAATGGGATTAAGCAACCCAAAAGAAACGTTCCAGGAATTCATTTTTTGCAGCAAAGGATGATGTTAAAGTGCATCGTAGTTGTTTGGTTGAACGACGGTTTTCAATTCAAACCGTTCTGGTGCGATGGTCACACCGGTTTGTGGCAGTAAGTGAAAAAAAACTGAAGATATTCAGATTGTCATGTGATAACTGAGATACGACGTCAATGTCACAAGAACCTGACCGGGTAGTTGAACCGGCACCAAGCATTGCAGATCTGCACCCAGGACAGTTTAGCTGTTGTTTATAACACTGATTGGTTTATTGCATAACAGAACACTGTGTTGAACATCAAGATATCTTGGTCAAGTTCATGAACAGAACACCTACAAACAGATTATCTTGGCCAAGTCGTGACGATATCTGCTGTATACCATTCACTGATGTACTGTGCAATCTTCCACCACCACGTTGTTCGCAGCTCATCAAGACAGTATTGCTATGATGATGTGCAGATTTCGCCACCACAATAAACTGTTTGATAGTAGGACTGTGTGTACATAGATAAGATACCATCAGTTAACTGCATTGGCAGCATAATGAGCATACGCTGATATCCGCCTTCCATGGTTGCTTGTATGGTTGATAAAAACAAAAATTCTGTAATTTGATTTTGTAACTTAAAACTAACTGTATTTTTTCATAAAACTTGATTGACATTTCATTGCTATGCTGATTCACCAAAATACACGTTAATGAAGCTCATAGCAGTAATAAATATTGATGAATACTGTCAGGAAAAAGTGCAATGTTTGGAATTTTTTAGAGCATTCTGTGTGCAAGCGAAGCACTTGAGATAAATACGTCATTCAACTCATGATAAAACAATGAGTAAATACTGAAAATTACAGCCTGATAACTGTTTTAGTTTTTGAAATATGCGCTACGCAATATTCAGTAATAGTGTATAAATCCTCATTATGCAATTTCATGTGCAGTTTTTAACCAAGAAGGCGTTAAGGCACCAACATAAATTTTTTAATTATAGCTAAGTACTTATAACAAGTGTGCAAAATATGAAAAGTGTCAATTACTATCCACATGGTCATCTGGGGTCCCAATGCGTGCAAAAACGACGACCATGATGCTAAAAGGGCCCACCATGAGTACACTATTAATATCAACAGGAATTCCTCTATCAAAATAATAAACACATATGGTAACTACTAAATTTATAACAAACATCATTTCATGTTATGGTAGCTCATTAAGTACTGGGTCGAATATTAATAAACTGTCTGAAGTGCAATGTTTGGAATTTTTAGTGCATTTGTGTGCATGCTACACTTAACATAAATACATCATTCAACTCAAGATAAAGAAGAGTAAATACTGAAAATTTAAGCCTGAAACTTTTATTTTTTTAAATATTTACGTTCAAATATCGCAAAATGTAAATGTCACTCGAACTCGCGACTACCATTAAAATTTAAAAAAATCATATCTCGGAAAGTTTTTGACTAAATGGCCTGAAATTCTTTCAGGAATGACTCAACTTTGAATGTACCACAAGCCATTACAATTTCAGGAAGATCTGAGAGGGTCGGATGAACAACTGTCAAAAAACTGGTTGAGTTGACATGGAATGACCCTATACACTTTTTTAATTCTTAAATTGGAAATTAGTTCAATATTGCTTTATTCTTTACACGTAATTTGTATTATTAAATGTTTTTTTTTTTTTACATGAACATGACAGTTTCTATTTTATGCACAACATTTACTCATTTTCTGCGGTTAAACGACTACGGAATATACCGCGACTGGAGATAAATGAGGAATTAAAATAATCTGTTTTTATAAAGGGAAAACAACGCGAGTAGTCGAAAGTTGTTGAACACGTCTTGTTTTATGTACGTAACAGAATTCTCACATGCCGTTGCCTGGCAAGGCTTGGGCGAAGAAGAGAATTATATATATAGATAAAGGTGCTAAATAATGAACTTGTTTACAGTAGTAAAAAAAGTGTATGGCCAAGAAAATCGAATTTTACTTGTGTCCAATTTTTCTTAAAGCGCGGGTTAATCATATCTACTGCTTAAATAGGGCTTTAGTTAAATCAGCACATTGTATTTTTAGAGCATTTTCGAAAAAAATGCTCTATTGTCCCCGTTTTGTCTGTCTGTCTGTCTGTCCGTCCGTCCAACCCGTTTACTACCCTAGATCTCAACAACCATAAGTCCTAGACCCACGATGTATATATCATTTTTGTAGGTCTGGCCTGCCAAGAAAATGACTTTTTCCATTTCGCGATCTGACCTCTCAGGGCCGTAAAAGGGGCCTTAGTACCGTTTTTTACTATATGTTTATATTAATAAAGGAGCGCTAAATCTCAGCAATATAAGTCCTAGACCGATGATGTATATATCATTTTGTAGGTCTTGTCCACATGACATCAAAGTTCATTTCGCGATAGGGACCTCTGAGGGCCGGGCTTCAGGGCTCCTCAAGGGACTTATATAATATATATAATCTTGGGTTGTTCAATAACCCGTTCATTTGGTGCGAAATACTGCAGCACGTAGTTTCACCAAGATTTATTAAGAAACTCATCAAATAAAAGAGTAAGCTGTTCACAGCGTTAATTAAGAAAGTATCAGAGCAATGCAACAATTGACGGAGTTTTCGGACGATTAAATGACTATAATTTCTCTAGAATGTTTTCACTATGAGTCCTTATTTCAGTAACCACAAACCACTTGTAGTTAGATTTAAGAGACAATAATTTTTTTCAATTATAAAGAAACGTCTTTATAATTTTTTTTATTTACAATATATGCATTACACAATTCATCTATAAACATTTCCAAAATTTAAAATATTTACTGAAAGTTAACAAACGTACTGATACATAATACGAAAATGCTCAAACACGTCCTGTGTCCAGAATGGAACAGGCTTAATTGCTTGTTTTTTTAAACGCAATGCAATTTTTCCCAGCACCTTTTGATGACATAAGTACATACTACTGTAATCGTCTATCACATCAGAATGAAACCACTCTGTTTTATACAATGTCACATATGCTGGTAAGCAAATAAAATATTTTTTTTACTGTATATATATATGTATATATATATATATATATATATATATATATATATACATAATGGGAATACAAACCAAGACATGCAAACTGTTAATTGAATAACTTTTATCACATACTTAATGGTATACAACACATTACAGCCAGATTATGAACAGACAAACACAACACATCAACAGTCAGTATTGTTGGAAGTGACGTCAAACACATGTGACAATACCTTTACACGCTAAATGATCACCACTTTATAACAGTGAGACCAACAATTAATAATATTAACTCTCCTTTCTTTAAATAAAAATACAAAAAAATCTTTAATAATTTAATTTTACTTAATGCAATAATCTTAAAAATTAGAGCAAATAAACGCACATTTTAATCGACACAATATAATACAATTGTTGTAGAACAAATATTATGTCATAATATCATAGCATAACATTGGCATAATAAACAAGTCAGTTAAATTTACGAAAGATGTATACATAATTGTAGCATATTTATTAAGCATTAGCATATATGTCTATTGAATTATTTTTTGAGATCAGTTTATGACATGTATCAATTACGTCAAGTGATGCGAATTGTTTTTTTTAATAAACAACAATGCCACACATTAGTTTTTCTAGTACCGTAGTTTCTGAACTAATACTATATGTCCCCTGTCATATTTTGCTTCACTTCACCCACGTAAGTCTTGTTTACCATACCCTCCACTCAACGTACCTATCCCTCCACTTCCCATCTCAAAAAAATGCACACGCCATTTATATCTCAAATGTAACTTTCCTTTCATAAAAAAATAGTATAGCGGCCATAACCAGAACAGAGTCGCTCAATTATTGTAACGCGTTTTTTTTTTTCTTTATTTCCGCTCCTTTCTCCACCAAGCTTATTTTTGACACACTCTCCACACAAAGATGACATTACTTATGGCTTACCCAACCACAGTACTCCTCATCCAAAAGACGTTGGACGACAATCTCAGCTAATAAACATAAAGAGTCAATTCAACATAGTTCAGACTGAAAGATTACTATTTACTAATTACAAGTCCAAGTAATGATAATTTGCTGCACAGAAGGTAAGGGACTTAATAAGCATTAGAAAAGTCACGACGGTGAGCCACTACTTGTAACAAAAACTGTTTCTGTTCCTCTGATTGGTTAGTATTCCATTGAATGTTTGACTCAGGGCCACTCCACGCTCGGTTGCATCATTGACGACGGTTCAAACTGAGGAATCTTTCTTTCTGGCCAAAATGTACTTGTTAACAGTGGCCCATAAGTCTGGATTGCTGTGGTCAGAAATCTTGTGGTATGTTCAAAGCTGTGTTGCGATACAAAAACAGAAAGAGTTTATTTGTTATAATGTTGGACAGAAGGCTATTCTGCGAAGATAATATGTTTGTTATCTTGTTAAAGTGATGCAGCCATGACTAACTTCATTTCAGATGAACATCATTGTCAAAAAAAGCAAGACCTACTAGAATTTTACCTTAAGCATCAAGTGTCCAGAGAATGATCTCATTGCTGCTTTGGCAACTGTCATTTGTTTCATAGTTCTCCATTTGTTGAAGTTGCTGCTAATCTCTATGGGCGATAGCAATAGGGTAATGTTACCAAACCACTAATCTAGGTAGACCTTAGAAATGTTGAATAGTTTGACCAAAGACGTTGACACCATAAAATACTAAGCTGAATGAGAACGAAAATAAATCGACGGCTGTAAACTGTTTGCCAATTCACGTTGGTGATAAGCCCAGGTTTAATCGTTTATCTACGTAAACATGTTTTAACAAACAACAGCAATTGCTTGTTCCAGACCGGACAGACGCTAGTGCATTTTTGCCAAAGGTGCGTATCGTTAGTAATGTTTAGCTTTCAGCAAATATTTGTGCAATTTAAATAATATAACTAACAAAGGTCTTGCATATATTTGTAAAAAACAATTATGTAAAGACGTTTCTTATATTTGAAAAAATTGTTGTCTTAATCACGCAAGTGTCTGTAGGTTACATCACTAATGACCACAATTCGAAAGATTTTCAAATTAGCAGTAATTTAATGTCCGAAAACGCTATCAATATGTTAGAATATTGACACGCTTTTCACTTAAACCTAATGCTTTACCATTTCGATGATGGTTTTAAAATTCATGAAACCATGTTAGTGATATCGCACCAAATGAACGCTATTGAACCATGTGCATAGTAATACGTGCTCTAGATTCTTTAGTCGTAGTCCTGAAAGGTTCTTCTATCGCAATAACGTAGAACTTTGATGCAATACGATGGCGTTGTAACCAGCAAACATATACACAACGTGGTTCAGGACCATATGATGTTGCTGATAAAATTTTTACACATATATTGTAATAGCAGAAAAAATTAGTAACAAGGCCTCTTTACACCAGAGATATCAGACTGAAATGAAAAATATTTGAAATAAGAATCGCTAAAGATATATAACATCAAACTAGACTTATGAAGCTGTTATGATTCAGTGGTATTATCAATTAATGATCGATTAGTACGATGTGACAAAACAATATAATAGATATCTTTTTCTGAAAATGCCTTTAAAATAAAGACAATTTGGTAAAGCTCTAATCAATTTCAGCTGAAACATCATAGTTTAATGAATGAAGTGAATAAGTTTCCGAACTGACGATATTAAATGTGCGTGCTTTTTCCAATCCAACATTTGGAGCGCGCTCTGGTGGACGTACCTAAATTTTCAAAAGGAGAAGCAGCTGCGATAAATCGTATTTTTACAAGAATATGCAGTTTGAATCGGGTATAATAGAAGAAAAGCATGGCGGTAATGAATCTAAATAATGCAGAGAGTCATTTGAAATAAAGAAGAAGATACGATTTTTCCAATGAATATTACCCTTCTTCTTTAGATTATTTTAAATATTTTTAAATTTTTTCCTTCATAACTTTATAGAATGTTGTTTGAATTGATAGACAAACCAATTCAATTTTTGATATGATCTAATCGTTCAACTTCTTATATTTGTCTTCAAGACATTTTGATGAAACCACTGACAATCCGTAACATTAAACAATTAATTGGCGGTATAATAGTTGTTAACTTGAAACAAGATGTAGTGAATACAAAGAAAAAAATTACAGTTAAAATACTAAATGGGTATGACATACGATTTACTAGTGTGTGGAGAGTGAACTTTTTAATAAAGAGGGTTGTTATTGATATCCTTTGTTTAGATATAATAAATATCCACTTGTTGCAGTATAGGTAATGAAAAATTATGAAAAAGTTTTAGTCATATCCCTACATATATTGTTGTGACCTCTTAATTCAACACACGGCGCTGGACCAGTCGTCACCTGGACAGGTGTGTAAAAACAAGAGATGAGGACGATGCGTGGAGACCAGTGACGTGACCTGATTTTGTAGGTGTGGACCGGACATGTAGTTAATTGGTTTTTGTTTTGGAGAATACATTAAGACCTGGAGATTACACCTTGGACTCGCCTGTGGCCGGCAGTGATTTTACTCCTATGTGGATTTATTAGTTTAGTTATGAATTAATGAAGCTTAAATAGAATTAGCAATAAATAAACAATGTCTAGTCAGTATTGAACCCACGTGTCCTGTGAGTCATTCTGTATAATATCAAGTTATAACACTAGTGAGTCAGAGGCGGAACAGTCTACATTGTCCGGTAAGAAACTAAACAAACTTTACTTAGAACTTTGAATAAGGTAATCGACAAAGACAGCTATCCTCTTTCCCGTATCGACGACACTTTGGATACACTCGCGGGATCTAGAATTTTCCACCCTGACTAAAAAGTGGTTACTGGCAGGTTGGTTTACACCCTAAAGATAAAGAAAAGACTGCATTCTCGGCGGGTAATGACCTCTGGCAGCTTACTGTTATGCCGTTTGGGTTATGTAATAAACCAGTGACTTTTAACGTGAATAACACATCTTGTGAGGTCTTAACTGGAACATGCCTCGTCTACCTCGATGACATTATAGTGATGGGAAAGACATTTTGATGAACACCTTACGAACTTTAGAGAAGTGTTCCAGCGTATTCGCAGTGCCGGTATGAAGCTCAGTCCAGGGAAGTGTTCACTATTTAGAAGAAGGTGGAACTATTTGGGCCACGTTGTGTCTGCAGATGGCATAAGCACTGATCCTGGTAAGGTTGATGCCGTGATAGGCCAAGACCAACTAACTCGCATGAGCTTCGAAGCTTCCTGCGACTCTGCACATATTTTCGCAGATTTGTGCCAAACTTTTCCAGCATTGCCAGAGCTTCATCGGCTCATGGACAAAGAAGCTATTTCTTTGGAGTGAAGAATGCCAACAGTCTTTTGACAAATTAAAGAATGCACTAGCTCTTCCCCACGGCTTACCCAGTCCCTGGTAAAATATTTATACCACAGATGCTGTAGCCACCGGGTTGGGTGCTGTGTTGTCCCAGAGGATAGATAGCGTAGAGAATGTCGTCTCCCAGGCTGCCAGCCGGACCCTTTCGAAACTGGAGAGGAACCTGTCGTCACCAGACGGGAACTGCTGGCTGTTGTGGATGCCATCAAACACTACCATAAGTACTTGTATGGTCAGAAGTTTATTTTGAGAACAGATCATGCTGCCCTGATTTGGCTTCGTCTTTCAAGAGCCCAGAGGTCTAATTGCAATGTGGATCGAGAGACTTCAAACCACGATTATGAGACCCAACATCGCAGAGGACTGCTACACAAGAACGCCGACTCTCTATCTCACCGACCATGTAAGCCAGAATGTAAACACTGTCAACGTTTTGAGGCATATAGAGACAGATGACGTTTATGTTCAAAGCTTGGATTTGGATGCCGCGGAGCTTCTAGTCTGACCTCAAGATCCGAGAGGACCAACTGAATGACGATTTAGCCCATATCCTACGGTGGAAAGAAGAAGGGCCCCGGCCAGATTGGCAGCAAGTTGCCGAAATGGATGCTTCGCCGAAGGCCTATTGGGCTCAGTGGGACTCTATGATAATTGACCACGGGGCAATCAAGAGAGTTTGGGAACCTGCTGGTGGCACCGCCCGTCGACTCCAACAAGTGCTTCTTGAAGTCAAGGGTTCCCGAGGTGCTGAATGAAATGCACAATGGTGCCACTGGTGGACATCTGGGTGTAAATAAAACACTAGAAAAAGTGCGCCAGAGGTTCTATTGGTTTCACTACAGAAAGGACGTGGAGGACTGGTGGAGGTGCAATCAGTGTGCAGCAACAAAAGGGCCGAGGAACAAACCTCGGGGCCACATGCAGCAGTACTTTACTGAGTCCCTTTTTGAGAGAATTGCCATAGACGTTGCAGGACCCTTCCCGGAGACCAGGCAAGGGCACCGCTATTTCGGTTATCAAAGACTATTTCAGCAAGTGGCCAGAAGCTTTTGCTATGGCGAATCAGGAGGCCAAAACTATAGCGGACATAGATAACGAGTGGATCAGTCGTTTCAGAGTCCAGATGGAGCTCCACTCGGACCAGGGTCGAAACTTCGAATCAAAATTATTTCAGGAGATGCGAATTTCGGCATCAAAAGACAAGAACAACCCCGTTACATCCACAATCGGATGGGATGGTCGAACGGTTTGATCCAATACGGCGCAGCACCTGGCAAAATTGGTAGATGATCACATAGTGATTGGGGACACTCACATACCACTGTTTCTGATGGCCTACCGAGTAGCAGCTCACGAAACGACGGGTCACTCGCCATCAACGGTAGTGTTTGGTTGGGAACCTGCTTACCTTGTGACCTTCTGTTCAGCTTCCTAGAGACGCTCCTCCATGGAAACAGATTATGCCAATGGACTGAGATCTCGACTCGAGAATTACATTCTATGGTTCGAATAAACATCAAACTCGCTAGTAACACTATGAAAACCAGATACGACAGACGGCAAGGGGGAACTCGTCTGGTTCTCAAGAGGGAGACCCGAATTATTTTAGAACCCACAGAGACGTAAAGGAAGATCCCCAAAACTGCAGAGGAACTGGGAAGGCCTGCAATTTGGGGTCATAAAGAGACTTAACGACGTCGTGTACAGAATACAGAGAAGCGCACGCACCAAGATGAAGGTTGTCCACTCCGATAGGCTTTGCAAATTCTTTGGTGCAGATGGACCTGTCCGAGACGGGACACATTTAAAAAGGGGGGCAATGACCCTCTTAATTCAACACACGGCGCTGGACCAGTCGTCACCTGGACAGGTGTAAAACAAGAGATGAGGACGATGCAGTGGAGACCAGTGACGTGACCTGGATTTTGTAGGTGTTGGACCGGACATGTGCAGTAATTGGTTTTTGTTTTGGAGAACAAGGAGTTGGTGACCTGGAGATTGCACGTTGGACTCGCCTGTGGCCGGCAGTGATTTTGTTTCCTATGTGGATTTATTAGTTTGGTTATGGAATTAATGTTTAGTAAATTTGTGTAATAAATAAATGTATCAGTATAGTCATTATTGAACCCACGTGTCCTGTGTGTCATTCTATAATATCAAGTTATAACAATATATATATATATATATATATATATATATATATATATATACATACATACATACATATATATATTTCTCCGAACAGTTTTTATAAGTGTAACAGCCCAAAAAAGAACACCTTAAGTGATTATGTCTGCATATATTTATTTCTAATTTTATTTTATTAATTGTTTTGTTTTCGTCCCTTGCTTTTTTGTATATTAAAAGTCTTTATAAGTTGTTTTTGGTAAACAACAGATTCTAAAATTATCAATTTTCAATTGTCTCTTTAAATGTGCTTTTTCCCTTTTTTAATAGAAAGTCTTGGTGAAGTTTTTATTTTATATCTTTAATAATCTTTTATAGCATATTTGTAAACAAAGACCTCGGTACCCGGACCGGCGGTTTGGGCACGCAGTTCGAGTGAAAATGGTGATATGTATTTGTTGCGTGTTAACAATCTGTCTAGTTACAAAAATAGCATGCCTTTTACTCGAAGTGGCCTCTAAATGACATGAACAGATTATTATAACCAATACACATTTAAGGTACGCTTAATAATACATCAAATAAAGTTCATGTTTTATATAGTATGCAAGCGAGTATGCTTTTAAGTGTCTTACTTCTTTCTCTCATTAGCGCACCCTCCCCAACACAAACGTACATCGTTGTATTGATTTTTTTTTAATTCCGGGCGAATGTGTAACGTGTAAAACTCTCCACTTCACTACCCTTCCCCCCTTCAGAGTATATAGTCCCCCCCCCCCAATTATTCTGAGGGAGACAAAAATTTTGAATTCCCCAGACTATTTTTAGCCGGGATCCACACGATCTACCGCCTAGGTTAGACGTTTTTGTATTAGATATTACAAAAAATATATAAATGTTAGCCAAACTAAAAACTTAATTAAACATTTAAATCTTTAATGCTACTTTTTTTCAGAAGGACCCAGTTCATGCAAAGTAAAGGGTTAGAACCAACTGACAGTGTGGAAAATCTGCGGTAACGAAAGTATAAATGTTTCACTTCTTGTGAAGTTAATGTTCAGATGTTAACCCAGGATTCAAATCAATAATTTATATTAACTGATGATGGAATGTTAAAGAAATGTAACAATTAATTCCATGCAAATAACTAAACATACTATAATAAAAACAAGCTAACTACATTAATTATTAGTTGTTATGAAAATTCAAAATTTTATGAATCAAACATCAAATAATTTATACACAAGTTTTGTTAATTAAAGGTAAGAAAGATTTGTGTACCTCGTAATTAATCTTCAATGTCATTTATACATTTATAAATGTAAAATTATGTCTTTTCTAGTATACACATATATATATATATATATATATATATATATATATATATATACTGTGCATGCGCACATCTATTGCTGGTCGGCGAAAAAAATATCATTACAGTTTGCTGGTCGAGTAACAATAGCGTTTTGCAAACATATTTTTATTAGAATGATAACGAAGATCAAGAAGATGCATTTCTATAAGCAAAATGTTATTAATTATTTTTTTTATTACTCCACCAAAGCAGAAAATTCATTATTAAAGATATTGAGTAGTACATTAGAGATGGGCACAACAGTTGAAGAAAATCAAACATATGTCATAGAATGTACAGCACCTGGTGGTATACCTGAAGTTAGTGAATAAAACTGTGTCTTGTGGTAACATCAGTCAACTAAGTCAGTCTGGAAATAAATTAAAATCTCTTGTGACTTTATAAGAACATGACTGGCATTAAATGCACGTGTATTGCAGAACATATCACTGGCTGTTATGAAAGAAACATCACAATTAAAATGAATGTGAAATGTAAGTATTTCCTTTTACTTTACGAAAGATTTACAGATGAAATTAAAGATATTTTATTAACATATTTTTATGGGCTTGATAATATACTTAACTAATATTCTTCGTAGAAAAAATATTTAAACATGAAACATTTAAGTTAAGTGTAACGTAATGATGCGTGCTATTATGTGTGTTGCCATGTAACATATGTTCTTCTCACTAGCATGCAACGAATACGTCATGATAAAGAAGAATGAATGCGGTGCTTCATGGTTCATAATAAGTTAACGCGTAACAATAAACGAAATACACAATATGAAATAAGATGCGGAAATAATAACTTCTGTGTAACCAACAAATCCAATTGTGAAAAAATGAATGAACTTATCACATATTACACTTTGTCTCACTTAAAGTGTAAAAACAATATCGTATGTCACATTAAACAAAGATTATTTCAAAGAAATCTTTCACATGAATCTCCTTATTTCAACTCCTTATATGAACTACACATGAACTATATATTTACATGAACTACTAAGCATGAATTCAACTGAACTGACGTAAACTGAAAAAACCTCGCATCTATTAGCATCTCTAGTAACTTAAATAACATTTATTTATTATAAAAACAGCAATTAAGCCTGTTCCATTCTGGACACACAGGACGTGTTAGGCGCATTTTCGTATTATGTATCAGTACGTATGCCATCTTTCAGTAAATAGTTGTAAATTAAAATGCTTATAAATTCAATTGTGTAACGCATATATTTGTAAAAAAAATTTATAAAGACGTTTTTATAATTGAAAACAAAATTATTGTCTCTTAAATCTAACTACAAGTGGTTTATGGTTACTGAAATATGACTCATAATGTTATTTCTAAATTATAGTAATTTAATCGTCCGAATCAGTCAATTGTTGCATAGCTCTGATACTTTCAATTAAACCTAGAAATATTAAGCTTACTATTTCATTTGATGAGTTTCTTAAAAATCTTAGTGAAACTACGTGCTGCAGTATTTCACCAAATGAATGTTATTGAACGTACAAGGTGTATATATAATATATATCTTTAGGAGCCCTGAAGCCAACTTGAGGTTCATCGCGAAATGAACTTATGTGTACATGGCAGGCCAAGACCTACAAAATGATATATACATCATGGGTCTAGGACTTATAGTTGTTGATATAATGCTCCTTTATTAATATAGCTTATATAGTAAAAAACGGTACTAAGGCCCCTTTACGGCCCTGAGGTCAGATCGCAGTTGGAAAAAGTCATTTCTTGGCAGGCCAAGACCTACAAAAATGATATATACATCATGGGTCTATGACTTATGGTTGTTGAGATCTAGGGTGATGACAGACGGACGGACAGACAAAAGGGGATTACAGAGCATTTTTTTTCGGAAAAATGCTCTAAAAATACTGAAAACTTGAAGCAAGAAATATTATGAACACTCAAAAGAAAAAAAGTTTATTTTTTTTTTCTAGCAAAGCCATCGACACCACCTATGGCATGGGAAATATTATCATTTCAAAATGATCGTGCTTTTCTGTGTTACTCTTTTTCGATGAAATTTAGTTTATTTTCTATTGAACCAAATCAATCGTCACATATAAATTTAATCCCCGCTAAGTGATGTCTACAATAAAAAGTCATTTTAAGAAGGATTTTTTTGTGCACAGTTGTACTGTCCAGCCCGTAGCGTGAAAATTTACAGCAGGGGCCAGGCATCTTACAGCAGCGGCCAGGCAATAGCAGGGTGTATATAATTACTAAAAACAACCTACCATCGAACAAATAGACGGTCATAATTTCTATTAATGTAACTCACGCCGTCGAGAAACGTCCAGACTTTGACCTCGTGACCACTAACTGACCTCGCCACAAAACACACATACACACACAGCTGTTCGCGTAACACACGCAACCGAACTACTTATTTATTAAGAAATTAAAAAAAAGCATTTAAAAAGAATCATACCCTTTATCTTTTTGGGTTGTTTTTTTTTATTAGGGTGGTAACCTCGAGGTAAGATTACTCTGAACATTTACACTGAATTATATGATTAATTATAGCAAAATTCAAATTTCACTGATTTCAAGTAAATTTATATAATGCACATAATTTATAACTATAAATATCTAATTCAATAATCTAATAATACATATTTCTTTATAAATGACTTTACAAACTGATTTCAAATTTAAAAAGAAGTAAAAAATCTTAACAAAAAAAATTACTTGGGTAAATGTTTTGTAATATTCTCCTCTTGTCAGATTCACTTTTACTTGCTCAGCTAGTTCATTGAATTTAGGATGGTTTCTATGGGTCATTATATGTTCGATTGCTTTGAAGGACCTCTATGTAAAAAATGCCAGGGCAGCTTCTAGGCCATCCTAAAGCCACATCACAGTTAGCCTTCACATAGACCCGCACAGCCAATTGTGCCTGAATAGTACCTTCCAATATTTTAATACCAAGCTCCGTCTATAGTTCTGGTGACATGCACACTCACATAATAATACTTCCTCCCATCCATGTAATGTCCATCACGAGCAAATCCGTATTTCTATATGCAGCAAAGATAATATAATATTAGGCATTTATTGTGTTTACACTCAGCTTCAAAATAGTTCCTGATTTAAGTTGGGAAGCACACAATATCTTTATATGTTTTGGCTACAGAAACAGATGAATTTCAAACTTCCCTGCCCGATGGCCTTCTTAGCTAAGGGAACTTAACTTTTTTTACTTACTAGGGTGGCTAGTCCTTGGCAGTTTTTAACATCCTTTTACCGGGAATTGGTAAAAGATTTGAGACTTCTGAGCTTGAGGGAATTAACCAACTTGGTCAACCTTGAATTGAGTCTTACCAACATGCTTTCCACAGCCTCATTTGGGGCGATCTCCCCATTTCTCCGCACAGTCGCTTATTTGGTTTTTGGGCATGCACAACATCACTTATCGAGCCCAGGACTGTCTGCCTTAGCTATTTGTGGTAGCCAAAGGATCTTCGTGATCCGTCTGGCCTGTATCTAGCCTACCGGAGCATTCCGCAATAGTCATGGACATAGTCAGATTTACTCCAGCCACATAAGAATTGTTGCGAGTCCTTCCGCAGCACCGTTAAATAGTAAATCGATTGTCTACATAGAGCTCACCATTCCCCGGGCTTGGTCTGACTTACCACTTCCACTTGTTCGGGGTTGTGAGTTCCTCCAGAGTATTTAGGAATTCCTCCAAAGGTAATTTTTAAGATGAACAGTTATCTGTTCTTTTCTCCCGTGAGTCAGGTATATGGTGTATCATCCGTTTACAATTTTCAAGTAGCACTTTATCTATAAAAGACTTTTAATTGAAATCGCGGTACTGGGAGAAGCAGTGCAGTAACTTTAGTAGTCATCGTGTTTTTTTCCCGTAACTATCCATTACCATTCATTAAGGTATTTTGGATGTTGCCTGACCTTTTTGATCAAATGATGTTTGACAGATATCAGACCAGGTCAGCTGTCTCACCCAACTCTACTTGGGAATGGGTCAAGCCGCAACTTACTTACCGTTTGTTAAGTTATGTCATGAAATGGAAGTGAGCTTGAGTTAAAACTTTATTTCTTCGAAACTAGGACCCGATATCGAGAGGCTAGCTGATGCACTGACAGCTTTTAGTGTTGATTACACTGGGGCTAGCTACCTGCACGCGTTATGCATAAGGGTGTCATAGCAGTATTAAATGGATTCTCCTGGCTTATTCTCAGTTTGTGAGATTGGAGTTTTTCTCAGAGCGGTGGAGGGGAATCAGTATTTCTAATCTGACCTCGGGAGGTATTGGAGTTTATAGCACATGACATGCAGATGAAATTTATAACTTTCCAACGCTCTTTTTTATATCTCTTTTATTGATTATCTTACGGGTCCCCGACGTCCAGCCTTGTACACCGCCAGATATGGGCAATCGTATGGCAAATGTTCAATCAATTATTTGTATAGGAGACTAATGGTCGTGCGGTAAAATGTCCAATTATTGACATGATGCTCACTGGTTCGATCTGATGAGGAGCAGTGGGATTTTTCAGGCTATGGCCTCAATCATGAGAGAACACATATCTAATACACGTTAACCACACTATTTTCAGCAATAAAGATATACAGATTTAATAAACTTGAAGCTGATGATTAATACGTGTCCTATATATCACCACTGACAGCAGATCAACGTCTTAATCCATATGAATAGGATTCATTTGACTCATTTGGCTTTGAGTGACGGCTTTCTTAAGCTCTGTCATATTTCAGGCTCATTCACACTCAGGCAAACATGATGTTTCCCCTTTGAGTAGGTCTTCAACATAGCACATTTGTTGAAGCGGAAAATTCTCCAGTACATCAAGTGTTCCCAAGAGTAAAGGGTACCGGCGTTTCCACCCGGAACACAAAGAGATAATGGAGTTTTAAGGACCAAGGACATGAGAATTTAGTTAAAGAATTGACGGAGTTATGTGCCAGCGCCATACTTTTTCATGGCTGGCTAATTTGGTAGAGTTACGTTTTGTAAATCTTAAACAAGTAAAGTGTGCTCTCTGTTCATTAGGCATGACTAAAGTATAACCCTATATCCCCATATCATTGGTGAAGCTGTATCACAAGAAGAAATAGTAATTTTTGTTTTGCATAAAAAAATGTTCACCCTCTAATCGACACGAATATTTTATATCATATATATTTTCAAATATTTCAATACAGGTTTCACCATTAGTAGCCTAAAAGTGACATAAGTACAATATTGATTATTGTTACAATGATCCAGAATGTACATTTCTATTGTACATTAGTAGAAGAAATTTAATGTTCATTTTTTCAATGGACCTGCAAGTGGAAGTAAATCTTGTATCAATTTTTAATTAAATGTTTGCACAGAAATTAGAACGTTTCGTTGGTATAAAAGTTGGATCTGTAGATTATAATGTCTTTAATGACTTCAAAGTTTTTGTATGCTGCTTACAAGCTTATGATAAATTATCAAAGTTTCTAGTAGTATTGAAACACTGGGCAGTAGGGTGCATCACCACAATAGGAGCAAAAAAATTGATTGTTTGTTTTTGAGCTGTCTATGTTTCTAATTTGTTCTAATATCATAAATAATAACTTGTGTAAAATATTTTTCAAACCAGAGTTGATTTAGAGGTCCCCCCGCCCAAGAAATCACAAAATGGTAAAGAAAAAGTTTATTCTGTCATAAAAATTACATTAAAGTATTAAGTTATTTATTACTGCTGCATTTAATTCAGTTTCATCTTGTTGCACGTGCTTGTAAGGTTTAAGCACATTTGAGATGTTTTGCGGTCCATTTCTACCACTTGAAGAATGTTTGAAAATGTTCATCCGTTCGCGCTGCTTCAACAAAGTCAGATGCCAGTTTTACTCCCTCTCGGCACAGAATTTGGCATTATAACGTTAATAGCAGCAACATTTTCTGCACTGGCAATGTAAGAAGCTGTTTGGCACCAATCAACAGTATTGATAACCTAGTCCAGTTGAAGCCTGGTATATAGTAAACCACGAGTCAACTCAGCTAGATCACACAACCGAGTTTTAGAATCAATTGATTGGAATCAGGGTTTTCCCCAACCATTTCCAAATCGATTATGTGGAGTTTGGAGGGCAACCACTGGTCGAAGCCTTAGCAAAGCATCTGCTAGAGCTCGCTTTCCAACACAGGTACCTCATTGCTGAACAAGGGAGTGGGATCATTTCAGCAGTGAGGTACCACAGATGCCTATTCAGGGCACGGATTGCTGACTTGGATATGTCTCTGTTGACATCGTTGTAATCCAAAAAGCTGTGCTTGTAGAGCTGTAGATCATTCCATGGTGCAACCACACGCTTTTTGCAAGTGAGCCGCCACACGACATAAACATATGTTACAATGTAGTTAGCTGCACGAATCTTTGGCACTTGATCACGTGGTAATAGTACCTGGAGGCAATAATTGAATTTGTTTTCACACAGTAATCTTGAGGCAATATATCAGCTTTGCCATCCATCGTGCTTTGTGCAGGGCACCTGCTCTTTAAAGTTAACCTCCTTATTTGTAGCATTCAGGTAAACATGGGACATCTTAAGGAATTCGTAGGCTGTCTCGCAAGAATTCGGTTTGTTTACTAGATTTGGCATGTGCAATTACTCAAATTTCATTATCGTCAGTCGCTCTTGAGCCATCAGATCATGATCTAACGTAAACGAACTACAAGCGTGAGACCAATCATGTGCCACCAACTCCCAATTACTTTCGCAGCTTGGTGAACAAAGTTATATCCGGGGATTGGGAAACTTCTATTTTCAGCTGTGCAGCACATGCGAGAGGATAACTTCACCAATGTGATGGCGACAACCTGACCACAGAAGAGCACGTTGCAGCATATTTTGTATGGCAATGCAGGCAGCAGTCTGATGACCAGTGTTTGATCTTGTTGTGTCGAATGTCATATTAACGACACCATTACAGTTAATTTATATATATTTCATGGTTAATTCTGCAATTATTTAACCAACGGGTTTCTTTGTTGCCTTGGCATAATTTGGCACTCCTAGAAGTTTCAATTGTTTTGCATCACTGACAACAACTGTTATGCGTTCTTCAGTGACACGATGATTTTCTAGAGAAGGTGTCAGTTTGCCATCCCAGGAGGAGGCAGAGTTTGGGTGATTCCCAGAGTCGTGGATCTTTGTAGGCCCTGTGTGAAAGCTGTCTGCTGTGTTGGTGTAATCTTTAATCTTGTCGCTAGTGACACAAGAATTGTATTCGCTTAAAACATCCGGAGGTACAATACCAAAGCTCCTGTTGGCTTTCTTCGCTTTTGAAAATGATATTATATCATCCAAAACAGTTATCAACAAGCTCCATATTATCTTCAGATTTAGAAGTAGAATCATCGGTCTGTCACTGCTACCCTCGCTGGAAGGCACTAATATCGTTGAACATTCTGCATTTACTTCTCTTGCGCGTTTCTGACGTTTCAATGTTGCGACATCTTGTGAAATGGCGTCGAGCGACTTTTTTTGGTAAAGGTTTTGTCAAATGATCCAAAGCTGGAAGACCTGTCTCCTTTCATAGACCTCAAGAATGCTAGATCTTTTGCATTTGATAATAGTCTCGGACATTTGTGCCAGCAGTTGAAAAAATTGTTGCCAACATATTTCATTTGTTCCAGTTTACGTTTGCGGCTGGTGTGTTTCGAATAGCGACTTTATCAATTGAACGAAGTTTATTGTATTCATCAAGAAGCAGAACAATCTTCTCACAAGCTCTCCTCAATCACCATTGAAATGTTTGCTTTTTCGTAGAAAGCAGAATCTATCTGAAAATAATTCTGGCAGTTGTAAATCGAGAAGGTGCACCAAGAGGAACTGGACGCTCACTGTGTGCTGCTAAAGCATTGCAGTGATACATCATGCGCCTCAAAACTTTAAACAAGTGTAGTCGAAGAATTCCAGTAATTATAAAGCATCATCAACATAGATTGCAGGGCCACGTTGCTAAACAATTCAGTTTTCAGAAGAGTTTGCGTTTTTGTTCGCGAGGCAGAGATGGTAATAACCTGATATGCAACTGTTGAAGTGATGCCAGGGTCAGCCAGCATTTCCTTAGTGTAAACATTTTTATTGTTGTTTTTCATATCATTTCGTTTGATTTTATAGGTCGTATCAGAAATTAAAATAATATAAATAAAGAAATAAAAATGTTTGGTTTGGTCACTTCAATATGCGGTAAGGAAAAGTGTTGTTTTCGCTAATAAAATGCGAATTTTAAATTTTATTTTCAAAATAACCTTATTATCATAATCAATCATAGCTACTAAACATTATAAAACCAAAGACTATAAAACAATTTATATAGCGCTTCACTTTTTTGTATGTAAGTCTGTAAGACTTTACAAGATGATTATTTTAATCTAGCGCTTAATTATGCAAACTTTGCTGAAGTCCGGGGACCCTAAATATTGTCACATATTTTTTATTTTTTTAACAATACTTTTGATCAATGAAACAAATTTAATAGCAGACAGATCAATTATTAAAAATTTTTTTGTGATGCACCCACGGCAGTGAACCAGATGTCAGCCCACGTACCACTGATGAAATAACATATGCCATAGCTGTTTGCATATACTCATCAGATGACAAACAATAACTGTACTTGAGTCTCATCTCTCATTACTGATTTTGGAAATGATTGAAAATTTAATGGTAAGCTTCGTCTAGTTTTAAAAATCATGTAGCATTATGTTAAATCCATTT
This sequence comes from Bulinus truncatus, assembly GCA_021962125.1. Classification (NCBI taxonomy): domain Eukaryota; kingdom Metazoa; phylum Mollusca; class Gastropoda; family Planorbidae; genus Bulinus; species Bulinus truncatus. The sequence goes on along the minus strand of JAGDYQ010000044.1, from coordinate 937,317 downwards.
ACTGCTAGCACCTTTCGTTCTACTTCTAGCAGCTCCAGCATTATCAAATGATTTTTTGAGTCGTTCAGTATTTTTCTGCTATTGCTGAAACAACGATTAGCTGATGTTTGGAAAACTGTTAATTACTAAAATAATCATTCATGACATGTTTCAATATTGACTGAATGGGTGATATCACATCGAATGTACAGCCAAAGTTTAACCAGCATCTCTGAAAGTGTTTCTACAGTGTGACTGCACCAATTCTTCTTCAAGTATTTGCTGCAGTTGTGTCAGTGACAATCAAATTTATTCATTGAGTACGCAGTTTTCATTCGGAAAAAGTGGAGAAGAGTAGTATGGCAGGCTAGGGCCCTAACAGGGACGTGAGCCAAAGGAAGAAAGAAGAAGAGCAGTCTGACCTGCCTTATTTAATTTTTTATACCAAACTCATATGCTTATTTTGTATGGTCTATATGTCAAATTGTAAGCACCAGTGTTCTTTTTTAAAGTTTTTCTTGAAATTGCTTTGTAATTTTTCTCTTCTTTCATTAGACATTAGTAAATGCTGCTATGAGTTAGAGTAGATATGCATACACCAGTTCTAGACTTTTTGGACCTTCCTTGTACTAATTTTGCTGCAGTTACTAAACACACTGAAGAAGTTTTTTTTTGTCTTTAGATTTAATATGAATTATCATTATCTTTACTACTACTGGAACACTGTTCTTTGCTCACAAAATCTTCTGTACCTCACAGAATCTTCTGATCCGAATTTGGTAACACAATTGATTCAACAATTTCTTCAGTAAAGCTCTTCTTATGTGACTGGTACTTTCCTTTTAAGTAATTTTATTTTTCTTGGGTGAATCTTTAGTAAATCATCTTCAATATCCTACTTTTCCGTTGAAATCTGTATATGCAAATAACTTTCTGTCTTCTCGACCAACCACTATCCTTTCTCATCTCTTACATTAAACATCGCTGTATTATCATATTTTCCAGGACTTCGATTATATTCTTTTCGAGCTTCTTAACAACATTGTACGATCATGTCTTTATTGATTTTACATCGGAAGAAATTGTTTTTATATGTTTACAATATGTCGTTTCATTGGAATTTTTAGCATTTGATCAAGACAGTCAACAGTTTTTGGTGATTTAATGCCTTTTCCAAATTCTCTTTGCTCGTCTCGGAAGTTGATCATTTTTGACAGAGCTGCTCTTGAGACAATCCAGAAATGACACAAATATTAATTATGAATAAAATAGTTGCCAAATAAAATGCTGAGGTGCATGGAACTACAAAGAACAAAATTACACAAATACTAAACATGGGTATGACATGCGATTTATTGGGCGTGGAGGGTGACATTTTTATTTAAAGGGCGTTGTTATTGTTATTTTTTTGTTTAGATATGATAAATATCCCCACTTGTGGCAGTATGGGGAATAAAAAATAATGAAACAAATTTTAGTCATATTCCTACTGTCCATCCATATTTTCTATTCTTGATATTTTCTTGTCTATTGTATATAGTTATTAAGTTTTCTAACACAATGCAATATCGGGAATCTTTAAAGGCATCAGACTTTAATAATTCAGCAGTAGTCATTTACTAACAAATGCTCCTAGTTTTTTTGTTTCTTTTTATGAGTTTATTCAGTCTCAGATCGATAAAGATCGATAACTAAAAGACGCATTGACATTGATGTTAAAGATTTAATTTTTACATTTAGGGAGAAAACCTGTGTTATTTAACTTATTGTTAGATGAATATGGAAGCCCGTCCCTGCCTCAGCAATATTATTCTTTTGTCTTCTTTAGCCCCTTCCCTTCACTTAAATTGCTACCTATCTCTGTAAAGCATGATGGTTTGTAAATATTTACTCTATTAAATATTGTTGGCCGTTCATGAATATTATTCATCATCCTGGCTTCTAGATATTAAAGGGGTTTGCCTTTGTTTACAACTTGACAAGTAAAGTCATATAGTCTCTGTACGATGCTGTTGAATTAAGTGTTACATAATACATTTTCAGCTTTTCAAATTTACTTCTTCTGTCCAGACTAAAAGCTTTTCAAAATCCAGAAAGTTTATGTACTTCGATGACTACCATTCCGCACATTAATCAATATAATTCAGCAGTGTTACTATTTGTTCTTAAATAATATAATTAATACATTTAGCTTCTAAAATAAATTTATCTCTTTATACTCTTGAGAACTTCATCAATGGTCAGGTATAATAAAATCAATGGCTGGGTAATGAAGTCGATAGTGAATTTGAAATACATGCAAATGGTACAGGGTTCAATCACTGGTAAAGCCGCTGACTGGTTGGAGCTACGAAGTCAAATGCCGCAGAACGGATGTTTGAAAACATATTTGTTGACTGGTCTATTCGTTCCCCAACGACCACATCGGTTAAGTGATTTTAAAAAAAATGAATTATTTAATAGCATTTTTGGCAATTTACTTTTTATTTTCATCTACTTACTACTGTAAGTAATTACTCTGTAGTTTGAAAATGTAAAAATCAGACAATATTGGTTTGTGATATGTCAGCTGTTACTAGTTTTAACACTAACAGTACTATGGTTTTAGAGAATGGAACTTGGATAACTTGTTTTGTGAAGCAGATGGAAACCCAGCACCATTAATAGTATTAAGGCAGAATGAATTATTATCTCATGGTGGCAGTTTAAGTTATATTTCCATCAACAAGCTAATGACATGTGAAGATACTGGTAGTTATATATGTCAGGCGAACAATGGAGTAAACATTGCAGAATTACAGCATCTGAGCACAAAAAATATTTCTTTATTTGTTAAATGGGTACAATTTTTTATTTAGTCATTTAACTGTAACTTTTATGACTTTTTGTTCAATAAATTTTCGCTATTAATGTTCAACTTTTTTGTGAAAGAGCAGCTATGTTGTTTTTAATAATAATTAGAGCTGCTGTTTGATTTATGTTTCAGTCAAGATAAACTCACATTTACTTGACAAAAATTAATGAATGTATTTGTGGTAAAACAAGACGGTCATATCAGTGTGTTCAAGGGGTAGCCAAATGCGACTCTAAAAGACACATTTGGTTCTACTGTGAGTTTGTGCAGCTCCCAAAATAGTAATTTATATTTTTTTATTAAATATTGTTAAATTGACTTTTGTGCGGCTCTTCTAACTATAAAGCAGCTAAGCTTGTCCGGGACGCGGCGGCGGGCGGTGGGGGGGAATCCGTTCTATAAATAAACGACTCAGAAATAAATAAACAATAGTATTTGATAAAGTAATCACGTGACCAGCGAGGTCACGAAAACATAAATCAAAATGGCGCTGAAAGTTGAATCGATTCGGATATCTCTTTTTCAAAAATTCTACAGTTTTAAATAGTTTTTTATTATGAAATGTAAAAGTCCTAAATATTAAATAATAATAATAATATATAATATTATGCAAATTATTTTAGTTTTTATTACAATGATATTATTTTAATCAGACTAGGTCACTAAACGAGCGAGTTCGTAAATAACCTATGACCTATGACGTCTCGATGGTACAATTATTTTTTTTTTACAGAATGGGAGCGCCGTTGCTCTGCTAAAATGATATAGTAAAGTAGTTTGTTTTTTTTTTACTTTTCAGTGCATTTGGTATAGCTTTGTTTTGATTTTAACTATAATTAGAATAAAAAAATAATAATTATTCACTTGATTTCACGTAAATCGAAGCTACAAAGCATTTGATAATCATGCTCAGTTATTATAGTTTGTTAACAGTGGTACTGGTATATTGTTCCTGATGGATTACTTTTTTGATGATGGTATTATGTTGGTTATGGCAGCCATATCTTTTTGACGTATGAAATGTAGGTCATTTCTGCACATTAGGGAGGTGGCATAAGTCAGCACCTATTTAAATTAATTAAATGATACAGGTTTGAATACGAAATGATTGGCCACGCTGGGCTTAATATCTAGTAATAGTATATTTGCTAAACGAAAAGCTGTAGTGTGATCCCATTCAAAAACATAATCATCTAACTCATGCATGTTTCTCTCAGGTAGTTTTCTTATCGTGCGGTGTATGAGTTGTAACTGCTTTGTAACCTGTGCGTAATTTCATATCGTGGGGTGTATGTTGTATTAAAGGATGTTCGTATGGCAGTATATCATACATTTCTTTTTATTACTTCTGTTTATATCGCATTCTGTTCATGGCATTAAGGGCCACATGTTCTTCTATTGTAGTATTTCGTATATTATTTTGTTATCCCTTCTGTCGGATTTCGTTCAGTCAGCTTCACAGGCATCTGGTATTCTATAAAAGGGCATAAAATGTCACAATTCTCTAACGATATTAGAGCATTCAGCTTGTGCGTGTTTTGTGTGTATTACTTTTATACATTCAGATTTGTTTATTAAATGCTCAATTATGCCTTTATTATTTTTTTAATAATAGTATATCCAGAAGCTAGTAGATAACCGCCTGGTCATATTTTTTATTCACTTGCAACCTCTCTACTTACAAATATAATGTTCAAAATTCTGCTAATTTTTATAAATTAAGTTCTCATCTATTATTAATGCATTTTTTTGTTATAAATAGACCTTTAGTTTATTTTTCAATTACAAAATAAGATTACATGTACACAATTCAAGGAAGTGCAAAATAATCGATAATATTTAGCATATAATATAATTTTTAAAAAACATAATTATTTGACGTGGTCGTTGAATGTCTACGGTACTGTTTTTTTCTTTTTTGCGATGATTCACAGTTGGATTCCTCTCACGGACATAGCTTTTATATTTTAGTTTTTGTTTATAATTTATCCTTTTGGTTGTTTTTATGAAAAGTAACAACAACTAGTTAGATTTTAATTTCGTTCATAACTAAAACATTTTTTTTAAACATTCTAAGCAAGGCTTTGCAGAGTATAGCTAGAAGAAACATAATCAACGAATGAATATTATAAATAATACAATTCTAAGTCAGTACGTTTACATTTTAGATAAATCAGTATCATCTAATGTTATTTGCATTTTTCTTTTGCGCCCTAATATTGTTGTTGCTAAGTGGATAAGGCATCTATAGTATCCCGTGTGACCTTTGAAATTTCGTCAAAATTTTTGGTCATTTTCAATAAATTTGCCCATGATATCTAATATAATGTTCAAACTGGTTTTTAGAAACGCTTTGGAAAGTTAGTTTTTCTCTTCTTCAGAATCATTATTTTCAATATTTTTTGTGTTTTTTTTTTTAGTTCTACACTCCGTGAGCTCATCATTAGATAGACGTGCTGCTGTTTCCTATTTCATCTATATCAACGATAATTACAATAATGTAAACAAATGTTTGAATCGATAAAAATACGTTCGTATAGTACCGGTGAAAAGATGAAACAAAGATAAACTGATTATGTTCTTTGGGAGCCCTAGCTATGCGGCTTGAATAAAGGAAACCGAAACAGCGCTAATCTGTACTTATAACTTTCCAAGCCACCATGCACCAAATGTCCCAAAAATATTGACTCGAGGTTCCATCGTTTTAAACGCATGACAGCTTTGAATCGAATAACGCAAGTCACAACAGATGTTCACAAACTGTATCATAAAATGCTGGTAACAGAAACTATATGAAAAAATGTTTGGCAGCCATTTAGTTGTGTGGACAGCGTGACAGTTCTTAGTTCGCAAATATTTTTTACTTGTTTCTGGTTGCCTTTTTTTATCTTTGCTAATTAGTTTATGTTAATAGAATTGGATTATTTTCTGAAATATTTTTCTTCAGCCATTATGTTAAAATAACATTTATGTGTTGTTAAAATTTATGCGTTAATTTTTAACACATTAATTACACGTTAATGGATTAATTTGAAGCCCTAATAACTATATGATCTAAAAGTGTCACTTTTACTGCGGGTGCAATTTAATTAAAAATAATATTTCTGCTTAACGTATTGAATAATTTTTCTCAGGTCGTCTACAGCTGAACAACACTAAAGATTTTCAAACGTTCAAACTACACTCTGACAAATATTTTAACTTAAAAAAAGCTATGAGCTTCCTACGCCCAGTAATTTTAAAGTTTTGAAATCTGGTAGAGTTACAAACAATTTGATAGTTACTTACTCAGCAACTGAACTTCCTTATGGAATTATAGAACTGAAACTCTCCAACGTAACTTCTTCAGACTTTGAGAACTACACCGTAATTATGTTTCAAAATGGATCAATACAAAAGTTTAAATTACAGCTTTTATATCACAGAAGGTAATTATTTTTTGAAATTTTCTTATTGAAATAGCTCTCCTGCTCTCCCCCCCGCTGTGCTGGCAATTCCCACTCCCATGAGATTAATTATGCAATTACGACCTTAGTACAACGCCTGCACATTTTTATTTGCTCGTTCAACCCCGCCTTTATACGAGTGAAGAAATAGTGTCATTCGCCACCTGCATTTGCTCAACCACGAGATGACCTGTATCCTTCAATTTTGGCGGGAAACTGCTGGCACCATCCGCGTGGGTGGTCTGGTCTATAAAACGCACAATGCTGTGATTAATGAAACACTGTACTTTGTGTACTATTTGGGGAAAAATCTTATGTTAATCAAATTACGTGTCCTTGAGTGTCTACTTAGAGACATTGAAAGTCCTAACAATATATATATATATATATATATTAAATGTTGAAGTAGAGATTTATTATTCATAAATAGATATGTCCAAATGCTTTTCGCAGTCCTAAAGTGAATGTAGCTTTTGCACTAAATGTAGCTGATCAACAGAGTTAAAATAGTAAATAGGTCAACAAATAGTATCCAAATTTTCTGTAAACCGAGTCATGACATTATTATGTTTGTTGGAATAAAATGAAAATTGTATCATTTTTAAATGTATTTATTGTTAATATACATGGAATATTTCAGATTCAAATAAAACGAGTAGAATATGGGTTAATTCAAATTGACTAGTTAATCAGTTAATTGGTTAAGTCACCACCAGGTCCTGTTTCTAATATGTTTTATATTTATGAAAGCAAATTTTATTATTATTATTAATAATTTAGTTGTTTTTTTTTAAATACCTGTGATAAATCTGTTAATATACTGCATTACTTTGATTAGCTAAAACAGATTTAAAAAAAAACATTTCCCAATTATTTTTTTTTTTTTTTAACTAAGCTAATGAAAACGTAACCGTAAAGAGAGAATAATCTGAATAGCCGCTGTTGGAGGTGGTATAGGTGCTGGATGCTTCATTATTTTTGTGGTGATCATTTTCTCTTATCTTTGCAAAAGAGGTAAGCTGTTTTTTTTTTTTTTTTTGTAATTTTCATTTAATGATTTTAATAGTATAATCTATAGTCACTGAGGTGATCCATACACCGGGATGCAAGGTTTCTAAGTTTTTCTTTCTATTTTTTAATATTTTTTTAAGTTACACTAGCCATTTTTTGGTACATGCATACAACAGACCAATTAATGAACAAAGAACAAAGAAGAAATATAAAAAAATGTATTATGTGTCTTTTTGTGGTGAAAAAGTGTAATTTTTAAGAAATATTTTCAAAGAACCAATATTCTTTAAAATCTAATGTTAATGAGTGTGTTTAACAAACGTCCATTTTTTTTATAGAAAATGTGAAAATAAATAAACTTTGAATTTTTTTATTTCGGTACACTCAAAAAAGTTATATTTTAATGGGGGGGGGGAGGTAAGACAAAAAAAATTTATTTCTATATTTCCAAAATAAAAATTGGAGAACTGTCAACAATAGATATAAAAATTAGCATTCAAAATTGTAAGCTTATATTTTAAGTAGTTTTTGTGAAAGTGTCGAAAAGGTACAAGATTTTTTTAAATGTGATTTTGAGAAAAACGTAAAAAAAACTGTCAAAAAACTCTATTAAACAAAATACATGGCCTACAAAAAGATATTTAAATGATTGGACCGTGATAGTAAGCCATATTGTGATATGAATAAACAATTGTAAGACTATAAAATCAGCAGAAAAGAAAATCGACTTTTTTTAATCGGGACTCCACCTGTATTATTTATACACGCCCGGGTTACCTAAATGGCAAATTTGTCCCTAAATATATAAAAAATATGGCAAAAAATTAAGCTAAATTATAGGATAACTAGGGTATTAAGCCCGGCGTTGCCCGGGAAATCCAAATGTAATGAAACCCCTTCTCTAATCATTTTAACTACTGAATTTTTAAATACGGACAAATAGGTCCTGATTTATGCCTCTTCCTAATTTCAGGAATGACCTATGTTTCATACGTCACAAATTACGTTTTACCAACCAATCCAAAAAACCAAGCAAAAAAAAACCAACCGAACTAACCAAACCAAACAATCAACCAAACCAACTAACCAAACCAGCTAACCAATCAACCAAACTAACTAACTGAGCCACCCAAACCAACCAAGCCAAAAACCCGTCACAAATTACGATTTACCAATAATGCTAGCCAACCAAAGCAATCAAACCAAACAGCCAAACCAGCTAGCCAAACCAACCATCCAACCAACCGATCAACCAACCGGAACCAACCAAAGCCACCAAATCAACCAAAGCAAACCAACCAACCAAACCTAACCAAATTAAACACCATTAGCAGGTAGTATCTGGGTGCTAATTTATGTCATCTGTTACGTTTTACCCTTAATTCTCTCAATGTTAAAATCAACACGAAGCATTAAAAAAGCTTTGCAGAAATAAAATTGAAAAAAGTTAAAAAAAAATAAACAACTTCATTATGCCATTTTTGAAGCACAAAGGAAGTAAAGATGTGGCACTACAGAAAATCGCGCGCAAGTTCAATTCGATTTTGAAAGTAGTAAAATTTTAAAAAATTGTAACATCGGGAAATGACGTCATATCTCCGCCCGCACGGAGACAGCTACTTTATTAGTAGGATTAGAAAATTGAAGAAATATCTCAAACCATTAAATTAAAATACTTCGTTGTATTGTTCAATTATAATAATCAGGCTTATATGAAATGGGGGGTATATAAAAAAAAATAAACACAATTTAATGTCTAAGATAGTTCATGTTTTATAAAATGTAAAAACTGCTAAGTACCTTGTCATTATAAAGTAGATACTTTCCTGCCAATTTATATCTTAAATAATACAACAAAAATTTTCTAGTTACATACGTATGGCTGTATTTTTTTTATTGTTCGGCCTCAAATTTGTTTTTATTAGTAAAATTACTATTCTTTTACTAAATATTCTTTAGATTGACTGTTGTGTGTACAAAAACGCAGTTGGACACACATTATTCTCTTTAAAAGAGCACAATAAGTCAGTTTTTTAGAGCATGGCAGAGTTCTCTTTAAGTTGTTATATTTGCATTCAGCATTGGCATATATGTATGTTAAACTATTCATTAGACTGTTAAATCACGTGTCAGTTAAACTGTGCTTTTTTCTTCCTGTACAAAATAAGCCTGAATGAGCTTGTTAACAGTGTCAAACCTAGGGATTAGGGGCCTGGGGGCGTGGCCTCTTTGGTGGCCATTCATATGAACGATTTTGTAAAAATAAAAGTGAAGTGCAGAACCGTTTTTAAAGGTATGTTTGGAGACCCTAAATACAAGTAATAGGAACTAGTACATGAAGGGCCCCTTTTGCTATGTGGTTGCATAGTTAGCCAATCCATGAACGGACCTTCGTGAATGTATGTGTGTAGTTAAAAATGAAGTTGGTGAGGCAAGGGAGAGAACGAATAAAACTACGTCTTGCCTAAAGAAAATAAATTGTTATCTGAAAATGCGTAGTAGTTCCGCAGATAATTGAAACATAAAATCATGTGAAAAAAATATTAATGGCATTTCAAACGCGTTCTTTCTGACAGAGCAATTTTAAGTTTTTCTTACGTTCATCATAACATTTTTGTATCTTGCTTCTTTTAAAGAAGTATTTTAAAATAACTGCGGATATATTTTATCTTTTTTATTTTTAATGGCGGCAATCTTGTTTTCCAAACAATAGCGTTTATCACCGGTAACTTACGTATATTGTAAATAAAACACCTAAGCGTCGGTAATAATTTGAAGGTAATCTGTGCTTGAATTAAATAATATACCTTTTTGTAAAAACAACAAAAATAATTGTTAATGTGTAATGCAGAATAAGTATAAAAGCAATTATTTAAAAATCAATCAACTACCAGTTATCGATAAAGTAGTTTGAATGTTTAATAAATAACTTTAGCTCTCTCTTTCGAAATACCAAAATATAATTACAAAAAATCTTTGATTAATGATAATGTTTGCTCAGGACTATTCGAAAAAATCGCAATTTCCTTTATATTATGATTGTAAACCACAGAGTTCGTTTGTTATATTCAGCTCACTATAAGTTCCTTTACAAATAGGTCACAATCTAAGCCAATTAATATTGGCTGCATAATTTGTGGCAATGATGTCTACAAAAAAAAAAGAATAATAATATTGTTAAAAAAGTCGTGAATAATGTGGCTTACTTAAGTTGTTTTATGATTGTTTTAACAATTCTTAAACAATGTTTTCAAACCCACTTTTTTATAGCAGGAAAACAAGATAAAAAGAATATTCATACCTTATACAATCTTGATGAACAGCATTTGGACCTATGGACCAATCTTATTTTTGCCCCCAACCTTTTTGGTGCAAAAGTGCATCTTTTAGCCCAAAAAATACTATATTATTGAAATGCTATAATAGATTAAATATGAGCAGAAAAGTACATTTTCTTGAGGAGGGGGGGGATCTTCTAAATAAGAACGATTTGCGACATATTTTTCCTGATTCCCTCAAAGATATTTTACTTGATTAGAAATTATTTGATGCTTTATCCATTAGATGAACTGCTATAAAAAAAACAATAGTTTATAAAATATCACACTTTTTTATTGTCCTCACTTACATATAATTTTCATTACACTTTATTGCTGTAGTTAAAAGTATCTTCCATAATAGCAGCATATTTAATATTTGTAGGTTTCTAGGTCATTTAGTTCTTTTATTTAGAATAATTTAATAAATTAAAATAAGTTATGTTATCTAAGTCTTAAATAAAGAATGAAATAAAAAATAATTGCAGGCATTTATAGCTGTAATCCTTTCTTTTCCAATTAATAAAAAAAACTAAAAAAATTACTAATGACATCGAAAGCCATAAAAATATTTAAAAAAAAAATCCAGTTATATTTCTTATATGATAATTTTCTATAAGTTTATGATGATGTCAGTTGTTTATTCCATGGGTAGCCACACATCTGGTCAATCATAGCTGCATCCTGGTTTATTAAATAGTAAAAATACTTATAAGAGCAATAAAAGTAAAGTTCTCTTAAGCCCTCTGGGGGCCGTCGGGGCGAATGAAATGTAGAATTCATCTGTTTCTGTAACCACTGTATATGATGGTATTATTAGGGCAGTAGATAGTATATACTGTGGCTACAGAAACATATGATGTGGTTAGCACAATGCCCAGCTGCCTTTTCTTCCCTAACTTTAGTCAGGTGCCCAATAAATGCTGGGTGTACTTGAGTGACTTTTAACTAACTTGAACCTGGAAAAGTAAGAGCTGTAACATAGTCATATAAACATAATTTAGTTCAAAAAAAGATATAGAAAGAAACTGATTTATTGAGGGGAGGAAGGACTGAGAGGGGTTGCGCACAAACTTAAGAGCTGCATGCACTTTGAACTGCATTTTGCCACCATTGGTCTGTCAGATTTATGGTGCTGTCACTTTTTAGTCAGAATCAAATTCTTGTTAAAGGTAGTGGTCATCACACTTTGGTTCTGGATTTCTTGTGTGGCAGTCTATTCAGTCCTCACAATACTTTAATGTGGCTCACTTACCCTTTTAAAAAAAAAGGAATTTGTCGACAATAGCTGATAAAAGAAATGTAAACTGAGTAGCCTTTTACTACTCCTCAAGCAGTTTTAAATCACTGGTATATGGTTATTCTTCGTGGCTTTATTATTGGGCTGAATTTTTTTTCCTGATTACATGTTATATTTTCCTGTGTGTAAATGTGTGAGCATTAGTGATGGTATGATACATTGGAAAGTTATAGTTTTTGTGTACATGTATCAGGTAATTGTAGGGTGATTTCAATTTCTTAGGATTTTAAAGCTTACAGCAATATTAGAAACAGTATTGAAACTAAGCCTGTAAAATGGGTATCATCATATCACTAATATATTATTTATGCGTTTCTGTGTGCATTTTATATTTATTTATTAAAGTAACAATATTTTGCAATATTAGATGCCGAGGCTTACAAGAAGAAGTGCGGCTTCCAAAGAAGAGGTGACTCCAGAAGCTGAGGAGAACTCTAGAACCACCAGTAGAAGTAGGAGGTAGAAATTTTTTTTTTAAATTTGCTTCACTGTTTGTGTACATCCATATTTATGAGACATTTTTTATTAATTTATGGTTGCTGATCAATGTTGTCTGTTTATATTTATCAAAATGTATTTAACAGAGAACTGCCATTATCTGCTGAAAGAGTGATAGAATGGCTGGATCATTCTTTCTGCTTTTGGTGTTAGGCTTTTTTCATAGACCATTTATATTACAGTTTAACTCTCTATCAATAATTCTCATTTCGGACTGTCTGGCCTTGACTGATTTTGTTTTCACTTTATATGTCACTCCCCTCTTTAGACCAGATTTTTCTTGTTATTTTCCAAGTTGTAAATAGTAAGCAATACTACGTAGTTTGACTTAGTATAATAGACTAGTAGACTTTCTGATCTCTTACACACTCTTGTTATTAAAAGTTTGTACTAGAATATTAAAAGTGGAATTTTTTACTGCCATTTTTACTCTACAACTGATTATCAGAAACATTATATGTTAGTCACCTACATGTAGCTAGGAGTATCTTTTTCTTTTTTTAGTAAACATCAATCCGTGTGAATAGCTGTAATATAAGATTTATTAGTCACTAAAGTTAATTGAACATTTTCTATAATACTAATTGACACTTCCTCCAAATCTCAAAAATGCATAATTATAATATTTTTTTTTTCTTTGAATAACCATTTTTTTTAAACAGGGGAGCTAAAAAAGAAGAACCTAAGCAAGAAGAAGTTGCTGTTGGTGAACCCCAAGAAACACCAACAAAAAGAGGTGGACGGCAGACAACTAAAGGTTTGATGATCCTTGTAAAAATGTCGTGTGCTTTTATAATTACATATTTACTAGTCTTTTCATAAAGTTCATCATTTTTATGAATATAATTTTACATTGTATATTTATAAATATTGAAAAGTATGATTACTACAATCTTGTGAAATACCGATAATTGTATTGTGATTGGAAGTGTTTGTGAAACTTACATTTATATTTTAAATGCTCTGTTCAAAATAAAAGAAACAACATTGGAAATGCATTTTTATTATCTTTATCACTTCATTAATGGACATTTAAATCAGAGTAATTTTTTTTTTTAGTTTATTGACTTAGAATAATATGTTTATGCATTTATTAAGATGGCTTTTACTGATGTTTAATAGCAAAACAGACAGAGCCGAAAGAAGTAACTCCCAAAAAGGGGAAATCACCAGCAGGTGGAAGATCAACATCTCGGTCTAAAAAAGGTAACAAACAGGAAGAGTCGGAAGAAGAACCTGAACAGGAACAAGCAGAGGAGGAAGTTGAGGAAGAGCATCTAGCAAAAGGTGGATCCAGAAGCAGAGGAAGAGGGTCTAAAGGGACAGCAAAAGTTGGCCGTGCTACTGGAGGAAAAGCTGAGGAGGGGATAAAGGAGACAGATAAGCTAGAAGAGGAAAAAGAAGTGGAAGACACATCAGATGCAGCAGCTAAAACGCCGGCTAGTAAAAATAAGGGTAAGTCAGCAGCTACAACAAGAGGAGGTAGGAAACCTCGGGGCAAAGCTGGGGCTGAACCAGCAGAGGAGGAAAAGGAAGAAGATTCTAAAGGTGAAAAAGAAGAGTCTGAGGCTGTTGCTGACATAGATGTAAGTGCCGAGCCAAAGGGAAGGCAAAGGCGGGGTCAAAATCAAACCCCCGAGGCAGTAGGCGTCACCCCACCCAGTGCTGGCAGAAGGGGGAGAGGACAAAAGCAGACAGAGTCTTCTTCAAAAACTCCACCATCTCGAACTTCTCGCCGAGGTGTTGCATCAGCTGCTGAAGATGAAAGTAAAGATAAGGAAGAAGTGGGAGAACCAATGGAGACTACAGAAGAGGAGTTGAAATCTCCAGAGGAGACTGAACCACTTAAAGATACCACAGAGTTGAAGGTAATCTTCATTTTGATATGGTGTAAAATTTAAGGTCTGAATTGGAATTAGAATTATGTTTACTTTAACCTCATATAATTTTATGGTATATTAAATTTCTCCTTATTTAAACAGCCATTTTATCTTAGTGTGGCATTGTTTTTCCCATAGTTGGCTGTTTTATTATAATGCTGTTTCAGTGTTTCGAAAAGTTTTTTTTAGAAACATTTAGAACTTGAAGACTGTGACTAAAATCCCTTCCCCAAACTTGAGTTAAGAAAGATAACTCTGTCAAAATAACAGGTTCTTTGTTTTAAAAATTAATTTTAATAAATCTGTACCTAATTAAACTTGATTTCTATCACAAACATACAAAGAAATGGGTAACATATCTTCAGAAAGTAAAATGAACATGTTTATTAATAAATGAATTCCAAAAAAAATTATATACTGTGGCACCACCCTTATTTTTCAATAGTTTTCCATAGTGACATCACTAGACCGTGTCTGTTCATTCATACTTTCCTTTAAATCATTATCCTACTAACTATTTTCCATAAAAATGCATTTTAAATCTATCACAATATCACTTTAATGTTCAAATAAAAATGCATCTTCAAGTTATTTATCAAAATATGCGTGGAATTTCATCCAATTTTTCCTAAACGTGTGACAAAATCAACTAAATTAAAAAATTTGCTGAAAAATAAATTATTGACCTATTTTTAAACTGTACACCCCAAAAATAGATCGTTTTCCGCTCTTTAAGAAAGTCAAACATTTATAGCTAAATATAGTTTATAGAAAACACGGAATCAAACATAGCAGAACAAGTAAAAAAAGCGACGATCTGCGCCTACAAGGCGCTATCGGTAGAGACGGCGATCAGCGACTACAAGATGTAAAGGGTAAATTAACAATATATGTATGATATATATATATCATCAAAATACTAAAAAAAATTAATATTATTATTATTTATACATTTTATATTTCTGCTGAGAAAATATCTTTGAATGTTGATAAGATTCCCTTATAAAGCCTGTACAGACCATTTGGTTCTGATGAAGTAGAGTTCACTTATTTCTGTGTCCACATCTATTCAATGGGGTTGTGAGGCTAGTACAATGCACAGCCACTTTAACATCTCCTTAGCCTATGTCAGGTACAACTTTAAGCTGGGTGAACCCGTAAAAAGTTACTAAGCAGTCTGATTCTCTATCTGCCAACTCATCCCTCATATATTGATAAACTTTGTTTCGTTCTTTCTGAGTGTAATGTATGTAAACTTTGTTTCATTCTATATATGTGTAAAGCATTTGATTAAGTCTATTGTAAACTGTTCCATTGATTTGCTTATATTTTTCAATCTCATTAAATTCACATGTCCAGGAAGCTGAAGAAGAGCCAAATAAAAAACGAAAGCTTGAGGCGGAAGATGACAGACAAGTAAAACGTTCAAGAACTGAACAGGAGGAAAATGCTGAAGAGGGTAAAGAAGAGGATTTAGAAGATTTTGTTGTAGTCAATAAAGAGGAATTACCTCCACCAGAGAGTAAAGAGGTGAGTTTTTATTACCTGTCTAAATGTACAGTCATTACAGTTGCTTCAATAGAAAATTTATAGAACTCCTGTTAAAATGAAAAAGTAATTTCTATTGCATTTCTCAGCCATGTCAGTCATACTGTGTCTTGCTAGTATGCTGTTTGTTCATGTCATATTGTTTTCTCTTATTTGTTGACTTAGGTATTAAACTGTTTTGGTGGTCATCTTTTTACACTTACCTGTCTTCTATCTTGGAAATGAAGTTTTCAAAACTAAACATGCAAAAAATGATGAGATATTTAGGAATTCTTGACTTTTGTTTGTTTCTTGTATAATCTTTGGAAATATCTTTGTGGTGCACAAAATTGAGTATTTTATGTTATACATGCAATAACAATATAATTGCTTCCCTTGAAATAAAAAAAAACAATAAGAATTCATTAGAATTCACAGTTATTTAATTATTTTACCCTCTTTTTTTACGGTTTTTTCCTTTAAATGAAAATAATAGCTAAATTTGACAATAGACCAAAAACGTTCTCATCTTATTACACAGACCATTGGTTAGAATAAAAGTTAGTTTGAATTGAAGAAAAATAATCCAATTGGCTTGTTTATATTTTTCACAAAAACAAAAACTTGTTTTGTTAAAATTTAGAGCAAATTTATTTAATCATTTTTTTAAAGGTTTCTCTCAAATATGGTTGCCATAATTTTCCAGGAAGGTCATGTCTTCAAATCCTAATTTAATCCACTCCTAAAAATCAGATAAATTAAAAATTTTTGAGTTATGAATCAGTTTTTCCTACAATATATATATATATTTTTTTAATCACCATTTCATAATCAAGTCTAATGCAAATCCTAATTCTAGAGCATTTTTTTACCAAAACATTATGCAAGATTCCACTTTTTCTAGTTTAGGGCATTTGAATTTACTTTCTTTCAAACACAGTTTACTTGATTCTCTCCCTTCCATCTAAAAACACATGAGGTCTTGACAAGTGCATGTAATTGTGGGATCACATTAAATCATTAGTAAATGTGATTTTCTTTTACTTCAGGTTTTAGACAGTTTACCTCCACCTGTATCTTCTGTACCTGAATCCTCAAAGCCTGCAGTAGATGAGCCTAAGCCCCCTTCTGCTGATGTTCTTTCTCCAATAGAAACATCTGACAGCTCTTTTGTTGTTCCACTTACTGAAGCTGAGCTAGCCAAACAATATTCTCAACGACAGAAGGTCAGTTCTGTAGAAATAATTAGTGCACATGGAATTTTAGCTTTATATATATATTTTTTTATCTCATATTCAAATGAGAAAATCATTGTTTAGAAAGACGATAATCAACCGATTATTATTTAGATTATGTGTTAAATTTTATTATTGTAAATTATAATTGTTCTTATATAATGTATTCATCTGATAAACAATAATGGTTGTCTGTTGATAGCTGCAGGATGTTGATGAGACATCATCTACTCTTGTAGAAGTTGGAAGTGAGGCAGCTTCAGATATCACTGGTTTGTCTCGAGGGCTAGATTTTAGTGATACAGTTTCACAGGATGCCTCTGTAACTGCCGAGCAGTCAGATCAGCCCATGGAAGATGTTTCATCAGAAGACCCTCTAGACAATCTTAATAAAGATGGTGAGGTATCAAAAGAAGGAGCTGTGGAGAAGCAAACCACTGTTGAAGCAGAATCTACAGATCCTGCAGTAGAACAGGTAGCCATACTGCTTACTACGAAAAAGGATACATGCGTGAACGAGCTTGCCTTCAACTATAATGTAAATTTCAGCTAGTTAACGTTCCAGGCAGTTTTATTTTCAGTTGATTTTGCGTTATTTCTTTTTCAAAGTGAATTATAATCTTTTATTCATTGACTGTTTATTCTTACAGTGAAATGTTGCTATAACGTAACTGATGGGAACTGATAATTTATTCATTATGCTGAGGGGGGGATGGGGCGCTACTTTTTTTTCATGTCTTTTTTGTTAATTTTATTCATGCTAGGTTTTGATACAGGATATTTAGATGATTTTACTGTAATAGTCCAAAATCATTTGTTTAGTGTTTAAGCTGTGACTTTATTTTCTGAAAATATGTTTGTATAACTGAATTAAACCCCCCCCCCCCATCCCCGGCATTAGAATTTCGTAAGTGTATAGCAAACAATGATTTACTAACTAAATACAAGGAATGTAATGATTAAAATATATATTTGAAACCAGATAAGTTTTTTTTAATTTCAATTAGAAAAAAGGTGTTGCGCTGCAAAATTTCTAAATAAATGAATACATAAATAAGTCAACTTAGTAGTCATTCTTATCTGAATTTTAAATACCAGTTTCTATTTCTTCTCTTCTGATTAAATATTTAATTGCCGTCTTTGCAAATTACTTTAAATAGTTTCCCTAACCCAAACAAAAAGATCTCCATTTATAAAACGTTAATGCTAATTACCATCTTTGCAATATGAGACAATCAGTTTTCAAGTACCTCAGTCCGTACTTCATGATCACAGGATCACATTTTACTGAAGTTATACCTTAGCGGGCAAACACAAAAACACTCCTCATATGGCAAATTGTTTTGGCTGGTAATGATGACTAATTCTAAAGCTTGAATGTCTTTCTTAACTGTGCCTTAACACTTTGACATTATATAATAATTGAGCGACCCCCCCCTTCCCCCCCCCCAATTATTGATTATTATTTTTTCGCAATATAATATAAGGTATGATAGAGGCTTTTCCCACCCCAAATCTATCCCCCTAAACTGCCTTTCATCTTGCTCAAGGTCAGTCTCTCACCGAACTAAAGTCAGGATAGATTATCAAAAAGACAAAAAAAATTGATAAACTGATACCCTTTCTTATTCTATCATCCATCTCTCATAAATGATATGCATTTCTTTCCTTGCTGAACCTAAATTGATCTCTCTGCCTGGTTTGGAGAATTTTTGCCCATCGTGTTGACTGTAACAATAACAATTTCTTAAATAAAATCTCCCCACTTCCATATACCCTGCAAACTTAAAAAACATTCAAATTTAGCAAAAACTTATTGGCAAAAGGCTTAATTTTTTGCTTTACTGAAAGTAAGGAATTCATATCCATAACGTTTTTCAGCAAATGTTAAATAAGCTAAGGTTATGGGATGGCAATGAAATTTAGCAATACTGAAAAATCTGTTTCACTGGCATTCGTAATAACAACATTTCACTGTAATAACTATAATTACAAAGAAAAAAAATGTATTCCATTGATAAAAAAAAATAGCCATTTAGAAGTTTTTTAAGTTTTAAAAAAACTTTCAGAGGTAAATGGAATGCCATCAAAATTAATAAATATATTTAAAGCATGGACAGCTCATGAAACCATTTGTGTAATTTAACATGTTTTATTTCATATTTGACATTAAATTGTTTCACTAATCGCAGTGCAGTATTTAATTTGTGTTCTTGCAGTTTTTTATTTAGTCTTTCACAATTTTGTGTTTTTACTCAAAACGATGAATTTTAAAAATTATATGTTAATAGTTAGTATATGTTAATTAATATATGCTTTATTATCTTGAAAAAAAAATTATCTAAATTTAATGACATTTAAGAAAAAATATTTCAGAGCTATATCTTAAAGTAAAAAAAAAATCGAAACATTCAACTCTATTGTGTATGGATTTCTTTTTCTTTTTTTTGTTATTGTAAATTTTTAAGTTGTAATTTTAAATCTTTTTTTTATTAAATTTTTTGCCTTTATTTTTTTAAGAATTCTGGTGCTTTAGATCGCTACACACCCTCATCTCCTGACATTCTTAATCGTAAATTTATTTTAAACCCTCTTATTCCTCCGGACTTAATGGACCCAGCTTATTGCTTCAGTCTTGTTAGTTACAACATTTTGGCAGACTGTCATCTACAGAGGTAATAATACTTTACTCATTAGATTAGGGGCTGTTCACATATAGCGTTTTGACGGGGTGGGAATCCAGACTTCTTTACATTCCATTATAAGGGGAGGGAGGCAAGCTTTTAATAAAAAAATAAATACAGTAAAAACATTACTTTAAAATTAATTGGCCACCGGATAATGCAATAACAATTCACTTAGACCAGAAAAATCAAAACATCTGGGGTTTTACAGTCGTTGCAATAGAGTATGTCTAACACCTTTGGTGATAATCTGGTTTGTCTGATTGTCTTGTCTAAGTCAAGGGTGAATACTTTTGATCACTAATTGACAAACGTTTGTCATAAGTGACCAATGGTTTAGCAACGTTTCACCATATACATGTATAAATTTTCAAAAATAAATTTGTTTTGAAGGTATCCAGACAAAACCCTCAAGGACTAATCCCCTAATATGAATATAAATGTAATATTTAACTGAGGTATAAAAAAAAGTTTCCAGTGATTTTTGTTACAAAGAATTCAAATAAGGTGAAGTTTTTTTATTTTATTATTCCATGGTTAGAAACCATTCCATAATTATATTTACATCGAAGAATGCTTAAGATATTTTCATCTTATGACTTTTTGAGCCATGCAGGCAGTCTGTTGCATAAGGTAAAACAAAAAAAATAAATAGCCCACTTACTGACACATCCCTTAAATCAAGACAGGAATTTTGATCTAGCCCAATGTTATGATCTTTATCATGGGGACTCAGCGAGCGCCATATTACAAATTTTAAAACTAACAATAGGGGAACATTCAGATTGAAACATCCCCTACATTAATAGACAAAGCACTCCCATACTGATATACAATTTGCCTAACACAAGGCAGGGGCAGCCTTGGGCATGTGCATAGGACTGATAAATCAGAGGAGCTGCCACGCCAATAAATACTGAATATAAACAAAATATTAAACTGAGATATGCAGGCAAAGGGCCACCTAGAGACACTCTTGCACTGGGTCAAGACTGGCCAAACATAAAAGAATATTTAAATAGTTTTAAAAGGCTTCAATTGTTCAGACATAAATGGATTAAAATTTTTTTTTTGAAGTAAGGGGTTTGGTCCTACACTCTGTTTTCAAAGTATAAAATTTGTGAAGCTTATTAGCTAGATTTTGGGTGTTTTCTAGAGAACCGAGTTAAATCTATGGGGGAGATTAATATTCTGATAATTTTATACTAAACTGCCAGCAGCATCTACGTCTCCCCTTAGTTGTTACTGACTGCGCTGTCCTATGTATTGGTAGTAGATGATAAATTGCCAAACATTTTATTCATTGGTATTTTACAAATTAAAATTAATAGACAGATAAATGCAATGTAGGTTATAATGTTGAATGTAAGAAATGTTTCTACTGTGTGTTTATCATATTACAGTGTTTTCTTTTTATTGTTGTAATTCATAAAATATTCATTAACTTTATTATTTGTTACTTATTATGGCTATTGAAAATTTTTCATCTACCTTGTTATATGGTGGGGGGGGGGGGTCCTAAATTTGTTCTATCAGGTTGGGGGGGAAGGTCAATTTATGGCTATTTTGTATTATATAATATGTGAACTGCCTCTTTGAACTCGAGCCAAACCAGGATCTCATAAGCCAATACTAACTTTTTATTTCTTGGTAAAGTTAAAAAAATTGTTGTTTTGGACACCGTTTAACTAATTCATCCTCTGAAAAGAAAAGATTGCTAATTCATGGAATTTTTTTTTACCTAAACTGTATTTGATTAGTTTTATTGTATTTGTTTCAACTCATATTTTGCTTTGCATATCTAGGGGTGATTACTCCTACAGAAAACCTCAGTTTTTGGAGCAAGATTATAGACATTTTGTTCTGATGAAAGAAATGGATTATCTAGATGGGGATATAGTTTGCATGCAAGAAGTTAATCCTAAATATTATCATGATATTTTACTCCCAGCAATGGCCAGGTAAGTTTTTAGAGATAATTTAGATACTTATCTTTTGCCTTTTCAGTAATAAGCATGTATTTTATTGCCTTTATAATCTTTTATTAGGTTGCAAAATTCATTTCATTGTGGTAACCTTAATTTTTTTTTAAGCTTTTCTTTGTTTTTTTTTCTGATCATTTATAAATGATTTCACCTAGCCGAGGCTACGAAGGCTCCTTTATGAAAAGGACGAAAGATTACTGGGATGAAGGTGCTGCTACATTTGTTAGGAAGAGTAAATTTACTGTTGTCTCATCGCAAGGCCTTTCATTACGAGACCTTGCTTACAAAGTAGGTTTATGGGTTTTTTACAAAGTAGGTTTATGGGTTTTTTTCACTGAAATTATTTGACATTGTGTTTCATGTAGATTTTGTTAAAATATAAAAACCTATGTGATCTTTTTCTTAGGATTTATGTTTAAGTATTTTTGGTTAACCTTAACATTTTTTTTATGAAACATTCAAAATATAATAAAAAAAATACTGGTGAATTTGAAACATTTAATAGTGAATAATAGTGGCTATTCATTATACAAAATATTTAGACAAAAACAGGTGTAAATGCACCATTAGTTTAGTTTTTCCTTTCAATTCAGCAAGGTTTGTGAAATTAAAATGCCACTTACCTTTTTTTAGGGTGTGGATAGCTTTAACTTGAGTGCTGAAGTGAGTGAAGCTGCTAAGAAATACTTAGACAGAGCTGATGTTGTGTTGCTGACCCAAGTCAAACTTAACAAGACATCACAAGTCATCACAGTCTGCAATATTCATGTTGTTTATGACATACACGCACTTGATGTTCAGTGCATCCAGGTAATACTTTTTGTTGGTCATCACTTGTAATCACATCTTTGTATCTGATCTGAAGTATGTATTAAATGTTGTTAAGAGGCTGCATGCAGCCATCGATGTGTTGGATGAAATGTTCATACTCTACTTATATATTCTACAAACTTTATTAACAGTTATACAGAATTCTATTGTGAGAATAATTGATTGTAAAATATATTACTGTCAGTCTTAATTTAAAATGTTAATTTCCATAAGAAATAAGGCAAATCCATAACATTCAGTGTTCTAATTATACGGCTAGATTGATTTTGTTATTGTTAATTGTTTATAATCTTTTTAAACAGCTAATCTTATCCACTCAAAATGGTAGCAGAGGTGCTATGGTATTTGAATTAGTATGTTTTTTTATTTACAAACTTTACTGGGATTTAATTAGTCTAAATAATATACAGATTCAAATATTGTAGTCTAGTGGTTATTCAAAGCGTCAGCTGTGCTGAACCAATTCTTTTAACTTTATGAACTTGTCACTGTGTGCCTTCTCTGACTGTCTTCCACATAAAATGAATGAAATTCTCAACAATCTTGGGGGAAAAAAACTACTATGAGTTTATCACATACATTACTGAGCATCTCAGCAGATTGAAGATACACTTTCAGGTTAAACAAATACTTCAAGGAAAAGAGAAAAAAAAATCACACATATTCATAGCTATAACAGCTTCTGACAACAAACTTGGTTTTGTTAATTCAATTTATAAAAAACCAACTGGAAATACCATTCACTTACCGAGAAAGCCATCTTTGCTAAATGATAAATACACTCTCAAATCTTTGGATGCATTCTCTGATACCTCCTCTTCATGCTGAGAAAACTTATTTCTTGAGTTTCTTTCACAGGAAATAATCTTTTCACTGGTAGCCAACGCATTGCTTGTTCTTCCCATTGATACTATTTGTTAGTCCCCCATTCATTTCTCAAGAAAATCTTGGTGACTGTTAGCAGAACCTGCATACAAAGGGTATGATGACAAAGCAACATGTTTGTTTCTGAATTTAATTTGGAAAGTATTTCACCATGCAAACACACGTTTTCCATCTTGAATAAAGTGAAGAGCAAACTGAGTAACAGACTGTTATGTAAACACACATCTCAACTGATCAAAATCTTTGTTACTAATTATGATTCTGACAACAACACACATCTCAATCAATCAAAACCATATCAGCTGACTACAACAGCATTGCAGCAAAAATGCAATAACAATTGTCACATTTACAAACCCATTTCCTATATTGTTCATTTTAATCTGTCAATTTATAAATCCTCTTCTGATTTTACTTTTTTATTCTGTCATAATCAGGACATAACAAAAAATTATAAATTTCTTAAAACCTCAAATAGCTGGTCATGCTGTATTAATTTCATGTAATGGCCGGTAAGGATTTTGTTTTTGCTAGTATTATACCTTTCTCAAAACATTAATTAAAATTAGCCAAATAAAAGGGATAATTCTGTTGCTTCATTGAACGATTGTGTTTTACAGATGTGTTGTGCAATTAATAAAGTGGTGAGGTTGATCTTTTATTCTATTAAAAGATTATTTAAAAAATAAAGCTTGAATTTAAATACTAAGCAATTAATGTTTCATTTATTGTGTTGATACTAATACATTTTTTATTAATGATAATGTTCTACTATCAAAAGAAAGTTTCATTATTTATGATTAAACTGTTTATATTTAAATAACAGCCAAGCCTCCCTTTAGCAAGTGTTTATAAAAATATTCTTTTCTTTTAAAATACTTTTCACAGTTTTTGTTTCTCTTTACTTAATTGCTAGTTCTTTATTATGTGGTATCCATACTGTCAAATAACATACAGCCTTTTTTTTTATACATTTTTTGGATTCACTATGATCATTTTATCTTGTGTTAGAAAACATAATTTCTAGATATCATTTAATTTTTAAAACTTAGGAATCATGATGTTAGCGAAGAGTTCTTATTATGTTTTTACTAACTATTTGATTTTACATAATTGTTTAATTGCTTGAAAAGTATAGTATAAAACTGTTGAATGTCATCTATCTCCTGTTTCTTGGCTATAAATGTACTTTCCTACTCAGTATAGAATTTTTAAGGATTCAGTGGTATGTTTAATGCTGGAAACATCTTTGCCCATGATAGTTTTTTTTAACTTGTAAACCTTATATTTTAAAAACCATTACAAATTTAAATATACACATAATTACTCAGGCGTTAAAACAGCTCCGGTTCATATTAGTTACTCTTAAAACAGCGACTGTCACATCAGCGACCCACAAGATAGCGAATGTATTAAAAGAGCGATTGTCATGCAGCGACGAATCCATCAGACAACTGGCAACAGCTGAACACACACAAACAACAAATCGTTGCGACTGCTCATTAAAAACATTCAAGGCAAAAGAAATTAAAAATTACATTTCATTTATTCTTGATGAAATTAATGAATTAAAAATAACATTTAATTTGAATTACCCACATACGAAAGCACATGATTTAAAAAGCTGATTTAAAACAGGATAGAAATAGATCAAAGACTGTACAAGAAAACCTTCATGGCTTATCATGTCACTTCCTTTTCTTGATTTTATAAACTCCATTGTAGGCCACGGTAAGTTTTTCAAAACTAAAAACTCTCGACTCACTTAACCCTTCATCTCTTAACTAATCAATTTTTCCCAATCCAGCCATATTTATACCTCTAACGTCCGCTCCTTAATTACTATACTTACATCACAGTCTACTTCTATATTGTCCTTTCTGTTCTAATCTCTCTAAGGAGCGTCACCTGATTGACACTCTCTTAGACTGTACGACACCCCCCCACCTCCCAGTCTACTTCTAGAGTCTGCCCACCTTAACTGTTTTGCAAGTCTATTGTTTTCCCCCCACCTACTCTTAAGTTGTCTATTTTACCATTACTCGTCTTAATCCTAATTGCTAGACATCTTTTATATTACAATATCAAAGGGAGTAGTCTTCGGTCTCTTAGCAGTGAGTGTATCTCATTCTGAAGTTGACAGTAAAGTCGCTATTATAATGGGGTCGCTATTCAGACAGTTGCCGTTTTTTGAAAGTCGCCAACCTGATTACGTCGCTCTTGTGAATTCGCTGTTTTGACAGTCACTATCCTGCCTGAACACCGTTAAAACTTGTTAGATGGATAGACAATGCAGTCAATTTTTTATTTGAATTTAGTTCTCAGTCGTTTTGCTAGTTTTATTTTTTTGTTACTAGAATGTCTTGTAAGTCTATTATGAATTTAAAAAATCATTAATTAAAGCCACCCTTAATATTTGTATTGTTTTTTTTTTTACTGAATTCGTTGGGCATTAAAATGTGCATGTCACTTATTATAGGTGGCCTGTGCAGTTAAGGAACTGGTGTCCAAAGCCGGAAGTGACCTAAACCCTCATATCATTTGTGGCGACTTCAATTCCCTCTTCAGTTCACCAGGTTATCAATTGGCAAGAGATGGTTACCTTGTGGACACCAACATCAAAAAGTTGCAAGCGATCCAAGCTTTAGAGCTAACAGATGACTCAGCGGTATGTCAGAAAAGCTAATTGGTAATTCTGAGTGTTAAAGGTTAAATAGACAATCCTTTGAAAATAACTTTTACATTGAAATGTCATTATTATGGATTCCAGTGTAACAAAATTAATCATTACTGCGAAAAACAATTCTATCCTTTCCCCTTTGCTTATAAAACCTGTTAAAAAACATCACTGAAGGATTTTCTTACTTTAAGTTTGGTGGGGGGAAAAGCCTTAAGCCAATAAAAAATGTATCCCGTATTCTAAATTTTTCTTTAAGTTGGCTTCAGTTTGACATACAAGAAACACGGTTTTACATTTAAGAGATGATGGGAGAAGGTTAGGGAGAGATTTCTCACATGAAATTATACTATTGGCTGGCTAGGTGTTTGTAATTTACAATCAACCACTGAGCATTATTGTCATAACATACCACCAGGCGGAGGTCAATTTAAGTTCAGCATTTAAATACTGACAGTGTTGGAGCATCTTCCATACCATATGTTGCCAAGGAAAAAAATCAGTAATGGGGGTTGAAGTGTTGACACACTGTGTTAAGGCTTAAGGATTGGTTTAAAAATGGGATTACTGGAGGAGGGTAATGAAGAAAAACTTGCACAATATGTAAATGACCCCAAAACAGATAGCAAAATTACATTTACTAAACTGAGCTGCGGGGGTTGGGATGCTGAGAAGCTTTAAAATTAAAGATAGCATTACTAAACAAGTAATGTGCCATACAAGGCGTTCTTGACCACTATTAATTTTGAAACTGTACTGCTTTAAAATACACTATCTTATTGTTTGACTTAAAGGAAACTGACTTTTGTATTTTGCAAAAATGGTAATTAACTGTCTAGTTTAAAAAATGGTGATCTTTTTGTTTGGGTTATGGAAACTAAGTATTGTAATTTACAAAAGTTGATACAGTGTATTAGAATATATAATCAGAGATACTCAAAAGGAATAGAAACTGAAATTTAAAATACCTATGAAAAAAAAGATTTTTTTAATTATTTAATTTATGGAGGCATTTATTTTGAAATTTTCAGACATATAATCTTTTAAATGTACTTAAAAACTCATGTTTTCAATAAATATTCTATTTATTACATGACATGAAAATGTATTGATAATTTATACAGTTTTTTTTTGTCTTACAAATACAAAATTCTTATGCAAGAGATGTGATTCAGATGTACAAACATGCACAAAAATTTATTATGGTTAATTCTCTAGTTTATTTAAATTATTTTTGTGAATTTCACATACACAAATTTCACATGAAAAAAATATTTCATTAAATGCACTGACAGTTCAACTTTATTGGTAAAGCCTAAGGCTTAATAAAAACTGAAGACTCCATATTCTCTTTCCCTGTTTATATAAACATTATGAAAACAGTAATAAGCTTCAACTCAATAATAATCTAATTAATAGACGTGACCATTTTAAAATATGGTATTGTCATCGAGAATACATTAGTGTCCAAAATTTCAAATCGATTGGGCTTAGAGAAGTTATTGATACTTAATTTAATATTTCCCAAAACAACCTCTTCCCCCCCCCCCCCACTTCATAAGGTGAATTTAATAAAAGTCTAAAAAATAATTGCAATTGATTAGAACTTCAACAAACAGTTCATAAATATTATTTAAACTATTTTTGTCACAACAAAGCACATGTAATACTGTATTTAATTGCAATTACTGAAGGTCAGTCAGGGGAAAGAACTTATTTATTTAAATATAAATTTCATGAGCAATCTTTCCTAATTCCATGGCACATTATTCATGTATTATCAGTACATGTATTCAAGAGTCAGTTTATTATAATTCTTTGGATTTAAAAAAAAAAAAATTTTTAATTATTGTGGCTAAATACAACTATGACATAAGTTTTAACTTGAAATATCTAAAGAATTTTTTCAGAAATCTACTTTTTTAAAAATGTTTGACTTTTTTATGCAAGTATTTGAAGTTATGCAATAGGAGAACATTTAGGGAAGCATCTCCTTTTTTGCAAGGAAAGTATAATCTTTTGTGTGTGGAATTTTCTTAATTTTTACGTAACATATCCCAATACAGTAATATATCAATTGTGCATAGGTGAAGTGTACTCAATTCATGACCGAAAGGAGGGGTGTATAACTATATAATACTTTTTTTTCTAAAATTCGGTACTGCAAAGCCCCTTTGACAATGAATACGACCCATATTTCTATACAAAGTGGAAATTTTCCGCTTTTTTATTTTTTTTTATTTAAAATCTTTCACTTTATGTTTCGTTTAAAAGGAAAAAAATTTTGAAAATGGCTGAAAATCGACACAGAGCTTTTTTTATATTTGTATATTAAACGTGTATGTGTATGAGTGAATACAACTTAGTTCATGTAATTTACTAATTAATTCTTATCTAGTTTAGTTAAAGTTTTCATATCTATGAATTGAGAGGTTAAATAATAGACATTTTAATTTAAGTAGATTAAACCCTTAATCTCGTTTTTTTACTTTCTTTCCTTTCTTAGTCTAAGGCAATTGTAAATCATATGTGGGGAGCATTTCAGCATACATCATCAAATCTTCAAAGTGCCTACCAAGCTGTAATGGTAAGTTTTAGACAATCTTAAAAATACTACATGTACTAATTCGTACTATTTCTCGGCTGTGAATGTTTCTAAAGCTTTTTTTTTTAATTCAAGTCAAGAGAGCCATTGTGCACAACATATACAAAATCGAGCTATGGAACCTTGGACTACATTTTCTATTCAACCTTGTCACTGAATGTGATTGGTGTTCAGGAAACTGTTGATGACTATGTTGTGAGGAATTCTGGAGGTTTACCTACCAGTTCAATTCCATCAGATCATCTTTCTCTCAAAGCTGTGTTTAGACCAAGGTAAATAAGCATGGGGTGGTGGGTTAATATTTTTAGTGCTTTGGGATTGATATATTTTAACTTTCAATTTACCTGCTTTACCAGAAAAAAAACGTTTATTTTTTTCTGATTATGGTGGGTAGTAACTCGAATTAACTTTTGTTTTTTTCAAGAACAGAAGCAACTTTTTCAAGAATTTACATAATGTACATTTCTAAAGGTTAAATGAATTCACTATAGTTTGATACCTGACAAGATAAGCAATACCAAAAGAAAAAATATAATTTTACAAAAATTAGTTGCACAGATCTAGTAGTATACTGGTACAAACATGGGGATAATTGAAAAAGGCCTCCCAAAACAAGAGTGCGCTGGAGAATGAGGAGTTCAAGGAATTAAGTCAATAAGCCACTTGTACAATGCCCTGCTTTGCAAGGGAAGTAGTGGTGAATCTGGGGTACCAAGACTTCAATAATTGATTGGTTTCTAACAGATTGTCTGTATGAATCCTATTTTCCTAACTAGACTTTTAAGACCAAAGGCAAATACATAAAAGGTTGCTGTTATACAGGAATTTTAAAAAAAATGAGGACAAATAAAAATCAAGATGTTTAAAAATAAAAGCCTGTGACCTGGGGTAAATGTACTCGAACAACACACTGGGTATTTTGGGTAACAAAAACAGACTGAATTTAGTAGGTTTTTTTTTTTTAATTTCTAAGAGTTTGATTTAGAAGGTAGAACGAGTGGAAAGATTGTTGTGAATGATGGTTAAAAGCTCCCCCCTCCCACCCTCCCCCCCCTCTACTTAATATTTTTTATTCATTGTGCTTTCTTGTTGACTGACATTTTTTATTCTGCTGTTAATAGGTCTGTTATGTATTTTTGTCATTGCATTACTATTTTATCGTTGACCTATTTAGGAGTTTTATATCAGTCAGGAATGTTTTTTTTTATTCTTTGCAGTATTAAAATAATTTTATGTATGTACGAGCCCAGAAGAAGAATTTTTAAAGATGCGTTTTAAGCCAGACTAGCCTAGCCCACATCTTGTATGACTTAAATCTCCTTTTGCATAAATATAACCCTTATTAGGCTGCAGCTACAGAATTATTTCATCTTACCTGATGGCTCCCAAGAGCTATGTAATCTTTACTTACTTTACTAAATGAAGCATGTTAGGCTAGTCTAGCTTAAAACACTTCAAATATAGCAACACTAGAATCTTGATAATAAAAATTTGAAATAATTTTAGGGAAAAAAAAGGAAAATCAATGAATTTCAGAGCGACATCTTCAATTCATTGTCCGATTAAATTTTTTTTAAAACAAACAATTAATATACTTAGACACTATCACAAAATTAGCTTGCTGAACTAAAGCTTAAGGCGATGTTTGTGTTTAATCAGGTTTATTTTATTTCATGTATTTTCAAGACACTGAGGCTACCGTTTTCTGATGTTTACATTTATTCCATTCTATCATCAGCTCTGTGATCGCTGCCAGTAAACAATTCCCCATATTTCTCATGTGTATTTTGTTTGTGTTAATTATTATTGTTCATTTTCCTATAGCCGTTATACTTTATGCAAGTTATGAAGAAGAGTATTAAAGAGTTGACTGTTTGTTCCTCAGTTTATTAGTTGTTTTTTTTTTTTTCAATATCTGGATGGGCAGGCTATAAATATACCAGTGATAAATTATTGAACATGAGATAAAAACATTTATTGAACCGCTTCAAAAATGATTCACTTGTTTTTTAAATTTTTCTTCAGGACAACTCTGTACTTTATTTTATTTTCTATATTTAAATTGGATTCTTATTTTTATTGTTCACCCTACCTTAGTCAGATTTTTTTTTCATTCAGCATATTTATTGTTTCAGGGAGGAGAAGAACTGAAATTCTTTATAAATTTGATTTGTGTCCAGGAACAGGAGCCACATTCATCAAAAAAAAAATTTCCCACTATCCAGAAATTTATATAGTGAAGCCAGCTATAAACCAGGCATGAAAAGATGGAAAATTGTTAAACATACGTTCATAATAGAAAGGGTTAGAAATTAATTATTTAGTAATTTATAAACTTTTTTTTACTATTTTTAGAAAAAGAAAAAAAAAATGTAGGTGTTAAGAGCAGATGCATGAGTGTGTGGTAACATGTTCTATAAAAAAAACTTTTTGAATAGTTCCCCTTGTAAATAGAAACCTGTAATTTCCTTGTCCTTACACAGTTGAAGATCTGAATTTAACTTCACTTGTGTATTCATGTGTATTTTTGTGTTTATTCAATATGTTACTTATTCAGTTCAAACATTCTGGTAAACAGCAGACCAACAGAATGGATTACACAATTTCCTTAGAAATGTTTTTTTTTCTGTCATTCTCATATAAATCAACATAGCCTCTAGTAATTCATTCTAGTTCCTCTGAATTATTTAGGTGACACAAATGTAACATAAAGAATAAGCACAGTGTAATAACTATTCCAGTGTATATAACTTTCATCTTTGGTATAAAACATCAAGAGTTTTTTGAAAATAGCTTAATTATTCATGGCAGAGTTGAATTTTTCTTTTTTGTGAAACTTAAATAATTTGTTAAAACCATTAATTTTTATGAATGAAATTTCTTTTCCTTCTCTTTATTTCAATAAAAAGAATTATTATAAAAAAAAGTTCATACCATGTTTGTTAGTGTATATAAAAGATATTTTGCTGAAGTAAGTAGTAGCTAGCTCTACTTTCATCAGTACATTTTTAAGAATGCCCATCCAGAGTGTATTTTGTTTTGGTTAATTTCTTGAACTGATTTATTAATAAAATATTCTTTAAATAATTTACGTGAATGAAAAATTAGCTCTACTTTTTTTCTTCATTATTGGATTTCATTCTTTAAAATAAAATTAGTAAGTCTGAGTTTCATTTTTAATTAAACATGGTTATTTTAGAAACTGGTTACATAGATCCATCTATAGGCCAGGGTATAAACAGTTCATCCAGCACACTCAGGCATCTGTTTCTTTTTTAGACTTAAGACTTTTTCAACTATTTTCTTGTTATCTCAGAATATATATTATACAGAATGTGCAATTAAAGTTAAAAAATCCTCTACCATTGGCTAAAAGAGGAAAGCCAGTAACACAGATAGCGGGACTATTAGTCATGGA
Organism: Bulinus truncatus; assembly: GCA_021962125.1. Taxonomy (NCBI): domain Eukaryota; kingdom Metazoa; phylum Mollusca; class Gastropoda; family Planorbidae; genus Bulinus; species Bulinus truncatus. Next base: position 905,185 of record JAGDYQ010000044.1, on the reverse strand, counting down.
CTTAATCTATAACAATCATAGTAAAACATCTGGCTTTTTAATAAAAAAAATATTAATAAACAATTATCGGTTTGTTAAAAAAAACAAAAAGTCTTAATATATTTTAAGATTTATAATTTTGGGCATTAAGTTTTATTCTTTAACAACATCTTTAGTTAAATCGGATTTTGAAATTTAATTAGTGTAGCACGATATTATTGTTACAAAATAGTTTTATTAAAAAGAACAATGAATTTGGAATCAACTTTGTGAAATCCGTTTTAAAAACTGATTGATAGATTGCTCATAATAGTGTTGTCCATCTTTTAGCCTATTAAGTTTTATGAGATACTAGATAAACAAGGGTAGAGAAAAAAAAATAACTTGCTGCGTTTGAAATGAGTGATTCTAACAAAGGGTCTGTATAATATGTATTCTGGGTTGTTTACCTTATTTCCCTTTTAGGTTGCTTTTTTTTTTGCATGTGTGGAAAAGAAATGAAAATTTTTAAACAAATGTGAAATTGGCTGAGCTTTTTAAATTTTATTTAGATGCAAAAAGAATTTAGTATGGCAGCAAAATTTGACTTCAGAGCATATTTATGAGATTATCACATTGTGCAACTTGAAAAAATTCTGTGAAGATTTTTAACTTTTGTCATTTTTCTAATTGCTAGTTTTAAAGGCTCATGAAATTAAGATAATTGTACAAATTTTTTGAAGGCTATAGTACGCAAAGTGAAAAAAAAAATTCTAGGACTTGTGTGTTTTATTGTCATAAATATACTGTGTAGAATTTCAAAAATGTCAATTGTTTGTTTTATTTATATGTTTTGTGTCACAGTATTGATGAAATGTTATCAGGCATTGATGTATTACATTAGGCTTTAATTGTTCAAGTTTTGAAAACAAAGAAAGATGTCCACACAGTATGTTAGGTAAAATTGATCTGTAATCATGAAACTTTAAGCTAACTCATTAAAAAACACTTGTTACTTATGTATTGTTGTATAACGAAGGCATAACTACCATTGTTCCTTGATCCTGAAGTTGAATCATTACATCATTGATCACCTGTTAACTGCATTTTTTTTTTAAATACATTTTTATTCTTTCATATTTTTTTTAAATCAGTCAGATGTTGTTCTAGACATGGAATCATATTATGTTTAGTAACACTCTGTCATAACTCCAGCATTCAAATTAACATATTTTTTTCTCCAAAGATCTTTATAATCACACCAGTTTAGGCCGATAGTATTTTTAGTTATTTTTATTGATTATTTTCTTATTAGGTCTTTCATTTTTTATTTCATGTCACGAAATCTTAGTCTAAAACTACTAACATTTTTACCTAATGAAGAAAAGATACATGTTATTCAAACATTTCACATTTTTCTGTTCTAAAAAAATAATAGGGCATCTCTATTTTGTATGTTAGTCAAATGTTGTTGATTCTGTTCTTTAGAAACTGAATTCGTACAATTTTGCAGTCACATGAAATTCTCTTTCAATTTATTTTTTTTAATAAATAAAATTCTTATCTTGAACTTGGCATGTTTTCTGCTTTAATTTGTTGCTATGTAATTAGAATGACTAGGGAATATTTAGTTTACTTTGTGAAATACCATTGTGGTCGTAAAGGATTTACTTTTGTATGACAATTGTGCCCTCTTTGTGTCCACAGCTTGAATCACACTTGCTACAGATGGTCGTGCGATAAGACACTCGACTGTCAACCTGGGGGTCCCTGGTTCGATATTCAGTGAGGACCAATGGATATTTCAGGTCATGGCTATATCTCCTGTGATGCCTCCATGGTCACTGCACTATTCACTATGGTGGAGATGAAATAAGGGCACTAAAACCGTCCCATTAGTGGAGAAAAGGATTTAATAGATTTCATCTCATTCCTACAGGGACTTCTCATACAGCCATGGTCACTGATGTCTTATACCAGTGGTTAGCAAACTATCACTCATGGTCACTGATGCCTTAAACCAGTGGTTAGCAAACTATCACTCATGGTCACTGATGTCCGGATCAGTGGTTATCGAACTATCCTCTTACTGGCATTACGTGCACTTATTGAATTATAACTTTAGCAAGAGATTTCTCCAGGTCCATAACAAACATGTGACGGGACAGTATGAGCTCCCTGAATATATCACTACCACTTACTCCACTATTGTGGTATCTCAAATACTTCACCACATAGTGTCTTATACCAGAGACCAGAATACTTTAAGTTATGTCTTATAGACTGTTAAATAATTTTTATAATAAAAGACTGTTTAATTTGGATGTTGGAAACCGCCGTTTAAAGTTTAAATTAAAAGCATAATAATTAAATTTTTCAGAAACAAAGTACATAAAACTATATAGGCCGATGTAGTGTGACCTTATATCTATGAAGTAAACTACTGTGTACGAAATGTTTTAAATAAGATAGCGTGCTAATCGAGGAAGAAAAAAGAACTTTGTTGGCTTTTGTCTTTTTTTCTTCCAGCCGTCTTCGTTTGTTTCGCATTCATCTGTATCAAAGTGTCGCATAAACTCGCATCTATTTTGAAATGGGGGAAATCCCGTCACCTGAGATGTCTGTGGAAAACTGAGAGGCCTTTAAACTTGGTGTTATTGATTTAAATTCTAAATCATTCTCTTGACAGTTCGGGGGAAGGGACGAGTGGATACTATAGATATGGAATTTATCGCATGATAACACGAAAAAGATATGTACTTTAAAAAAGAACTTTAACATGTGTGTGTGTGCATGTTTGTTTATGTATGTGAGTATTTGTGTGTGTGTGGTTAGCTTTTATGTTACATTTACAGGAGACAGACGAGTGTAAGGGAGAAATGGGTGGTTAGTTATTGTTTTACAAATGGTCATTTATTTTACATGCTACGGATTCCGCTGGCTGGTTTGAAGTTTCAGTTTGTGATACCTCGGAGATGCCATTGTTAGAGAGTTGGCATTGTGTGGGGAACTCAGCGAGACACACTTCAATGCGTGCATAGAAGAACAGAATAAATAAGAACAGAATAGAACAAAATGGAATAGGTAAAGTTGAGCTGGTTGTATTTATGATCGCCTTTCTTCAAGGCATGAGTTATATCTATACTACACAAATTTTTTTGAACAGCCACACTTTCGTGTAAATAGAGAATTTTATGAAATTAATAACGTTCAATTGTCTTCATCTCAACAGGCTAGGACTCGGATGTTTACAAAATTTCAAGGAAGTCGTACAAATGATGCCGCAAGGGGGCGAAGTAATTATGTATGTCATAACTGAATGGTTTTGTGTCGAAGTATTGAAAGGCACCAGAAACAGTTTTAACTCTTTTTTTTTTCAACAAAAGTAATTTCTCTGTCATAGTTTTTGGGTAAACCAATAGACTGAGTATAGATTGAGTAAAGAAATGAATTTTACCAGTGGTGATGCAAATTAAAATACATCAACATCAAAGAACGCAATTCATCATTATCTATGTACACAAAAACAACTGTCGTGACACAAACTCAATAAAATCTACAAATACTAACATCCATTGTTTAAAAAAAAAACTATTGGATAGAAATCAAATGACGTTATTTAGTTTTACTTTCTAATGACTCATCTGAGCTTATTTGTAGATAATGTGGGTAGGCTTGGAATCACTATGTAGCCACTGTGTGGGTAGGCTTGGAATCACTATGTAGCCACTGTGTGGGTAGGCTTGGAATCACTATGAAGCCCATGTGTGGGTAGGCTTGGAATCACTATGTAGCCACTGTGTGGGTAAGCTTGGAATCACTATGTAGCCCCTGTGTGGGTAGGCTTGGAATCACTATGTAGCCACTGTGTGGGTAGGCTTGGAATCACTATGTAGCCACTGTGTGGGTTGGCTTGGAATCACTATGTAGCCACTGTGTTGGTAGGCTTGGAATCACTATGTAGCCACTGTGTGGGTTGGCTTGCAATTCATCATTATCTATGTACACAAAAACAACTGTCGTGACACAAACTCAATAAAATCTACAAATACTAACATCCATTGTTTAAAAAAAAAACTATTGGATAGAAATCAAATGACGTTATTTAGTTTTACTTTCTAATGACTCATCTGAGCTTATTTGTAGATAATGTGGGTAGGCTTGGAATCACTATGTAGCCACTGTGTGGGTAGGCTTGGAATCACTATGTAGCCACTGTGTGGGTAGGCTTGGAATCACTATGAAGCCCATGTGTGGGTAGGCTTGGAATCACTATGTAGCCACTGTGTGGGTAGGCTTGGAATCACTATGTAGCCCCTGTGTGGGTAGGCTTGGAATCACTATGTAGCCACTGTGTGGGTAGGCTTGGAATCACTATGTAGCCACTGTGTGGGTTGGCTTGGAATCACTATGTAGCCACTGTGTTGGTAGGCTTGGAATCACTATGTAGCCACTGTGTGGGTTGGCTTGGAATCACTATGTAGCCACTGTGTTGGTAGGCTTGGAATCAATATGTAGCCACTGTGTTCGTAGGCTTGGAATCACTATGTAGCCCCTGTGTGGGTAGGCTTGGAATCACTATGTAGCCACTGTGTTGGTAGGCTTGGAATCACTATGTAGCCACTGTGTGGGTTGGCTTGGAATCATTATGTAGCCACTGTGTGGGTAGGCTTGGAATCACTATGTAGCCAATGTGTTGGTAGGCTTGGAATCACTATGTAGCCACTGTGTTGGTAGGCTTGGAATCACTATGTAGCCACTGTGTTGGTAGGCTTGGAATCACTATGTAGCCACTGTGTGGGTAGGCTTGGAATCACTATGTAGCCACTGTGTTGGTAGGCTTGGAATCACTATGTAGCCACTGTGTGGGTAGGCTTGGAATCACTATGTAGCCACTGTGTTGGTAGGCTTGGAATCACTATGTAGCCACTGTGTGGGTTGGCTTGGAATCACTATGTAGCCACTGTGTGGGTAGGCTTGGAATCACTATGTAGCCACTGTGTGGGTTGGCTTGGAATCACTATGTAGCCACTGTGTGGGTAGGCTTGGAATCACTATGTAGACACTGTGTGGGTAGGCTTGGAATCACTATGTAGCCACTGTGTGGATTGGCTTGGAATCACTATGTAGCCACTGTGTGGGTAGGCTTGGAATCACTATGTAGCCACTGTGTGGGTAGGCTTGGAATCACTATGTAGCCACTGTGTGGGTAGGCTTGGAATCACTATGTAGCCACTGTGTGGGTTGGCTTGGAATCACTATGTAGCCACTGTGTGGGTAGGCTTGGAATCACTATGTAGCCACTGTGTGGGTTGGCTTGGAATCACTATGTAGCCACTGTGTGGGTTGGCTTGGAATCACTATGTAGCCACTGTGTGGGTAGGCTTGGAATCACTATGTAGCCACTGTGTGGGTAGGCTTGGAATCACTATGTAGCCACTGTGTGGGTTGGCTTGGAATCATTATGTAGCCACTGTGTGGGTAGGCTAGGAATCACTATGTAGCCACTGTGTTGGTAGGCTTGGAAACACTATGTAGCCACTGTGTGGGTAGGCTTGGAATCACTATGTAGCCACTGTGTTGGTAGGCTTAGAATCACTATGTAGCCACTGTGTGGGTAGGCTTGGAATCACTATGTAGCCACTGTGTGGGTTGGCTTGGAATCACTATGTAGCCACTGTGTGGGTAGGCTTGGAATCACTATGTAGCCACTGTGTTGGTAGGCTTGGAATCACTATGTAGCCACTGTGTGGGTAGGCTTGGAATCACTATGTAGCCACTGTGTGGGTAGGCTTGGAATCACTATGTAGCCACTGTGTGGGTAGGCTTGGAATCACTATGTAGCCACTGTGTTGGTAGGCTTGGAATCACTATGTAGCCACTGTGTGGGTTGGCTTGGAATCACTATGTAGCCACTGTGTGGGTAGGCTTGGAATCACTATGTAGCCACTGTGTGGGTTGGCTTGGAATCACTATGTAGCCACTGTGTGGGTTGGCTTGGAATCACTATGTAGCCCCTGTGTGGGTAGGCTTGGAATCACTATGTAGCCACTGTGTGGGTTGGCTTGGAATCACTATGTAGCCACTGTGTGGGTAGGCTTGGAATCACTATGTAGCCACTGTGTGGGCAGGCTTGGAATCACTATGTAGCCACTGTGTGGGTAGGCTTGGAATCACTATGTAGCCACTGTGTGGGTAGGCTTGGAATCACTATGTAGCCACTGTGTGGGTTGGCTTGGAATCACTATGTAGCCACTGTGTGGGTAGGCTTGGAATCACTATGTAGCCACTGTGTGGGTAGGCTTGGAATCACTATGAAGCCCATGTGTGGGTAAGCTTGGAATCACTATGTAGCCACTGTGTGGGTAGGCTTGGAATCACTATGTAGCCCCTGTGTGGGTAGGCTTGGAATCACTATGTAGCCACTGTGTGGGTAGGTTTGGAATCACTATGTAGCCACTGTGTGGGTTGGCTTGGAATCACTATGTAGCCACTGTGTGGGTAGGCTTGGAATCACTATGTAGCCACTGTGTGGGTTGGCTTGGAATCACTATGTAGCCACTGTGTGGGTTGGCTTGGAATCACTATGTAGCCACTGTGTTCGTAGGCTTGGAATCACTATGTAGCCCCTGTGTGGGTAGGCTTGGAATCATTATGTAGCCACTGTGTGGGTAGGCTAGGAATCACTATGTAGCCACTGTGTTGGTAGGCTTGGAATCACTATGTAGCCACTGTGTGGGTAGGCTTGGAATCACTATGTAGCCACTGTGTGGGTAGGCTTGGAATCACTATGTAGACACTGTGTTGGTAGGCTTGGAATCACTATGTAGCCACTGTGTGGGTTGGCTTGGAATCACTATGTAGCCACTGTGTGGGTTGGCTTGGAATCACTATGTAGCCACTGTGTTCGTAGGCTTGGAATCACTATGTAGCCCCTGTGTGGGTAGGCTTGGAATCATTATGTAGCCACTGTGTGGGTAGGCTAGGAATCACTATGTAGCCACTGTGTGGGTAGGCTTGGAATCACTATGTAGCCCCTGTGTGGGTAGGCTTGGAATCACTATGTAGCCACTGTGTGGGTTGGCTTGGAATCACTATGTAGCCACTGTGTGGGTAGGCTTGGAATCACTATGTAGCCACTGTGTGGGCAGGCTTGGAATCACTATGTAGCCACTGTGTGGGTAGGCTTGGAATCACTATGTAGCCACTGTGTGGGTAGGCTTGGAATCACTATGTAGCCACTGTGTGGGTTGGCTTGGAATCACTATGTAGCCACTGTGTGGGTAGGCTTGGAATCACTATGTAGCCACTGTGTGGGTAGGCTTGGAATCACTATGAAGCCCATGTGTGGGTAAGCTTGGAATCACTATGTAGCCACTGTGTGGGTAGGCTTGGAATCACTATGTAGCCCCTGTGTGGGTAGGCTTGGAATCACTATGTAGCCACTGTGTGGGTAGGCTTGGAATCACTATGTAGCCACTGTGTGGGATGGCTTGGAATCACTATGTAGCCACTGTGTGGGTAGGCTTGGAATCACTATGTAGCCACTGTGTGGGTTGGCTTGGAATCACTATGTAGCCACTGTGTGGGTTGGCTTGGAATCACTATGTAGCCACTGTGTTCGTAGGCTTGGAATCACTATGTAGCCCCTGTGTGGGTAGGCTTGGAATCATTATGTAGCCACTGTGTGGGTAGGCTAGGAATCACTATGTAGCCACTGTGTTGGTAGGCTTGGAATCACTATGTAGCCACTGTGTGGGTTGGCTTGGAATCACTATGTAGCCACTGTGTGGGTTGGCTTGGAATCATTATGTAGCCACTGTGTGGGTAGGCTAGGAATCACTATGTAGCCACTGTGTTGGTAGGCTTGGAAACACTATGTAGCCACTGTGTGGGTAGGCTTGGAATCACTATGTAGCCACTGTGTTGGTAGGCTTAGAATCACTATGTAGCCACTGTGTGGGTAGGCTTGGAATCACTATGTAGCCACTGTGTGGGTTGGCTTGGAATCACTATGTAGCCACTGTGTGGGTAGGCTTGGAATCACTATGTAGCCACTGTGTTGGTAGGCTTGGAATCACTATGTAGCCACTGTGTGGGTAGGCTTGGAATCACTATGTAGCCACTGTGTGGGTAGGCTTGGAATCACTATGTAGCCACTGTGTGGGTAGGCTTGGAATCACTATGTAGCCACTGTGTTGGTAGGCTTGGAATCACTATGTAGCCACTGTGTGGGTTGGCTTGGAATCACTATGTAGCCACTGTGTGGGTAGGCTTGGAATCACTATGTAGCCACTGTGTGGGTTGGCTTGGAATCACTATGTAGCCACTGTGTGGGTTGGCTTGGAATCACTATGTAGCCCCTGTGTGGGTAGGCTTGGAATCACTATGTAGCCACTGTGTGGGTTGGCTTGGAATCACTATGTAGCCACTGTGTGGGTAGGCTTGGAATCACTATGTAGCCACTGTGTGGGCAGGCTTGGAATCACTATGTAGCCACTGTGTGGGTAGGCTTGGAATCACTATGTAGCCACTGTGTGGGTAGGCTTGGAATCACTATGTAGCCACTGTGTGGGTTGGCTTGGAATCACTATGTAGCCACTGTGTGGGTAGGCTTGGAATCACTATGTAGCCACTGTGTGGGTAGGCTTGGAATCACTATGAAGCCCATGTGTGGGTAAGCTTGGAATCACTATGTAGCCACTGTGTGGGTAGGCTTGGAATCACTATGTAGCCCCTGTGTGGGTAGGCTTGGAATCACTATGTAGCCACTGTGTGGGTAGGTTTGGAATCACTATGTAGCCACTGTGTGGGTTGGCTTGGAATCACTATGTAGCCACTGTGTGGGTAGGCTTGGAATCACTATGTAGCCACTGTGTGGGTTGGCTTGGAATCACTATGTAGCCACTGTGTGGGTTGGCTTGGAATCACTATGTAGCCACTGTGTTCGTAGGCTTGGAATCACTATGTAGCCCCTGTGTGGGTAGGCTTGGAATCATTATGTAGCCACTGTGTGGGTAGGCTAGGAATCACTATGTAGCCACTGTGTTGGTAGGCTTGGAATCACTATGTAGCCACTGTGTGGGTAGGCTTGGAATCACTATGTAGCCACTGTGTGGGTAGGCTTGGAATCACTATGTAGACACTGTGTTGGTAGGCTTGGAATCACTATGTAGCCACTGTGTGGGTTGGCTTGGAATCACTATGTAGCCACTGTGTGGGTTGGCTTGGAATCACTATGTAGCCACTGTGTTCGTAGGCTTGGAATCACTATGTAGCCACTGTGTGGGTTGGCTTGGAATCACTATGTAGCCACTGTGTGGGTAGGCTTGGAATCACTATGTAGCCACTGTGTGGGCAGGCTTGGAATCACTATGTAGCCACTGTGTGGGTAGGCTTGGAATCACTATGTAGCCACTGTGTGGGTAGGCTTGGAATCACTATGTAGCCACTGTGTGGGTTGGCTTGGAATCACTATGTAGCCACTGTGTGGGTAGGCTTGGAATCACTCTGTAGCCACTGTGTGGGTAGGCTTGGAATCACTATGAAGCCCATGTGTGGGTAAGCTTGGAATCACTATGTAGCCACTGTGTGGGTAGGCTTGGAATCACTATGTAGCCCCTGTGTGGGTAGGCTTGGAATCACTATGTAGCCACTGTGTGGGTAGGTTTGGAATCACTATGTAGCCACTGTGTGGGATGGCTTGGAATCACTATGTAGCCACTGTGTGGGTAGGCTTGGAATCACTATGTAGCCACTGTGTGGGTTGGCTTGGAATCACTATGTAGCCACTGTGTGGGTTGGCTTGGAATCACTATGTAGCCACTGTGTTCGTAGGCTTGGAATCACTATGTAGCCCCTGTGTGGGTAGGCTTGGAATCATTATGTAGCCACTGTGTGGGTAGGCTAGGAATCACTATGTAGCCACTGTGTTGGTAGGCTTGGAATCACTATGTAGCCACTGTGTGGGTAGGCTTGGAATCACTATGTAGCCACTGTGTGGGTAGGCTTGGAATCACTATGTAGCCACTGTGTTGGTAGGCTTGGAATCACTATGTAGCCACTGTGTGGGTAGGCTTAGAATCACTATGTAGCCACTGTGTGGGTAGGCTTGGAATCACTATGTAGCCACTGTGTGGGTAGGCTTGGAATCACTATGTAGCCACTGTGTGGGTAGGCTTGGAATCACTATGTAGCCACTGTGTGGGTTGGCTTGGAATCACTATGTAGCCACTGTGTGGGTAGGCTTGGAATCACTATGTAGCCACTGTGTGGGCAGGCTTGGAATCACTATGTAGCCACTGTGTGGGTAGGCTTGGAATCACTATGAAGCCCATGTGTGGGTAAGCTTGGAATCACTATGTAGCCACTGTGTGGGTAGGCTTGGAATCACTATGTAGCCCCTGTGTGGGTAGGCTTGGAATCACTATGTAGCCACTGTGTGGGTAGGCTTGGAATCACTATGTAGCCCCTGTGTGGGTAGGCTTGGAATCACTATGTAGCCACTGTGTTGGTAGGCTTGGAATCACTATGTAGCCACTGTGTGGGTAGGCTTGGAATCACATATGTAGCCCCTGTGTGGGTAGGCTTGGAATCACTATGTAGCCACTGTGTGGGTTGGCTTGGAATCACTATGTAGCCCCTGTGTGGGTTGGCTTGGAATCACTATGTAGCCACTGTGTGGGTAGGCTTGGAATCACTATGTAGCCACTGTGTGGGTAGGCTTGGAATCACTATGTAGCCACTGTGTGGGTAGGCTTGGAATCACTATGTAGCCACTGTGTGGGTAGGCTTGGAATCACTATGTAGCCACTGTGTGGGTAGGCTTGGAATCACTATGTAGCCACTGTGTTGGTAGGCTTGGAATCACTATGTAGCCACTGTGTGGGTTGGCTTGGAATCACTATGTAGCCACTGTGTTGGTAGGCTTGGAATCACTATGTAGCCACTGTGTGGGTTGGCTTGGAATCACTATGTAGCTACTGTGTTGGTAGGCTTGGAATCACTATGTAGCCACTGTGTGGGTTGGCTTGGAATCACTATGTAGCCACTGTGTGGGTAGGCTTGGAATCACTATGTAGACACTGTGTGGGTAGGCTTGGAATCACTATGTAGCCACTGTGTGGGTTGGCTTGGAATCACTATGTAGCCACTGTGTGGGTAGGCTTGGAATCACTATGTAGCCACTGTGTGGGTAGGCTTGGAATCACTATGTAGCCACTGTGTGGGTAGGCTTGGAATCACTATGTAGCCACTGTGTTGGTAGGCTTGGAATCACTATGTAGCCACTGTGTGGGTAGGCTTGGAATCACTATGTAGCCACTGTGTGGGTAGGCTTGGAATCACTATGTAGCCACTGTGTTGGTAGGCTTGGAATCACTATGTAGCCACTGTGTGGGTAGGCTTGGAATCACTATGTAGCCACTGTGTGGGTAGGCTTGGAATCACTATGTAGCCACTGTGTGGGTAGGCTTGGAATCACTATGTAGCCACTGTGTGGGTAGGCTTGGAATCACTATGTAGCCCCTGTGTGGGTAGGCTTGGAATCACTATGTAGCCACTGTGTGGGTTGGCTTGGAATCACTATGTAGCCCCTGTGTGGGTTGGCTTGGAATCACTATGTAGCCACTGTGTGGGTAGGCTTGGAATCACTATGTAGCCACTGTGTGGGTAGGCTTGGAATCACTATGTAGCCACTGTGTGGGTAGGCTTGGAATCACTATGTAGCCACTGTGTGGGTAGGCTTGGAATCACTATGTAGCCACTGTGTGGGTAGGCTTGGAATCACTATGTAGCCACTGTGTTGGTAGGCTTGGAATCACTATGTAGCCACTGTGTGGGTTGGCTTGGAATCACTATGTAGCCACTGTGTTGGTAGGCTTGGAATCACTATGTAGCCACTGTGTGGGTTGGCTTGGAATCACTATGTAGCTACTGTGTTGGTAGGCTTGGAATCACTATGTAGCCACTGTAAGGGTTGGCTTGGAATCACTATGTAGCCACTGTGTGGGTAGGCTTGGAATCACTATGTAGACACTGTGTGGGTAGGCTTGGAATCACTATGTAGCCACTGTGTGGGTTGGCTTGGAATCACTATGTAGCCACTGTGTGGGTAGGCTTGGAATCACTATGTAGCCACTGTGTGGGTAGGCTTGGAATCACTATGTAGCCACTGTGTGGGTAGGCTTGGAATCACTATGTAGCCACTGTGTTGGTAGGCTTGGAATCACTATGTAGCCACTGTGTGGGTTGGCTTGGAATCACTATGTAGCCACTGTGTGGGTAGGCTTGGAATCACTATGTAGCCACTGTGTTCGTAGGCTTGGAATCACTATGTAGCCACTGTGTGGGTAGGCTTGGAATCACTATGTAGCCACTGTGTGGGTAGGCTTGGAATCACTATGTAGCCACTGTGTGGGTAGGCTTGGAATCACTATGTAGCCACTGTGTGGGTAGGCTTGGAATCACTATGTAGCCACTGTGTGGGTAGGCTTGGAATCACTATGTAGCCACTGTGTGGGTAGGCTTGGAATCACTATGTAGCCACTGTGTGGGTAGGCTTGGAATCACTATGTAGCCACTGTGTGGGTTGGCTTGGAATCACTATGTAGCCACTGTGTGGGTAGGCTTGGAATCACTATGTAGCCACTGTGTGGGTAGGCTTGGAATCACTATGTAGCCACTGTGTGGGTAGGCTTGGAATCACTATGTAGCCACTGTGTGGGTAGGCTTGGAATCACTATGTAGCCACTGTGTGGGTAGGTTTGGAATCACTATGTAGCCACTGTGTGGGTTGGCTTGGAATCACTATGTAGCCACTGTGTGGGTAGGCTTGGAATCACTATGTAGCCACTGTGTGGGTAGGCTTGGAATCACTATGTAGCCACTGTGTGGGTAGGCTTGGAATCACTATGTAGCCACTGTGTTCGTAGGCTTGGAATCACTATGTAGCCACTGTGTGGGTAGGCTTGGAATCATGATGTAGCCACTGTGTGGGTAGGCTAGGAATCACTATGTAGCCACTGTGTTGGTAGGCTTGGAATCACTATGTAGCCACTGTGTGGGTAGGCTTGGAATCACTATGTAGCCACTGTGTTGGTAGGCTTCGAATCACTATGTAGCCACTGTGTGGGTAGGCTTGGAATCACTATGTAGCCACTGTGTTGGTAGGCTTGGAATCACTATGTAGCCACTGTGTGGATAGGCTTGGAATCACTATGTAGCCACTGTGTTGGTAGGCTTGGAATCACTATGTAGCCACTGTGTGGGTTGGCTTGGAATCACTATGTAGCCACTGTGTGGGTAGGCTTGGAATCACTATGTAGCCACTGTGTGGGTTGGCTTGGAACCACTATGTAGCCACTGTGTGGGTAGGCTTGGAATCACTATGAAGCCCATGTGTGGGTAAGCTTGGAATCACTATGTAGCCACTGTGTGGGTAGGCTTGGAATCACTATGTAGCCCCTGTGTGGGTAGGCTTGGAATCACTATGTAGCCACTGTGTGGGTAGGCTTGGAATCACTATGTAGCCACTGTGTGGGTTGGCTTGGAATCACTATGTAGCCACTGTGTGGGTAGGCTTGGAATCACTATGTAGCCACTGTGTGGGTTGGCTTGGAATCACTATGTAGCCACTGTGTGGGTAGGCTTGGAATCACTATGTAGCCACTGTGTGGGTTGGCTTGGAATCACTATGTAGCCACTGTGTGGGTAGGCTTGGAATCACTATGTAGCCACTGTGTGGTTGGCTTGGAATCACTATGTAGCCACTGTGTGGGTAGGCTTGGAATCATTATGTAGCCACTGTGTGGGTAGGCTTGGAATCACTATGTAGCCACTGTGTGGGTAGGCTTGGAATCACTATGTAGCCACTGTGTGGGTAGGCTTGGAATCACTATGTAGCCACTGTGTGGGTAGGCTTGGAATCACTATGTAGCCACTGTGTGGGTTGGCTTGGAATCACTATGTAGCCACTGTGTGGGTAGGCTTGGAATCACTATGTAGCCACTGTGTGGGTTGGCTTGGAATCACTATGTAGCCACTGTGTGGGTAGGCTTGGAATCACTATGTAGCCACTGTGTGGGTAGGCTTGGAATCACTATGTAGCCACTGTGTGGGTTGGCTTGGAATCACTATGTAGCCACTGTGTGGGTTGGCTTGGAATCACTATGTAGCCACTGTGTGGGTAGGCTTGGAATCACTATGTAGCCACTGTGTGGGTTGGCTTGGAATCACTATGTAGCCACTGTGTTGGTAGGCTTGGAATCACTATGTAGCCACTGTGTTCGTAGGCTTGGAATCACTATGTAGCCACTGTGTGGGTAGGCTTGGAATCACTATGTAGCCACTGTGTGGGTTGGCTTGGAATCACTATGTAGCCACTGTGTGGGTTGGCTTGGAATCATTATGTAGCCACTGTGTGGGTAGGCTAGGAATCACTATGTAGCCACTGTGTTGGTAGGCTTGGAATCACTATGTAGCCACTGTGTGGGTAGGCTTGGAATCACTATGTAGCCACTGTGTTGGTAGGCTTGGAATCACTATGTAGCCACTGTGTGGGTTGGCTTGGAATCACTATGTAGCCACTGTGTGGGTTGGCTTGGAATCATTATGTAGCCACTGTGTGGGTAGGCTAGGAATCACTATGTAGCCACTGTGTTGGTAGGCTTGGAATCACTATGTAGCCACTGTGTGGGTAGGCTTGGAATCACTATGTAGCCACTGTGTTGGTAGGCTTAGAATCACTATGTAGCCACTGTGTGGGTAGGCTTGGAATCACTATGTAGCCACTGTGTTGGTAGGCTTGGAATCACTATGTAGCCACTGTGTGGGTAGGCTTGGAATCACTATGTAGCCACTGTGTTGGTAGGCTTGGAATCACTATGTAGCCACTGTGTGGGTTGGCTTGGAATCACTATGTAGCCACTGTGTTGGTAGGCTTGGAATCACTATGTAGCCACTGTGTGGGTTGGCTTGGAATCACTATGTAGCCACTGTGTGGGTAGGCTTGGAATCACTATGTAGCCCCTGTGTGGGTAGGCTTGGAATCACTATGTAGCCACTGTGTGGGTAGGCTTGGAATCACTATGTAGCCACTGTGTGGGTAGGCTTGGAATCACTATGTAGCCACTGTGTGGGTAGGCTTAGAATCACTATGTAGCCACTGTGTGGGCAGGCTTGGAATCACTATGTAGCCACTGTGTGGGTAGGCTTGGAATCACTATGTAGCCACTGTGTGGGTAGGCTTGGAATCACTATGAAGCCCATGTGTGGGTAAGCTTGGAATCACTATGTAGCCACTGTGTGGGTTGGCTTGGAATCACTATGTAGCCCCTGTGTGGGTAGGCTTGGAATCACTATGTAGCCACTGTGTGGGTAGGCTTGGAATCACTATGTAGCCACTGTGTGGGTTGGCTTGGAATCACGATGTAGCCACTGTGTTGGTAGGCTTGGAATCACTATGTAGCCACTGTGTGGGTTGGCTTGGAATCACTATGTAGCCACTGTGTGGGTAGGCTTGGAATCAATATGTAGCCACTGTGTGGGTTGGCTTGGAATCACTATGTAGCCACTGTGTGGGTAGGCTTGGAATCACTATGTAGCCACTGTGTTGGTAGGCTTGGAATCACTATGTAGCCACTGTGTGGGTAGGCTTGGAATCATTATGTAGCCACTGTGTGGGTAGGCTTGGAATCACTATGTAGCCACTGTGTTGGTAGGCTTGGAATCACTATGTAGCCACTGTGTTGGTAGGCTTAGAATCACTATGTAGCCACTGTGTGGGTAGGCTTGGAATCACTATGTAGCCACTGTGTTGGTAGGCTTGGAATCACTATGTAGCCACTGTGTGGGTAGGCTTGGAATCACTATGTAGCCACTGTGTTGGTAGGCTTGGAATCACTATGTAGCCACTGTGTGGGTTGGCTTGGAATCACTATGTAGCCACTGTGTTGGTAGGCTTGGAATCACTATGTAGCCACTGTGTGGGTTGGCTTGGAATCACTATGTAGCCACTGTGTGGGTAGGCTTGGAATCACTATGTAGCCCCTGTGTGGGTAGGCTTGGAATCACTATGTAGCCACTGTGTGGGTTGGCTTGGAATCACTATGTAGCCACTGTGCGGGTAGGCTTGGAATCACTATGTAGACACTGTGGGTAGGCTTGGAATCACTATGTAGCCACTGTGTGGGTTGGCTTGGAATCACTATGTAGCCACTGTGTTGGTAGGCTTGGAATCACTATGTAGCCACTGTGTGGGTTGGCTTGGAATCACTATGTAGCCACTGTGTGGGTAGGCTTGGAATCACTATGTAGACACTGTGTGGGTAGGCTTGGAATCACTATGTAGCCACTGTGTGGGTTGGCTTGGAATCACTATGTAGCCACTGTGTTGGTAGGCTTGGAATCACTATGTAGCCACTGTGTGGGTTGGCTTGGAATCATTATGTAGCCACTGTGTGGGTTGGCTTGGAATCACTATGTAGCCACTGTGTTGGTAGGCTGGTAATCACTATGTAGCCACTGTGTGGGTTGGCTTGGAATCATTATGTAGCCACTGTGTTGGTAGGCTTGGAATCAATATGTAGCCACTGTGTGGGTTGGCTTGGAATCACTATGTAGCCACTGTGTTGGTAGGCTTGGAATCAATATGTAGCCACTGTGTTCGTAGGCTTGGAATCACTATGTAGCCACTGTGTGGGTAGGCTTGGAATCACTATGTAGCCACTGTGTTGGTAGGCTTGGAATCACTATGTAGCCACTGTGTGGGTAGGCTTGGAATCATTATGTAGCCACTGTGTTGGTAGGCTAGGAATCACTATGTAGCCACTGTGTTGGTAGGCTTGGAATCACTATGTAGCCACTGTGTGGGTAGGCTTGGAATCACTATGTAGCCACTGTGTGGGTTGGCTTGGAATCACTATGTAGCCACTGTATGTGATTATTGGGACATGTATATGCAACAACGTATTTGTAGTAGGTTTAAAGGCCACTCAACAATATGTCCCGCTTATCTTATAAAGGCCGCAATATTTTTACCCACCCTTGAATGATATTGTCGGGTTGGAGGGTCATTGTTAGCCTTAGGGATCTACCATTTACTACGTAACACCTTGGGGGCGGAGTGCCAAAGTGTGACGGGCAATCATATCAACTAAAAAAACGTAACGCAATATGTGAATGGCTCCTTAGCTTCTGAGAGTTCCATTCAGGAGTTGGGACCCGGGATAGGAGATAGTAACCTAATTGAAACAAAGCAGATCATTTTTTCAAGTGTAAAGAAGGAGAGATTACAAAAAAGGATGCCATAAAAGATGTAAAGTGTTAAACATAGACAAGCCCGTGAGCTTGTGGTTAGGCAAGAAGCCTACACTTACTGCCTACGCTTTCTGCCGCGTGACACTCGGCACAAGTACTGCAAGCACTGGCGGCGGAGCAGAAGGGGCAGCGCCCCCCCCCCCTAAAACTTTTAAGGGGTGGCGGCGCCCCCCCTTGAATTTCTAGTCTGCCCTCCCCCCTAAAATTTTAACTTTGTAATTCATTTTAGTTTATATGTAACATTTTCATTTTCATAATTCATTTGATTTATTTCTTAATTTTAATATTTGAAAGAAATTATAATTAATTTACATTTTACAGTAATCACATTATTGAGAGTTGTTTTGGCATATTTTAAAACTAGTTGCAAGTACCCGAATTTGCCCGGGTTTAAAATAAGGTTTTCTGTTTATTTAAGAAGCGTAATTTGACGTTTAATTAAGATTTAAAACAAGACGCGTAAAAAAGGGTTTATTTGCATGCAATAAAAGGGTACATTTATCTTAAAGCAATGTGATACACAACATTTTTGGCAGTTCCCCCCCTCTCTCTCTCTCTCTCTCTCTCCCCCTCTTTCTCTCTTTCCCCCTCCCTCCCTCTTTCCCTCCCTTCCCTCCCTCTCTCCCTCCCTCCCCCTCTCTCTCCCTTCCTCCCTCTTTCCCTCCCTCCCCCCTCTCTCCCTCCCTTTTTCCCTCCCTCCCTCTCTCTCCCTCTTTCCCTCTCTCCCTCTTTCCCTCTCTCTCCCTCTTTCCCTCCCTCTCTCCCCCCATCCCTCTTTCCCTCCCCATCTCTCCCTCCATCCCTCCCTCTCTATCTCTCTCTCTCTCTCTCTCTCTCTCTCTCTCTCTCTCTCTCTTAGGCATGACTGTACCAAAAGATGACAATTCCTATGGATGAAGAAATGGAATGTAATAATATAGTAATTAATGTGATATTTGGTTCCCCGTACCGATCATATTTATAGTAAGTTAGCTATGTGGGAGAGTAGCTCGTAAAACCTGAAATCGGGGTAAAAGTTTGCCAATTGTCATGTCTTTGATATCCAAAATAATTAATTACAATTAAAGTACCCAATGAGATGGAACGAAACCTGTTTAAGAACCTTCCCCACGTAATTTTGTGTACGTGTACCAAATTTCACGTTATTTGGTTGTCTGGATCTTGAGTTTTAAGGGAACAGACAGATAGACAGCAAATGCGTCTTATAAGTATAGAGAAGTATTGCCATCTTTTTGTTTATTGAGTTTCCCGTTTCCGCTTTCAGTTTCGTGTTCATCATCATTCATGATAATTATCAGTAATTTTCTGATCTAATTTCATAATTAGATTTCTAAACAAACTGACATTACGAATCAGTTGACGACAGAAGTGCTCAATGTTCATTATTATTTTTTTAATATAATATTTTTTAAAAATATCGATTAAATACTTGCTACAAAATTACTATATTCTATTATTGAATTAAGGGGGTAAAATTTGTCTTTCGGTCATATTTTGTCTTGCCCCTCGTTGAATTTTGGCTTGCCCCCCCCCCCTTAAAATATTTCGTTCCGCCGCCGGTGACAAGTAACAATCGCTTTAGTCCCCGTATACTGCTAAGGCCACGTATGTGGTGGGGGGGGGGAGGGGGGGCATGCAAGTAGGATGGTGAATTCGTCCGCCCCTAACGGGATTTACTTTTCCGCTAGACAGCGATTACATCTGGCATAGTTTAGTACTTTTAGGTAATGGGAAAGGGAGGGGGTAAGCATTTTCAGGGTACATCCGGGCGCCTCTTACACTATTTACGCCACTATGGCGTGGTATTGAATGTGTAGGTCTTTCCACTGCATACTTTATAATAGTAGCGAGGACATATAAGATATACAGTAAATAAAACAACCAACAACTGTATGTGGTGAAACTTATGAATATTTATAAAAAGGCTACTTTTAGAGTAGTTTTTTTCTTGGATTGTGTCCCTTTGACTATTTTTTTCTGTACAGTACGATCAGCAAATTAGGTGACTCAAGCTGGCTCAATTTTATATTGTTTACAAATTAAAAACATAACTACGATATCCATCGTAGGCCTAGTCTAATGCTAGTTATCAATGTTTTGTAAAAAAACAATCCTTTCTTTGATGATCTAATTCTTCGTTTTTAAGTTATAAAACAAAATTGCAGCGTTCAATGTTCACAAACAAACCAAATGAGCCAACATCCTGTTTTGTCGGGTCGGTGGTAAGTGATTGGTGGATTGAATTGACAATTGGCGCAGAGACAAATAACTTCCATATTTTATGGCTGGGGATTGTGACGTGTTAATGTCCCTCTGCTTGGACAGTCGAACCAGAGTTAGTCTTAGGCCGGTAGGACAAATTGCTTTTTAATGGGCCTCACTCTTGAATGTTTATTCCACAACAAAAAAAGCTCCCTTTTTATGACAACAAGTTTGGAACGTGCATTGGGGGCATGGGCAGATGGGGGGGGGGACATGGTAAGATGCGGAGATAAGGGACAGGAGGAGATCTCTACTGACATGCTCCCAGTATAGACCCGGCACTGAGTCAAAATATCTGCGCAGTATGAATGCAAAAATACTGTACACTAGTGTACACAATCCTACTGTAACTAGTATACACGATCCTACTGTACACTAGTATACACGATCCTGCTGTACACTAGTGTACACAATCCTACTGTAACTAGTATACACGATCCTACTGTACACTGGTATACACGATCCTACTGTACACTAGTGCACACGATTCTACTGTACACTAGTGTACACGATCCTACCGTACGCTAGTGTACACGATCCTACCGTACGCTAGTGTACACGATCCTACTGTACACTTGTATACACGATCCTACTGTACACTAGTATACACGATCCTACTGTACACTAGTGTACACAATTCTCTTTCATTTCTTGATGCTGCAACATTCTTCGTAAACACCCTTGATGATATGTCTTTGCTGCTCTGTCTAGCCCATACACAACACATGAACTCAACTAACACAACACACGAACACAATATATTTAACACACGAACTCAACATACGCAACACATGAACTCAACATACACATTACATGAACTCAACATACACAACACGTGAACTCAACATACACAACACACGAACTCATTCACTTGACTTCACAACAAGGTAAATTAACCCCAACAACTGGAGTTAATTAACTTCGTTATAAACTTTCTACACGAAAGGGGGTGATGTCCCTTGTTACTTGCGTTCAATTTGGAATCTTCTCTTATCCGAACAAATAACTACAGGACAATAAATTCAATAGCTATGTCTTATTTCACTCCCTCCTTCACTTATACTCCTTACAACAGCGTGCATTGATCACTAAGGTGTGTGCATTGATCACTAAGGTGTGTGCATTGATCACTAAGGTATGTGCATTGATCACTAAGGTATGTGCATTGATCATTAAGGTCTGTGCATTGATCACTAAGGCATGTGCATTGGTCACTAAGGTATGTGCATTAATCACTAAGGTATGTGCATTGATCATTAAGGTATGTGCATTGGTCACTAAGGTCTGTTCATTAATCACTAAGGTATGTGCATTGGTCACTAAGGTATGTGCATTAATCACTAAGGCCTATGCATTGATCACTAAGGTATGTGCATTAATCACTAAGGTCTGTGCATTGATCACTAAGGTATGTGCATTAATCACTAAGGTATGTGCATTGGTCACTAAGGTATGTGCATTAATCACTAAGGTCTGTGCATTGATCACTAAGGTATGTGCATTAATCACTAAGGTATGTGCATTGGTCACTAAGGTCACCACGGAAGTCCAGGGCCGTATTTCTCACAGAAATAAAGGAGCATATGTTTATGTTTTTTTAGGGGCTCAATTAAAGGTACCTTTTGGGGTCCAGGGCAAAGTTGCATTTGGTGCCGCTGAAAGAAAAAAGACCACCCTTTCAAGGCCGCTACATGCACATTTCGGGGCCCCCTAATGATATTTAATTTCTGAGGCCAATGAGATCTTTTAACTGCCCAGTCATTTTATAACCGCAGCCCCTCACACATGTTCATGTGACTCTGCCATGTGTTGGGATCATTAGAAGTCTGCTAAATTGTGAGACTCTCCCATGACATTTCTTTAAATCTTGTCGCCATCTCATGAACAGACCAATGGTTCAGAAAATGTATACTTTTAAAATATCACAAGATTTAGCTTGAAACCTATACAATGAGAGACCGTGGGGGTGGTGAGGGCCGAGGGGAGGTTAGTTTACCCATTCTCAATCATGGCTTTGATGCCAATAAGTAATATTTGTAATGAAATGACCAGATTACATGGATACAAGGGGTACAAACTAGGACACCGGCCACACATAGTTGACCAACA
The DNA here is from genome assembly GCA_021962125.1 of Bulinus truncatus. Taxonomy (NCBI): domain Eukaryota; kingdom Metazoa; phylum Mollusca; class Gastropoda; family Planorbidae; genus Bulinus; species Bulinus truncatus. Next base: position 883,540 of record JAGDYQ010000044.1, on the reverse strand, counting down.
TCATAACTAGGACACCCGGCCACACGTAGTTCACCAACATCATAACTAGGACACCCGGCCGCACGTAGCTGACCAACATCATAACTAGGACACCCGGCCACACGCAGTTCACCAACATCATAACTAGGACACCCGGCCACACGCAGCTGACCAACATCATAACTAGGACACCCAACCACACGTAGTTAACCAACATCATAACTAGGACACTCGGCCACACGCAGTTAACCAACATCATAACTAGGACACCCGGCCACACGCAGCTCACCAACATCATAACTAGGACACCCGGCCACACGTAGCTGACCAACATCATAACTAGGACACCCGGCCACACGTAGTTGACCAACATCATAACTAGGACACCCGGCCACACGTAGTTGACCAACATCATAACTAGGACACCCGGCCACACGCAGCTGACCAACATCATAACTAGGACACCCGGCCGCACGCAGCAGACCAACATCATAACTAGGACACCCGGCCGCACGTAGTTGACCAACATCATAACTAGGACACCCGGCCACACGCAGCTGACCAACATCATAACTAGGACACCCGGCCACACGCAGCTGACCAACATCCTAACTAGGACACCCGGCCACACGTAGTTAACCAACATCATAACTAGGACACCCGGCCACACGCAGCTGACCAACATCATAACTAGGACACCCAACCACACGTAGTTGACCAACATCATAACTAGGACACCCAACCACACGTAGTTAACCAACATCATAACTAGGACACTCGGCCACACGCAGTTAACCAACATCATAACTAGGACACCCGGCCACACGCAGCTCACCAACATCATAACTAGGATTCCCGGCCACACGTAGCTGACCAACATCATAACTAGGACACCCGGCCACACGTAGCTGACCAACATCATGTACAGTGGGTGTGATGAACGTTCTTTACTTCTCCACTCCACTCTCCTCCCGCACCCCACCGGCTCTACTCAGACTGACTGATTATACCCGAGGGTATCTGTATAAATCACCCACTTATCATGACCTGTCTAACCCCCCCCCTCCAACTCATATTTCCTCCCTAGCTCACATGTTAGCCATCCCCAGGTATGAGGTCAAGTTCCGATTTCCCTTTAACTGGTACATCCTCCCACCTCCCCCCCGGGCCTTATAGTCTTCCTACCTGTTTTGTCCCCGGCTATCACGTTCATAATGCCCCGCCCCGTGCCATGCTATGATACCCTGCAGGCCATTGCTTAGATCCGGGCTCTACACTGCCGGGTTGGAAATAACATAAAAAAAATGAAATAGTAGAATAATTACATGAAATAATTTGACTCTATGCACACTCAATTTGACTGGACTCAAGTCTTTTAAGTTTTTGACTGGACTCAAGTCTTTTAGGTTTTTGACTGGACTCAAGTCTTTTAAGTTTTTGACTGGACTCAAGTCTTTTAAGTTTTTGACTGGACTCAAGTCTTTTAAGTTTTTGACTGGAATCAAGTCTTTTAAGTTTTTGACTGGACTCAAGTCTTTTAAGTTTTTAAAATAAACTTTTTTCGTTAATTGTAGATAATAATTTTCCTCTTGAGATCAACCGATTGCATTTAGTATGTTAATCGCAGGAAAGAAGGAAAATCCCAGTTAGATCAAATAAAAAAAACTACAATTAAGAGATTTCTCACGTGAGTCCTATTTGGTAATAGCACCATTTCTGAAAGCCTATAACGTCAGACTTAGCAAGGTGTAGGGAAGAGATTTGAATCCAAGAAAGGCAACTCACCTTGTTATCTTCTTGAGGATCTGATATATTCATTAGTTTGCGCTACAAAGTGGCTTCTACTTTATGGACAAATACATGCATTTACTTTATGGACAAACACATTAAATGTTGTATCTACTTTATGGACAAACACATTAAATGTTGTATCTACTTTATGGACAAACACATTAAATGTTGTATCTACTTTATGGACAAACACATTAAATGTTGTATCTACTTTATGGACAAACACATTAAATGTTGTATCTACTTTATGGACAAACACATTAAATGTTGTATCTACTTTATGGACAAACACATTAAATGTATCTACTTTATGGACAAACACATTAAATGTTGTATCTACTTTATGGACAAATACATTAAATGTTGTATCATCTACCTATGACATGAACGAATACAAAAAGTAAGCATGTCCAGCTCAAATACAATAAGTTTGTGTTATTGACAAATACATGAGAAGTTCGTGATTGTATCACAAGGACCAGTCTATACACCTTCAGCTACCTCTGGTCCACAAGATGTAATCCAGCCAGCAGACCATCTCGTTTTGTTGTTTTCTGACCCTCGGTCTGACCAGATAACTGCCTCCCCCATCAGCACCCCCCTCACCAGGGACTGTAGTGTGTATGTGTGTGTGTGTGCGTGTTCGCGGCCATAAAATATAAACAGGAACAAGTGGACGTTGTACTGACCCCGGCCTGACCAGTGTTATATCATGAACTTTGCCGCTAGGGGAAGTGGGAGATCTTCCTGTGATGTATACACATGATTAGCAGGTTGTAGTGGGGGGGGGGAGAAAGTCACTGCGACCTTTGACTGTAGTAAGATACCCTTCATTTATAAACTTAGTGCGCAAACATGTCTCTAAGTGTAAAATGGCTCTACACCAGCGGCTCTCAACCTTTTTCGCGACTGTAACCACTGTACCCTACATGGTGTGAAGTTATGTCCGCGGGTACTCTCACACGTACTTTTGCGAATAAATGTACCGGTACTTACCTTCATAATGGTATGTGCTTACCTTTCTAATGCGATACTTGGTCACGTGATTTGGTGTTGAGTTACGCAACAAACTATCGACTAGTGGCGACTTTCTTCAAACTCTTGACTCTTTTAAACAAAATAATATGTCGCTGCATACTCCTGCAGAACTTTTCCCGTACCCATCGTAACACTGGTCGAGAATCTCGGCTCTACACTGTTCATTCTGAACAAGCTGTTCAGTTCCATCTAACACGATATACTACCATCATTACTACCCCTCCCCCACCCTTAGAAAAATTTTTCTCCTGAGATTTCTTCGTGCCTCAAGAATGATTAAATGTACCAGTTAAATTGTTTATTTTTAAAGTGCAAAGTTCACGAACTTTAAAAGTGTGACTCATTTCTAAAGACATGCTATATTAGAAATTATCTCTGTAAATAGGGCTGAATGCTACCGACGATATGCAATAACTAAATGTAGATAGACCCAGTCAGGGCCGGCTCTGGGCATAGGCGACACAGGCAGCTGCCTAGGGCGCCAAATTGCTAGGGGTGCCAAATTTTAGAAAAAAAAATTTCAAAAATAAAAAAAATAACAATTTATCATTAGGCTATGCCTGTGTACACTCATAACCTTATTTGGAAGGCTTTACTGGAATCAAAACCTGAGCAGATGCTCAAGCGATTGCTGGGAAAATATCGGATTTCAAATTTCTCGTTGGTGTTGTAATATGGTACAAAGTACTTTATGAAGTCAATGTCACTAGCAAAATTCTACAAGGTGTAGCACTTGACTTATCAGAGGCAGTCAAGCAACTCAAGAAAACTGAAGAATTTTTACGTAGATGGCGTTCTGGTGAAGCTTTTTTGGAAACCATTACTGATGCTAAAGAATTAGCAAAAGAAATTGATTTGGAGAACACAACTTTCCCAGCAACCAAGTTCGGAAGTTCGGAAACAGAAGCGTTTGTTGAATTATGAATCACCAGATGAACCTGTGATAAATCGACAGGAAAATTTCAAAATCAAGTTTTTCTTTGCGGTTTTGGTTACAGCTATACAGTCTGTTGCAGCTGGTTGATCACAATTCTAATTTTGGATTTCTGTAGAACATCAATAGTCTTTCAAAAGAATTGCAAAAGAATTTACTGAAAAAATGACAAAATTTAGAGAGAGTATTAACACATGGCAATTGCAAAGATATCGATGCTATACAACTCTGTGATGAACTTATCTGTATTTGCCATCGGACGGAAGGAGAAGGAATAACTACTCCAAATCAACTCACTCCTGCAATATGTCTGCAAAAATGGATTATGTGAATTCTTTTTCAAATTTGACTGAGTGCTGCATTGAGAATTTTGCTAACTGGCACTTCCAGTAACGGTTGCATCAGGAGAACGCAGTTTTTCAAAACTTAAAATCATAACAAATTATCTGAGAACGACGATGACTCAGAATCGTTTGGTTTGTCTTTCAATTTTGTCGATTGAAAAAGAAATTGCAGCAGACATTGACCTCGAACTAGTTGTTCAAGAATTTGCAGAAGCAAAAGCCAGACGAGTTAAATTATAAAATATAAACTAAAGAATACACAAAGTGACAAAGATCTTGGAGCTGGACTCATTTTTACTAGGCTACACATGCACCTAAATTATACGATAGTAACAGCATGACTGCATGAACTAAATTTTAGCATTTGTTTGTCATATCATACTATAGGCACTGTATATATATATATATATATACCTCTTATTTTTTTAAATGCTACAATTAATTCTAAATTTTATTAGTTTTATTACATTAACTGTTACTAAATTATTAACAAAAATTATTAATTTATAAAATAAAATTTTGTTTCTCTCAATTTTCATATAAAGTATCTGAGGCCCAGAAGCATCTGTTGCGAAAATCGTATCTTAATTTTTATGTCTTCCCTGTAATATGGCTTCCTATTTCTCACTCTTTACTGTTCATGCAGAAGGGGCGGGCGTCCTAATAGATGGCTGCCTAGGGCGCCAAATTGCCTGGGGACGGCTCTGGACCCAGTTATGTAAATGTATATCTTCACGTACCATTACCAGTGGACCCCCGAAACCCTAATAGCGTCTCTGCGTGCATTTATGATAAACTGGATTCACCAGGATAAAAGAGGCGGAATTATTGTCGGGCGCACCAGGTACACCCCCGCTTCTCGTCATTTGATCACCCCCACCTCCCCCACCCTGTTAACCCTCAAATTGTCACTTATATTTCTATAGCCCAGTTTTTCTAAAATAACAAAAAAAAAAAGGTTAAGTTTATATGTATACATTACAATAAATGTAACCATTGCATTAGTATTCATTTCGATGTATTTTATTACAGATGTAATGTATAGAGGGGTGTGTCAGGCGTGTTGTGATTGATCCCAACAGGAAATGCCCATCACTTCCAGTGTTATTAACCAGTAGGTCAGTTTTGTTGTGCACAGTTTCGGGTCTAAGACTCCTGTGGTACAAACACTGTTAAGAGGAAAACAAACCAAGTTTGGAAAAACCCAAGAGTTATTGTGTCCCCCCCTCTCTCCCGTCCCCCCCCCCCAATCCTCCTCGCACATTTCACTCTAATCCAGAGGTTTCCCCCTCCCTCCTCTCACTCATCCATTGTCTGCGTATATTGACAATTGACTTTGACGGATTTAGACCCCCTTCCTTCTTCCTACCCCCTCCATCAAGCAACGAAGGAAAGTGGGGAGGTGCCGAAGGGGAGAATGGGGGCGGGGGGGGTGAACTAGCGCAGCTTGGGAAGAATTATGGGAGCCACTTGTTAAAACAATTTCTCAAGCTCCAGTCACAAGCTTCAGTACAGTGACGGCTCGGTGGAGGAGTCACAACCTGGCTCCTGACTTGAGCCAGACGAAATGGGAGCAACTTTTCCCTGACGTGACCGAATTACCAGCGTAGATTGACTTCAGAATGTTGATACTAGTTTGCTTTACCCAGTAATATAAGATGAAGGTCTCAACATAGTGCATCTAAATTGTACCTCAACATTCATGGAAATCTAGATATAGCATCAGGAAGGACAACCAATATTTTAAAAAATACGTTTTAGGCTGACACACAATCAAGTGTTTAGCGTTAGTCTTCATGTTTAATAGCAGTTTTGTATATTTGGTACTTATGTTTTTATGAAATAAACACAAACGCAATTAAAGTTTGAAAACTTTTAATAACAAATTTTTTAATTTAAAATCTTTATTTTGTCAATTTAATTATTTTTCGTTTTTTCATTGGTTTTTCATGAACGGTCTCATTCAATTGCTTAACATAATTTTTAGACGAACAATTAAAAAATTTAACATAAATAAGTTCTTTTAAATTATGATTGAAATAAAAAACTAATTTCTTCAATCAGCAATGACTCATTAATTGTTACTCTATCAACAATTTAAACAATTTTTTTTATTTGTTTGTCCTAGAAATAGTTTCAGACTACTTGCTGATCTTTTCAATGAATTGAATACTTTCCAATTTAGTAGGCAAGTAGAGAAGGTGTACTCTCTCTCTCTCTCTGAACTCTCTCAGTTTTATCTGCGGGCTGAGACTTAGTCTCTTAGAGCCCGTGAGATCAGACCTGCTGTGTCTCTCAACATCTGGAGACTGCCATAGAGCCCGATGGCCAGCAGGCTTCCGGACTGGTCCACCCTGTGGTCCGCCAGTCCGGGGCACTCGAAAAGCAAATGATCTACGGTTTCCTCCACTTCCCTGCAGTGTCTGCAAAGGGTGTCGACATTGGGCCTCAACCTCCCAAAGTACGCGCCAATAGGACAGTGCCCAGTTCGGAACTGGGCAATTAGCGCCTGCTCGACACGCCTAAGCTTCCACCACGGGTCAGTTTTGGACGGTCGCTCTAGGACTTGCCGGATCTTAAGTCCGTTCACCCCATGAGCCCAGCCCGAGAACCACTTCGATTGTCCAAAGAGGCAGATCATGGAACGTGCTGCCTCGAATGAGCTCTTTCTTGCACTCACGGGCAGCACTTGGGAATCTGTCGACTGGACTATTGCCTTGGCAATGCCGTCTGCCCTTTCATTTCCGGGCACGTCCGCATGCCCGGGAACCCATTGAAGGGTCACATGCACGTGATGTTGGGACACAAGACCCTGTATTGCCATCAGCATGGCTTCCAGCAGAAGCGGCCATTCTCCTGTCCCTTTTACAGCTTGGAGAACAGAGAGCGCGTCGGTGAGAATGACAATGTCCAGAGCAGGCAAAGTACCCTCACCGATTAGCTCCCCTATGTGGTCCACTGCCTCAGTAATGGCTGTCATCTCTGCCTCGTAAGCACAGAGTGACCCACATAGGCCAGCATGGTCTTTCACAAAGCCAGTTTGTGGGAGGGTGATGTGGACCCCAAACGAGGCGCTTGTCCGACCGTCTCTACTGGATACAGAAGCATCAGTATAGGCCAGTATAGCGTTCCCCGAATAGTTTCCAATCATCTCCATAGCCACATCCGTGATGGTTCGGCGATCCTTTGCGGTCCCAGCATTGGTTTCGACCAGGGTCGTGCGTACCTCAGGCATATAGAGAGCCTCGCCAGGCGGGAGCCTTGAGACAGCTCTAGCATTAGGCGGTCAGTCGGCAGCCTAATCTCGGAGGCGATCTCACTGCGTGGTGCCTAAAAAGACTGCATCGAGAACCGCTTTCTTTCCACCCAGCCATCGACCATCTCCCTTAGGACAGAGGTCTCCTCCTGCCGCTTGAAACGCTCATACGCGGTCAAGACGGCCTGCTCTCTACGGATACCCAGAGGTGGCACATTTGCCATGATTTCCACCGCTGCTGTGGGTGCCGTTCGAAAAGTGCCTGTGATCAGCCGGAGAGCCTGGTTCTGTACAACATCCAGGGCCTCTAAAGAGGACTTAGACCCATAGACCTGCACAACCTGGCTATAATCTATCTGAGACCTTACTGCACCCATGTACAGCGACCTCAGGACATCTGCTCGAGCCCCCAGGACGTGCTCGCCAACTTCTTGACAATATTCAGTCTGTCAGAGGCGCAGCGGGCAACCTCCGACAGATGTGCAGAGAGTAAGCTTTCTGTCAAGTGTTACTCCCAGGTACTTGGGCTTAGGTTCCAGAGCAAGAACCTCACCCTCTACCTCCAGTCTAAATGGCTCCTTGAGGATACTCGTGCCCATGGTAAACAGCGAGTAGACAGTCTTCGAGACGTTAATCTCTAGCCCCCACATCCTAGTATAACAGCCGACCGTAGTCAGGTCCTTCTGGAGTGCTCTCTCAAGGGCTGAGGCACTCTTTCCGGTCTTCCAGATCGCTAAATCGTCGGCATACAGTAGGCTTTACATCCCAGAAACTTAGGCAGGTCATTGATGAAAGCTAGGAACAATGTACAACTGAGGGCGGAACCCTGTGGGAGACCCTGTTCGAGGGTCCGTTTCCTCGACACGCTGCTCCAACGCATGTCGTGATAGTACGATTACTGAGGAAACTGCGTAACCAAATGTACATCTCAGCGGTGACACCCAACCGCTGTAGCTTCAACAATAGTCCTGGACGCCAGACTCGATCGTAAGCCTGCTTGAGATCTAGGAAAACTACCGCCGTTGACTCAGCTCTCTGAAAGCCGTCGGCTATTTCTTGACGAGGAGCGTGAACATGTCCATCGCACTCTTTACCCCGCCGAAAGCCTCCTTGCTTTGGGGTAATGAGCCCTTTTCCTCTAAGAACCACATCAACCTTCGGTTGACCATGCGTTCAGCTACTTTCCCAACACACGAAGTGAGGGAAATAGGACGGTAGCTTTCAGCATGGTCAGTCTTTTTCCTTTTTTAAGTACCGGCACTATGACAGCCTCCCTCTCCACCTCTGAGGAGTTCTCCTGTCAACCACGTGCGGTTGACAAACTGGAGAAGCTTTGCTTGTCCCGCTGCCCCGAGGTGTGTGATCATCTCATTACTGATCAAGTCACTACCTGGGGCCTTTCTCATGCGACACTTCCTGACTGCGTATGCCAATTCATTGACAGAGAATGGGGCTCTGAACGTGTCTCGATTTTCCGTGCCAAACTCAGCCTTCTCTTTGACCCGTCGGACTTTATCCAGTGCCTTGGACCATGTACTCTTCTTACTCGACTTGCTGACCTCTGCAAAGTGCTTGTTAAGCACTTCGGCCTTCTTGCTATCGCTAGCCGTCAGGCCTGAGTCCGTTTGCATCGGGGCACCAGTTCTAATTTCCCCAGACTGGGTCAAGTCTTTCAGCAATTTCCATGTCTTTTGGCTCTCCCTTAGATCCAACTTCTCGCAAGTATCAGTCCATTTCTGCTTTTTGGCCTCAGCAGGTGTACTCAGATGGCTTCAAAATCCCTCCTCTGTTGACATTGTTAAAAAAAACATCCAGCTTTTGCAATCTTAATTCGTCAATGTCTTTAAAATTTTTATCGACTAATATTTCTCTAAAGCTTTTATTTTAAAAATTATGTTATTATAGTATATATATGAAAATGTAGTAAATTAAAAGGGCTTTTTAACAATATATGTTTCAAAGTGATATTATTATGCAAGTATTTTATTATTTTTAAAAAGTTTAGATGAAAAAAATAAACAAAAATAAATAAATTAAACAATTCACAAACACAAAGAAGAAAAAAAAAATTCATTATGATTCATTTCAATAAAAGTAACTTTTTATTAAACTACATTCAATTCTCTCAGGCCCGTAGCCAGAGGGGGGCTAGGGGGGGCTGAACCCTCCCGTGCATGACCTGAGCCCCCCCTTGCATGACCTGAGCCCCCCCCTTGCATGATTTGTTTTTTTTTTGACAAAATTTTAATAGTAACGGCTATAAAACATCATTCATTTTGTTTAATAAATCAATAATAATAAAAACTTAAAAGTTTATATTTTGGCAATCATTCAGGCTATTTATATATACTTACATATATAGCTTATCTAATTTTTGAATCTTATTGAAGTTCACTTCTGGGTATTTTGGGCAGCATTGGCATTTGGTGCTTCAACAGCACTAACACGAATGCTCACCCCATATCGCAGATCAATGTTACTAAAGCGTCTAAGCAATCTTTTCCTGCTTGCTTTTGAAAAAAGATTTAACAGACAATCTGAATGCTGAAGCATTTTTAGGAAATTCAGTGCTAAACCCAGGCCTGTAGCCAGGTCAAAGTAAGCAGGGAGGCACCAATACCCAGCAAGGGGGCACCTTTACTTTTTCTTTATTTTTTCCTCTTTTTCTTTTTTTTAAGGTGGGGGGGGGGCTGGCTAAACCACGAAGTTTGCAAAGTTGAAACGTATAATAATATAAGTTCTCAGTCAGCGCCGACGAGTGGGGGTGGGGGAGGCGGGGCCAATGCCCAGGGGCCCGGCGAGTTTTAGGGACCCGGACTGAGCTGGCCAATAAACTTTTTAAAACATTAATATCAGCCCAGGGGCCCGAAATTTCTGTCGGTGGGCCTGTTCGCAACTTTGTAATAGTTTTATATATTGATATCTTCTGAGGACAACTAGCAACTTAAGTAAGTTAATAAAATAACATTGGCTTCTGACTTCATTTTTATACATATGTATAATAAAATAATAAAGTACAAACTCCGTGATTTCTGAGTGATGCTATTATATTTGCAAATTTACTTTTTAGCAGAATTAATTTTATTTTAAATTGAATAATTGTTGTTGATAGATCTGTTCTTTGTTTTCAGTATTTTATAAGAAATATCACACAAATAGCTAAGCTTTATTCATGCATCTTTGTCATTCTTCCCGGGTTGTACGTTAAACAAACAGTATAATAATATAAATCAGGTATCTATTATGTAACAATTGTGTAGCATAACTATTGGTCAATATATTTATAACAGGAATCAGAAATTGCTCAGCCTCAATAAATTTTTATCATTAAAACTCTGTACTATTTACATTATTTTTAACAAAACTGCAACATACCATGCATTATTGAAACGTAGTTAAAATTATATATTTCTAATTAATAGCTAAACAATCGGTACTAAAATGCACCATTCCAGATATGGAACTGCAAAAAATTTCTTGGGGAGGGGACTCACTGAGATCCCCTCCCCAAACCCCTCCTCTCCGTTGGCAAGCTTTCGACGCTTCGCGCCTCCATTTTCGTCCCCCCCCCCGAACATTACTTTTACCCCCACCAGGGGCGGATTTAGGGTGAGGGGCCTGGGGAGCCATGCCCCCGCCCCGTTATCGCAAGTTTAGGTAATACATCATTAAATTATCAAAATATTTTTTGTTCTAAGACCAATTTTCAACAATGAAAGTAGTTCCCCCCCCCCGGGGGTCAATGTTTTGCCCCCCCCCCCCTCAAAGTTGTCTAGATCCGTCCCGATCATTTCTTCGGCACCCCCCCCCCCGAAAAAAATTTCTTCGCCCCCCCCCCCCGAAAATGTCTTCGGTCCCCCCAATCCAATATTCCTGGCTACGGGCCTGAATTCTCTGTGTGTAGGATATTTTTGAAGACATTATATTCAGAAAAAAAAAAATAAATTAAACAATCCACAAACACAAAGAAGAAAAAAATCCTTGCGTCAGCCTAAACCGTACACAGCTAGAATGAAATTTTGTTTGGTTGTCTATCCTGGTATCTAGATATCCATGCTCAACATTGTAACTGACATTTTACCCCAACATTGTAGCCCAACATTGGGTTTCTTTCTCATCTTACGATTCCAGTGAGTACTTGAAATTCATGCTGCGAATTGACAGATGGAAGGAGAGATTAATACATAGATAAATAGATGTCTTGATAGATAGATGTGTTGATAAATAGATGTCTTGGTAGATAAATGTATTGATACATAGATGTAGTGATCAATAGATGTAATGATCGATAGATGTAATGTTCGATAGATGTAGTGATCGATAGATGTAGTGATCGATAGATGTAGTGATCGATAGATGTAATGATCGATAGATGTAGTGATCGATAGATGTAGTGATCAATAGATGATGGCTTTCTCTGGACCTGCGTTGGATAAGACTTCGTTTGCGACTGGCCCTCAACACAGACAATAAATTGTAAGAAGGAGCATGTCATTCCTTTAGATGTCTGACAAGTGGAAGTTTGTATGGAAGCTTGTATGGAATGATAGATTACTTCAAATACAGAACAGATTTATCGTTTTTGCTGAGTTGTCTCAACATTTCCTTGTTTAGTTCATTGAAATGATTTCTCGCCTGGTTTACTCTGGCCCCCATACCACTTGTTACCTGTCATGCCTTGAGTCAATTGACTTAACGACTTTAAGGTCCGTTGGTGCTTCAGGTCCAGGGGTGTCTTAGCATGGATCTGACTGACCTGGTCACTCGCTGAGGTTCACATGGTGGCTTGGTTAGGGCAGGGAGGGGGGATTATGGCTGTGTTGATCTCACGTTATGGGAAAATACTTCTTAGTCCATCAGGTAGTGTATTAAAAATATTAAATGTGTACACATAAAATGAATGCATTCCGTTCACAAAAATTTTTTTCAGCCAAAATACGTTTTTCCCGATTGTCTGCAATCGCCCTCTATTTTCGTTACAAAAAGAAAATTGATTTACACGTTCTATTAGGTATTGTTGGATTTTATATCATAGTACTATAGTACTATAAATACGATACAAAATCCAAAAAACAATTACAAAATGTATCGATTTTTCGAAAGTTTATTTAACAAGATACATGAAAAAATATTAAATTTACTTGCGACCTAGAGTTGTAGCTCATAGAGTAAAATTTATTTAGAATACCAATGTTTTTGAAAGTTGACAGTCATTGGAAATATAGAAGGTTGTCACTGCGTCATTAGTGTAGGCAGCTGTAGTCGATGCATTTCAACTATCTGCACCAGTAGTTGAGCAGATCTTCAGATCAGGTTGTGTTAAAAACTAGTTGAAAGTGGTGGCTAGAGGAATTATTTTTATAGTTGCATCGTTCATTGCTTATCAAAGACACTGATATTCTAGAATGTGTGATAAGATGAATGTAAAGTTGACTTGTCCCTAACGGGCAATCGGGATTAGCACAACGCCCAGCCGCCTTTGCTTCCCCAACTTAAGTCAGGTAGTCATATAAATGATGGGTAGACTTGTGGGACAACTTTGAACCAAATTTCACCAGGAAAAAAATCCCATGGTTCTCAGGACTGTCAGGTCGACAGTCGAATATCTACACCGCTCGTCCACACGTTCCTCATATAATACTATCTGTCAAACTAAATTGAAATAACAAATAATAATTTAGTTATCTATTTTGACTTCGTGCTGTACCGTGTGATGGTCAACCCAGTTAAAAAATAATGCAAACTTTTGCTTCACAAAATCGCTCAAGTAGGCTATGCATTTCAAAACTTGCAGTATACATGTTTAGCAAAACTTTATGCAGCAGTGCCCCCTCCTCCCCTAAACTTCATACAACATGAGCTGCTCCTGCCTTGATGAACCCCACTTGACATTCATAAGACATTAGGGGGCCCTGCCTAGATGGTCATTTGAAATTCATAAGACAGGAGGGGGCCCTGCCTAGATGGTTCCCTTGAACTTTATGGGTTTCGAAGCAGTATACCTGCTACATCCAATGCCCACAGTATGAATTGAGTACTGGTGCTAATAGTTCACCGGATTCAAATATGAGCTCAGATACTAAACTAAAGCTAATCGTTGCTGTCAACTTTATTCCTTTCACATAAACAACAAAGTGGGCTCAACTTTTAGACAGGAAATAAAATGCACTTACAAACTTATTTATATCTTTTAAATCTGGATCCGTTCCCACCCCCCACCCCCCTCTACTAATAAAATATACCCCCCTCCCACGCTTTTTTTTTTCATTAGTCTGTCCCGTATATATACTGGGACCAGTGGCCATGTAGTCCTGAAAGTTAGCGTCCTGTATTAGTATTACATTCTGCGACAAGCTCAAGACTTGTGTAGACCAACAATGTTGATAGTAGAAATAAATAGTCGGTGATAAGGTCAAACCAAAAGAAACCTTAAGTCGTATAATCCGTGGAATTCAAGGCCCGCTATCGCCATGATAGGGCCTAGCTTATCTTGGATCGGAGTTAATAACCGCAGTTTGAAAAGAGCCCATTTACCTACTGCTCCAATTTACTTTCCAGTACTTGCGGGGGCCCAATCTGTAAACATTTGAGAAGCGAATTCAAAGTCTGTAAAAAGAAATAAACTCTGAAACGTTGTTTGACGTTTTAGGGGGGATGTTTGTCCCCGTGGAATAAACGACATTGTTGGAAATATAAATTTTAGAGTAGAAAAACACTTCACATAGAAACACGTCACGTGATATATACCTGCTAGGTTGGGGGATTTATTCGCCCCTTTTTTTTCTCTTGAAGACGTTAATAATTTTATGAACATAATAAATAACATATTTTCCTTAGCAATATATAGTGGGTTACATCTATCAGTTTCGTTATGGAGTTATCTGCAACTTACAATTAAGTTGATTGAATCATGCATTAACTAATCTCAGCTCTGTCCATGATACGATACATAACACGTATGCCGATATATTACACTGTAGCCAATGTTCAGGCAGGGCCGTTCTTATAGACAGGCAATTCAGGAGAGCACCTATAGCCTCCACTGTCAAATGGGCCATCATTCCAAATGTTCCTGTCAAATATGATGTTTTCGGGGCTCCTTTATCTGAGACGTTATACATGACGCAAACAATATTTATATATATATCAATATATCTACGATTATCAGAGTTAAGATACTTGGACATGGAGCCGATTTTTATGTTGGGGGGGGGGGTAGATACTTTTAGAGATTTCTTGAGCCCCAGACAAAAGTACCTGTCGGGGCCACAATCTAACAGAATTTATATTGGAAGTGGATCTTAACCTATTACCTAGTTGGCCGCCTTTCCCAGAGAACGGGCTTGCTATCAGCGCTATTGGGGGGGGGGGGGGTCTCACATTTTGTTCAAACTTAGGTCCTTAACTGCGGTAATGGCCTTTAGGGGTGTTTCCACCATTTTAAAACCACGGGGGGGGGGGTAGTAGGATACGTTTGTAAAACATTTCCATAAATAATTTTACTAAGTATTGGTGTTTTAGGAGTTAGTTTGGATTCCTCTTTGAAGTTCACAGTTAAGAGGTAATGCATAAATGAGGTCAGGGTCATTTCATAATGTCTTGTCTACAGCAGTGACCATCGAGGTTAAAGACTACGCCCCCCAAACCTCCCCAGATGATCAGTGCTGAGGTTTCTGGAATGTCGTTGGGCATCGAACCCGTTTCACGTACGTTGCTTGGTCCTGCATACATTACTGGAGTCTGTTAATACAAGACTGTCCCAGTTAAAATGTATTCGATCATACAATAAGTCCTCACATTGGTACCGCGCATTGAGGTAAAGCAACACTTTGTAATTGCTTTATTTAACATAAGTAACATTGATACTAGAAATGTATATACTATGCAACAGTTTCTAATTGCTTTATTTAACAAAAGTAACATTGATAGAAGAAATGTATATACTTTAGAGCCTATAATTTAGTTGACAAAAAATTTCGCTTATCAAAAGTTAACTATCGACACATTCAGACTGAGAAATGTCGGGGGGGGGGGGGAGAAAAAAAAAAGGGGGGGGGGGCTTTGAAACCAGTGTTGTACACACATAACCTAAAAAAGGGATTTGGGAATTTCCCAGAGAACTGTAGCAGGCACGTGATCCTCGTGGAAGATATTACACACACACGTATTGTCACAATATAGATATACAATATCATTACGTTACACACACCTGAGCTTCCCCCCCCTCCATTTCTATCTTTCTCATTATAAATAAAGGGTGAACGGTGGGGGTGGGTGGGGGGGGGGGAGGATCAAGACACTTTTGGCAATGACGTCATGACAATTTACGACACGCCCAGTTGCCAATCACAATGTTGTATAGAGTAGTTCTTGACTTACTGTCACACTGACCTCTGGCAGGACAATGACCAACTGATAGATTTCTTCTGATTCTCAAAATTCAAGACAAGGAGACCAGGAAATTACTAACTGACATTGTCAGGCTTTGTAGTCTACGACATTATGACTATATACTGCATGTTTGTATGTGTCTGTATGTTTCGGTGTGTCTGTATGTTTGGATGTGTGACATGTGTCTGTATGTTTTGATGTGTGTGTATATGTTTCGATGTGTCTGTATGTTTGGATGTCTCTGTATGTTTGGATACAGTATTTCTTTGTATTTCCTGTTTAGCCTTGTGAATGTCTTTATACACACATGTGTGTCTAAGTCTTTCTGAATTTCTTCATACCTTCGTGTCTATCAGGGGTGGGGTGTCGGAAAAATTATTTGCCGACACCGACACAAGTGTCGACATTCCATCAGCCGCCGACACCGACATCGGGGTAGGATGGGGCGGGGCAAAGGGAAATAACTGTGTATTTATTTTCCTTTCTCATACCTCATACTATATATAAAGATACACGTTTAATTATATATTTAAAGGCTTTATTTTGCTACCGATTTTCTTTCGATATTTGATGTATACTTTCAACAAACAATATATACTTATGCACGTTAAAATATATTTCGCTATAGTGAAGTTTATTTGTTTAAATGTATTAATATACATCTATATTTACTTTTGTTACTGACTCTTTATCAATGTATACTTATAATCAGAAAAGGAAAAAAAAATGTTTCAATAATGCAATAATGCAATACTTAGTGATAAATAAAAATATAAACACATTCGGGCAGGGTCAGCATAATACATTTTTGGGCGCAAGTGCAAAACTTATTTGTCCCCCGCCCCATCCCATTTTTAATTGCGAGAATCTTAAAATAATTTTGCTAATGCTAAGCCTATCGCAGGAAATGATTTAAGCTGTATTTTAAATTGACTGAACATATTTACCTCGATCATTTGACTCTTTAAGGTTACTAAAGTACAGGTACTGTTGCAGCATTTTCCTATTTTTTCCTATTCATTATCTGGAAGTTGTCGCTCTTAAGATTAAACAAACTGGCCGGCTGCCTAGGCACTCTCGAATACACACACCACTTCTATGGTACCGGTAGATTTTATTTTGAATGAACAAAATAAAAATTGCCTGTGTATCGTACTGTGCTGCTCTTTAAAATCAAGTTTGTCGGCATTTTTGTTTTTTTGCCAACCACCATGAATTATAGATGTTTATAAAATAACTTAAAGAATGTAAAATTATGTTGCTGTATGCATTGTATGGGCCTAATATGAAATAGCTTTTGTCTCATTTGTAATGTAATAACTAAATAAGAAAAGTAAATACATAAAATTCCCGAACTATGCAGTTAAATGTGTTTATTTTAATAATTATGCACAGGGCGCCGAGATAGACGTGTCTCCGAAACAGTAATCTTGAAAACAATGTTCAGCTTCTAAACCAAACATTGGCAATCTACGACCTGTTAAACATTTTGATTTGACCCGCAGTAAACTCCCCTTAGTTCATTTACATTGATAACATTTACATTTATGTTAGCTAACAAAGTATTATAAACACCACAGTGATCTGCTCTTGGTCCAGCCCTTCAATCAAACTTAAGAACCTATTGTGGTTCTTCAGTAGTTATTAATCTACATCGGTGATATGTGATTTCGCAGCATGTCTATAACGACGAAAAAAAAGTTATCAGTTGTACGTGTAACATTGAAAGGTCACAAAAACACTAGATATAGACATCAAGAGTAGCTGCAGTGAATACATTGAAGTAACAGAAGTGTATGGTCTACTTATGCCAGAGTATGCGGGATGCTATTTTCATACTAAATCTGGAGCGGCCCATTCGCTACCTTTAATTAATTTCTCAGTTTTTATGCTGAAATATTAGTCAAGATTATTGTCAGCGATTGACTAAACAAGTCACTGCAAAGTACGGACATATCCAACAACACTAGAGCAATGATGCTTGGAAGTTTATAAGTGGCCATTCAGGGTATGCAGAAAGCTGAAATACAATCATGGCAAGGGCTACAGACACAAATAAAAGATGGATGTTCCAGAGCTATTTTTAGAGAAGAGAGAAAGACGTATGAAGACACTATATACTTAACAGTTAATAGACAAAGTAATCATTATTTTACACCCTAATTAAGCCTGAAATATGTAGTTAAAAATGTTGTATATTGTTAAAGGTTGCACACTTTTCAGAGCAGTGGTGGGGGGCGGGAGGGGGGAGAGCCAAAAAAACTCACAATAATGGCACCTCAATAGCTAGCTACGGACTTGGATCTCGTGTAATACCATTGTAACGTAATTGGGCAATGTTTCAGTCAGGCTGAGAGAAATTAAGTTGTGTGTGGGGGGGGGGGGGGTGTTAGTGGCGAGTTAACTTTGACTGTTTGAACATTTGAAACAGGTCACTTGTTGAGGTTCTAAAAGATGGATAGGTTTGTGTGTATACTAGGTATATGACTTGAAAAACAAATTTTGTAATTTTACAAGTGGCGTGCCAGATTTTGATGAGCTTTTATATAAAAATAATAAATACCACAAAAAATCATCAATTTTGTTGAAAAAGTTCACCCACCAAAACATTTTTTAGTTTAAAAATAATCCTTTTGGCTCTTTTTACTGAAGTTTACTTTTACTCCAGTTGTTTACCATTAAAATTCTATTTCCTGTTCTCCATGTTAGATTTTTCAATTATACTTGAGTTTGAATGATTATTTTAATTTTGCTTAATTTTATTCTTAAAAATGTCTTTAAAAAAGTCATCACTTTCCGTTGCTAAAAATAAGGACAAATGGGCGAGTAATTTGAAAAAAATTCAAAACAAAATTGGAATCGAGATCGAGCCATTGCATTCACATTCTAGAATGCCAAAAGAGTGGATGACAATTCAAAGTGGAGGTAAGACGGGATACACTACAACTAAAATTGCTAGTCAAAGTACAATTCATCCATCAAAACGGAAAATTGTTTGCAAAATTAATGAGGCACAACAACAACAAAGCTGTTTTGAAAGTTCCAGTGATTCAAGTGATAACGAGAATTCTCAAAGTAGCTCTGACGGTGCTGATGCAATGCAGTCATCCACAGAAAGCTTGGATCAAAGCACACATAAGAAACAATCACAGCAATCTACTTCTAGTGCAGTTTCATTAGTTCAATCTGGGAAACTACCAGCTCGAAGAGCAGCATTAGTAAGCAAAATTTTGCATAAGTCCGGCGTAAAAATAGCAACTCCTTCTCAGTCAGGTGTCTATCGAGCTGTATTCAGAGAAGCAAGTAAACTAAAAGAAACATTAATAAATACTTTGCGTAATAGCTTATGGAGTTTACATTTTGATGGTAAAATTCTGAAGAAAAAAGAACACCAAGTAGTTGTATTAAAAAATGAAGCAAAAGAAGTGAGGCTAGCCGTCTTAGTTTTACCTGATGGCAAAGCTGCTACGATCGGATCTGCCATTCAAAAAGTTTTAGATGAATATAACTTATGGTCAGTTATAAACATGATAGTGTCAGACACTACAAATGTTAATACAGGGTCGAAGTCTGGTGTTGTGGTGAAACTTCAGAAACTGTTTGTTCAACATGGTGAGTCTGCACCAGTCTTTATAGATTGTCAGCACCATATACTTGATCGTGTTCTTAGACACGTGTTTGATGCATTGCTCGGTGATTCAACTGAGTCTCCTAACATAAATTATCCATTTGTAAATAAGATACTTAAAGATTATGAAATGTTAAAAAAAGATTTTGAAGTAAAACAAAGAAATGTGCTCCAATTTTAGAAAAACAGGAAATAGGTTGGAGAGATGATATGAAATTTTTGCACCATCTAATTTGCGTTTTCAAGCATTTTAAGAGTTCTCAACAAATGCCAAAAGTTAATTTTAGCGCACTGCCTGGCCTCAGCAATGCCCGATGGAACTCTCGAGCAATTTTTGCATTGCTGGCTTTCATACTATTGCCTGATGAACGAAAGAACTTTCAGAAATTGTATGAATTTATATGTGGACATTGTAGTGATGCCTGGCTTAGTGATCATCATTACAAAGCTGAACAATATGAACTTCTTTTCCATGCTGTTAATGATTATCCAAAAGGGTTGCGCTGTCTTCGAACTCATTGGTCTCAAAGTCCATCTCCGATACTCACTCCACGTAGCAATGTTTGTGCAGAAAGAGCAATAAAAGTTCTGCAAGATATTATTCCCTTTTGCCACTCACCAGAGAAACTGAATTTACGTTTTATTTTACAAATAAAAGTTTATGAAACAATACTTGAAATTATTAACAAATGTCAATTTTTCTAAAACTTCAAAATGTTTGGTGGGTGACATTTTTCAATTTTTTAAATAAATTTGATATGGTTTTGTGTTTCTACAATAAAAACTCATCTGTTGATGGTATGCCATACAAGTGTTGTTCTGAAGTCATATACCTAGTGTATACCTTCGCCAACATGGAAATAGATAGAGAAATGCTAACTAAACATTTCTTATGATATACTGTACAATGATGAGTAAATAACAAAAAGAACATAACAGGAGCCTTCCTATCTGCTTCCAGTCACAATTCGTTAATTTTGACAATTCATTGTACTGTGGAGAATCTCGCTTTGGAAAATAATTCATTTGCCGATAAACAAATTTACCAAGTATTTATTTTAAAAGAAAAAAAATAACTTGATGAACATATTATATTAAAGATTGCATAAGAACTGTATGACGTTGTTCTGAATTATTTAAAGTTCTAGTATTTTCCCGTCCTTTTATTGGGGCAGGTTTTCGCGCCAACACCGACCCCGGACGAAGTACAAACGCCGACACCGACACCGGGCAAAACCTGCCGACACCAACACCGAATCTGGCTCCCCACCCCTGGTGTCTATGTCTTTCTGAATGTCTTCACACCTATGTTTCTATGTCTTTCTGAATGTCTTCACACCTATGTTTCTATGTCTTTCTGAATGTCTTCACACCTATGTTTCTATGTCTCTCTGCATTGTCGTCGCCCCTGTGTATGTCTATCTGCATTTTCTTTGTAGCCGTTTGTTTATATGTCTTATTGTATGTCTTAAGGCCTTTGTGTCTGTGTCTACATTTTAGTCTTTATGTTAATATGAATGCATTTCTCTCTGTATGGTATTATGCCTGCGTGTAAGCATGTCTTTGTGCTTGTATTATTTGTGTCAGTTGGTATGTCTTTGTGCTTGTATTATTTGTGTCAGTTACTATGTCTTTGTCTCCGTGTGTCCTAACTTGTAGTGCTGTGTATGTATATGTGAATATAAGTCACAGTTATAAAACTGAATGTTCATCAACAATATATTGTGTGGCAATTTCTATCAGGCTACAAGCTCAAACACTGATTAATAAAAAAATGTATATCAGCAGAGAGCCTAGGTTAATAACGAAACAAACCAACGACACTTGCAGTCACTTGCATTGGAGACTGTGTTCTCTTCTAGTCACCAACACATTGAGACTGTGTTCTTTTCTAGTCACCAACACACTAAGACTGTGTTCTAGTCACCAACACATTGAGACTGTGTTCTCTTCTAGTCACCAACACATTGAGACTGTGTTCTCTTCTAGTCACCAACACATTGAGACTGTGTTCTCTTCTAGTCACTAACACATTGAGACTGTGTTCTCTTCTAGTCACCAACACACTAAGACTGTGTTCTCTTCTAGTCACCAACACATTGAGACTGTGTTCTCTTCTAGTCACCAACACATTGAGACTGTGTTCTCTTCTAGTCACTAACACACTAAGACTGTGTTCTCTTCTAGTCACCAACACATTGAGACTGTGTTCTCTTCTAGTCACCAACACACTAAGACTGTGTTCTCTTCTAGTCACCAACACATTGAGACTGTGTTCTCTTCTAGTCACCAACACATTGAGACTGTGTTCTCTTCTAGTCACTAACACATTGAGACTGTGTTCTCTTCTAGTCACCAACACACTAAGACTGTGTTCTCTTCTAGTCACCAACACATTGAGACTGTGTTCTCTTCTAGTCACCAACACATTGAGACTGTGTTCTCTTCTAGTCACTAACACACTAAGACTGTGTTCTCTTCTAGTCACCAACACATTGAGACTGTGTTCTCTTCTAGTCACCAACACATTGAGACTGTGTTCTCTTCTAGTCACCAACACATTGAGACTGTGTTCTCTTCTAGTCACCAACACACTGAGACTGTGTTCTCTTCTAGTCACCAACACACTGAGACTGTGTTCTCTTCTAGTCACCAACACATTGAGACTGTGTTCTCTTCTAGTCACCAACACACTAAGACTGTGTTCTCTTCTAGTCACCAACACATTGAGACTGTGTTCTCTTCTAGTCACCAACACAGCAATATTAACAACAAAGATCACACCGATGGTTGTATGTGTGTGTGTGTGTTCTGTGTCTGTGTTTTAACGAAGAGATAACATATGGTTGACTTCACTGACGTCACCAAGATTACATATCAATCATTGTAGCTGTTTTTTATGTTAAAAAAAAGTACTCGTTCTAATTGAAAATTCCTCCATAATGGAAATTTCACTGTGGCCAACGTAATAGCGATAAAAAAATTTAATACATTTTCCAAAATAACAAAAAAAAAACAATAAAACAAAACTTCAATTATTTTGTATGACAATATTTTTTTGCTATACTCTTAAATCAAAGTTCAAGTAGCAAAGACATTTCAAAAGTTCAAATTTAAAGTCAATAGTTCCCCTCCCCCTGGTCCCAAAGAGGTTGGATGGGGGGCCCCGGGCACAAAAGAAAATATAAAGAGAAAGACAGTGGATAATTTAATTTGAATCGTGAAACTAGGGATTGTAGGCCCTTCAAAATCTCGGGGCCCCGGGCGCCCGCCCATAAATCCGCCTCTGGCCCTCACCCCCGAACATAAGTTTTGTAAGAGTTTTATGGTACGTAACCTACTTTTGTTCTTGTAAGACAGAATGTTTAATTTTAAAACGGCCATTATACTTAAGAAATAGCTTATGTATTCAATTAAAATTCAATACAGGCCTAGTATTGTCAAATAGAATCTTAAAGATTATGTCAGCATTGATTCAAAAAAAAATGTCGAGAAAATCAAAGAGTAAAGAGAATTTTAATAATTTGGAATTGTCCATACATAGTTTATAGATCTTTTTATTTTATCTTACACCTGTGAAGAGAAATTATTTTACTGACATATACTGTTATTTTACTGACATAAACTGTTATTTTACTGACATATACTGTTATTTTACTGACATAAACTGTTATTTTACTGACATATACTGTTATTTTACTGACATATACTGTTATTTTACTGACATAAACTGTTATTTTACTGACATATACTGTTATTTTACTGACATAAACTGTTATTTTACTGACATATACTGTTATTTTACTGACATATACTGTTATTTTACTGACATATACTGTTATTTTACTGACATAAACTGTTATTTTACTGACATATACTGTTATTTTACTGACATATACTGTTATTTTACTGACATAAACTGTTATTTTACTGACATATACTGTTATTTTACTGACATAAACTGTTATTTTACTGACATATACTGTTATTTTACTGACATATACTGTTATTTTACTGACATATACTGTTATTTTACTGACATATACTGTTATTTTACTGACATATACTGTTATTTTTAGGGAGCCGGTGTGAGTTTGAATCAATTTTTTTAAATTTGTGATTTTAAATAATAAGTATAAACAATCCAAAGACTTTCTTCAAAATAGAATGAAGTGTGGGTAGAGAGATACATGTTAGTATATATGTCTTAATGTGGGTAAACAAAGTTATTATGCAAAGGAGAAGGTACAGTTTTGATAAATTATGTTCAAACAATATTTTAAAATCTTTTAAGATCAGAGATGTTACCAGCTAGAGATGTTACCAGCTAGATATGTTACCAACTAGAGATGTTACCAGCTAGAGATGTTACCGACTAGAGATGTTACCAACTAGAGATGTTACCAACTAGAGATGTTACCAACTAGCGATGTTACCAGCTAGAGATGTTACCAGCTAGAGATGTTACCAACTAGAGATGTTACCAACTAGAGATGTTACCAGCTAGAGATGTTACCGACTAGAGATGTTACCAACTAGAGATGTTACCAGCTAGAGATGTTACCAAATAGAGATGTTACCAACTAGAGATGTTACCAACTAGAGATGTTACCGACTAGAGATGTTACCGACTAGAGATGTTACCAACTAGAGATGTTACCAACTAGAGATGTTACGACTAGAGATGTTACCGACTAGAGATGTTACCAACTAGAGATGTTACCAACTAGAGATGTTACCAGCTAGAGATGTTACCAGCTAGAGATGTTACCAACTAGCGATGTTACCAGCTAGAGATGTTACCAACTAGAGATGTTACTAACTAGAGATGTTACCAGCTAGAGATGTTACCAAATAGAGATGTTACCAGCTAGAGATGTTACCAACTAGAGATGTTACCAAATAGAGATGTTACCAACTAGAGATGTTACCAACTAGAGATGTTACCAACTAGAGATGTTACCAAATAGAGATGTTACCGACTAGAGATGTTACCGACTAGAGATGTTACCAAATAGAGATGTTACCGACTAGAGATGTTACCAACTAGAGATGTTACCAACTAGAGATGTTACCAGCTAGAGATGTTACCAGCTAGAGATGTTACCAACTAGCGATGTTACCAGCTAGAGATGTTACCAACTAGAGATGTTACCAACTAGAGATGTTACCAGCTAGAGATGTTACCAACTAGAGATGTTACCAACTAGAGATGTTACCAGCTAGATATGTTACCAAACTAGAGATGTTACCAACTAGAGATGTTACCAGCTAGATATGTTACCAACTAGAGATGTTACCAGCTAAAGATGTTACCAACTAGAGATGTTACCAACTAGAGATGTTACCAACTTTATTGGCGGCCGGTGCGGGTTGTAAAAATGCCACCATTTTCCGTGCACAAATATAAGGCAGTAACAGAGTAACGCCCCGTGCACCTACACCACTGGTTCATGTACCTACACCACTGGTTCATGTACCTACACCACTGGTTCGTGCACCTACACCACTGGTTCATGTACCTACACCACTGGCTCGTGTACCTACACCACTGGTTCATGTACCTACACCACTGGTTCGTGTACCTACACCACTGGTTCGTGTACCTACACCACTGGTTCATGTACCTACACCACTGGTTCGTGTACCTACACCACTGGTTCGTGTACCTACACCACTGGTTCATGTACCTACACCACTGGTTCGTGCACCTACACCACTGGTTCGTGCACCTACACCACTGGTTCGTGTACCTACACCACTGGTTCGTGTACCTACACCACTGGTCCGTGTACCTACACAACTGGTTCATGTACCTACACCACTGGTTCGTGTACCTACACCACTGGTTCGTGTACCTACACCACTGGTTCGTGTACCTACCTACTCCACTGGTTTAAAAAGTCCATACATCGAAATCAGTATTGTTAACTTTGCAAGTTTTCTAATGGTGTTTCGTGAAATCTTTTTGAACAGTTAACTTTTATTGCATACACATATGTATCTTTAAAGCTTAGAGCATATGTATCTAAATATCTTCCGTTGTACATGTGTACAAGTGAAGTGATATACTGGTTGAATGTACATACAATTACGGGTGTAAAAATTAATATGAACACGTTTGGAGAAAACTCATTGCGCATTATACTGTGTGTAAATACAATTTAGTCATTTTAAAGATCATTTAACCCTCTCAAGGGTTTATTGGAGCATCTGTTTCAGTAGTCATGTGCAGTCATGGCAGTGCCCAGCCGAGGGATTTGGGGGCCCGTGGGGGAGGGCTTGGCCTCTTTGGGGGTCCCTGCATTTTGACATTCGACACCATGGTATGAGATAATATACTTAATATTTAATGTAAGCAAAAATTGGGACCACCACCCCCCCACTCAAGCTGGGGCCCGGGGAGAACTTTCGAATTTGGACACCCCCCTCCTCCCACCCTAGGCATGCCTCTGACTAAAGGCATATTGGGGGGCCGTGTTTTTAGTCAAACGCCCAGCCGCCTTTACTCTATCACTTGGTTCGAAACTCTGACCCTTCCAGTTGACAGTCGAGCTCTGTACACCATACGACCACAGTACCACACTTCCCCATGTAAATACAATATTAACTTTAAAAATTTATTCATACTGTCCTCTTTATTCTGATTATCTTTTAAAGATTAAATCAAAGAACCTTAACATATTTTTTTTATAAGAAATAATATAAATTCTTAATTCTTTTTCATGAATGATTTCCCTTGTTTCGTTATTAATAATTGATTCAACATTGCCTTCCTCAACGAGCCAGTGTTATCTGATATTTCCTTCAAACATTGATTCTCCCTATCTCCACCCCCCCCCCCCCCACCACCTTGACAAATTAGTCGGTAGCCAGCCATCCACCAGACCCCGCCCACCTCCCGGTGAACCCACACATCCAATCGGCACGTTTCCTCGGGGAGTTCGCTCCCCTCTTCTTTTTTTTTTTGTTATTGACATGGATCAGCTGATGTTGTCCGCGAGACTCAGTGTGCCATTCATAGGAGCTGCGGAATTTGACCTCGACATCCAATGCTTGAAAGGGTGGGGAGGGGGGGGGGTAAAGCATGAATGGAGCGAAACTTTTGCGGCTCTCTCTCACTCTCACCTTCCCCTCCCCCACATCCTAACCTTGCACTACCACCCAGTAACCATCTAACTTCCCGGTGGTACCTATACACACATCAGCACAGTGGGTAACACCTACAAACACACATACAACAGCTTAGCGGTATCACCACACACACACACACTCTGACTTTAGACGTACAAACACACAATCTGACTTAGACGTACCTACACACACTTACATGGACGTGCAAACACACACTGACATTGACGTACCTACACACTCTGACTTTAGACGTACCTACACACACTGACATGGACGTGCAAACACACACTCTGACTTTAGACGTACCTACACACACTGACATGGACGTACCTACACACAATCTGACATGTAAAAATGTTTATTTCAATCCAATTTTTTATATTTTTTTAAGTATTCTTTTCTGTTAATTTATTTATATGTATTTTTTTTTCAAATCTATTTATTGAGACAAATATATCAAATATGAGTCATTAAGACTTAGTCAAATTTATACTTACAGTATATACACATATAAACTATTTAAGAGGTCATTTTTATTGCATGAAAAGAGCCACTCCTTAGTGCAGATAGGTTACGACAATGTACTCTCAACAACTAATGGAATTTCTACTGGTCAGCTGACCAGATCTTCTGGAGACCGAGCTGGAACAGGGGCGACTATTAGAACGTAAGGACAATCACGGACATAAAACCTAGTATGGACAAACATGAAGAAAGTTCATTCCACTGGTGCATTAGAGCCAAAATCCTTTTGAGAGATGGATCAGTCTGTGTATCAGTCTGTGTATCAGTCTGTATATCAGTCTGTGTATCAGTCTGTGTATCAGTCTGTGTATCAGTCTGTGTATCAGTCTGTATATCAGTCTGTGTATCATTGTGTATCAGTCTGTGTATCAGTCTGTTGTACCAGTCTGTGTATCAGTCTGTGTATCATTGTATATCAGTCTGTGTATCAGTCTGTGTATCAGTCTGTGTATCATTGTGCATCAGTTTGTGTGTCAGTATTTGCGTATTTATCATTTGATTAGAAATATTCTCACCTATTTTTCTTCTACCTAAATTCATGTTCCATTTCATTCACTTCAGCAATTAATATTTATACGACAATAATTTGAACTCATCAAAAAGATCACTTTCAACTATTTTTGACGTAAAAAAAAATCACTGTGCATAAGTGACACTTTCTTTGATGTTTCAGACAATAAACACTTTCAAAATCAACGAAAAATGTAATTGACATCTAACAGACCAACACTGGCACACTGCATGTATTTCACAAGGGTTTATGAAAAGATTGCCGTTTCTACCTTGTACAGGCTGCACAGACAGTTTTACAGTATTGCTGTCTCACATATGAGCTGCAGTAAATGATTAAGTTCTATGCATATGGCTAAAACTATTTATGGCTTTGGCCATTAAGATAAGTACAATAAAAATTTGACAAGCAAATTGTTGATACGAAACTTACAGAAAATCTTGACAAAGAGTGCAACGCACGTACAAAAACGTGGGGGAATATTACTTGATGAGTGAGGCCGTATGGGCTGTTTTCGGAATCTATTTATTTATCAACTGGCGTTTATTATTATAAGTACGGTACAACCATTCACTTGCACATGACTGGCTAATAAAGGGAAAAATGAGGTTGTTTTTTTCTGCACTTGTTTCAACCTTCTTTGTTCGTTAGACCTACAGAGTTACACCCCCTTGTCCACCCTCTTCCCGTCCCCATTTCTGTAAAGTTCAATTTGTTATCCCCCTTAAAACTGGTTCCCGTCTCGACTAATAGTAAATGTTATCCCAGCTGTTACTTCGGATTACGGGTAAAGACAACACGTAATACATTCAAGTATTCGGTAGAAATATAATGATGTCACAAACTGCGTGAACCGTTTTACCATTGCCCATAGAGTTATTGAAATATTTTATTTGCCCTTCTCTTAACCCCTTCTATTGTCCACCATTTGTTATGTTTTATTATGCATTATTACAGTACCGTAAATACACCTAAAGAAATGGACCCTGACATCTGTCAGGATGGCGCCACTTAAGACAACCCTTACATTTTTAACGTGGGCCCATCACTCGCCAAATCTCATTCTATCTCATTCTATAGCTGCATAGCTCATTAACATTCTTGAAAAAGACTCAAGGACAGAGGTCCTCAATCTGTGTTTGAGCTGCACACCTCTTTTTGTGGCGCCTTGTTAACGCCTTCAATTCGTCCTACTATAGGATAATGGTGTCCCCAACTTTAAGGGACTTAGCATAACCTAGGGCAGCACCACCTATGACGGCCATGATTTTTCTGAACTTTGGCCCTTCTGAACACACTAACTCACCAACATCTAAGTAGTTTTATAGAACTTTAACGTACCCAGAAAGACCTAAGTCTACAAGACTATTAGATGCAGAATGAAGTAATTGTAGTTTTTGTCTTTGGTGAAGTCAACTCGCATTCTTTGTCCAGAGCCGTTCCTACGTATTTTGGGGCCCTAGTCAGAGATTTTCAGAGATGTTTCGGGCCCTGGTCAGAGATTTTCAGAGATGTTTCGGGCATAGTCAGAGATTTTCAGAGATATTTCGGGCCCTAGTCAGAGATTTTCAGAGATATTTCGGGCCCTGGTTAGAGACTTTCTGAGATATTTCGGGCACTGGTTGGAGACTTTCTGAGATATTTCGGGCCCTGGTTAGAGACTCTCTGAGATACTTCAGGCCCTGGTTAGAGACTTTCTGAGATATTTCGGGGCTTAAGGGAAAAGAATCTGGAGGGCTTACTTAGCATTTGGTTTAATAGGAATAAAGACTTTTAAGATATCCCTTTTACCGCGGGTTGGGTGGGGGGGGGGGGGGGAGTATGGGCAGCAGCTTATAGCTTGCTTTCCTATAAAAACTATTTCCGTATCACATGATGAGAGTAGCCGCAACAACAAAAAGTGTTGTAATCATAAGCACTGATAATGACTACAACTATTTAACTATTTCTCCCCCTTCACACACCCCCACCCCCGTGCACACATAAATGACTGATAATACTGACAAACCTAGAAACACCTCACCCTACCACCACAATCTCCTCACACGTAAACGAACGACTCAACACAACCCGTATGAGAGTTTAGAATTCGAATAACAGAAGCAAGCAATTAAATACTACATAACTTCAGCTAAGACGGTAGCATTCAGGAAAGTTCACCTTCTTTAGAAAAAAAAAATAAAAGTCAAATATTAGCATTTAACTAGTGACTTATCAAACAATATTTTTTTTTTAAAAGTTCAATGAAATTCATTTTGCTTAGCTTGCATTTTGGTAAAAGTCAAGGCCGTGAACTGTTAGATTTCATTTCTTTATTCACGGTCCCTCCACCCTCTAACAACTCGATTTCTATATTTGGGGGGGGGGGGGGGAATTAAAAGTTTCAGAGCTTTAGGGCGAGTAGTCTGATTGAAAGCGGGAAAAGAAAATACGTTACTACTAGTCTCTGTATGTAGTGTATAGTTTACTGTCAGTCTCTGTATGTATAGTTTACTGTCAGTCTCTGTATGTATAGTTTACTGCCAGTCTCTGTATGTAGAGTATAGTTTACTGTCAGTCTATGTGTGTAGTGCATTGTTTACTACCAGTCTCTGTATGTATAGTTTACTGTCAGTCTCTGTATGTAGTGTATAGTTTACTACCAGTCTCTGTATGTATAGTTTACTGTCAGTCTCTGTATGTAGTGTATAGTTCATTGTTAGTCTCTGTGTGTAGTGTATAGTTTACTGTCAGTCTCTGTATGTATAGTTTACTGTCAGTCTCTGTATGTAGAGTATTGTTTACTGTCAGTCTCTGTATGTATAGTTTACTGTCAGTCTCTGTATGTATAGTTTACTGTCAGTCTCTGTATGTATAGTTTACTGTCAGTCTTTGTATGTATAGTTTACTGTCAGTCTCTATATGTAGAGTATTGTTTACTACCAGTCTCTTTATGTATAGTTTACTGCCAGTCTGTGTATTTTATAGTTTACTGCCTGTCTCTGTATGTAGTGAATAGTTCACTGCCATGATCTATATAGGAAACATAATTTTGATGATATACTGTATGACTTCGCTTCATGCAAGGCTCGTAAAGTTAATTTGATCGTGATTACGTACTTAGTAAAGAATTAATAAAATACAAAAACGAATTTATTTTCTAATCTTAATTTTCACTTATTATCCTTATCCCTACCCAGACTGGGCCCCGCGCAACCGTTTCGCATCGGGCCCCGCTATTGTTAGGGTCGCCCTGCACACATATATGCACACACACACACACATACATACACACTTATTTACACACACACTCGTATGCATGCTAACAAATACACATAGCTGTCGTCTGATTAAGTGCTGCAACCAATGGAAATTATGCACGTTCTTCAGAACAGACCAATGGGAAGCACGATCGGTAATTGCAATCTGCTGATTTTCAAAGTTTCAAATCTCGTCTTCCAAATTCAACTTGTCGCATGCCTCATACCCCCCCTCTTTCCATCGCCCACCCCATATATAATGCACGCGTCCCCTGTTAGTACGCCAAGTGGAGTGACGTCTGGGTAAAAAAAAAAACTACAACTCTTTTTGCAACTCACTACTTTTTTAGGTCATGGGCTACGAAAAAAAAGTTTCAAAGTAGCTCAGACAATCGACGCCTGCTCTGTAAACGTCCTTCTTCACTACCGCCACCTGTTGATTCAACTGCTCAACACAGACTTCTTCATGCACCATTTAAACCAACCAATCGTTAATGCGCGCGAGCATTTTTTGAAATTACTCCCAACCTGCCTTGTTGTCTGCTGTGTGATTTCAACAGGTGGTACAGTTCCACTCTTGTCTCTCACCCGACTTGTTGCAGGTGTCAGTAGGTCACAGACACTGAATAGCTCACAGGTCAAATGTCAATAATGAAGAACTATTAACATTTTGGTAGTCATGTGACAAAGACTTGATCTGTGATGCAATACTTGGATTTTTTTAAACCAATGAAAAACGTTGTGGAGCCTACACTTCTATCTATCTATCTATCTATCTATCTATCTATCTATCTATCTATCTATCTATCTATCTATCTATCTATCTATCTATCTATCTATCTATCTATCTATCTATCTATCTATCTATCTATCTATCTATCTATCTATCTATCTATCTGTCTATCTGTCTATCTGTCTATCTATCTATCTATCTATCTATCTATCTATCTATCTATCTATATGTCTGTCTAAATATTTTTATGTATGCCTGTATGTATGACTGTCTGTATGTAAGTATGTCTATTTACGTATTATTTATTTCTTATTATATTTGTGTTGTATGTGTTTATGTTTACAGTTGATTGTATACTTGTATGAAAGTCTAATTAAATTAAACATTACGAGAAATAAAGGTCGATCACGTGATATCAACACAAATTATTTTGGTGAGTTGACAACTTTTTTGTGTATTTTGTATTGTTAACTTTCTTTTGTTAACATATTAGTACACATTTGGAAAACACACACACAGAGACACACATACACATACATACCTGTACGTTTAGTAAAATAAAGATAAATAGACAGAGATCACAAGAGAGAGAGAGAGAGAGAGAGAGAGAGAGAGGGGGAGGTAGGTACAAAACCATGAGAAGACATAAATGTGGACAATATGAAAGAAAACGGTAGATGATCGTAATTTATCTTGAGAGGGTTGGACATATTGTGTGTTCTGTGCGAAATTACAAAGACACAACTTGATATATGTGGGTACATCAAACGTATGCTCAACAACTGATAACGCACATTTGGTTGAAGAATTGTAAACTCTTGCATGTTGAAATAAAGCCATACGGTAGCAACATTGTTGGCCTGGCGGAAAGGGGTGGAGGGGAATATGTTACCCTAATATTTCACGCCCATGATCACACAAACGGAACAGGATGGTATGTCCCCCCTCCATTCCACCCCCACCCCATCCAGTGTCAGCCACAAGTAGGTGACGAGAGAGGACGTAAGGTCGAAATTATATACAAAAAATTGCGACACGCGACGTAAGATTTCAAGGTTTTTCATTGGCTAGACGCTTTAACAGGTGGAAGCAGCCAAACATTTTGAAAAAAGAAATTCATTTATATTTTTATATCACGATTTTTTTTAAATATTTGAAACTAAACATGTGTGTGTGTGTGTGTGTGTGTGTCAGTGTATGCTAGGGGTGTGGGGGGATATGCAGATTAGCGTCGTGTGGCTTTTTTTTTTTTCAATGAACGCCCTGAAGTCTCCCCCTTTAAACTTCTAACTGTATAAAATAGAATGATTCAAGTACAAAGAGTACGTGTTGTACAGTTGTTTAGCTGCAGAGTCTGTCTATTTCATCACAGTTAAACACTGTACTTAAAAGATTAACGACTATGCTCTCTAGACGGTCCTCCCTCCCCCCCCTCCCGGCCCTCATTTTTTTAACGTTGACAAAGTTGTCCATGATGACTTGGTTTTTTTTTCTTCATAATTTTTTTTTTAATTTCTTGATCTCTGATTTTTTCCCTTTTCTTAACAAACAGCCATAGTCCAGGGGAAGTAATATTTTCCAATTCAACTCTTTGAACTAACGTCACCTGCTTGTAGCCCGCTTTTACATATGTTTTTTTTTTGT
This sequence comes from Bulinus truncatus, assembly GCA_021962125.1. Lineage (NCBI taxonomy): Eukaryota > Metazoa > Mollusca > Gastropoda > Planorbidae > Bulinus > Bulinus truncatus. The sequence goes on along the minus strand of JAGDYQ010000044.1, from coordinate 850,393 downwards.
TAAATTGTTTATAATATATTTCGATAATTACTTTTAAATTATATAACAACAATATCAAAACTAATGTAACATGTTGACATATTTCACCCTCCGTCCCATCACACACCAGACAAATCTCACTGCGGACATCATGATGCTTCTTAGGAGTTGGTGATTCAAAGTGCTACTTATATCAGTCACCCGTTTTGTTATGAACGAGAATTGTTGCTGTCAGATGATGTTCTAGCTTTGTGTTCATTTTGTTACCATGACATCAACTGTAAAGTAGTACAATGGCTGGTCAAAACAATCAGCCTGCCTACCAGTGACGGCATTTGTCGATTGCCTTACATAAGAGCTGGACCAAGATAGGGGTTTAGTATATGGCCAGCCCATGCAGGGCCAAGCAGTCACTCTAGTTCCAGCGTACTATCAAGGCCACCTGTACTCCACTGGTACTATCAAGGCCACCTGTACTCCACTGGTACTGATTCTCTGTAACACAGGATATTGTTTACAATTTTCTCTACCTTTAATATCCCTCTATCGGGTGTGGCAGATGCACATGCATTTATAAAACCTTCTTTTAGATCAACCCAATAGACTACATCAGGCCTAAGAAATACACAGGCCATCGGGTGGGTGTGATATGTGGCAAGGAGTGCCGTATATGTAGAATTAATTCCATGTCATGACCCCATACAGTCATGAGGCCCAAAGTCCGTTATTACTGAACTATTCAATCTTCCGAATAATCATCGATCCCTTCGATCACAATTGGGTTAGTTTTGTGGTCACATCACCACAATCAGGGTCGGGTTTAGACATTATAAGGCCCTAATCTATTTGAGATATATGGCCCTTTTTAAGCTTCAGATATGTCAGGGACAAATATTTAAGAATTTATGAAAACAATCCCACTCGGACAATTTATTGTGGGCCCCAAGAAAGTGGGGGCCCTAAGCTATAGTGTGTGCAGCTTATACGTGAATCCTTCGCTGACCAGTGACCACAATGGCTGGACCAACAATGCTATACTTCGCACGTGACGACTGCATGGGCACATAAGTAGCTTGCATTGAATGGGATTAGAACAAGTGGCATGTACAATGCATGTTGGACCATCATTTTATAAACAAACAATAACCACGCCAACCATTTGAAATCATCGCTTCCTTTACACAACTTCATCCTGAGGAAATTCACCCAACAATTTAAATATACTATAAGTGTAAACTTATTTGAAATTTAAGATGTTTTTCTTGAATAAATTTGCATTCGTAAATATGAACCAGGTAGGTGGCCAATTAGGAATCCTCCAGGCATTGAGTTACAAATATACCAGACGTCGTGACTGAAGGTGTCAGTTTAACTCGTGCAGACAGTGACCTTCACATGACCTTTATGACCCGTGATAGTGATCGCAAACATCAGTGGATTAATTAATTAATTGTATACTTTGTTTATCTGTTGTTTATCTGTTGTTTATCTGTTGTTTATCTGTTTATCTGTCTTTTATCTGTTGTTTATCTGCTGTTTATCTGCTGTTTATCTGTCTTTTATCTGTTGTTTATCTGTTGTTTATCTGTCTTTTATCTGTCCTAAATAATCAGAGAAGCGCCGCACACCCGGGTGAGCCCCTCTGAGGTGCGCTAATTCATTGGAGACGAAGCTGGAAACAAATTAAAACACAGTGTAACTATATTTGTGACTTGAATGGTACACCTTCATAGATGTGTACGTGATTGCTCCTTGACGTCTGTTAAAATAATCTATGAAGGACTTAAAGTGGGATGTAGATCACAGCTGCATGTATTTGACGTACTCAGTGATGTCTGTCAAAACATTCTAATGAAGACTACATGTAAAATGATTAATAGCGTCAGATTTCAATGCTGCAACACTGCAGTCGTGAAAATGGCACTTCTTGCTATAAGTATATTGACGAACAACCTAAGCTCCTCACTATTACGCCACTGAAGATGATATTTGACTTTTGTATGTTTCCGCTCTGACCTGACATATTAAGTATCTCGGATAAATGTTGTTAGAAAATTCTAAAATTTAGAAATAAATATCCAACAAATTATGATGAACAATTAAAGTTTTCCAAAATCTTTTGAAGAAAATTCTCAAAAACGTAGCACAAGGCGAGAAAAGTTAATTTTTGCAGTAGAAATATTTGTTATCTTCAAATGTAAAGGCTGTGTTAAAATAATATATTGATCTCTTTAGGTTTTATATTAGTACGTGGATGTTGTTTGAGCTGCCCGTGTGTGTAGTCAGTGGTTTTTTTTCTGGCGGAACGCACCGGAACGGCATTCCGGCACCTTTTTTCTGTAGACTTTTATTCTATGCACTATTTTCAGTGTTCTTTCTTTATGACACGACGGAGTTCCGGTCACCCTTTTTTTTATAGAAAAATAGGACTGTTTGTAGTAACCTACAGTACGAAGGTCAATCCCATATACAAAGTGTTACCGATTTGCTGCTGTGATACGGTCATTGAAAAAAATAAAATGTGTCATAGACTGGCCATAGTTGAAAAGGTGCGACTATAGAAACTCGAAAAAAAAAAAGTAAAAACATCGAATATTTAAAGGGATTTTGATTTTAAAAAAAAATCATCTCAGCTCCACTTACATTTTATTTTCCTAGTTGAATTTTCTTTCATTTTATTCAAATTTGACATGAAAAGGTGTCAAAAAATAAACACCATCACCATGACTATTAAAAGTGTCATCCCATCATAGGCACTCCGGGGGCTTCAGTAGTTTATTAGGAAATGTGAGGCTGTTTTTTTATTCTCTATGTAAGAATGATTTATGCATTTATATCTGGAGAGAAAAGAAATACTAATTGCATCCATGTGGTTGATATGTTGGTCGCGTCACTAGAACTGACATGATATGTTCCACGACAACCCGTTTATTACTTTGTAATAATGTGTTTAAGTAGAATTCAAATTTGAATTAGAGTTACTAGACTTACAACAGAAAAATTGAGTTTTTTTTTTTAATTATTAAAAAATAAAAGACTTGAATTTAAAAAAAAAATTTAATCGCTTTTGTTATATATTTTGTTAAAGTCATTTTACAGAGAAGGACGTAGACAAAATCTTTACTAAGCACGTGCCAAAGACGGCAACACTAGGGTGGAGGGGGGGCAGAGCAAGGTTGCAAGGTGTGAGTATCAGAATCGGTGTTTACTTGATTTTTACATCTGAAGGGTAATAGAATACCAGGCCGCTGACACCACCCCCAGGGGCCACTCAGGTGAGGGGTCTGCGGCTGTCGCCCTAGTTGCAACCCTCCCCCCCCCAAGGCAGACGCTTCCTGCATACCTGTACTTGTATAGTCTTACGTCTACATGTATGGCCGAACGTTATGGTCTTATCTGTCATCCCTTCTGTCTGTATGTAAGACTATGTTGAGTAAATAGACTAAAGAACAATATCTGAAAGAGACAAATAAAAACTTAACACAACATGATTCAAATACAGTCAAATTAAAAATAAAGTACAAGTTCCCTAAATGGTTCATCCAGGTAGATGAAGTGTAGAATCCACCTGTTTCAGTAGCCATGACGTAGTCAGGGATTGTGTGGTTGTTGAGGACCCCTTTGAGGGTATCCTTGGCTTGTTGCTAAGAGTATGAGGGCTGACTCAATGATGACTCGTATTTGTATTTGTGTTTCTACCACACACAGTCTCACCAACAATTAAACGTATAACAAGTGACGAATAATCAATTCCACAAGCGTGTGTACAACACCAAGATATATTTATTATACAAAGGCACCAGTCCGTAACAGGGATCTGGTGACTTATAATAAGCAAAGATAATTCAAACTGCAGCAAATAATCCAATATAAAATGAATAAGGGGAACAAATGACGTTATCACTAGTTAACTCTCTCTCTCTCTCTCTCTCTCTATTCCCTTCTCACTTCTCTCAAACAGAGACACATCAATAGGCTCGCTATCACTCAGCCTAATTGCCACCGGTCACCCCTCGGACTCTCGGTCGAATCTCTATAAATCTACCTTACATTATTCAAACACTTTCTTCCACGTGACCCTTAGCCAATCAAATATAATATCGGTTTCTTTCAAACTTTCAAATTAGGGGGTGGAGCCTAGATGGGGGGGGGGGAGAAGTACGTCGTATAGACAAAGACCGTAGTAACTGGACATCCATCCCTTTGTCGGCCATTGACCAGGGAGAATCCCGCGAGGAATGTAACGTGTTTCTGTTAACCGCTACTTCGGTTCGTCGGCGGAGATTCAGCCGGACACCTGGTCTATGACGCAATTACGGGGGTGGGGTAAAAAAGGTGGGGAGAACTTGAGAACGGGAACGTATATTATTATACATGGTATAACCTATACATCTTAACGTTAGTAATACTATTAAGCTAAGGATTGGAGTAAGGGGATGGTTTCGACATATTAGTCACAACCCGTGACAGTGGTCAGCACAACACCCAGTCGCCTTATTCCACCAACTTTAAAGTGGGTTGGACTTGGTAACTTTCACCAGGTCCTGAACTAATCCCTAGGTTCTCCATGAGCTTCGAACTTTCAAATCCAGGACTCCCTTGTTCTTCAGGTAGTGCTCTACACCGCACGCCCACCCACCCCCTTACACTAAATAGTTCCCAGACGAGAGTTTAATGTAGAATAGAGAATTACATTGGTGTCATATTCTTGATTTCTAATCTAAAGTCTTGTCCAATGTTTTATTAATGCATGTACCCAGAGCTGCCAGATTGGGTGGTTGTATCCAGACAAAAATATTTTTCAACAACTAGATCTAAGAAAATGCCATCCATTTAATAAATCTACATTTTTTCGGTTCCATTAAACACTTTGATTTTTTGCTATATTTCTCTCTATATATAACTAAATACATTTTTTTAGTTTTTTTTATATTTCTGGATAATTATTATAATTATTTTATGCATCTCTATAATATCAGCCAACACAGATATTAAAATTCGATAAGCTACAGGCTATCAGTTATTTTCCTGAAGTGACCAATATTACAATACAATATAGAAGATGGTATCCACACAATACAGAAGATGGTATTCACGCAATACAGAAGATGGTATTCACACAATAAAGAAGATGGTATTCACACAATACAGAAGATGATATTCACACAATATAAAAGATGGTATTCACACAATATAGAAGATGGTATTCACACAATAAAGAAGATGGTATTCACACAATACAGAAGATGGTATTCACACAATACAGAAGATGGTATTCACACAATAAAGAAGATGGTATTCCTAAAAATTTAGAGCGAATCGCTTAGCGAAATTTCGTGTCCATAAATTAAAAAATTAGGAGCTGAGAGCAAAAATTGAGGGAAGAAAGCTTTCGTCAGCATAACATTTAATTGAATGTTTACTCAGGTTAAGTACCGACACGACGTTCACCTGCACCAGACTGACGAGAACCTAGTGACCAATAACCTGGCTTGTGTCAACAGTTTTACATTGTTGGGGAAGTTGACATACAGACTTGGAAAATCTCATCAATTTTTGAGTTGGTCAGTTATTTCTGTCGCCTTGATGTAGTCAGTAGTCATTTAAATATCTTGAGTTGTCTATATGTGCCCTCGTGGTTGGACGACATTTCGCAGGACAGATTCCTGAAACTGTCTAAAGCCAACAGGTAAATTGTTGCTAAAGGATGTCATTGTTACAAAAGCCACAGTGTCATATAGAGAATGAAGAAATGGATTGTCCTTATGATAGAAATACAGAAGACTAATATGAGAGAGGATATGATTAAACATCTATCATGATATGATACGTCAATGGAGCAAAGATAAATCATGCAATTGTGCGATAAACAGATGAATCAGAATCATGCGATTGTGCGATAAACAGATGAATCAGAATCATGCAATTGTGCGATAAACAGATGAATCAGAATCATGCAATTGTGCGATAAACAGATGAATCAGAATCATGCGATTGTGCGATAAACAGATGAATCAGAATCATGCAATTGTGCGATAAACAGATGAATCAGAATCATGCAATTGTGCGATAAACAGATGAATCAGAAACATGCAATTGTGCGATAACCAGATGAATCAGAATCATCAATTGTGCGATAAACAGATGAATCAGAATCTTGCAATTTAATAAACATTTTAAAATGATTATGGTTGAATAACAATCTTCAAACTGATGGAATGAAATTTGATTATCTAAAGTTCTAAACCTTAACAGAATAATAAAAAAATAAGACCCCTTGGTAACATTTTGTAGTGGATCAAAAGTTTCTCGACAACAGGGTAGATAACTGTAACAGCCTGCTCATAATTCTTGGCATCTTGAGTTGCCATCCATGAGGAACCAGGTAACGGTAACTCGAGTCTGGAGATATGTTCCTTTAATGTGCGTGTGTGATTTAAATTTCGTTCAACAACCACCACTTCCCTCCCCTCTTTACTACCACCCACCACCACATCTGTGGTCTGTGGACCGTGCCACACTGGTCATGTCGGATAGTACTTGAGGAGATACGGTATGAAAGGTTACTGTACCGCATATTTCTAATTGCTGTCTACGTATGTGTCCTAATATCTACAGATAGTTTAATAGATACATTAAAAGACGCACACATTTTTAATATTTTGTAGGCTATATTTAGACAGAAATAAATTTAGATAGACATCATGCAAAGTCAGAGAGAAGATAGATAGATAGATAGATTCATAGACATAGATAGATAGATAGATAGATTCATAGACATAGATAGATAGATAGATAGATAGATAGATTCATAGACATAGATAGATAGATAGATAGATAGATAGATAGATAGATAGATAGATAGATAGATAGAGCCTCCTTCTATATATATAGTGTATGACTAGTGCCCTCTCTAAGTATATTCACATCTCTGTGTATCAGTGTATAAACATCCCATAATTCTTGTATCCAATGTCCAGGCGGCTCATGACTATAACAGCTACGTTTAACATCATGAGATAGGCAGAGCCTTGATGAATTAGACTAGCGAGTAGGCAACATTGTGGACGTCAAATTACAATGACATAAAGGGGGGGGGAAGACTGAGACTCGGTACATTTTACTCTGGACGTCTCAAGTTTTTTTAGTGGATTTGTCAATTTTATGATTAATACAAATAAGTTCAAATGATTCTTTATTTTGTGACTTAATAAAACTGCCAGGGCCAGTCGGTGGGTCAATGACACAAGTCTATACAAAAAGATAGGGGGAGGGGGGGAGTCTCATTGTAGTCATCAGATATCCCTTGTGAAATTCAATATTTTAAACTGTTGGACACTGGAAAAAGTAGTAAACATCACTTGAAAATACTTTTGTTCAAGACATTGTACTAGTCCAGTATGTTTCCATTGCTCTACTTGTACTTGTTTTACGGGAGGGGGGGGTCTCAAAAGTTGACTTGATATGAACACCGTTACTCGATTGATGAATGAGAAAATATGTTTTAACTTCCCTGTCCCCTGGATATTGAGAGACGTTTGGTTTGACGTGGATTAACCGGTTCGAATGTTGATCAATTTTTCATAGGTGACCAAGTAAGTACGAATTACTTGTAGATTAACCGTAGATTGACCATAGACTGGCCGTAGATCGACCGTAGATTGACCGTTGGCTGACCGTATATCGATCGTAGATTGACCGTAGATCGACCATTAAATGACCGTAGACTGAGCATAGATCTACCGTAGTTTGACAATAGATTGACCGTAGATTGACCGTAGATCGATCGTGGATTGACTAACTCGACATGTGTATTGGTAAATATTATATCGCCTTGTATCACTTATTGATTTCATTATCATGAATTTAACCATCATCATTAAAGGCTATCATGCATACAACCATCACAATTATAGAATATCTGGTACTGTATACAGACAGTGGTGTTGCATAGTGTAGGAGGCAAGGGGTGCTACTCCTAGTTACTAAAGGCAGGTGATTATGTTGTTTTTTTAAATAATGACTAAAAATTCTTGAGCGCTTTTTTATTCATATTATGTACCATCATACAAAATTCTTACTGGAAAAACTACTGAAAAAGTAAATATTTCAATAAATCGTTGTCTGTAGTTAAATGTTGCCAAGATGGGAACCGCTGTAACTTGTTCTTTCTCTCTTGTTTATTCTACACGTATGTTAGTTTTATATGTGTGTACATAATCAATAAAGGTTATATGTAGATGATATATATGAGATAAACTCAAGTCTACGAGAAACATGACCTGGGATTTGTGAGTATTTATTAGTTGACGGAAAGGTCACGTGAGGTCACGAAAATAAAAACCAGAAGGGTCACTTCCGGTCTGTAGAGTTCATGGCCTGGTAACAGACGTGGAAAGGATGGGGGGAAAGCTGGTGGCGTATGGGAGCAGAAACATGAAGGTAAAGTGAGGGGGTCTAGGCTGAGAGGACCGGAAGGGGGGGAGAGATTTGAGGTATGGGGTGAAAGGAAGGAGGGGGGAGGGGAATTTTAACGCAGGTTACAGTAGTTCCTTATCAACGGTCGTCGGCTTCTACCAGCTCCTTTTGATCTTGACTGCTGGCCCTGCATAATCAACATTCCTGACTTTAGATCGGCTATCTCCCCGTCCCCCTGGACACCTAGCAGCGAGTACTTTACACTAGAACTATTAGGTGATAGGCCTGGACTATTAGAGGAATATGCTAGTGGTGGGGGGGGGGGAAGAAGGTGAGATACGAGTCGAGGGGGGGGAAGCGATCGGTATTGAAGTATTCTTAGGGTGGAATCGGGAGTGGGGTGGGGGTGGCAGTAGAGAGAACCAACCAGCCAGGTCAATAACAGTAGAGTTGGTGCAGAGGGGTGGGCGGAAGGGGTATCAAAAGTAATATCCATCGGTGGGGTTAAGGGGGCGGGGAAAAGCAGCAGGTCACAAAGGTAAGTCGTCAAAGAGAAAAAAAAAAGGTCACCCCCCCCCCGCCCCTGTCCCTGTGGTTATTAAACTATTCAAAAAGATTTGTGAAATGACTTGAAAGAAAAAAAAAACCAAGGTTTAAAATAAATACATTCATACCTCGTAAGTTTACAATAATTCTCTGTAACGGTTGAATGGGTGGCAAGTGGGGGCGGGGAGGGGGTGCGGGGAGCCGTGCACTGCTACTTTCAATAAACCTTTTTATTTTATTTTTTTCATTCATTCTTTTCATTCGTCTTTTTCTCTCCGACCATTCCTTTAAAATGTGGGCCCAACAGTTGTCTCCCCTCCAACAGTTGTCTCCCCTCCACAATACATTGTGAAGTACGTTTTTCTTTTTAAATATATCAAATAAAAGCTAATTCGAGTAATGGGACTTTACGTCTCTACCCACCACCACCACCTCACCTCTCGCCGATATTTCTCATTCTTTAGTAACTAAAACGAGATCTGGGTCAGTTAGGAAGTTTTTGGAAATATCTGTTTAGACGCAGCTGAGATAAATGGCATTGTGTTCAAAGTGAGATAGAGAGGTGAGACAATACGCTGAGATAGAGAACAAAACAAACCTACAAACATGATTTTAGCAATCACTAGAGGTGAGATACAATTCTGGGATATCAAGATAGACCGCAATTGAAAATAAATATTTTATGAAATGCACAGCCCGTCAGGTTTAATAGAAATGAAAGGTGTCACATGCAGTGGCGTAGCGAGGGGGGGCAAGGCGGCATCATGCCCCGGGCGCTACTCAACAAGGGGCGCCAAATGGTATATTTTACATACAATATTATATGGTTTTCGAATGGGGGGGGCGCTAAAAAGGTATTGTGCCCCGGGCAAGAGTTACGCTCGCTACTCCACTGGTCACATGATATAAAAATGAAACAAAAGTCTAATTAATAAAGTATAAACACATTCCTAACATTGTAGAAAAAAGTTGGAATGTCACTAAGCTTTATGATGAAAATAATTCCATAATGTCCGTTTGGTAGCATTCCTTCATATTTGAAGAACATGATCACACAAAGTCATGCAAAGCTCACACACTAGCTATCTCCCATGATCCCATCTCCTCATCAGTCGGATGATGTCTTCTTATAGGCCTAAGTGTATGTAATCAACAAGTAAATGTTACTTACAGGTCTAAGTGTATGTAATCAACATTTAAATGTTAGTTATAGGCCTAAGTGTATGTAATCAACAAGTAAATTTAATAAGACGAAATTCAGAAAGAACTGAAATGTTTCCTGGATGTCACGGGTGTCTTGATTGTCTTCTAATGACGTTAGAGTTGATGTTCACGGTTCCTGTCTCCAGCTCTGGTTTCATTGTTAATGCCAATATTCCTTAGATGTAGTTTTTCAAGGTTTATTATAATATAGAAAGTAAACCTATGAAATCGAACATCTATCCTTTGCAAAAAATGAGATTTACAGACATGTAATGATGAGATACTGTATCTCATCGTATTGTTCGATCCATGGTATCGATCGGATGGTAAAGTACCTCAATAACACCTGAACGGATACTAGTGATAACAATTTTAATAATAACTACACCACACACACACATACACATATTGACATAAAACACACACACACACACACAAAGAAAGATTATTAAAGATTGGGACAGTAAAATTATTGTCATAAAAAGTAAATTCGATGCATATAATAAGAGACGACTTATCGACTATTCCATACTTGTGAAATATTTCATGGACAGTCACACCTGACTGGTGTTCAGTATTTTTTTTTTCGCTTTTCGAAGTTAACTTCCCAGTCAGCAGATTCACATTCGAGAGGGGGTGTCCAACGACTCCCCCTCTCCCCCCCCACCCCGCCCCATTCTCCGTGTCCATTCCTTTTTTTTTTTTCTTCATCACTTTGATGACGTTCCTTGAACCTTGACAACAGACTCTTTCTGTCATTATGTGAGCGTGTGTCTCTGTGTGGTGGTGGTGGTATGATTCATTCAGCAGTTATTATTTTCTGATACAGATCAGTGTTAGTGTTACTGTTCGGCTGTCTAGGGTGGCGGGGGCGTAGAAGCGGGAGGCTGGCCCGTTGCCTGGAATGAGGCGCGTCCTACACAGGAACATCAAATGACTTACCACTGGACGGGAATATCATTGAATCACGAACATAGAGCTGTTCAAAATGAAGTCAAATGAATTTGAAAAAGTCCGTGACTAGTGTGAAACTGCGAGACGGTGGGTTGGGTGTGTGTGTGTGTGTGTGTATATATATATATATATATATATATATATATATATATATATATAATTTAACACTATACTATCACGTATCACTGTAATATCATGAAACTTTTCAACATTTTCTATAACATTATCTATAATGATCACTATCCCCTTCATAGTTTGACTATAACATTTTACATCGTAAAATAACTAATGACAGCAAAATCCAACAATTGATATCGTAATCTATCTATTGACAGTACAATCTATCTATTTACAGTACAATGTAACTATTTACAATTTAATATCATATTAACATCACTATGGTCACTATTCTACATTCTTAATGCCTCAATATATTATTGCATTATATATTGTTAAAAGTATACAATGTCAATAGTTACAATGTCAATAGTATATATACAATGTCAATAGTTAAAATGTCAATAGTATACAATGTCAATAGTATACAACTAGTTGCAAGTACCCGGCTTTGCCCGGGTTTAAATTAAGGTTTTCTGTTTACCTTCTGTTTTCTCCCTACCCCCTCTCTCCCTTCCTCTCTCTCTCCCTCCCTCCCTCCCCCTCTCTCTCCCTCCCTACCCCCTCTCTCCCTTTCTCTTTCCCTCCCTCCCTTTCTCCCTCCCACCCTAACTCTCCAATCTCCCTCTCTCTCCCTCCCTTCTTCTCTCTCCCCGTCCCCCCTCTCTCCCCTGCCCCCTCTCTCTCTTTATCTCTCACTCCCTCCCATTTCTCCCATACTCTCTCCCCCTATCTCCTTCCCTCCCCTTTCTCTCTCTCCCTACCCCCTCTCTCCCTCCCTCCTTTCTCCCTCTCCCGTCTCCCTCTCTCCTCTCTCCCCTCTTCCTCTCTCTCCCTCCCCACTCCCTCCCCCTTCCTCCCTCCCTTACAACTCTCTCCCTCCCTGCCCCCTCTCTCTTTATTTCTCTCCCTCCCTCTCTATCTCTCTCCCTCCCTCTCTCCAACCCTCTCTCCCTTCCTCCCTTTCTCTTTCCTTCCCTCCCTTAATCTCTCCCTCTCTCCCTCTCTCTCCCCCTCTCCCCTCCCTCTCTACCCCTTCCTTTCCTCGCTTCAACCCTCCTTTCCTCTCTCCCCCTGCCCCTTCTCTCTCTCTATATATATATATATATATATATACATATATATATATATATATATACATATATATATATATATATATATATATATACTTATTATTATGGCTTCACACTTTTTCTAAAATCCTTCTTCATTCCTTTATCTTCCTCAAACTGTACAAATCAGGGAGCATGAAAAAACATCAACAATTCTTTGCAGCATAAAGGCACGATACAGCACCAGCGCGAAAGTTCTATTCGGCTTTATTAGTAGAAAAATTTAAAAATGTAAAATGCATCATCGGGAAATGACGTCACAGAGGAGTTTTATTTATTGCGCCGTCGAGATTACTTTTATATAGTAAAATACTAAAATAAAAATAATTAATTACAATTAAACTACCTATCGAGATAAAACGAAACCTGTCCCATGACCTCTCCCATGTAATTATGCTGATACTGCTAATTTGAAGGCTTTGATACTGAAAATAATCAAAATACTAAACAGCCAACACATTTTGGGTTTTTATAAAAAATTGTCTGCCTTTCCAACAACGATTGGCTGGCCCAATGGCACGTGAGCCAGAACAAATTGTTTAACTTGTTCATAAAAATGAAATTACGGCATGACCATATGTGCCTCCTGTTGTGTGTGGCAACGAATATTTTCAGACCCAGTTCAACACTGTTTTGTACGGATGGATGAGTGGTGTAGATACTCGACTGTCGACCTGAGAGTCCTGGGTTCGATCCTCGGTGAGGTCCATGGAATTTTCCATGTGAAATTTGGTGCAAAGTTTCCCACTAGTCCACCTGACTTTAAGTTGGGAAGAAGCGGCTGGGCGTTGTGCTAACCACACAATCCCTTCATATGCCGAGGTTATAGAAACAGATGAATTCTACACTTCATCTGCCCCGATGGCTCGTTAGGGCTAAGAAGGGAACTTTACCAACACTGTTTTCCATGACTAATGAGCCTCCCCCTCCCCCACCCCAGGGACAGCTGTGTTGTGCTGGTGCAACTTAGCAATCAGAGTCCTCATCGGGGATATGGTAGTAGCAAGGAGTTCAGAGGTAACAGACGTCTCGTTGATGGATTGGGGAAGGGGTGAACTTATAAAATCTAATACGCCGATCGGGCGCCAAAACATATGCACCATCAATGGTACTCTGGTCAAAAACAGTTCAGTACTTGAACTACGGTAAAAATGTTTGTGGTCGGCGTGACGTCACACGGCAAGCCTGGTCTCAACTGGACCAAAAACAGTAAACACAAGCGGAGGTGGCGGGGGGAAACAGGGGCGAATGGCAGCTATACAAATAAAGGTCAAGATGAGACAACAGCGTGACCTATTCATGCGGTCAATTTCGGGCCATCAACACTCTCTAATACATTTTTTTTGCTGGTCGTGGGGAAATGGGATGTTGACACAGTGCTAAGAAACTTTCTTTTTTTTTAAACCACTGACCACAAAGTGCACTCAGAGATGATACAGTTGGGTCAGTTAGTACCCAGCCGAGCGGAGGTTACAGTTAGTGGACTTAACGTTACTTGTACATGTTTTTTATTTTACTCCTGATATCTGTTTAGACTCCATTTTTTATTGTTTTAACATTTTTTTTTAAATTTTTAAAGTGCTCGTCTAATCCGATGCTGACAGTGGCTAATAAAGACATTCAGAAAACAACAGATTTTGTGTCTATCGCTGGGAGTGGGGAAAGGACGGGGCGGGGGGGGGCAAGTATGTGAGATATTCAGAACACAGTGCAGTCTTTGTCTATCAATGGTAGACTGCTAGATGACTATGGAGGGTGCGATTTAATCCGACGAGCTTATCATAAGACATCTGTGCATATTCATATTCAAACATTACACACAGGTAGATACCCAGACATACACACAGGTAGATACCAGACATGCACACAGGTAGATACCAAGACATACAAACATGTAAATACCCAGACATGCACACGTTTGAAGACACATGAACCCAAGTAGGCACCATGTGCTGTTAGAAGGCTGACTGTTGACATGAATGTCCCGGGTTTGATCCATACAGGGTTAACCGGGATTTTCATCTCATATCCATGTGAGTTTTTCAAGCTCATTCGGCTTTAAATTTGCACATGACGAATGGCCGTTATTCTAGCCAAACAATCCCCTAAATTTGCCATGGCCACATAAACAATGGAATTTAACCTTCATCTGTCTCGTCTTAAGTATTAACATTTAAGCTTATTGAAAACAAAGTAATCTTCACAAACACATCATGAATATTTGCTAGAGAACAAAATTTTAAATTCCTGAGTCGTAGAAAGGCCGTCGAGACAGATGAAGTGTAGGATTCATCTGTTTCTGTAACCTCGGCATATTAAGGGATCATGTTACTATCATAACGCCCAGCTGCCTTTACTTCCCCGACTTAAGTCAGGTACCCATTTAAAGCTGTGTGGGCCAGAGATGATTTCAACATTTTTTTCACCGAGTCCTGGAAAATTTTTCCAACGTTCTCACCGAGGATCAAACTCGCGACACTCGGGTCGAAAGTCTGGCTATCTACGCCACTCGACCAACAGTCCACCAAACATTTGCAGTAGTTGTTATAAAATTTGAAATAAATGTGAAGATATAATCAGTTTTTATATAAGCATTATACTGTATTTGGATTATGAAGTTTCCCCATGCATTGATTGTTATGAAATAGTGCTTACAGTTGACAGTCTACAGTAAACAGTCTACAGTAAACAGTCTACAGTAAACAGTCTACAGTAAACAGTAAACAGTAAACAGTCTACAGTAAACAGTCTACAGTAAACAGTCTACCGTAAACAGTCTACAGTCTACAGTAAACAGTCTACAGTAAACAGTCTACAGTTTACAGTAAACAGTCTACAGTAAACAGTCTACAGTCTACAGTAAACAGTCTACAGTAAACAGTCTACAGTAAACAGCCTACAGTAAACAGTCTACAGTTTACAGTCTACAGTAAACAGTCTACAGTAAACAGTCTACAGTAAACAGTCTACAGTAAACAGTCTACAGTCTACAGTAAACAGTCTACAGTAAACAGTCTACAATAAACAGTCTACAGTAAACAGTCTACAGTAAACATTCAGAAACTCATCACATTACTCTATTTCCAATTCTATTACAACGGAATGTTACATTTTTTCCAGGGCCATAGCTAGCTTTTGTGGCACTAGCTATTGTGGCACTAGCTATTGTGGCACTAGCTATTGTGGCACTAGCTATTGTAGCACTAGCTATTGTGGCACTGGCTATTGTAGCACTGGCTATTGTAGCACTGGCTATTGTAGCACTGGCTATTGTAGCACTAGCTATTGTGGCACTGGCTATTGTAGCACTAGCTATTGTAGCACTGGCTATTGTAGCACTAGCTATTGTGGTACTGGCTATTGTAGCACTAGCTATTGTAGCACTGGCTATTGTAGCACTAGCTATTGTGGCACTGGCTATTGTAGCACTAGCTATTGTAGCACTGGCTATTGTAGCACTAGCTATTGTGGTACTGGCTATTGTAGCACTAGCTATTGTAGCACTGGCTATTGTAGCACTAGCTATTGTGGCACTGGCTATTGTAGCACTAGCTATTGTAGCACTGGCTATTGTAGCACTAGCTATTGTGGCACTGGCTATTGTAGCACTAGCTATTGTAGCACTGGCTATTGTAGCACTGGCTATTGTAGCACTAGCTATTGTAGCACTGGCTCTTGTAGCACTAGCTATTGTGGCACTCTGTGCGAGTTACATTTTTGGCGCCCTCCTCCCAATCTGAAAAGTGCGAAAAAAAACAACTTGTGACGGTGCTATTTCGGCGCCCTGTGATGCCGTTCAACCCGTAGTACCTATATATGCTCCTGCATTTGCCCCAGTTATCTCATCCTACATCTAATTGTTGTTTGTTACTTTGTAACTATACAGGAGAAATCGACCAATGACATAGTTCAGCAGTATCTCCTTTTCCCCACTTATCGCTTATTTGCTGATCCGGTGAAAGATTTCTTGGAAACACCTCTTGTTACTATTTTTTTCCTTATTATATACAGGGGTGAAATAATACCTGCTGCAATACCTGTGTATTGTGTCACGTGATGCCTCATTCATCTCCAAGTGGCTCCACCTTTAACTCACCTGTGACTACATGCAGAATGTTGCCAACTATCTGTCCGTGTGAAATGTATTTCTTTTTATACTGAAGCATTATATCTGTGGGAAGATTTCGATAATGAAATGCAACAGACTATATTGGCGGAGTGGGACGGATGGTCGAGTGGTGATACTCGACTGTCGACCTGAGAGTCCTGGGTTTGATCCTCGGAGAGAACTATGGGAAATTTTCCAGGTGAAATTTGTTTCAAAGTCGTCCAACAAGTCCACTCAGCTTTAAATGGGTAATGATTTAAGTTGGGGAAGTAAAGGCGGCTTGGCGTTGTGCCAACCACACAATCCTTTTAAATGCCAAGTACAGAAACAGCTGAATTCTACATTTCATCTGCCCCGATGGCCCGTTAGGGCTAAAGGAACTTTACTTTTTATATTGGCGGAGCTTGACAATATTTATTTGGAGGGTTGAGCTCGCTCGATATCATTCCTCATCTTGTTTACATCTTTTTCTTTCTACATTTGTGTTTTTTTTTTGTTAACTTCCTGTAAGGATGAGATATGTATTACTTGGATGCTATAAGCCACTAATCGGACCTTTTATTGTGCCATATCATACGCACCATTAGGGCTGAGCTTTACTATGGTGCACCCGATGTCAGCCACTGGAAAGGGAGGGGGGAGCGGAAATATTCCCTTAAAAACAAATTTAAACATAAAAATACCTTCCAATTGATGAATTTTAAATTCATGTACTTCTGCAAGCTTTTTAAAATTTCTGATGCCAACTTTTTAATATAATACAAATTATTCATTAACTCCTGAAACTTTTTTATGAAAAATAACTTGAAAATCAATACGGAAGCACGGCATGTAGATAATTGAATGATGATGATGACAACGAGAAGAATGTTTTAACACCAGAAAAAGTTTTAAGCATTGTGTAGGTTAAGATTATACTTTTATTCTTATAAATATGTTGTGCCTGCCTATGACATAATAAATGCTTTATACCATTGTTAAAAGAGTTGTGAGTTAAGTTTAACCAACAAATCGTAAATAAAGATAACATTTAATATTTGATATATCAACTTAACGAAAAGTGAATTTCATTTAGTTACAGAATTAGTTCACGTGGAGCCTTACTTTGACTACTGTCATGGAGCCTTACTTTGACTACTGCCATGTGGCCTTACTTTGACTACTGTCATGGAGCCTTACTTTGACTACTGTCATGGAACTTTACCTTGCCTTCTATCATGGAACCTTACATTGCCTACTATCATGGAGCCTTACTTTGACTACTGTCATGGAGACTTACTTTGACTACTGCCATGTAGCCTTACTTTGACTACTGTCATGGAGACTTACTTTGACTACTGCCATGGAACCTTACTTTGACTACTGTCATGGAGACTTACTTTGGCTACTGCCATGTAGCCTTACTTTGACTACTGTCATGGAGCCTTACCTTGACTACTGCCATGGAACCTTACTTTGCCTACTGTCATGGAACCTTACCTTGCCTACTGTCATGGAACCTTACTTCACTACTGTCATGGAGCCTTACCTTGACTACTGTCATGGAACCTTACCTTTCCTACTGTCATGGAACCTTACCTTTCCTACTGTCATGGAACCTTACCTTGCCTACTGTCATGGAACCTTACCTTGCCTACTGTCATGGAACCTTACCTTGCCTACTGTCATGGAACCTTACTTTGACTAATGCCATGGAACCTTACTTTGACTACTGTCATGGAGACTTACTTTGACTACTGCCATGTAGCCTTACTTTGACTACTGCCATGGAACCTTACTTTGACTACTGTCATGGAACCTTACTTTGACTACTGCCATGTAGCCTTACCTTCACTACTGCCATGGCGCCTTACCTTGCCTACTGTCATGGAACCTTACCTTGCCTACTGTCATGGAACCTTATTTTGACTACTGCCATGGCGCCTTACCTTGCCTACTGTCATGGAACCTTACCTTGACTACTGTCATGGAGCCTTACTTTGACTACTGTCATGGAACTTTACCTTGCCTACTATCATGGAACCTTACATTGCCTACTATCGTGGAGCCTTACTTTGACTACTGCCATGTAGCCTTACTTTGACTACTGTCATGGAGACTTACTTTGACTACTGCCATGGAACCTTACTTTGACTACTGTCATGGAGACTTACTTTGGCTACTGCCATGTAGCCTTACTTTGACTACTGTCATGGAGCCTTACCTTGACTACTGTCATGGAGCCTTACCTTGACTACTGTCATGGAACCTACCTTTCCTACTGTCATGGAACCTTACCTTGCCTACTGTCATGGAACCTTACCTTGCCTACTGTCATGGAACCTTACCTTGCCTACTGTCATGGAACCTTACTTTGACTACTGCCATGGAACATTACTTTGACTACTGTCATGAAGCCTTACTTTGAATACTGCCATGTAGCCTTACTTTGACTACTGCCATGGAACCTTACCTTGCCTACTGTCATGGAACCTTACTTTGACTACTGCCATGTAGCCTTACTTTGACTACTGTCATGGAGCCTTACCTTGACTACTGCCATGGAACCTTACTTTGCCTACTGTCATGGAACCTTACCTTGCCTACTGTCATGGAACCTTACTTCACTACTGTTATGGAGCCTTACCTTGACTACTGTCATGGAACCTTACCTTTCCTACTGTCATAGAACCTTACCTTTCCTACTGTCATGGAACCTTACCTTGCCTACTGTCATGGAACTTTACCTTGCCTACTGTCATGGAACCTTACCTTGCCTACTGTCATGGAACCTTACTTTGACTAATGCCATGGAACCTTACTTTGACTACTGTCATGGAGACTTACTTTGACTACTGCCATGTAGCCTTACTTTGACTACTGCCATGGAACCTTACTTTGACTACTGTCATGGAACCTTACTTTGACTACTGCCATGTAGCCTTACCTTCACTACTGCCATGGCGCCTTACCTTGCCTACTGTCATGGAACCTTACCTTGCCTACTGTCATGGAACCTTATTTTGACTACTGCCATGGCGCCTTACCTTGCCTACTGTCATGGAACCTTACCTTGACTACTGTCATGGAGCCTTACTTTGACTACTGTCATGGAACTTTACCTTGCCTACTATCATGGAACCTTACATTGCCTACTATCATGGAGCCTTACTTTGACTACTGCCATGTAGCCTTACTTTGACTACTGTCATGGAGACTTACTTTGACTACTGCCATGGAACCTTACTTTGACTTCTGTCATGGAGACTTACTTTGGCTACTGCCATGTAGCCTTACTTTGACTACTGTCATGGAGCCTTACCTTGACTACTGTCATGGAGCCTTACCTTGACTACTGTCATGGAACCTTACCTTTCCTACTGTCATGGAACCTTACCTTGCCTACTGTCATGGAACCTTACCTTGCCTACTGTCATGGAACCTTACCTTGCCTACTGTCATGGAACCTTACTTTGACTACTGCCATGGAACATTACTTTGACTACTGTCATGAAGCCTTACTTTGAATACTGCCATGTAGCCTTACTTTGACTACTGCCATGGAACCTTACCTTGCCTACTGTCATGGAACCTTACTTTGACTACTGCCATGTAGTCTTACTTTGACTACTGTCATGGAGCCTTACCTTGACTACTGTCATGGAACCTTAATTTGACTACTGCCATGTAGCCTTACTTTGATTACTGTCATGGAGCCTTACCTTGACTACTGTCATGGAACCTTACCTTTCCTACTGTCATGGAACCTTACCTTGCCTACTGTCATGGAACCTTACCTTGCCTACTGTCATGGAACCTTACCTTGCCTACTGTCATGGAACCTTACCTTGCCTACTGTCATGGAGCCTTACTTTGACTACTGCCATGGAACCTTACTTTGACTACTGCCATGGAACCTTACTTTGACTACTGTCATGGATCCTTACCTTGACAACTGCCATGGAACCTTACCTTGCCTACTGTCATGGAACCTTACCTTGCCTACTGTCATGGAACCTTGCCTTGCCTACTGTTATTAAGCCTTACCTTTCCCATTGTACTCCTTACCTAATATCTGCCGATGTAAGATTTAAAAAATAGAATAAGAGAACAACGATGAAGAATTCAAATTCTTAACATTTGTCGAAATGTATCTGTATTTCTGAATGATTGACATTACTTTGAGATCGATTTGTGAACTACGCGGAGTTGGTAGGTAGCTGCTGTATTGGCTGGGATTTAAACCAGCGCGCCCCGCTTCGTCCGTTGGGTCTAAACCTCACAATGAGTTTCCTGTTTGTTAGAGTGTGCGTGTGTGTGATTGTGTGTATAAGGAGAGAGGATGTTGCGTGCCACATAGTTTGTTCAAATAAGTTCAAATAATTCAGGAAATTCTTTTGGAGCGAGGACAGTATCTAATTATGCCATCACCAAAACATTTGATCAACAGGTAAAGCATCAAAACAACATTTCAAACAGTTTTGTGTTTATTGATTCATGTTGTTTACTGCTCTTGGCTGTGTCCAATTACAACTCAACTGTGCGAGTGGTCATAATTTAGCATGACTTGACTACGTCACGACACAAGTGACTCATACATCCAATGCACTTGACAGATGTATTTAATGGTTTGCTTGGGTTTGAGAAAGAGTGTGAAGAAAGGTGTTGACTTGTGAGAACGATGATTTCAGAAACAAAATTGTCTTGGATTCTACAAAAATAAAATCTGTAAAACTGTCTCGACTTGTGTACAAAATATTTTATTAAACAGAGCTGTCTCGACTTGTACATAAACAATATTCTAATCAACTGCAGTGTCTCGACTTGTACATAAACAATATTCTAATCAACTGCAGTGTCTCGACTTGTACATAAACAATATTCTAATCAACTGCAGTGTCTCGACTTGTACATAAACAATATTCTAATCAACTGCAGTGTCTCGACTTGAACACTTGCACAATACCCCCCCTCCAGCCCCTCTATTTCTCGTCTGTCTCTCTTTCATACTAATTAATGATGTCAATTACATATTACATCAACACTTTATGTCTTCTATTGTCTAATATTAATAATCCATCTTAGTTTTATCTGTTTATATGTCCCCAGTTCTTTCTGTTTATTACTTTGTTGTCTTTTTCCGCTTTGCTTGCAGAGAACTGTCTTGAGTTCCACTGGTTGACAACATTAATAATAAACTATAAAAACTCATTATACAAATGGGCTAGTTTTATTGTTTCTGGCGACACAGTCGCTTAGCAACGTCATTAAAAAAATACATAAAAATGTAAACAAGCATAATGGTGATTCTTACAAACGTTGTTTTTTTTTAATACTTCTCTCCCCTTATCTAGTTGTTTCCCCTTTTTTCTTTTTTCTTTTAAAACAAATTATTTCGCTGAATAGCAAAATACTCCAGGCTGCTAATTAATGTGATTTAAAAAATAAAAAATATTCAGTTGGATATGAGAGCCAGGGCATTGAATTCATTTAATTTAATACTCTGTGTGAGAGTGTGTGTACGTTTGTGTGCGTGTGTGTGTATGTGTGTGCGATAGAACGACGTCAGAACATAGGAGGTCACTGTGACACAAGAATGACGCACCAATCAATAGAAATTTTTTTTTTTATTACTATTTTTTTTTTGTTATAAACACAAAAATTTGAGTAATGTTCCGAAATTATTCTATTAAATTGTATTCTATAGAACGTGTTTTTATTAAAGGAAGTTTTTATTGAAATAAGTTGTGCAGTAATGATAGGATTAAAATGTCTAGATAATAGATTGTACGTTCTAATGGTTAACTGGCGATGGTACAATTAATACAAAATAATGTCTATTGTTATAGTATTATAATAAAACTTGAAATTAAAATAAAAATCAAACCACTCAAAGTCTTTTGCCATTTATCGAGTGCGCAATTATTGTATTTATTTTGTATATTTTATTTTTACGTTGTCAATTTTTCTAATGTTTATTTTTAGCTTTAAGCTATGACTCAAACCCCTTCAGTTCGACCACACAGAGACTTTCTTAAGCATTGTCAAACTAGGAGACGGTCCATGGGGGTCCCGGGCTGCTAATCAGTGATAAATATTTTATTTTATCCCAGTAGAAATCTTGATATAAGTCAAATGATGGTTCTCGCCAAATTTTTTTCCGGCTCCGGCTCCCACAAATTTGACGGCTCCGGCTCCGGCTCCCTATTAAGATAGTATCAAACGAGACAAAAATTTGTAATTGCGCCACGCAAACATGCCGCTGATAAAAAGTTATGCGAATTTTGTCGCGTTCACCCCCATAGAAGGCCCGAAGCGTCGGGGGGACCGGGCCTCCCTGCGTTTTGTCTGGCCCCTCTGCTTATTTGTTCTACTTAGTAAAATGTATTACCTGCCCCCTGCTATTGCCTGGCCCCTGCTGTACAATGCCTGGCCCCTGCTGTAGAATTTTCACGCTACGGGGCTGCCCCATAGTCAGTAAGTTGAAAAATATACGCATGTTGGTTTTACTAAACAAACCATTTCAGTGCATCCAGAATCATATCATTATTTTCGACCGAGGTTTCACTAGTCGCCATTTTCATAAGTGATAAAAAGTTATTTCATTATCAAATTAGCAAATAGTAAAATGATACATTCGGACCCGGGTACCAATAAACTCCGATTTTTATTCGGACCCCCGTCCCAATAAAGTCTGATACTTATTCGGACCCGTGGCAAATATGCACTTAGCTTAGCTATACATAAACTTTATTATATTTGAATTGTATGATTTAATCGTTACTCAGTGTCTAGGATTTCACTAAGCGGACTCTGTATTATTATTTTTCGGGTTCCGTCTAATAAAGTTTAAATATAGCTAAGCTTAGTGCATAATTGCCACGGGTCCGAGTAACAATCGGATTTTATTGGGACCCGGGTCCGTATAGCCACAGCCTTATAAATCTATATACTCTATTTCCTTGCGTCAGCCTAAACCGTACACAGCTAGAATGAAATTTTGTTTGGTTGTCTATCCTGGTGTTATATCTAGATATCCATGTCTCAACATAGTGCATCTAAATTGTACCTCAACATTGTAACTGACATTTTACTCCAACATTGTAGCCCAACATTGGGTTCCTTTCTCATCTTACGATTCCACTGAGTACTTGAAATTCATGCTGCGAATTGACAGATGGAAGGAGAGATTAATACATAGATAAATAGATGTCTTGATAGATGTATTGATACATAGATGTCTTGGTAGATAAATGTATTGATACATAGATGTAGTGATCAATAGATGTAGTGATCGATAGATGTAGTGATCGATAGATGTAGTGATCAATAGATGTAATGATCGATAGATGTAGTGATCAATAGATGTAATGATCGATAGATGTAGTGATCAATAGATGATGGCTTTCTCTGGACCTGCGTTAGATAAAACTTCTATTGCGACTGACTTTCAACACAGACAATAAATTGTAAGAAGGAGCATGTCATTCCTTTAGATGTCAGACAAGTGGAAGTTTGTATGGAAGTTTGTATGGAAGTTTGTATGGAAGCTTGTATGGAATGATAGATTACTTCAAATACAGAACAGATTTATCGTTTTAGATGAGTTGTCTCAACATTTCCTTGTTTAGTTCATTGAAATGATTTCTCGCCTGGTTTACTCTGGCCCCCATACAACTTGTTACCTGTCATGCCTTGAGTCAATTGACTTAACGACTTTAAGGTCCGTTGGTGCTTCAGGTCCAGGGGTGTCTTAGCATGGATCTGACTGACCTGGTCACTCGCCGAGGTTCACATGGTGGCTTGGTTGGGGCAGGGAGGGGGGGTTATGGCTGTGTTGATCTCACGTTATGGGAAAATACTTCTTAGTCCATCAGGTAGTGTATTAAAAATATTAAATATGTACACATAAAATGAATGCATTCCGTTCACAAAACTTTTTTTTCAGCCAAAATACGTTTTTCCCGATTGTCTGCAATCGCCCTCTATTGTCGTTACAAAAAGAAAACTGATTTACACGTTCTATTAGGTATTCTTGGATTATATATCATAGTACTATAGTACTATAAATACGATACAAAATCCATAAACAATTACAAAATATATCGATTTAAAAAAAAATTATTTAACAAGATACAGGAAAAAATATTAAATTTACTTGCGACCTAGAGTTCTAGCTCATAGAGTAACATTTTTTTTTGAATACCGATGTTTTTGAAAGTTGACAGTCATTGGAAATATAGAAGGTTGTCACTGCGTCATTAGTGTTAGGCAGGTGTTGTCGATGCATTTCAACTATCTGCACCGGTAGTTGAGCAGATCTTCAGATCAGGTTGTGTTAAAAACTAGTTGAAAGTGGTGGCTAGAGGAATTATTTTTATAGTTGCATCGTTCACTGCTTATGAAAGACACTAATATTCTAGAATGTGTGATAAGATGAATGTAAAGTTAACTTGTCCCTAACGGGAAATCGGGATTAGCACAACGCCCAGCCGCCTTTGCTTCCCCAACTTAAGTCAGGTAGTCATATAAATGATGGGTAGACTTGT
Source organism: Bulinus truncatus (assembly GCA_021962125.1). Lineage (NCBI taxonomy): Eukaryota > Metazoa > Mollusca > Gastropoda > Planorbidae > Bulinus > Bulinus truncatus. The sequence continues at coordinate 825,428 of JAGDYQ010000044.1, read as the reverse complement.
GGGACAACTTTGAACCAAATTTCACCAGGAAAAAAATCCCATGGTTCTCAGGACTGTCAGGTCGACAGTCGAATATCTACACCACTCGGCCATTCGTTCCTCATATAATACTATCTGTCAAACTAAATTGAAATAACAAATAATAATTTAGTTATCTATTTTGACTTCGTGCTGTACCGTGTGATGGTCAACCCGGTTCAAACATAATGCTAACTTTTGCTTCACAAAATCGCTCAAGTAGGCTATGCATTTCAAGACTTGCAGTATACATGTTTAGCAAAACTTTATGCATCAATGCCCCCTCCTCCCCTAAACTTCATACAAGATGAGCTGCTCCTGCCTTGATGAACCCCACTTGACATTCATAAGACAATAGGGGGCCCTGCCTAGATGGTCATTTGAAATTAATAAGACTTGAGGGGGCCCTGCCTAGATGGTTCCCTTGAACTTTATGGGTTTCGAAGCAGTATACCTGCTACATCCTATTCCCTCAGTATGAATTGAGTATTGGTGCTAATAGTTCACCGGATTCAAATATGAGCTCAGATACTAAATTAATACTAATCGTTGCTGTCAACTTTATTCCTTGCACATAAACAACAAAGTGGGCTCAACTTTTAGACAGGAAATAAAATGCACTTACAAACTTATTTATATCTTTTAAATCAGGATTCGCGATCCGTTCCCACCCCCCCCCCCTACTTATAAAATGTACCCCCCCCCCACGTTTTTTTTTCATTAGTCTGTCCCGTATTATACTGAGCAGGGGCCAGTCATGTAATTAAAGTTTAGCGTCCTGTATTAGTATTACATTCTGCGACAAGCTCAAGACTTGTGTAGACCAACAATGTTGATAGTAGAAATAAATAGTCGGTGATAAGGTCAAACCAAAAGAAACCTTAAGTCGTATAATCCGTGGAACTCAAGGCCCGCTATCGCCATGATAGGGCCTAGCTTATCTTGGATCGGAGTTAATAACCACAGTTTGACAAGAGCCCATTTACCTACTGCTCCAATTTACTTTCCAGCACTTGCGGGGGCCCAATCTGTAAACATTTGAAAAGCGAATTTAAAGTCTGTAAAAAGAAATAAACTCTGAAACGTTGTTTGACGTTTTAGGGGTGGATGTTTGTCCCCGTGGAATAAACGACATTGTTGGAAATATAAATTTTAGAGTTGAAAAACACTTCACATAGAAACACGTCAAATGATATGTAGCTGCTAGGTTGGGGAATTCTCAACTAGTGTTGTTTTAGTCCCAGGTCCTATTTTAGTTTGTTTTTATTTCGTTTTTTCTGTAATAATTTTAGTTTTAGTCTAGTTTTAGTTTTAGGCCCAATTTTAGTTTTCGTTTTAGTTTTCGTCGACTAAAACACCAGAGTTTTAGTTTTCGTCATATGTATTTTAGTTTCACTTTTAGTTTTAGTCTTGTAAACACCAATAACAAATAACATCATTGTTCATGACCAATTGTTGAAACAGATTGAAGCATAATAATAGTAGTCATAGAGATGACAGCTCAGTGTACTGAAACTGAGTCATTTCACTTCATTGTCACATTATAAGTCACACTATCACATTGTTTTATGTGCCAATACCATGACTAAATTTTTGACTATGTTGTAGACTAGCAGACTTGCAGTGCATGTACAAAAAAACAACTAAAAACGTAATAACAATAAGAAACCGAAAACGTAAGTCAAAATTAAAACAAACGTGTTTATTCTAAGACCTAGAACTCTGAAATAACTAAACTAAGTAACAACAGTTTACGAAATAACTAAACTAAGTAACAACAGTTTACTTGAAGAGTGAAGACTAAACGTCAAAACAAATGACTGTTCAGCTTGAGAAAGACCCGTTTTTCAAGACTCTGATTAGTCCTGTTTCTTTTCCCGGTTGTAAAATCACTAGGGAGCGACCGATAATCGGATCGCTATCGGTATCGGACCGATATTGGCACTTTCGGTTAATATCGGATCGGCCGATTGTTGTAGGGAGCGACCGATAGCCGAACCGATATTAAAAAAAAGGAAAAAAAAAACATGTAAAATTACATCAGCGATATGACCTTGAAACAATAGGATTGGCATTTCTTAATTCTAATGTATGACCTTGAATGATACAATTAGTGAACATCTGTGTGTATTTTATTTTTGGATAGGAAGTTGGGAGGGGGGAGGGGGGTAAACAAGACACGTGTGGGCGAAGTGTTACAAAATATGACAGGGAAGGGTTGAACATGGGTTGACATACGTCATACCAAGGAGGTTGAATTACTGGAGGCGGCATGACGTCACTAGGCAAAAAACCAAGAAGGTTGAATACATAGAGACGGCGTCTGCTATCAGATGCTTTGATGTTTATTGCAAAGCATTTGATCAAACAATAAAAAATGGCTAGCACAAAGCAGCGTAAACTAGACTAAAAACAATCCTGTCAATATTGCCTTTCGAAGCGTTTCGAAGCAATCAGTAAATCATTTTTCATTGTTTGATCAAATGCTTTGCAATAAACATTAAAGTATAAATACAAAATATTATGTATTATGTAAAAATACAATTTTTACCCTGGCTTAATTTCGATAAAGCGTAAAATATAAGCTTTATAGGCCTCTATCAGCTGATCGTATACATAGCTTTACATAGACTACAGCGCTTTGTAATTGACACATTAGAATAACTAGTCCACTAGAAATTAACTAGGGCCTTAGCAGACTTTAGAAAAAAATGATGACAAAATACAAAGCTCATTGGAGTCGTTTCTAGAATGAGAAAACTGGTATCATAATGAAAGCTGGTGGAATGTTTTGAGTCGAACATGGCGGCGATAGGCTGCGCCCACTGAATTCAGCCGCTTGGTACCATCTGATAACAGACGCCATCTCCATGTACTCAACCTCCTTGCGTCATACACCACGAGAAAAACACGTGTTTGGCATTGTTGTTGATTAAAAAGAAAATATCGGTATCGGTAAAAATGCTGGGGGAAATATCGGTATCGGACTATCGGTAAAAAGGCATATCGGTCGCTCCCTAAAAATCACCACAGAGAGAAAAAACTCTCTCCACGTAAGCCTCCGAAGCTGGTGCATTCAATATATCTAAAGCCAATGGTGCAAGCAACGGAAACATTTTTTGAACGTTCTGTGATTGCCAATAGCTTAAACCATTGCCAGCTTCTTGATAGTGCAACAAATAATCTGCCAGTTCGTCTTCAGGCCCGCGAACTGCAGAAATAATATTAGTGATGGGTGTGGTGTTCGCAATATGTTGCGTCAGGGATTTGAAGCGCTTGAGAGGAGGTCCAGACGTAGTCAGGGCTGTTGAACCAACGCTATCAGGAGACGCAGTTGCAGTGATAGTTCGGTTAGGAATAGGCTGACCAGCAGCTGAAATCACTTGACCAAGCTGTGCACCGACTGCGGCTGCTGCTGCTGAGGCAGTTACTTCTCGCAACACAAACTTTTTTGCTGCATTTAGAAGATGCTCTTTTCCTGAAACGAACAGTGCTGACACAGTTGTAGGATCAAGCAGACAAGCTGCAGAAGGTATAGGTTCAAAAATTTCAGACACTGGTTCCAACGCAAATTCAAATCGTCGCCTCAAGCCATCCAAAAGGGTAACTGCTAACTCTATTAGTGATGCGTCCAGAGCTTGATCAGACTGTGCCTCAAGAAGATGATATTCTATGTCCATAAGTGCTGGAATTTCTGATGACATAACAACTTTATCGCCTTCGAGTAAACGTGTATGTTCTGCAAATGGTTGCAGAAGCTTCAGTAACTGTTCTATTTTTTGCCATTCACTTGAAAGAAGAGTGTCCCATTCCATTTCTTCCGCTACTGCATTCACACTAACCTTCAGCTCAATTAGTCGCTTCAGTAGAAGGAATGTGCTTGACCACCTTGTGGGACAATCTGCAATAACAGTTTTCTTGCTCTTCAACACAAGCTTTTGGGTTGCAACAGATGATTTTCTAAACTTTTCAACCATACGCCTCGCTGAATCAAGTATCGGTTTTATGGCAGCACACTTTGACATCTCATTAACAACTAGCTGCATAGTATGAGGCATACATGCCATGCGTTTCAATTTCAAATAGTGACCATCAACAGTCATTTCTGCCCTTGCATCCTCATAGTCTTCATCTACATTAATATTGTCAACCTCATCATCTTCTTCCTCATCAGAATCAGTTTCAGTGCCAGTTTCGCATTTATCAACAAACATGGTTTTAAAAGCTTTTATCATGTTAGCTCCATTGTCCGTAATAACTAGCATGACTTGGCTAGTTTTTATACCCCATTTTTCGAAGCAATCGCTAACTTTAGCAGCAATCATATCACCTGTATGAGGATGACTAACAGTAAACACATTCAGTGTTAAATGTTCACCTTGCTGTATAACTGGATTGTACAAACAAGCCGAAATACCAAAGAACGCTGCCGTCAGACCACTTTTTGACCAAATATCCAAGCAAAGGGTAAGACACTGGGCATGTTGTATATTCTCTTTAACCTTCTTTTCGATTTCTTCACACGCCGATTTTAAAGCCGTTTGTATAGCTGTACGACCTGGTACTTGAAACTGGCCTGGTACTTGATACTTCGGATCCATTGCCTGGCAGAACTCTCTGAATGCCTCATGCTCGACCTGTACATGTACGTTGCATTCTTTCATTATTGTAATTATTTTACAATATACATTTTATAATTGCGTATTAATTATTATGTAGCAATATACAGCCATTTTTATTTATTCTTATATTAATTCCATGAAATGAAAACATTTAGCAGTTTTGCTATTTTAGCTGCCATGTGTAATAGTTTTAACTGTTTTAAGTACGCTAACAATTATTTTTTCTCAAGCCCTGTCCTGTCCCATAATAAAATTACAGTGATACGGCTGACCATATTAATACACATTAAATTACAATGAAACATTTTTGTTTTACAATTTAATGTTCATAAGGTTATAAAACTACATGTATGATAAGTCACGTGTGTCTTTGTGTGACTTTTTGTTTATAGGTTCTAAGAAGTAGTAACTACTAAGAAATAAATAATACATTATTACTTACCAGCGACGTGGAAACACCAGTTTTCGCTATGAATCGAGTTAGAGCTTGCACTCTGGAAATATTTTCAGCAGACTGTGCACAATATTTGAGTTTATTACCAAACATGTCAGTAATTTTCCTTGAGGCAGAAGAGCTGGAAGCTGGCAACTTGGTTGATTTTCTGGGTGCTGCCGCTACTTTAGTCTTCTCTTTCCCTTCCATGGTATCATTTTCTTTCTTGTGGCAAGATTTTAAATGCCGTTTTAGGTTTGTGGGATTCCTTCCAATGAGCAGTCTTTCGCATTTCTTACCGTCGTTGGTCACCAAACATTCACTTTTGTTTAAATCAATACGGTACGTGAAATAATCCCATACATCACTCGATTTTGGGCGTCCACTTACTCCACCAACACAAGTACCTGCTGTTGTCATTGTCAACTTTCAACGTTAAGTAATTTTATTATTTTGATGACTTATATTCAGGGTTGTTAGTATCGAAGTATCGGTATCGACCAATAAAGTATCGGCGATACTTTTTTTAGTATTGGTTGCTGTATTGCCGAACCTTTTTGTATCAAGTATTGATTTGTGTATCGCCGATACAATTTAAACAAAAAAAATTCGATACTCTATACCGGTACTTTACTATTGCCACTATTTGCAAAAAAACAATAGCGATTTTAATACATTGTCATCTACATAAATTCATTCCCTACTAGCAGCCATCAACTCTACCAATATTAACGACAGCCACCTCCCCATCAATACACCACGGTCGGCGAGTTGAAGGAAAAATTTAGCTTTAATCTTCTTTTGAAGATTCTTTGCGCGCCGATGTCTAAAATTGTTATTCTTAGATTCTTTCATTCATTTACTTTCTTTCTGTCAACTATTTGTTCAATGTTTTAATGAACGACAGAAAAGAAAACTTAATTTTTTTATCCATCTGTCAGTTATACACACACACACACACACACCCACACACACATATATATACATATATATATATATATAAGTATATACTGTAAGTGTTTATAGGTTATATAGTGATAAATTATATACCTTACTGTATTCTTGTGTGTATGTTTGTTAATTGAGTTGTTAATTCATTTGTGCTTATTAATATTTATACATTGTTTTTATTTATTAATTCATTTGTTTTAGTATTTACTGCATTTCATTAAAAATAATTAATTGAATGGTATTAAATTCTAAAACTGTATGTTTTAATTAAAATTGAAAACTTTGTAATAAAAAATATCATATAATTAACACATATTATATTATTAAATAATATGCTGAGTTCAACAAACAATACAATTTGGGTGGTTAAAAACAATTAATTGAATAGAAATACTTGAACATTAACAAATTAAAAAAAAAATACAGTGGATTCCGCTTAATTGGTACACAGCTTATGTGGGACAAATCTCAAAGAAACCAAACCAAGAAGCTAATAGTAAATGTGTATGTTTAACTGGGCAGCCGCTTAATCGGGACAAAATGTCTCGGTCCCGATGTGTCCCAATTAAGCAGAATCGACTGTATCTTGTAAAACCGCATGGCAATTTCAAACTTTCAAAGCAAAATTTATATCGTCGGCTGTCATTTTTCTTTTTTTTTTTTATCTTTTGTTGTTCTTTCTTTCATGTGTCAACATTATACCGGAAAAGACGATATATCCCCTATTTTAGTTTTTATTTCGTTGGGGAGTTTTAATTTCAGTTTTTATTCAGTCTTTTGTCTACGAGATTTAGTTTTCGTCTCGTTTTAGTCTTGTTGCTAATTTTAGTTTTAGTTTTAGTTATCGTTGACGAAAAGTCAACATTTTCGTTAACGAAGGTTTTAGTTTTAGTTTTCGTCGACGAAAACAACACTATTCTCAACTTGTGATTTATTCGCCCCTTTTTTTCTCTTGAAGACGTTAAAACGTAATAATTTTATGAAAATTATAAATAACATATTTTCCTCTAGCAATATATAGTGGTTTACATCTATCAGTTTCGTTATGCAGTTATCTGCAACTTACAATTAAGTTCATTGAATCATGCATTAAATAATCTCAGCTCTGTCCAAGATACGATACATAACACGCATGCCGATATATTATACTGTAGCCAATGTTCAGGCAGAACCGTTCTTATAGACAGGCAATTCAGGAAAGCGCCTATAGCCCCCACTGTCAAATAGGCCATCATTCCAAATGTTCCTGTCAAATATGATGTTTTCGGGGCTCCTTTATCTGAGACGTTATACATGACGCAGACAATATTTATATATATATCAATATATCTACGTTTATCAGAGTTTAGATACTTGGAATGGAGCCGATTTTTATGTTGGGGGGGGGGGAGGGATAGATACTTTTAGAGATTTCTTGAGCCCCAGACAAAAGTACCTGTCGGGGCCACAATCTAACAGGATTTATATTGGAAGGGGATCTTAAGCTGTTACCTAGTTGGCCTTTCCCAGAGAATGGCCTTGCTATCAGCGCTATTGGGGGAGGGGGGGTCTCACATTTTTTTTCAAACTTAGGTCCAACTGTATTGGCCTTTAGGGTGTTTCTAACATTTTAAAACCACGGGGGGGGGGGTAGGAGGATACGTTTGTAAAACATTTTACAAATAATTTTACTAAGTATTGGTGTTTAGGAGTTAGTTTGGATTCCTCTTTAGTTCACAGTTCAGAGGTAATGCTTAAATGAGGTCAGGGTCATTTCATAATGTCTTGTCTAAAGCAGCCGATCTTGCAGTGACCATCGAGGTCATGTACGTTGCTTGGTCCTGCATACATTACTGGAGTCTGTTAATATAAGACTGTCCCAGTTAAAATGTATTCGATCATACAATAAGTCCTCACATTGGTACCGCGCATTGAGGTAAAGCAACAGTTTCTAATTGCTTTATTTAACATAAGTAACATTGATACAAAAAATGTATATACTACAGAGCCTATAATTTAGTTGACAAAAATTTCGCTTATCAAAAGTTAACTATCGACACATTTAGATTGGGAAATGTCGGGGGTGTGGGGGGAGGGGAAAAGGGGGAGGAGAGCTTTGAAACCAGTGTTTTACACACATAACCTAAAAAAGGGATTTGGGAATTTCCCAGAGAACTGTAGCAGGCACGTGATCCCTGTGGAAGAAACATCACACACACACACACGTACACAAATACACATACAGACACACATACACACACATACATATACACACCTTGCCTCGCCCCCTCCATTTCTATCTTTCTCATTATAAATAAAGGGTGAATGGTGGGGGGGGGGGATCAAGACACTTTTGGCAATGACGTCATGACAATTTACGACACGCCCAGCTGCCAATCACAATGCGGTATAGAGTAGTTCTTGACTTACTGTCACACTGACCTCCGGCAGGACAATGACCGACGGATAGATTTCTTCTGATTCTCAAAATTCAAGACAAGGAGACCAGGAAATTACTGACTAACTGACATTGTCAGGGTTTGTAGTCTACGCCATTATGAATATATTCTGCATGTTTGGATGTGTCTGTATGTTTGTATGTGTCTGTATGTTTGTATGTGTGTATGTTTGGGCGTGCCTGTATGTTTGGGTGTGTGATATGTGTCTGTATGTTTTGATGTGTGTGTATATGTTTCGATGTGTCTGTATGTTTGGATGTCTCTGTATGTTTGAATACAGTATTTCTTTGTATTTCTATTTAGCCTTGTGAATTCTTCATACACACATGTGTGTCTAAGTCTTTCTGAATTTCTTCATACCTTCGTGTCTATCAGGGTTGGGGTGTCGGAAAAATTATTTGCCGACACCGACACAAGTGTCGACATTCCATCAGCCGCCGACACCGACATCGGGGTAGGAGGGGGCGAGGGCAAAGGGAAATAACTGTGTATTTATTTTCCTTGCTCATACCTCATAATATATATAAAGATACATGTTTAATTATATATTTATACTTTATAGTCTTTTTTTTTGCTACCGATTTTCTTTCGATATTTGATGTATACTTCAATAAACAATATATACTTATGCACGTTAAAATATATTTCGCTATAGTGAAGTTTATTTGTTTAAATGTATTAATATACATCTATATTTACTTTTGTTACTGACTCTTTATCAATGTATACTTATAATCAGAAAAGGAAAATAAAATGTTTCAATAAGCATTAAATGAATGCAATACCTAGTGATAAATAAAAATATGCACACATTCGGACAGGGTCGGCATAATACATTTTTGGGCGAACAACTTATTTGTTCCCCACCCCATGCAATTTTTTATTTCGAGAATCTTATAAAAAATTTTTTCTAATGCTAAGCCTATCGCAGGAAATGATTTAAGCTGTATTTTAAATTGACTGAACATATTTACCTTGATCATTTGACTCTTTAAGTTTACTAATGTACAGGTACAGTTGCAGCATTTTCCTATTTTTATCCTTTTCATTATCTGGAAGTTGTCGCTGTTAAGATTAAACAAACTGGCCGGCTGCCTAGGCACCCTCGAATACACACACCAGTTCTATGGTACGAGTAGCTTTTATTTTGAATGAACAAAATAAAAATTGCCTGTGCTGCTCTTTAAAATCAAGTTTGTCGGCATGTTTGTTTTTTTGCCAACCCACCATGAATTATAGATGTTTATAAAATAACTTAAAGAAGGTAAAATTATGTTGCTGTATGCATTGTATGGGCCTAATATGAAATAGTTTTTGTCTCATTTGTAATGTAATGACTAAATAACAAAAGTAAATACATAAAATTCCCGAACTGTGCAGTTAAATGTGTTTATTTAAATAATTATGCACAGGGCGCCGAGCTAGACGTGTCTCCGAAATAGTAATCTTGAAAACAATGTTCAGCTTCTAAACCAGACAAGGGCAATCTACGTTTTAATTTGACCCGCAGTACACTCCCCTTTTTTCATTTACATTGATAACATTTACATTTATGTTAGCTCACATAAAGTATTATAAACACTCCATTGATCTGCTCTTGGTCCGGCCCTTAAATCAAATTTAAGAACCTATTGTGGTTCTTCAGTAGTTATAAATAGCTAGCTACGGACTTGGATCTCGTGTAATACCATTGTAACGTAATTGAGCAATGTTTCAGTCAGGCTGAGAGAAATTAACTTGTGGTGGGGGATGTTAGTGGCGAGTTAACTTTGAAACAGGTCAGTTGTTGAGGTTCTAAAAGACTGGATACTGTCCAGTGGATAGGTTTGTGTGTATACCTTCTCCAACATGGAAATAGATAGAGAAATGCAAACTAAACATTTCTTATGATACACTGTACATTGAATGAGTGAATAACAAAAAGAACATAACAGGAGCCTTCCTATCTGCTTTCACTCACAATTCGTTAATTTTGACAATTCATTGTACCGCAGAGAATCTCGCTTTGGAAAATAATACATTCGCCGTTAAACAAATTTACCAAGTATTTATTTTAAAAGAAAAAAAAATAACTTGATGAACATTTTATATTAAAGATTGCATAAGAACTGTCTGACGTTGTTCTGAATTATTTAAAGTTCTAGTATATTCCCGTCCTTTTTTTTGGGGCAGGTTTTTGCGCCTACACCGACCCCGGACGAAGTACAAACGCCGACACCACCATCGGGCAAAGTATTGATGCCGATACCGACACAGGGCAAAAACTGCCGACACCAACACCGACCCTGGCTCCCCACCCCTGGTGTCTATGTCTTTCTGAATGTCTTCACACCCCTGGTGTCTATGTCTTTCTGAATGTCTTCACACCTATGTTTCTATGTCTTTCTGAATGTCTTCACACCTATGTTTCTATGTCTTTCTGAATGTCTTCACACCTATGTTTCTATGTCTCTCTGCATTGTCGTCGTACCTGTGTATGTCTATCTGCATTTTCTTTGTACCCGTATGTTTATATGTCTTTTTGTATGTCTTGTGTCTGTGTCTACATTTTAGTGTTTATGTTAATATGAATTCATTTCTCTCTGTGTGGTATTATGCCTGCGTGTAAGCATGTCTTTGTGTTCTCTTCTAGTCACCAACACATTGAGACTGTGTTCTCTTCTAGTCACCAACACATTAAGATTGTGTTCTCTTCTAGTCACCAACACATTGAGACTGTGTTCTCTTCTAGTCACCAACAAATTAAGATTGTGTTCTCTTCTAGTCACCAACACATTAAGATTGTGTTCTCTTCTAGTCACCAACACATTGAGACTGTGTTCTCTTCTAGTCACCAACACAGCAATATTAACAATAAAGATCACACCGATGGTTGTATGTGTGTGTGTTCTGTGTCTGTGTTTTAACGAAGAGATAACAAATGGTTGACTTCACTGACGTCACCAAGATTACGTATCAATCATTGTAGCTTTTTTATGTTAAAAAAAAAAGTACTCGTGCTAATTGAAAATTCCTCCATAATGGAAATTTCACTGTGGCCAATGTAATGGCGATAAAAAAAATTTAATACATTTTCCAAAATAACATAAAAAACAATGAAACAAAACTTTAATTATTTTTTATGACAATATTTTTTTGCTATACTCTTAATTCAAAGTTCAAGTAGCAAAGACATTTCAAAAGTTCAAATTTAAAGTCAATAGTTCCCCCCTCCCCCTGGTCCCGAAGAGGTAGGATGGGGCCCCGGGCACAAAAGAAAATAAAAAGAGAAAGACAGTGGACAATTTAATTTGAATCGTAAAACTAGGGATTGTAGGCCCTTCAAATCTCGGAACCCCGGGCGCCCGCCCATAAATCCGCCTCTGGCCCCCACCCCCGAACATAAGTTTTGTAAGAGTTTCATGGTACGTACCTACTTTAGTTCTTGTAAGACACAATGTATAATTTTAAAACGGCCATTATACTAAAGAAATAGCTTATGTATTAAATTAAAATTCAATACAGGCCTAGGATTGTCAAATATAATCTTAAAGATTAGGTCAGCATTGATTAAAAAAAATGTCGAGAAAATCAAAGAGTAAAGAGGAATTTAATAATTTAGAATTGTCCATACATAGTTTATAGATCTTTTTATTTTATCTTACACCTGTGAAGAGAAATTTACATATTTGACAACTTATGGCGGAGAGATGCATTTTTTACTGACATATACTGTTATTTTACTGACATATACTGTTATTTTACTGACATATACTGTTATTTTACTGACATATACTGTTATTTTACTGACATTTACTGTTATATTTAGGGAGCCGGTGTGAGTTTGAATAATTTTTTTTTTAATTTGTGATTTTAAATAATAAGTATACACAATACAAATACTTTGTTCAAAATAGAGTGAAGTGTGGGTAGAGCGATACATTTAGTATATATGTCTTAGTTAAAGGCCTGGGAATGTGGGTAAACAAAGTTATTATGCAAAGGAGAAGGTACAGTTTTGATAAGTTGTGTTCAAACAATCTTTTAAAATCTTTTAAGATCAGAGATGTTACCAGCTAGAGATGTTACCAGCTACAGTACTGGTTTAAAAGGTCCATACATCGAAATCAGTATTGTTAACTTTGCAAGTTTTCTAATGGTGTTTCGTGAAATCTTTTTGAACAGTTATCTTTTATTGCCTACACATATGTATCTTTAAAGTTTAGAGCATCTGTATCTTACTGTCTTCCGTTGTACATGTGTACAAGTGAAGTGATATACTGGTTGAATGTACATACAATTACGGGTGTAAAAATTAATATAAGCAAGTTTGGAGAAAACTCATTGCGCATTCTACTGTGTGTAAATACAATTTAGTCATTTTAATATCATTTAACCCCCTCAAGGGTTTATTGGAGCATCTGTTTCAGTAGTCATGGGCAATCATGGCAGTGCCCAGCCTAGGGATTTGGGGGCCCGTGGGGGAGGGCTTGGCCACTTTGGGGGGTCCCTGCATTTTGACATTCGACACCATGGCATGAGATAATGTACTTAATATTTAATGTAAAAAAAATTGGGACCCCCCCACTCAAGCTGGGGCCCGGGGGGAACTTTCGAATTTGGACAACCCTCCCTCCTCCCACCCTAGGCATGCCTCTGACTATTGGGCATATTGGGGGACCGTGTTGTTAGTCAAACGTCCAGCCGCCTTTACTCTATCACTTGGTTCGAAACCCTGACTCTTCCATTTGACAGTCAAGCTCTCTACACCATACGACCACAGTACCACACTTCCCCCATGTAAATAAAAACTTGGCTTTAAAAATTTATTCATACTGTCCTCTTTATTCTGATTATCTTTTAAAGATTAAATCAAAGAACCTTAACATATTTTTTTTTCTTTTTTTAATATGAAATAATATAAATTCTTAATTCTTTTTCATCACTGATTTCCCTTGTTTCGTTATCAATAATTAACTCAACATCGCCACCCTCACCAAGCTAGTGTTATCTGATATTTCCTTCAAACATTGATTTCTCCCTATCTCAACCCCCCCCCCCCCACCACCTTGACAAACTAGTCGGTAGCCAGCCATCCACCAGACCCCGCCTACCTCCCGGTGAACCCACACATCCAATCGGCACGTTTCCTCGGGGAGTTCGCTCCCCTCTTCTTTTTTTTTATTGACATGGATCAGCTGATGTTGTCCGCGAGACTCAATGTGCCATTCATAGGAGCTGCGGAATTTGACCTCGACATCCAATGCTTGAAAGGGTGGGGTGGAGGGGGTGTAAAGCATGAATGGAGCTAAACTTTTGCAGCTCTCTCTCACTCTCACCTTCCCCTCCCCCACATCCTAACCTTGCACTACCACCCAGTAACCATCTAACTTCCCGGTGGTACCTGTACACACATCAGCACAGTGGATAATACCTACAAACACACATACAACAGCTTAGCGGTATCACCACACACACACTCTCTCTGACTTTAGACGTACCTACACACACTGACATAGACGTACCTACACACACTGACATAGACGTACCTACACACACTGACATGGACGTACCTACACACACACTGACATAGACGTACCTACACACACTGACATTGACGTACTTACACACACACACTGACATTGACGTACTTACACACACACTGACATTGACGTACTTACACACACACACACTGACATTGACGTACCTACACACACTGACATTGACGTACCTACACACACTGACATAGACGTACCTACACACACTGACATGGAGTCACCACAACACAAATACCAATACAACGAACACGCTCAGGTCAAAGGAAAAAAAAAACGTTGGCTCTCTGTATCTATTTTTTTTTTAAATACCGTACTTTGGGTAAAAAAAATCTGCAGTATGTCACCAAGCTGAGGTCACATGTTTATTTCAATCCAATTTTTTATATTTTTTTAAGTATTCTTTTCTGTGTATTTATTCATATGCATTTTTTTTTCAAATCTATTTATTGAGACAAATTTATCAAATATGAGTCATTAAGACTTAGTCAAATTTATACTTACAGTATATACACATATAAACTATTTAAGAGGTCATTTTTATTGTATGAAAAGAGCCACGCCTTAGTGCAGATAGGTTACGACATTGTACTCTCAACAACTAATGAAATTTCTACTTGTCAGCAGACCAGATCTTCTGGAGACCGAGCTGGAACAGGGTTGACTATTGAAACGTAAGGACAATTACGGACATAAAATCTAGTATGGACAAACATGAAGAAAGTTCATTCCACTGGTGCATTAGAGCCAAAATCCTTTTGAGAGATGGATCAGTCTGTGTATCTGTTTGTGTATCAGTCTGTATATCAATCTGTGTATCAGTCTATGTATCACGCTATATATCAGTCTATATACCAGTCTGTGTATCAGTCTGTTGTATCATTCTGAGTATCAGTCTGTGTATCATTGTGCATCAGTATGAGTGTCAGTATTTGAGTATTTATCATTTGATTGGAAATATTCTCATCTATTTTTCTTCTACCTAAACGCAAGTTCTATTTCATTCAGTTAAGCAGTTAATATTAAAACTATTTCAACTATTTTCGACGTACAACATCACTGTGCATAAGTGACACATTCTTTGATGTGTCATACAATAAACACTTTCAAAATCAACGAAAAATGTAATTGACATCTAACAGACCAACACTGGCACAGTGGTTGTATTTCACAAGTGTTTATGCAAAAATTGCCGTTTCTACCTTGTACAGCCTGCACAGTTTTACAGTATTGCTGTCTCACATATGAGTTGCAGTAAATGTTTAAGTTCTATGCATATGGCTAAAACTATTTATGGCCTTGGCCATTAAGATAAGTACAATAAAAATTTGACAAGCAAATTGTTGATACGAAACTTACAGAAAATCTTGACAAAGAGTGCAACGCACGTACAAAAACGTGGGGGAAAATTACTTGATGAGTGAGGCCGTATGGGCTTTTTTCGGAATCTATTTATTTATCAAATGGCGTTTATTATTATAAGTACGGTACAACCATTCACTTGCACATGACTGGCTAATAAAGGGAAAAATGAGGTTGTTTTTTTTCTGCACTTGTTTCAACCTTCTTTGTTCGTTAGAAATATAGAGTTACACCCCCTTGTCCACCCTCTTCCCGTCTCCATTTCTGTAAAGTTCAATTTGTTATCCCCCTTAAAACTGGTTTCAGTCTGGACTAATAGTAAATGTTATCCCAGCTGTTACTTCGGATTACGGGTAAAGACAACACGTAATACATTTCAAGTATTCGGTACAAATATAATGATGTCACAAACTGCGTGAACCGTTTTACCATTGCCCCATAGAGTTAGTGAAATATTTTATTTGCCCCTCTCTTAACCCTTTCTACTGTCCACCATTAGTTATGTATTATTACAGTACCGTAAATACACCTAAAGATATGGACCCTGACATCTGTCAGGTTGGCGCCACCTAAGACAACCCTTACATTTTTAACGTGGGCCCATCACTCGCCAAATCTCATTCTATCTCATTCTATAGCTGCATAGCACATTAACAGACTTGAAAAAGACTCAAGGGCAGAGGTCCTCAATCTGTGTTTGAGCTGCACACCTGTTTTTGTGGCGCCTTGTTCTTCTTCTTTCTTTCTTTATCCCTTAACCCGTGGGTGGGTCGTTGGGGCACCGTTGTTGACTGAAAACCAGTTTCCGCCATTTTTTCCGGCCCTGAGCTGCCTTTTGGGAGTCGACGAACGACAGGCTGGTCCATTCTCATACACAGAACACATAACGAATGAAGAGGTGCGCAATAAAATATCGGCTGCCATCGGCCCTCACGAAGACCTTCTCACTTCAGTCAAGAAGAGGAAACTGCGATGGTACGGACACGTTGCGAGATGTGAAGGTCTTGCAAAGACAAAAATTGCAAGGTACAACCAACGGAAGAAGGAAAAGAGGCGCCTTGTTAAGGCCTTCTATTTGTCGTACTATAGGATAATGATGTCCCCAACTTTAAGGGACTTAGCATAACCTATGACGGCCATGATTTTTCTGAACTTTGGCCCTTCTGAACACACTAACTCACCAACATCTATGTCGTTTTATAGAACTTTAACGTACACAGAAAGACCTAAGGACAGGAGTCCCAAGTCTACAAGACTAGTAGATGCAGAATGAAGTGATTGTAGTTTTTGTTTTTGGTGAAGTCAACTCGCATTCTTTGTCCAGAGCCGTTCCCTACGTATTTTCGGGCCCTAGTCAGAAATTTTCAGAGATGTTTTGGGCCCTAGTTAAAGACTTTCTGAGATATTTCGGGCCGTGGTTAGAGACTTTCTGAGATATATCGGGCCCTAGTTAGAGACTATCTGAGATATATCGGGCCCTAGTTAGAGACTTTCTGAGATATTTCGGGACCTAGTCAGAGATTTTTAGAGATATTTCGGGCCCTGATTAGAGACTTTCTGAGATATTTCGGGCCCTAGTCAAAGATTTTCAGAGATATTTCGGGCCCTGGTTAGAGACTTTCTGATATATTTTGGGCCCTGGTTAGAGACTTTCTGAGATATTTCGGGGCTTAAGGGAAAAGAATCTGGAGGGCTTACTTAGCATTTGGTTTAATAGGAATAAAGACTTTCCTAGATATCCCTTTTACCGCGGGTTGGGTGGGGGGGGGGAGTATGGGCAGCAGCTTATAGCTTGCTTTCCTATAAAAACTATTCCGTATCACATAATAAGAGTAGCCGTAACAACAAAAAGTAATAATCATAAGCACTGATAATGCCTACAACTATTTAACTATTTCTCCCACCCCCGTGCACACATAAATGAATGATAATACTGACAAACCTAGAAACACCTCACCTACTACCTCACTCTCCTCACACGTAAACGAACGACTTAACACATACCCGTATGAGAGTTTAGAATTTGAATAACAGAAGCAAGCTATTAAATACTACATAACTTCAGCTAAGACGGTAGCATTCAGGAAAGTTGACATTCTTTAGAAAAAAAAATAAAAGACAAATATTAGCATTTAACTAGTGACTTATCAAACAATTTTTTTTTTTAGTTCAATGAAATTCATTTTGCCTGGCTTGCATTTTGGTAAAAGTCGAGGCCGTGAACTGTTAGATTTCATTTCTCTATTCACGGTCCCTCCACCCTCTAACAACTCAATTTCTATATTTGGGGGGAATTAAAAGTAAGGGCGAGCAGTCTGATTGAAAGCAGAAAAAGAAAATACGTTACTACCAGTCTATGTGTGTAGTGTATTGTTTACTACCAGTCTCTGTGTGTAGTGTATTGTTTACTACCAGTCTCTGCGTGTAGTGTATTGTTTACTACCAGTCTCTGTGTGTAGTGTATTGTTTACTGTCAGTCTCTGTATGTAGTGTATTGTTTACTTCAGTCTCTGTATGTAGTGTATTGTTTACTTTCAGTCTCTGTATGTAGTGTATTGTTTACTGTCAGTCTCTGTATGTAGTGTATTGTTTACTGTCAGTCTCTGTATGTAGTGTATTGTTTACTGTCAGTCTCTGTATGTAGTGTATTGTTTACTAACAATCTCTGTATGTAGTGTATTGTTTACTGTCAGTCTCTGTATGTAGTGTATTTTTTACTGTCAGTCTCTGTATGTAGTGTATTGTTTACTGTCAGTCTCTGTATGTAGTGTATTGTTTACTGTCAGTCTCTGTATGTAGTATATTGTTTACTAACAATCTCTGTATGTAGTGTATTGTTTACTGTCAGTCTCTGTATGTAGTGTATTGTTTACTGTCAGCCTCTGTTTGTAGTGTATTGTTTACTGTCAGTCTCTGTATGTAGTGTATTGTTTACTACCAGTCTCTGTATGTAGTGTATTGTTTACTACCAGTCTCTGTGTGTAGTGTATTGTTTACTACCAGTCTCTGTATGTAGTGTATTATTTACTACCAGTCTCTGTATGTAGTGTATTGTTTACTACCAGTCTCTGTGTGTAGTGTATTGTTTACTACCAGTCTCTGTGTGTAGTGTATTGTTTACTACCAGTCTCTGTGTGTAGTGTATTGTTTACTACCAGTCTCTGTGTGTAGTGTATTGTTTACTATCAGTCTCTGTATGTAGTGTATTGTTTACTTCAGTCTCTGTATGTAGTGTATTGTTTACTTTCAGTCTCTGTATGTAGTGTATTGTTTACTGTCAGTCTCTGTATGTAGTGTATTGTTTACTAACAATCTCTGTATGTAGTGTATTGTTTACTAACAATCTCTGTATGTAGTGTATTGTTTACTGTCAGTCTCTGTATGTAGTGTATTTTTTACTGTCAGTCTCTGTATGTAGTGTATTGTTTACTGTCAGTCTCTGTATGTAGTGTATTGTTTACTGTCAGTCTCTGTATGTAGTGTATTGTTTACTAACAATCTCTGTATGTAGTGTATTGTTTACTGTCAGTCTCTGTATGTAGTGTATTGTTTACTGTCAGCCTCTGTTTGTAGTGTATTGTTTACTGTCAGTCTCTGTGTGTAGTGTATTGTTTACTACCAGTCTCTGTATGTAGTGTATTGTTTACTACCAGTCTCTGTGTGTAGTGTATTGTTTACTACCAGTCTCTGTGTGTAGTGTATTGTTTACTACCAGTCTCTGTGTGTAGTGTATTGTTTACTAACAGTCTCTGTATGTAGTGTATTGTTTACTGTCAGTCTCTATATGTAGTGTATTGTTTACTAACAGTCTCTGTATGTAGTGTATTGTTTACTGTCAGTCTCTGTATGTAGCGTATTGTTTACTGTCATTCACTTTATATAGTGTGTTGTTTACTACCAGTCTCTGTGTGTACTGTATTGTTTACTGTCAATCTCTGTATGTAGTGTATTGTTTACTGTCAGTCTCTGTATGTAGTGTATTGTTTACTGTCAGTCTCTGTATGTAGTGTATTGTTTACTGTCAGTCTCTGTATGTAGTGTATTGTTTACTGTCAGTCTCTGTATGTAGTGTATTGTTTACTGTCAGTCTCTGTATGTAGTGTATTGTTTACTGTCAGTCTCTGTATGTAGTGTATTGTTTACTGTCAGTCTCTGTATGTAGTGTATTGTTTACTGTCAGTCTCTGTATGTAGTGTATTGTTTACTGTCAGTCTCTGTATGTAGTGTATTGTTTACTGTTAGTCTCTGTATGTAGTGTATTGTTTACTGTCAGTCTCTGTATGTAGTGTATTGTTTACTGTCAGTCTCTGTATGTAGTGTATTGTTTACTAACAGTCTCTGTATGTAGTGTATTGTTTACTGTCAGTCTCTGTATGTAGTGTATTGTTTACTGTCATTCTCTGTATGCAGTGTATTGTTTACTGTCAGTCTCTGTATGTAGTGTATTGCTTACTAACAGTCTCTCTATGTAATATATTGTTTATTGTCAGTCTCTCTATGTAGTGTATTGTTTACTATCAGTTTCTGTATGTAGTGTATTGTTTACTGTCAGTCTCTATATGTAGTGTATTGTTTACTAACAGTCTCTGTATGTAGTGTATTGTTTACTGTCAGTCTCTGTATGTAGTGTATTGTTTACTGTCAGTCTCTGTATGTAGTGTATTGTTTACTGTCAGTCTCTGTATGTAGTGTATTGTTTACTGTCAGTCTCTGTATGTAGTGTATTGCTTACTAACAGTCTCTCTATGTAGTATATTGTTTACTGTCAGTCTCTCTATGTAGTGTATTGTTTACTGTCAGTTTCTGTATGTAGTGTATTGTTTACTGTCAGTTTCTTTATGTAGTGTATTGTTTACTTTCAGTCTCTGTATGTAGTGTATTGTTTACTGTCAGTCTCTGTATGTAGTGTATTGTTTACTGTCAGTCTCTGTATGTAGTGTATTGTTTACTTACAATCTCTGTATGTAGTGTATTGTTTACTGTCAGTCTCTGTATGTAGTGTATTGTTTACTGTCAGTCTCTATATGTAGTGTATTGTTTACTAACAGTCTCTGTATGTAGTGTATTGTTTACTGTCAGTCTCTGAATGTAGTGTATTGTTTACTGTCAATCTCTGTATGCAATGTATTGTTTACTGTCAGTCTCTGTGTGTAGTGTATTGTTTACTACCAGTCTCTGTATGTAGTGTATTATTTACTACCAGTCTCTGTATGTAGTGTATTGTTTACTACCAGTCTCTGTGTGTAGTGTATTGTTTACTACCAGTCTCTGTGTGTAGTGTATTGTTTACTACCAGTCTCTGTGTGTAGTGTATTGTTTACTACCAGTCTCTGTGTGTAGTGTATTGTTTACTATCAGTCTCTGTATGTAGTGTATTGTTTACTTCAGTCTCTGTATGTAGTGTATTGTTTACTTTCAGTCTCTGTATGTAGTGTATTGTTTACTGTCAGTCTCTGTATGTAGTGTATTGTTTACTAACAATCTCTGTATGTAGTGTATTGTTTACTAACAATCTCTGTATGTAGTGTATTGTTTACTGTCAGTCTCTGTATGTAGTGTATTTTTTACTGTCAGTCTCTGTATGTAGTGTATTGTTTACTGTCAGTCTCTGTATGTAGTGTATTGTTTACTGTCAGTCTCTGTATGTAGTGTATTGTTTACTAACAATCTCTGTATGTAGTGTATTGTTTACTGTCAGTCTCTGTATGTAGTGTATTGTTTACTGTCAGCCTCTGTTTGTAGTGTATTGTTTACTGTCAGTCTCTGTGTGTAGTGTATTGTTTACTACCAGTCTCTGTATGTAGTGTATTGTTTACTACCAGTCTCTGTGTGTAGTGTATTGTTTACTACCAGTCTCTGTGTGTAGTGTATTGTTTACTACCAGTCTCTGTGTGTAGTGTATTGTTTACTGTCAGTCTCTATATGTAGTGTATTGTTTACTAACAGTCTCTGTATGTAGTGTATTGTTTACTGTCAGTCTCTGTATGTAGCGTATTGTTTACTGTCATTCACTTTATATAGTGTGTTGTTTACTACCAGTCTCTGTGTGTACTGTATTGTTTACTGTCAATCTCTGTATGTAGTGTATTGTTTACTGTCAGTCTCTGTATGTAGTGTATTGTTTACTGTCAGTCTCTGTATGTAGTGTATTGTTTACTGTCAGTCTCTGTATGTAGTGTATTGTTTACTGTCAGTCTCTGTATGTAGTGTATTGTTTACTGTCAGTCTCTGTATGTAGTGTATTGTTTACTGTCAGTTTCTGTATGTAGTGTATTGTTTACTGTCATTCTCTGTATGTAGTGTATTGTTTACTGTCAGTCTCTGTATGTAGTGTATTGTTTACTGTCAGTCTCTGTATGTAGTGTATTGTTTACTGTTAGTCTCTGTATGTAGTGTATTGTTTACTGTCAGTCTCTGTATGTAGTGTATTGTTTACTGTCAGTCTCTGTATGTAGTGTATTGTTTACTAACAGTCTCTGTATGTAGTGTATTGTTTACTGTCAGTCTCTGTATGTAGTGTATTGTTTACTGTCAGTCTCTGTATGCAGTGTATTGTTTACTGTCAGTCTCTGTATGTAGTGTATTGCTTACTAAACGTCTCTCTATGTAATATATTGTTTATTGTCAGTCTCTCTATGTAGTGTATTGCTTACTATCAGTTTCTGTATGTAGTGTATTGTTTACTGTCGGTCTCTATATGTAGTGTATTGTTTACTAACAGTCTCTGTATGTAGTGTATTGTTTACTGTCAGTCTCTGTATGTAATGTATTGTTTACTGTCAGTCTCTGTATGTAGTGTATTGTTTACTGTCAGTCTCTGTATGTAGTGTATTGTTTACTGTCAGTCTCTGTATGTAGTGTATTGTTTACTGTCAGTCTCTGTATGTAGTGTATTGTTTACTAACTGTCTCTGTATGTAGTGTATTGTTTACTGTCAGTCTCTGTATGTAGTGTATTTTTTACTGTCATTCTCTGTATGCAGTGTATTGTTTACTGTCAGTCTCTGTATGTAGTGTATTGCTTACTAACAGTCTCTCTATGTAGTATATTGTTTACTGTCAGTCTCTCTATGTAGTGTATTGTTTACTGTCAGTTTCTGTATGTAGTGTATTGTTTACTGTCAGTCTCTGTATGTAGTGTATTGTTTACTTTCAGTCTCTGTATGTAGTGTATTGTTTACTGTCAGTCTCTGTATGTAGTGTATTGTTTACTGTCAGTCTCTGTATGTAGTGTATTGTTTACTTACAATCTCTGTATGTAGTGTATTGTTTACTGTCAGTCTCTGTATGTAGTGTATTGTTTACTGTCAGTCTCTATATGTAGTGTATTGTTTACTAACAGTCTCTGTATGTAGTGTATTGTTTACTGTCAGTCTCTGAATGTAGTGTATTGTTTACTGTCAATCTCTGTATGCAATGTATTGTTTACTGTCAGTCTCTGTATGTAGTGTATTGTTTACTGTCAGTCTCTGTATGTAGTGTATTGTTTACTGTCAGTCTCTGTATGTAGTGTATTGTTTACTGTCAGTCTCTGTATGTAGTGTATTGTTTACTAACAGTCTCTGTATGTAGTGTATTGTTTACTGTCAGTCTCTGTATGTAGTGTATTGTTTACTGTCATTCTCTGTATGCAGTGTATTGTTTACTGTCAGTCTCTGTATGTAGTGTATTGTTTACTGTCAGTCTCTGTATGTAGTGTATTGTTTACTGTCAGTCTCTGTATGTAGTGTATTGTTTACTAACAATCTCTGTATGTAGTGTATTGTTTACTGTCAGTCTCTGTATGTAGTGTATTGTTTACTGTCAGCCTCTGTTTGTAGTGTATTGTTTACTGTCAGTCTCTGTATGTAGTGTATTGTTTACTGTCAGTCTCTGTATGTTGTGTATTGTTTACTGTCAGTCTCTGTATGTAGTGTATTGTTTACTACCAGTCTCTGTGTGTAGTGTATTGTTTACTGTCAGTCTCTGTATGTAAAGTATTGTTTACTAACAGTCTCTGTGCGTAGTGTATTGTTTACTACCAGTCTCTGTGTGTAGTGTATTGGTTACTGTCAGTCTCTGTATATAGTGTATTGTTTACTGTCAGTCTCTGTATGTAGTGTATTGTTTACAGTTAGTCTCTGTATGTAGTGTATTGTTTACTAACTGTCTCTGTATGTAGTGTATTGTTTACTGTCAGTCTCTGTATGTAGTGTATTTTTTACTGTCATTCTCTGTATGCAGTGTATTGTTTACTGTCAGTCTCTGTATGTAGTGTATTGCTTACTAACAGTCTCTCTATGTAGTATATTGTTTACTGTCAGTCTCTCTATGTAGTGTATTGTTTACTGTCAGTTTCTGTATGTAGTGTATTGTTTACTGTCAGTTTCTTTATGTAGTGTATTGTTTACTTTCAGTTTCTGTATGTAGTGTATTGTTTACTGTCAGTCTCTGTATGTAGTGTATTGTTTACTGTCAGTCTCTGTATGTAGTGTATTGTTTACTTACAATCTCTGTATGTAGTGTATTGTTTACTGTCAGTCTCTGTATGTAGTGTATTGTTTACTGTCAGTCTCTATATGTAGTGTATTGTTTACTAACAGTCTCTGTATGTAGTGTATTGTTTACTGTCAGTCTCTGAATGTAATGTATTGTTTACTGTCAATCTCTGTATGCAATGTATTGTTTACTGTCAGTCTCTGTATGTAGTGTATTGTTTACTGTCAGTCTCTGTATGTAGTGTATTGTTTACTGTCAGTCTCTGTATGTAGTGTATTGTTTACTGTCAGTCTATGTATGTAGTGTATTGTTTACTAACAGTCTCTGTATGTAGTGTATTGTTTACTGTCAGTCTCTGTATGTAGTGTATTGTTTACTGTCATTCTCTGTATGCAGTGTATTGTTTACTGTCAGTCTCTGTATGTAGTGTATTGTTTACTGTCAGTCTCTGTATGTAGTGTATTGTTTACTGTCAGTCTCTGTATGTAGTGTATTGTTTACTAACAATCTCTGTATGCAGTGTATTGTTTACTGTCAGTCTCTGTATGTAGTGTATTGCTTACTAACAGTCTCTCTATGTAGTATATTGTTTACTGTCAGTCTCTCTATGTAGTGTATTGTTTACTGTCAGTTTCTGTATGTAGTGTATTGTTTACTGTCAGTTTCTTTATGTAGTGTATTGTTTACTTTCAGTTTCTGTATGTAGTGTATTGTTTACTGTCAGTCTCTGTATGTAGTGTATTGTTTACTGTCAGTCTCTGTATGTAGTGTATTGTTTACTGTCAGTCTCTGTATGTAGTGTATTGTTTACTGTCAGTCTCTGTATGTAGTGTATTGTTTACTGTCAGTCTCTGTATGTAGTGTATTGTTTACTGTCAGTCTCTGTATGTAGTGTATTGTTTACTGTCAGTCTCTGTATGTAGTGTATTGTTTACTAACAGTCTCTGTATGTAGTGTATTGTTTACTGTCAGTCTCTGTATGTAGTGTATTGTTTACTGTCAGTCTCTGTATGTAGTGTATTGTTTACTGTCAGTCTCTGTATGTAGTGTATTGTTTACTGTCAGTCTCTGTATGTAGTGTATTGTTTACTGTCAGTCTCTGTATGTAGTGTATTGTTTACTGACAGTCTCTGTATGTAGTGTATTGTTTACTGTCAGTCTCTGTATGTAGTGTATTGTTTACTGTCAGTCTCTGTATGCAGTGTATTGTTTACTGTCAGTCTCTGTATGTAGTGTATTGTTTACTGTCAGTCTCTGTATGTAGTGTATTGTTTACTGTCAGTCTCTGTATGTAGTGTATTGTTTACTAACAGTCTCTGTATGTAGTGTATTGTTTACTGTCAGTCTCTGTATGTAGTGTATTGTTTACTGTCAGTCTCTGTTTGTAGTGTATTGTTTACTGTCAGTCTCTGTATGTAGTGTATTGTTTACTGTCAGTCTCTGTATGTAGTGTATTGTTTACTGTCAGTCTCTGTATGTAGTGTATTGTTTACTACCAGTCTCTGTATGTAGTGTATTGTTTACTGTCAGTCTCTGTATGTAGTGTATTGTTTACTAACAGTCTCTGTGTGTAGTGTATTGTTTACTGTCAGTCTCTGTGTGTAGTGTATTGGTTACTGTCAGTCTCTGTATATAGTGTATTGTTTACTGTCAGTCTCTGTATGTAGTGTATTGTTTACAGTCAGTCTCTGTATGTAGTGTATTGTTTACTGTCAGTCTCTGTATGTAGTGTATTGTTTACTAACTGTCTCTGTATGTAGTGTATTGTTTACTGTCAGTCTCTGTATGTAGTGTATTTTTTACTGTCATTCTCTGTATGCAGTGTATTGTTTACTGTCAGTCTCTGTATGTATTGTATTGCTTACTAACAGTCTTTCTATGTAGTATATTGTTTACTGTCAGTCTCTGTATGTAGTGTATTGTTTACTGTCAGTCTCTGTATGTAGTGTATTGTTTACTGTCAGTCTCTGTATGTAGTGTATTGTTTACTGTCAGTCTCTGTATGTAGTGTATTGTTTACTGTCAGTCTCTGTATGTAGTGTATTGTTTACTGTCAGTCTCTGTATGTAGTGTATTGTTTACTTACAATCTCTGTATGTAGTGTATTGTTTACTGTCAGTCTCTGTATGTAGTGTATTGTTTACTGTCAGTCTCTATATGTAGTGTATTGTTTACTAACAGTCTCTGTATGTAGTGTATTGTTTACTGTCAGTCTCTGAATGTAGTGTATTGTTTACTGTCAATCTCTGTATGCAATGTATTGTTTACTGTCAGTCTCTGTATGTAGTGTATTGTTTACTGTCAGTCTCTGTATGTAGTGTATTGTTTACTGTCAGTCTCTGTATGTAGTGTATTGTTTACTGTCAGTCTCTGTATGTAGTGTATTGTTTACTAACAGTCTCTGTATGTAGTGTATTGTTTACTGTCAGTCTCTGTATGTAGTGTATTGTTTACTGTCAGTCTCTGTATGTAGTGTATTGTTTACTGTCAGTCTCTGTATGTAGTGTATTGTTTACTGTCAGTCTCTGTATGTAGTGTATTGTTTACTGTCAGTCTCTGTATGTAGTGTATTGTTTACTAACAATCTCTGTATGTAGTGTATTGTTTACTGTCAGTCTCTGTATGTAGTGTATTGTTTACTGTCAGCCTCTGTTTGTAGTGTATTGTTTACTGTCAGTCTCTGTATGTAGTGTATTGTTTACTGTCAGTCTCTGTATGTTGTGTATTGTTTACTGTCAGTCTCTGTATGTAGTGTATTGTTTACTGTCAGTCTCTGTATGTAGTGTATTGTTTACTTTCAGTCTCTGTATGTAGTGTATTGTTTACTGTCAGTCTCTGTATGTAGTGTATTGTTTACTGTCAGTCTCTGTATGTAGTGTATTGTTTACTGTCAGTTTCTGTATGTAGTGTATTGTTTACTGTCAGTCTCTGTATGTAGTGTATTGTTTACTTTCAGTCTCTGTATGTAGTGTATTGTTTACTGTCAGTCTCTGTATGTAGTGTATTGTTTACTGTCAGTCTCTGTATGTAGTGTATTGTTTACTGTCAGTCTCTGTATGTAGTGTATTGTTTACTGTCAGTCTCTGTATGTAGTGTATTGTTTACTGTCAGTCTCTGTATGTAGTGTATTGTTTACTGTCAGTCTCTGTATGTAGTGTATTGTTTACTGTCATTCTCTGTATGTAGTGTATTGTTTACTGTCAGTCTCTGTATGTAGTGTATTGCTTACTAACAGTCTCTCTATGTAGTATATTGTTTACTGTCAGTCTCTCTATGTAGTGTATTGTTTACTGTCAGTCTCTGTATGTAGTGTATTGTTTACTGTCAGTCTCTGTATGTAGTGTATTGTTTACTAACAGTCTCTGTATGTAGTGTATTGTTTACTGTCAGTCTCTGTATGTAGTGTATTTTTTACTGTCATTCTCTGTATGCAGTGTATTGTTTACTGTCAGTCTCTGTATGTAGTGTATTGCTTACTAACAGTCTCTCTATGTAGTGTATTGTTAACTGTCAGTCTCTCTATGTAGTGTATTGTTTACTGTCAGTTTCTGTATGTAGTGTATTGTTTACTGTCAGTCTCTGTATGTAGTGTATTGTTTACTTTCAGTCTCTGTATGTAGTGTATTGTTTACTGTCAGTCTCTGTATGTAGTGTATTGTTTACTGTCAGTCTCTGTATGTAGTGTATTGTTTACTTACAATCTCTGTATGTAGTGTATTGTTTACTGTCAGTCTCTGTATGTAGTGTATTGTTTACTGTCAGTCTCTATATGTAGTGTATTGTTTACTAACAGTCTCTGTATGTAGTGTATTGTTTACTGTCAGTCTCTGAATGTAGTGTATTGTTTACTGTCAATCTCTGTATGCAATGTATTGTTTACTGTCAGTCTCTGTATGTAGTGTATTGTTTACTGTCAGTCTCTGTATGTAGTGTATTGTTTACTGTCAGTCTCTGTATGTAGTGTATTGTTTACTAACAGTCTCTGTGTGTAGTGTATTGTTTACTGTCAGTCTCTGTATGTAGTGTATTGTTTACTACCAGTCTCTGTGTGTAGTGTATTGTTTACTGTCAGTCTCTGTATGTAGTGTATTGCTTACTAACAGTCTCTCTATGTAATATATTGTTTATTGTCAGTCTCTCTATGTAGTGTATTGTTTACTATCAGTTTCTGTATGTAGTGTATTGTTTACTGTCAGTCTCTATATGTAGTGTATTGTTTACTAACAGTCTCTGTATGTAGTGTATTTTTTACTGTCAGTCTCTGTATGTAATGTATTGTTTACTGTCAGCCTCTGTTTGTAGTGTATTGTTTACTGTCAGTCTCTGTATGTAGTGTATTGTTTACTGTCAGTCTCTGTATGTAGTGTTTTGTTTACTAACTGTTTCTGTATGTAGTGTATTGTTTACTGTCAGTCTCTGTATGTAGTGTATTTTTTACTGTCATTCTCTGTATGCAGTGTATTGTTTACTGTCAGTCTCTGTATGTAGTGTATTGCTTACTAACAGTCTCTCTATGTAGTATATTGTTTACTGTAAGTCTCTCTTTGTGTTGTATTGTTTACTGTCAGTTTCTGTATTTAGTGTATTGTTTACTGTCAGTCTCTGTATGTAGTGTATTGTTTACTTTCAGTCTCTGTATGTAGTGTATTGTTTACTGTCAGTCTCTGTATGTAGTGTATTGTTTACTGTCAGTCTCTGTATGTAGTGTATTGTTTACTTACAATCTCTGTATGTAGTGTATTGTTTACTGTCAGTCTCTGTATGTAGTGTATTGTTTACTGTCAGTCTCTATATGTAGTGTATTGTTTACTAACAGTCTCTGTATGTAGTGTATTGTTTACTGTCAGTCTCTGTATGTAGTGTATTGTTTACTAACAGTCTCTGTGTGTAGTGTATTGTTTACTGTCAGTCTCTGTATGTAGTGTATTGTTAACTAACAGTCTCTGTATGTAGTGTATTGCTTACTAACAGTCTCTGTATGTAGTGTATTGTTTACTACCAGTCTCTGTGTGTAGTGTATTGTTTACTGTCAGTCTCTGTATGTAGTGTATTGTTTACTAACAGTCTCTGTGTGTAGTGTATTGTTTACTGTCAGTCTCTGTATGTAGTGTATTGTTTACTGTCAGTCTCTGTATGTAGTGTATTGTTTACTGTCAGTCTCTGTATGTAGTGTATTGTTTACTGTCAGTCTCTGTATGTAGTGTATTGTTTACTGTCAGTCTCTGTATGTAGTGTATTGTTTACTGTCAGTCTCTGTATGTAGTGTATTGTTTACTGTCAGTCTCTGTATGTAGTGTATTGTTTACTGTCAGTCTCTGTATGTAGTGTATTGTTTACTAACAGTCTCTGTATGTAGTGTATTGTTTACTGTCAGTCTCTGTATGTAGTGTATTGTTTACTGTCAGTCTCTGTATGTAGTGTATTGTTTACTAACAGTCTCTGTATGTAGTGTATTGTTTACTGTCAGTCTCTGTATGTAGTGTATTGTTTACTGTCAGTCTCTGTATGTAGTGTATTGTTTACTAACAATCTCTGTATGTAGTGTATTGTTTACTGTCAGTCTCTGTATGTAGTGTATTGTTTACTGTCAGCCTCTGTTTGTAGTGTATTGTTTACTGTCAGTCTCTGTATGTAGTGTATTGTTTACTGTCAGTCTCTGTATGTAGTGTATTGTTTACTGTCAGTCTCTGTATGTAGTGTATTGTTTACTACCAGTCTCTGTGTGTAGTGTATTGTTTACTGTCAGTCTCTGTATGTAAAGTATTGTTTACTAACAGTCTCTGTGCGTAGTGTATTGTTTACTACTAGTCTCTGTGTGTAGCGTTTTGGTTACTGTCAGTCTCTGTATATAGTGTATTGTTTACAATCAGTCTCTGTATGTAGTGTATTGTTTACAGTCAGTCTCTGTATGTAGTGTATTGTTTACTGTCAGTCTCTGTATGTAGTGTATTGTTTACAGTCAGTCTCTGTATGTAGTGTATTGTTTACTGTCAGTCTCTGTATGTAGTGTATTGTTTACTGTCAGTCTCTGTATGTAGTGTATTGTTTACTGTCAGTCTCTGTATGTAGTGTATTGTTTACTGTCAGTCTCTATATGTAGTGTATTGTTTACTAACAGTCTCTGTATGTAGTGTATTGTTTACTGTCAGTCTCTGTATGTAGCGTATTGTTTACTGTCATTAACTTTATATAGTGTGTTGTTTACTACCAGTCTCTGTGTGTACTGTATTGTTTACTGTCAGTCTCTGTATGTAGTGTATTGTTTACTGTCAGTTTCTGTATGTAGTGTATTGTTTACTGTCAGTCTCTGTATGTAGTGTATTGTTTACTGTCAGTCTCTGTATGTAGTGTATTGTTTACTGTCAGTCTCTGTATGTAGTGTATTGTTTACTGTCAGTCTCTGTATGTAGTGTATTGTTTACTGTCAGTCTCTGTATGTAGTGTATTGTTTACTTACAGTCTCTGTATGTAGTGTATTGTTTACTGTCAGTCTCTGTATGTAGTGTATTGTTTACTGTCAGTCTCTATATGTAGTGTATTTTTTACTAACAGTCTCTGTATGTAGTGTATTGTTTACTGTCAGTCTCTGTATGTAGTGTATTGTTTACTGTCAGTCTCTGTATGTAGTGTATTGTTTACTGTCAGTCTCTGTATGTAGTGTATTGTTTACTGTCAGTCTCTGTATGTAGTGTATTGTTTACTGTCAGTCTCTGTATGTAGTGTATTGTTTACTGTCAGTCTCTGTATGTAGTGTATTGTTTACTGTCAGTCTCTGTATGTAGTGTATTGTTTACTGTCAGTCTCTGTATGTAGTGTATTGTTTACTGTCAGTCTCTGTATGTAGTGTATTGTTTACTACCAGTCTCTGTGTGTAGTGTATTGTTTACTGTCAGTCTCTGTATGTAGTGTATTGTTTACTAACTGTCTCTGTATGTAGTGTATTGTTTACTGTCAGTCTCTGTATGTAGTGTATTTTTTACTGTCATTCTCTGTATGCAGTGTATTGTTTACTGTCAGTCTCTGTATGTAGTGTATTGCTTACTAACAGTCTTTCTATGTAGTATATTGTTTACTGTCAGTCTCTGTATGTAGTGTATTGTTTACTGTCAGTCTCTGTATGTAGTGTATTGTTTACTGTCAGTCTCTGTATGTAGTGTATTGTTTACTTTCAGTCTCTGTATGTAGTGTATTGTTTACTGTCAGTCTCTGTATGTAGTGTATTGTTTACTGTCAGTCTCTGTATGTAGTGTATTGTTTACTTACAATCTCTGTATGTAGTGTATTGTTTACTGTCAGTCTCTGTATGTAGTGTATTGTTTACTGTCAGTCTCTATATGTAGTGTATTGTTTACTAACAGTCTCTGTATGTAGTGTATTGTTTACTGTCAGTCTCTGTATGTAGTGTATTGTTTACTGTCAATCTCTGTATGCAGTGTATTGTTTACTGTCAGTCTCTGTATGTAGTGTATTGTTTACTGTCAGTCTCTGTATGTAGTGTATTGTTTACTGTCAGTCTCTGTATGTAGTGTATTGTTTACTGTCAGTCTCTGTATGTAGTGTATTGTTTACTACCAGTCTCTGTGTGTAGTGTATTGTTTACTGTCAGTCTCTGTATGTAGTGTATTGTTTACTAACAGTCTCTGTATGTAGTGTATTGTTTACTGTCAGTCTCTGTATGTAGTGTATTGTTTACTAACAGTCTCTGTGTGTAGTGTATTGTTTACTGTCAGTCTCTGTATGTAGTGTATTGTTTACTACCAGTCTCTGTGTGTAGTGTATTGTTTACTGTCAGTCTCTGTATGTAGTGTATTGTTTACTAACAGTCTCTGTGTGTAGTGTATTGTTTACTGTCAGTCTCTGTATGTAGTATATTGTTTACTGTCAGTCTCTGTATGTAGTGTATTGTTTACTGTCAGTCTCTGTATGTAGTGTATTGCTTACTAACAGTCTCTCTATGTAGTATATTGTTTACTGTCAGTCTCTCTATGTAGTGTATTGTTTACTATCAGTCTCTGTATGTAGTGTATTGTTTACTGTCAGTCTCTGTATGTAGTGTATTGTTTACTGTCAGTCTCTGTATGTAGTGTATTGTTTACTGTCAGTCTCTGTATGTAGTGTATTGTTTACTGTCAGTCTCTCTATGTAGTGTATTGTTTACTATCAGTCTCTGTATGTAGTGTATTGTTTACTGTCAGTCTCTGTATGTAGTGTATTGTTTACTGTCAGTCTCTGTATGTAGTGTATTGTTTACTGTCAGTCTCTGTATGTAGTGTATTGTTTACTGTCAGTCTCTGTATGTAGTGTATTGTTTACTGTCAGTCTCTGTATGTAGTGTATTGTTTACTGTCAGTCTCTGTATGTAGTGTATTGTTTACTGTCAGTCTCTGTATGTAGTGTATTGTTTACTGTCAGTCTCTGTATGTAGTGTATTGTTTACTGTCAGTCTCTGTATGTAGTGTATTGTTTACTGTCAGTCTCTGTATGTAGTGTATTGTTTACTTACAGTCTCTGTATGTAGTGTATTGTTTACTGTCAGTCTCTGTATGTAGTGTTTTGTTTACAGTCAGTCTCTATATGTAGTGTATTGTTTACTAACAGTCTCTGTATGTAGTGTATTGTTTACTGTCAGTCTCTGAATGTAGTGTATTGTATACTGTCAATCTCTGTATGCAATGTATTGTTTACTGTCAGTCTCTGTATGTAGTGTATTGTTTACTGTCAGTCTCTGTATGTAGTGTATTGTTTACTGTCAGTCTCTGTATGTAGTGTATTGTTTACTTTCAGTCTCTGTATGTAGTGTATTGTTTACTGTCAGTCTCCGTATGTTGTGTATTGTTTACTGTCAGTCTCTGTATGCAGTGTATTGTTTACTGTTAGTCTCTGTATGTAGTGTATTGTTTACTGTCAGTCTCTGTATGTAGTGTATTGTTTACTGTCAGTCTCTGTATGTAGTGTATTGTTTACTACCAGTCTCTGTGTGTAGTGTATTGTTTACTGTCAGTCTCTGTATGTAGTGTATTGTTTACTAACAGTCTCTGTATGTAGTGTATTGTTTACTGTCAGTCTCTGTATGTAGTGTATTTTTTACTGTCATTCTCTGTATGCAGTGTATTGTTTACTGTCAGTCTCTGTATGTATTGTATTGCATACTAACAGTCTTTCTATGTAGTGTATTGTTTACTGTCAGTCTCTGTATGTAGTGTATTGTTTACTGTCAGTCTCTGTATGTAGTGTATTGTTTACTGTCAGTCTCTGTATGTAGTGTATTGTTTACTGTCAGTCTCTGTATGTAGTGTATTGTTTACTGTCAGTCTCTGTATGTAGTGTATTGTTTACTGTCAGTCTCTGTATGTAGTGTATTGTTTACTTACAATCTCTGTATGTAGTGTATTGTTTACTGTCAGTCTCTGTATGTAGTGTATTGTTTACTGTCAGTCTCTATATGTAGTGTATTGTTTACTAACAGTCTCTGTATGTAGTGTATTGTTTACTGTCAGTCTCTGTATGTAGTGTATTGTTTACTGTCAGTCTCTGTATGTAGTGTATTGTTTACTGTCAGTCTCTGTATGTAGTGTATTGTTTACTGTCAGTCTCTGTATGTAGTGTATTGTTTACTGTCAGTCTCTGTATGTAGTGTATTGTTTACTGTCAGTCTCTGTATGTAGTGTATTGTTTACTGTCAGTCTCTGTATGTAGTGTATTGTTTACTACCAGTCTCTGTGTGTAGTGTATTGTTTACTGTCAGTCTCTGTATGTAGTGTATTGTTTACTAACAGTCTCTGTGTGTAGTGTATTGTTTACTGTCAGTCTCTGTATGTAGTGTATTGTTTACTAACAGTCTCTGTGTGTAGTGTATTGTTTACTGTCAGTCTCTGTATGTAGTGTATTGTTTACTACCAGTCTCTGTGTGTAGTGTATTGTTTACTGTCAGTCTCTGTATGTAGTGTATTGTTTACTAACAGTCTCTGTGTGTAGTGTATTGTTTACTGTCAGTCTCTGTATGTAGTGTATTGTTTACTGTCAGTCTCTGTATGTAGTGTATTGTTTACTGTCAGTCTCTGTATGTAGTGTATTGCTTACTAACAGTCTCTCTATGTAGTATATTGTTTACTGTCAGTCTCTCTATGTAGTGTATTGTTTACTATCAGTCTCTGTATGTAGTGTATTGTTTACTGTCAGTCTCTGTATGTAGTGTATTGTTTACTGTCAGTCTCTGTATGTAGTGTATTGTTTACTGTCAGTCTCTGTATGTAGTGTATTGTTTACTAACAGTCTCTGTATGTAGTATATTGTTTACTGTCAGTCTCTCTATGTAGTGTATTGTTTACTATCAGTCTCTGTATGTAGTGTATTGTTTACTGTCAGTCTCTGTATGTAGTGTATTGTTTACTGTCAGTCTCTGTATGTAGTGTATTGTTTACTGTCAGTCTCTGTATGTAGTGTATTGTTTACTGTCAGTCTCTGTATGTAGTGTATTGTTTACTGTCAGTCTCTGTATGTAGTGTATTGTTTACTGTCAGTCTCTGTATGTAGTGTATTGTTTACTGTCAGTCTCTGTATGTAGTGTATTGTTTACTGTCAGTCTCTGTATGTAGTGTATTGTTTACTGTCAGTCTCTGTATGTAGTGTATTGTTTACTTACAATCTCTGTATGTAGTGTATTGTTTACTGTCAGTCTCTGTATGTAGTGTTTTGTTTACAGTCAGTCTCTATATGTAGTGTATTGTTTACTAACAGTCTCTGTATGTAGTGTATTGTTTACTGTCAGTCTCTGAATGTAGTGTATTGTATACTGTCAATCTCTGTATGCAATGTATTGTTTACTGTCAGTCTCTGTATGTAGTGTATTGTTTACTGTCAGTCTCTGTATGTAGTGTATTGTTTACTGTCAGTCTCTGTATGTAGTGTATTGTTTACTTTCAGTCTCTGTATGTAGTGTATTGTTTACTGTCAGTCTCTGTATGTAGTGTATTGTTTACTGTCAGTCTCTGTATGCAGTGTATTGTTTACTGTTAGTCTCTGTATGCAGTGTATTGTTTACTGTCAGTCTCTGTATGTAGTGTATTGTTTACTGTCAGTCTCTGTATGTAGTGTATTGTTTACTACCAGTCTCTGTATGTAGTGTATTGTTTACTACCAGTCTCTGTGTGTAGTGTATTGTTTACTGTCATTCTCTGTATGTAGTGTATTGTTTACTAACAGTCTCTGTGTGTAGTGTATTGTTTACTGTCAGTCTCTGTATGTAGTGTATTGTTTACTAACAGTCTCTGTGTGTAGTGTATTGTTTACTGTCAGTCTCTGTATGTAGTGTATTGTTTACTACCAGTCTCTGTGTGTAGTGTATTGTTTACTGTCAGTCTCTGTATGTAGTGTATTGTTTACTAACAGTCTCTGTGTGTAGTGTATTGTTTACTGTCAGTCTCTGTATGTAGTGTATTGTTTACTGTCAGTCTCTGTATGTAGTGTATTGTTTACTGTCAGTCTCTGTATGTAGTGTATTGCTTACTAACAGTCTCTCTATGTAGTATATTGTTTACTGTCAGTCTCTCTATGTAGTGTATTGTTTACTATCAGTCTCTGTATGTAGTGTATTGTTTACTGTCAGTCTCTGTATGTAGTGTATTGTTTACTGTCAGTCTCTGTATGTAGTGTATTGTTTACTGTCAGTCTCTGTATGTAGTGTATTGTTTACTACTAGTCTCTGTATGTAGTGTATTGTTTACTGTCAGTCTCTGTATGTAGTGTATTGTTTACTAACAGTCTCTCTATGTAGTGTATTGTTTACTGTCAGTCTCTCTATGTAGTGTATTGTTTACTATCAGTCTCTGTATGTAGTGTATTGTTTACTGTCAGTCTCTGTATGTAGTGTATTGTTTACTGTCAGTCTCTGTATGTAGTGTATTGTTTACTGTCAGTCTCTGTATGTAGTGTATTGTTTACTAACAGTCTCTGTATGTAGTGTATTGTTTACTGTCAGTCTCTGTATGTAGTGTATTGTTTACTGTCAGTCTCTGTATGTAGTGTATTGTTTACTGTCAGTCTCTGTATGTAGTGTATTGTTTACTACCAGTCTCTGTGTATAGTGTATTGTTTACTGTCAGTCTCTGTATGTAGTGTATTGTTTACTAACAGTCTCTGTGTGTAGTGTATTGTTTACTGTCAGTCTCTGTATGTAGTGTATTGTTTACTAACAGTCTCTGTGTGTAGTGTATTGTTTACTGTCAGTCTCTGTATGTAGTGTATTGTTTACTACCAGTCTCTGTGTGTAGTGTATTGTTTACTGTCAGTCTCTGTATGTAGTGTATTGTTTACTAACAGTCTCTGTGTGTAGTGTATTGTTTACTGTCAGTCTCTGTATGTAGTGTATTGTTTACTGTCAGTCTCTGTATGTAGTGTATTGTTTACTGTCAGTCTCTGTATGTAGTGTATTGTTTACTAACAGTCTCTCTATGTAGTGTATTGTTTACTGTCAGTCTCTGTATGTAGTGTATTGTTTACTATCAGTCTCTGTATGTAGTGTATTGTTTACTGTCAGTCTCTGTATGTAGTGTATTGTTTACTGTCAGTCTCTGTATGTAGTGTATTGTTTACTGTCAGTCTCTGTATGTAGTGTATTGTTTACTAACAGTCTCTCTATGTAGTGTATTGTTTACTGTCAGTCTCTGTATGTAGTGTATTGTTTACTATCAGTCTCTGTATGTAGTGTATTGTTTACTGTCAGTCTCTGTATGTAGTGTATTGTTTACTGTCAGTCTCTGTATGTAGTGTATTGTTTACTGTCAGTCTCTGTATGTAGTGTATTGTTTACTGTCAGTCTCTGTATGTAGTGTATTGTTTACTGTCAGTCTCTGTATGTAGTGTATTGTTTACTGTCAGTCTCTGTATGTAGTGTATTGTTTACTTTCAGTCTCTGTATGTAGTGTATTGTTTACTGTCAGTCTCTGTATGTAGTGTATTGTTTACTGTCAGTCTCTGTATGTAGTGTATTGTTTACTGTCAGTCTCTGTATGTAGTGTATTGTTTACTGTCAGTCTCTGTATGTAGTGTATTGTTTACTACCAGTCTCTGTGTGTAGTGTATTGTTTACTGTCAGTCTCTGTATGTAGTGTATTGTTTACTAACAGTCTCTGTGTGTAGTGTATTGTTTACTGTCAGTCTCTGTATGTAGTGTATTGTTTACTAACAGTCTCTGTGTGTAGTGTATTGTTTACTGTCAGTCTCTGTATGTAGTGTATTGTTTACTACCAGTCTCTGTGTGTAGTGTATTGTTTACTGTCAGTCTCTGTATGTAGTGTATTGTTTACTAACAGTCTCTGTGTGTAGTGTATTGTTTACTGTCAGTCTCTGTATGTAGTGTATTGTTTACTGTCAGTCTCTGTATGTAGTGTATTGTTTACTGTCAGTCTCTGTATGTAGTGTATTGCTTACTAACAGTCTCTCTATGTAGTATATTGTTTACTGTCAGTCTCTCTATGTAGTGTATTGTTTACTATCAGTCTCTGTATGTAGTGTATTGTTTACTAACAGTCTCTGTGTGTAGTGTATTGTTTACTGTCAGTCTCTGTATGTAGTGTATTGTTTACTGTCAGTCTCTGTATGTAGTGTATTGTTTACTGTCAGTCTCTGTATGTAGTGTATTGTTTACTACCAGTCTCTGTGTGTAGTGTATTGTTTACTGTCAGTCTCTGTATGTAGTGTATTGTTTACTAACAGTCTCTGTATGTAGTGTATTGTTTACTGTCAGTCTCTGTATGTAGTGTATTGTTTACTGTCAGTCTCTGTATGTAGTGTATTGTTTACTAACAGTCTCTGTGTGTAGTGTATTGTTTACTGTCAGTCTCTGTATGTAGTGTATTGTTTACTGTCAGTCTCTGTATGTAGTGTATTGTTTACTGTCAGTCTCTGTATGTAGTGTATTGCTTACTAACAGTCTCTCTATGTAGTATATTGTTTACTGTCAGTCTCTCTATGTAGTGTATTGTTTACTATCAGTCTCTGTATGTAGTGTATTGTTTACTGTCAGTCTCTGTATGTAGTGTATTGTTTACTGTCAGTCTCTGTATGTAGTGTATTGTTTACTGTCAGTCTCTGTATGTAGTGTATTGTTTACTACTAGTCTCTGTATGTAGTGTATTGTTTACTGTCAGTCTCTGTATGTAGTGTATTGTTTACTGTCAGTCTCTGTATGTAGTGTATTGCTTACTAACAGTCTCTCTATGTAGTATATTGTTTACTGTCAGTCTCTCTATGTAGTGTATTGTTTACTATCAGTCTCTGTATGTAGTGTATTGTTTACTGTCAGTCTCTGTATGTAGTGTATTGTTTACTGTCAGTCTCTGTATGTAGTGTATTGTTTACTGTCAGTCTCTGTATGTAGTGTATTGTTTACTGTCAGTCTCTGTATGCAGTGTATTGTTTACTGTCAGTCTCTGTATGTAGTGTATTGTTTACTGTCAGTCTCTGTATGTAGTGTATTGTTTACTTTCAGTCTCTGTATGTAGTGTATTGTTTACTGTCAGTCTCTGTATGTAGTGTATTGTTTACTGTCAGTCTCTGTATGAAGTGTATTGTTTACTGTCAGTCTCTGTATGTAGTGTATTGTTTACTGTCAGTCTCTGTATGTAGTGTATTGTTTACTACCAGTCTCTGTGTGTAGTGTATTGTTTACTGTCATTCTCTGTATGTAGTGTATTGTTTACTAACAGTCTCTGTGTGTAGTGTATTGTTTACTGTCAGTCTCTGTATGTAGTGTATTGTTTACTAACAGTCTCTGTGTGTAGTGTATTGTTTACTGTCAGTCTCTGTATGTAGTGTATTGTTTACTACCAGTCTCTGTGTGTAGTGTATTGTTTACTGTCAGTCTCTGTATGTAGTGTATTGTTTACTAACAGTCTCTGTGTGTAGTGTATTGTTTACTGTCAGTCTCTGTATGTAGTGTATTGTTTACTGTCAGTCTCTGTATGTAGTGTATTGTTTACTGTCAGTCTCTGTATGTAGTGTATTGCTTACTAACAGTCTCTCTATGTAGTATATTGTTTACT
Source organism: Bulinus truncatus (assembly GCA_021962125.1). Taxonomy (NCBI): domain Eukaryota; kingdom Metazoa; phylum Mollusca; class Gastropoda; family Planorbidae; genus Bulinus; species Bulinus truncatus. The sequence goes on along the minus strand of JAGDYQ010000044.1, from coordinate 786,552 downwards.
GTCAGTCTCTCTATGTAGTGTATTGTTTACTATCAGTCTCTGTATGTAGTGTATTGTTTACTGTCAGTCTCTGTATGTAGTGTATTGTTTACTGTCAGTCTCTGTATGTAGTGTATTGTTTACTGTCAGTCTCTGTATGTAGTGTATTGTTTACTACTAGTCTCTGTATGTAGTGTATTGTTTACTGTCAGTCTCTGTATGTAGTGTATTGCTTACTAACAGTCTCTCTATGTAGTATATTGTTTACTGTCAGTCTCTCTATGTAGTGTATTGTTTACTATCAGTCTCTGTATGTAGTGTATTGTTTACTGTCAGTCTCTGTATGTAGTGTATTGTTTACTGTCAGTCTCTGTATGTAGTGTATTGTTTACTGTCAGTCTCTGTATATAGTGTATTGTTTACTACTAGTCTCTGTATGTAGTGTATTGTTTACTGTCAGTCTCTGTATGTAGTGTATTGTTTACTGTCAGTCTCTGTATGTAGTGTATTGTTTACTGTCAGTCTCTGTATGTAGTGTATTGTTTACTACCAGTCTCTGTGTGTAGTGTATTGTTTACTGTCAGTCTCTGTATGTAGTGTATTGTTTACTAACAGTCTCTGTGTGTAGTGTATTGTTTACTGTCAGTCTCTGTATGTAGTGTATTGTTTACTGTCAGTCTCTGTATGTAGTGTATTGTTTACTAACAGTCTCTGTGTGTAGTGTATTGTTTACTGTCAGTCTCTGTATGTAGTGTATTGTTTACTGTCAGTCTCTGTATGTAGTGTATTGTTTACTGTCAGTCTCTGTATGTAGTGTATTGTTTACTGTCAGTCTCTGTATGTAGTGTATTGTTTACTACTAGTCTCTGTATGTAGTGTATTGTTTACTGTCAGTCTCTGTATGTAGTGTATTGTTTACTGTCAGTCTCTGTATGTAGTGTATTGCTTACTAACAGTCTCTCTATGTAGTATATTGTTTACTGTCAGTCTCTCTATGTAGTGTATTGTTTACTATCAGTCTCTGTATGTAGTGTATTGTTTACTGTCAGTCTCTGTATGTAGTGTATTGTTTACTGTCAGTCTCTGTATGTAGTGTATTGTTTACTGTCAGTCTCTGTATGTAGTGTATTGTTTACTGTCAGTCTCTGTATGCAGTGTATTGTTTACTGTCAGTCTCTGTATGTAGTGTATTGTTTACTGTCAGTCTCTGTATGTAGTGTATTGTTTACTTTCAGTCTCTGTATGTAGTGTATTGTTTACTGTCAGTCTCTGTATGTAGTGTATTGTTTACTGTCAGTCTCTGTATGAAGTGTATTGTTTACTGTCAGTCTCTGTATGTAGTGTATTGTTTACTGTCAGTCTCTGTATGTAGTGTATTGTTTACTACCAGTCTCTGTGTGTAGTGTATTGTTTACTGTCATTCTCTGTATGTAGTGTATTGTTTACTAACAGTCTCTGTGTGTAGTGTATTGTTTACTGTCAGTCTCTGTATGTAGTGTATTGTTTACTAACAGTCTCTGTGTGTAGTGTATTGTTTACTGTCAGTCTCTGTATGTAGTGTATTGTTTACTACCAGTCTCTGTGTGTAGTGTATTGTTTACTGTCAGTCTCTGTATGTAGTGTATTGTTTACTAACAGTCTCTGTGTGTAGTGTATTGTTTACTGTCAGTCTCTGTATGTAGTGTATTGTTTACTGTCAGTCTCTGTATGTAGTGTATTGTTTACTGTCAGTCTCTGTATGTAGTGTATTGCTTACTAACAGTCTCTCTATGTAGTATATTGTTTACTGTCAGTCTCTCTATGTAGTGTATTGTTTACTATCAGTCTCTGTATGTAGTGTATTGTTTACTGTCAGTCTCTGTCTGTAGTGTATTGTTTACTGTCAGTCTCTGTATGTAGTGTATTGTTTACTGTCAGTCTCTGTATGTAGTGTATTGTTTACTACTAGTCTCTGTATGTAGTGTATTGTTTACTGTCAGTCTCTGTATGTAGTGTATTGCTTACTAACAGTCTCTCTATGTAGTATATTGTTTACTGTCAGTCTCTCTATGTAGTGTATTGTTTACTATCAGTCTCTGTATGTAGTGTATTGTTTACTGTCAGTCTCTGTATGTAGTGTATTGTTTACTGTCAGTCTCTGTATGTAGTGTATTGTTTACTGTCAGTCTCTGTATATAGTGTATTGTTTACTACTAGTCTCTGTATGTAGTGTATTGTTTACTGTCAGTCTCTGTATGTAGTGTATTGTTTACTGTCAGTCTCTGTATGTAGTGTATTGTTTACTGTCAGTCTCTGTATGTAGTGTATTGTTTACTACCAGTCTCTGTGTGTAGTGTATTGTTTACTGTCAGTCTCTGTATGTAGTGTATTGTTTACTAACAGTCTCTGTGTGTAGTGTATTGTTTACTGTCAGTCTCTGTATGTAGTGTATTGTTTACTGTCAGTCTCTGTATGTAGTGTATTGTTTACTAACAGTCTCTGTGTGTAGTGTATTGTTTACTGTCAGTCTCTGTATGTAGTGTATTGTTTACTGTCAGTCTCTGTATGTAGTGTATTGTTTACTGTCAGTCTCTGTATGTAGTGTATTGCTTACTAACAGTCTCTCTATGTAGTATATTGTTTACTGTCAGTCTCTCTATGTAGTGTATTGTTTACTATCAGTCTCTGTATGTAGTGTATTGTTTACTGTCAGTCTCTGTATGTAGTGTATTGTTTACTGTCAGTCTCTGTATGTAGTGTATTGTTTACTGTCAGTCTCTGTATGTAGTGTATTGTTTACTACTAGTCTCTGTATGTAGTGTATTGTTTACTGTCAGTCTCTGTATGTAGTGTATTGCTTACTAACAGTCTCTGTATGTAGTGTATTGTTTACTGTCAGTCTCTCTATGTAGTGTATTGTTTACTATCAGTCTCTGTATGTAGTGTATTGTTTACTGTCAGTCTCTGTATGTAGTGTATTGTTTACTGTCAGTCTCTGTATGTAGTGTATTGTTTACTGTCAGTCTCTGTATGTAGTGTATTGTTTACTACTAGTCTCTGTATGTAGTGTATTGTTTACTGTCAGTCTCTGTATGTAGTGTATTGTTTACTGTCAGTCTCTGTATATAGTGTATTGTTTACTGTCAGTCTCTGTATGTAGTGTATTGTTTACTACCAGTCTCTGTGTGTAGTGTATTGTTTACTGTCAGTCTCTGTATGTAGTGTATTGTTTACTAACAGTCTCTGTGTGTAGTGTATTGTTTACTGTCAGTCTCTGTATGTAGTGTATTGTTTACTAACAGTCTCTGTGTGTAGTGTATTGTTTACTGTCAGTCTCTGTATGTAGTGTATTGTTTACTACCAGTCTCTGTGTGTAGTGAATTGTTTACTGTCAGTCTCTGTATGTAGTGTATTGTTTACTAACAGTCTCTGTGTGTAGTGTATTGTTTACTGTCAGTCTCTGTATGTAGTATATTGTTTACTGTCAGTCTCTGTATGTAGTGTATTGTTTACTGTCAGTCTCTGTATGTAGTGTATTGCTTACTAACAGTCTCTCTATGTAGTATATTGTTTACTGTCAGTCTCTCTATGTAGTGTATTGTTTACTATCAGTCTCTGTATGTAGTGTATTGTTTACTGTCAGTCTCTGTATATAGTGTATTGTTCACTGTCAGTCTCTGTATGTAGTGTATTGTTTACTGTCAGTCTCTGTATGTAGTGTATTGCTTAGTAACAGTCTCTCTATGTAGTATATTGTTTACTGTCAGTCTCTCTATGTAGTGTATTGTTTACTATCAGTCTCTGTATGTAGTGTATTGTTTACTGTCAGTCTCTGTATGTAGTGTATTGTTTACTGTCAGTCTCTGTATGTAGTGTATTGTTTACTTTCAGTCTCTGTATGTAGTGTATTGTTTACTGTCAGTCTCCGTATGTAGTGTATTGTTTACTGTCAGTCTCTGTATGCAGTGTATTGTTTACTGTTAGTCTCTGTATGCAGTGTATTGTTTACTGTCAGTCTCTGTATGTAGTGTATTGTTTACTGTCAGTCTCTGTATGTAGTGTATTGTTTACTACCAGTCTCTGTATGTAGTGTATTGTTTACTACCAGTCTCTGTGTGTAGTGTATTGTTTACTGTCATTCTCTGTATGTAGTGTATTGTTTACTAACAGTCTCTGTGTGTAGTGTATTGTTTACTGTCAGTCTCTGTATGTAGTGTATTGTTTACTAACAGTCTCTGTGTGTAGTGTATTGTTTACTGTCAGTCTCTGTATGTAGTGTATTGTTTACTACCAGTCTCTGTGTGTAGTGTATTGTTTACTGTCAGTCTCTGTATGTAGTGTATTGTTTACTAACAGTCTCTGTGTGTAGTGTATTGTTTACTGTCAGTCTCTGTATGTAGTGTATTGTTTACTACTAGTCTCTGTATGTAGTGTATTGTTTACTGTCAGTCTCTGTATGTAGTGTATTGTTTACTGTCAGTCTCTGTATGTAGTGTATTGTTTACTGTCAGTCTCTGTATGTAGTGTATTGTTTACTACCAGTCTCTGTGTGTAGTGTATTGTTTACTGTCAGTCTCTGTATGTAGTGTATTGTTTACTAACAGTCTCTGTGTGTAGTGTATTGTTTACTAACAGTCTCTGTGTGTAGTGTATTGTTTACTGTCAGTCTATGTATGTAGTGTATTGTTTACTAACAGTCTCTGTGTGTAGTGTATTGTTTACTGTCAGTCTCTGTATGTAGTGTATTGTTTACTACCAGTCTCTGTGTGTAGTGTATTGTTTACTGTCAGTCTCTGTATGTAGTGTATTGTTTACTAACAGTCTCTGTGTGTAGTGTATTGTTTACTGTCAGTCTCTGTATGTAGTGTATTGTTTACTACCAGTCTCTGTGTGTAGTGTATTGTTTACTGTCAGTCTCTGTATGTAGTGTATTGTTTACTAACAGTCTCTGTGTGTAGTGTATTGTTTACTGTCAGTCTCTGTATGTAGTGTATTGTTTACTGTCAGTCTCTGTATGTAGTGTATTGTTTACTGTCAGTCTCTGTATGTAGTGTATTGCTTACTAACAGTCTCTCTATGTAGTATATTGTTTACTGTCAGTCTCTCTATGTAGTGTATTGTTTACTATCAGTCTCTGTATGTAGTGTATTGTTTACTGTCAGTCTCTGTATATAGTGTATTGTTTCACTGTCAGTCTCTGTATGTAGTGTATTGTTTACTGTCATAGTCTTACTGTATGTAGTGTATTGTTTACTGTCAGTCTCTGTATGTAGTGTATTGTTTACTATCAGTCTCTGTATGTAGTGTATTGTTTACT